>JBAIAC010000008.1:21750000-22350000 GCA_037349315.1 Chelydra serpentina
TTATGAATGAATTAACAGAACTGTGCCAACATTTCCAAGTCAAACGTGGAATGGTCCTGAATTTGCAGGAACTAGACTACAGGCCTTTAAGCTTAAAAAAGGTTCACATCTGAATGACTCAGTTTCCTCTCATGGGGAATTTCTTTATTAAAGACCTACAGACAAGCTCTGGTTCATGCACTGTTACACATATTTGCACCATTTCACCCAAAGAGGGATTAAGTCTGAGCTCTGATGCAATATCAGAATTCTTGTCTCAGTAACCATGCCAGTCAAACTATAAAAAGCGTGGGTGTTCTCAATAACTGAGCAGGGGCGCTGGAACAATTTTTATAGTGGGGATGCTGAGAGCTATTGAATCAAACTGTAAACCCTGTATATAATGGAAACCACTTCAAGGCAGGTGATGCGGCAGCACTCCCAGAACCCCTAGTTCCAGCACCTATGTAACTGAGTGGCAATTACAGAAGGTAATGTACTATAGTACCACATGCCAGTCTCAGAGACAGAAGTTAAGAGGACCAAAAAATCCCCCAAATTATCACTTTTCCAGCTCAATGAGCGAACCCAGCTAAAATGCACTCTCTTCTCTTTCTGATAAAACAAGCAAAAATGGCTTCTGCTGAGCTGGGCGGATACCCTGGATCATATATGAGAGTTTCAAGACTGTTTGGGACACTAGAGAAATGTCATGCAACTTCCACCAGGCTTAAAACAACCACCACTCCCTCGAACCAGAATTGTGATGTTTGTTTTTATCCACACAGATAGAAGCTTCTGGAAACATTTTGCTCTATGTGCAGTTCAGATAAAAAAGTAGGCTAACCACTACTGTACTGGTTCACAAACATCAAGAGAAGTTTGAGTGCAACAATTTACACAACTGTATTTATGAAGCTGTTATTGAGACAGGGGAGGCCTCTTTCTAGTTTCCACCAGACTGAAAAGTTGTATCTACATTAGAATGTACCCAGCATACCTAGATCCTCAAGACAAAAGAAAAAATATAGTTTATTCAATAGTTATGGCTTATTTCCAAAACATACTAGTAACTGGATTAACATAGCCGATGATCCTTCTAGCAACTATACATGGAAAGTCATGCAAGTATTTTTCAAAGGTCTAATAAGACTAAACAAGTTGACACCTACCACTCTCCACAGTGCACAGCTTTTAACACTCCTACAGCAGCTGTAGTCTGTCGTTCAAAACCTTGTCCTATGTGATCTGCATGGGCTCGTGTCCTGTCTTCAAAGAGCATTTCACGAGGCTCACTAGTTCGAGGTAGGTATTGCAGGTTTTTTATTTCATTGGTAGTTCTGTTTAAAAAAAATAAAAAATAAAAAACTAATACTCCCTCCCCCCGCTTAAGTTTATAGTTTTCTACATTCAACAGGAGCCATTTCTTCCTTCAGCATGCCCATATATTAGAATAAGAACATCTTGGCCAGATTACAGTATGATTAGCAGTACAATAGTCATTTAGGGACCATTTATGAAACGCTAAAAGTAATCATATGTGTATTCAAATTCATTTGTTTACATTTCTACTGAACAATTTGAGTGTTGTGTATTACAGTTCTGTTCACATTTCAGAACTGGGTAGGAAAAGATATACTTGTCAGAGATGTTAGAGTAAAAGGAGAAAAACACCACTGAGGTGGAACAGATCCTCTATGATCATTCAATGGCTAGTCTAAGGCTGATAGTGAGAGACCATATCACATTAGGTGGATATCTGAGATTCTACAAACTAGGAGTCCCACCTGGAAAATATTTGGATGGGAAATCCACAAGGAAAATCTACATGCTAAAAGAAGTTATATTTGATTCTGTAGGTGGCAGTCTTTGTTTTGAGTCATTATCTAAATCAGTACCCCAATATGATGTTATGGTGACTTTGTACTGTAAGAGGTCTCATCTTTCAGATGAGACAGAAGTCTTTGTCACTTGTAGTTTTTAAAGGTCCAATGGCACTTAAAGGTCCATAAGCACTTAAGAATAGGGGAGTTAATACCAATATCCTGGCCAAATTCAAATTTGAGTAACCATGTGCCGCCTACTTAAATTTTCCCCTACAGCATTCATATGGATATAGCATTCACTTTTCCCCCAAAACACATTTCATTTTGCTTTATGCTGTTACCTCATGGTAGCTACACTTTAGGGAGAGTAAAGAAAAGATGGTCTGGTTTGTAAAATTACTATTTTAGTATTCATTACAGAAATCCAGAGGCTCCAATCAGGATTGGCACATCATTATACTAGGTGGCATACAAATGCTTACAAAAACACATTTCCTTTCTTGAAGAACTTAAAAACTAAGAAGTAATTTTGTTTCTTCTTTTGGGGTAAAAAGCTACATAAACATAATATTTATGTTATAATATAGCTACAGCCATTGGGATGAGTGGAATAAGGGATAGGTTAAAACAACTAACCAGATAACTCACCAAGCTAAGAATCTCAACATACCTTTTCCTTTTGAAAGGTGACTTTGGCATGTCAGCCACAGGGATCATCTGTTCTCCTGGACGTACCCACATGATGGGACCATCATCGCTATCTTTACGACTTTCTAATTTTAGACTAGAGAGTGTCCCCCACGGCAATGTACACTAATGGGAAATATAACAATCCACATTTTGATGAGAGTTATTTTCAAATACATTTTAAAAATGGTTATTTGGTAAAATAAAAAAAATTAACAGATCTGGTAAATAAGTGAATGTAGGCAAGTGTGATGACTTGGGGAAACAGTCTGTACAATTTATGAATACTGAACAATTCAGGAGATTACAAACTCTCTGTATCTATCTTTACCAAGATGAAAACTCCATATTGAATACAGGGGCTAAGCAGTCTTCTCTGTTGTCCCTCTACCTCCGTGTTGGACTGTGGCACAGGACTGATTAGAGGGTCATTAACTTGAAATGGTCCTCTAGTCTAATACAAACATCCTAAGTAACAGATTGGCTTTCACTTAGAAGAACTGGTTTCTCAGCAAACAGAATGCCTGCCAATGAAGTCACTTGGCAAAGAGGTCCATGATCACCTGTTGAGGTCAATCCAAAAGTCACCTGATTAAGGGACTGAAAGGTGATAAAAGGATTCACAAGGGGAAGACTGAGGACCACAGGAAGTTTGGTCAGGAAAGGGGACAGTCTGGCCAAGGTCACAGGAAGCAAGCTGGGGGGTGGGGGGACACAAGAGAGCTCCATGGTTCAGAACCCAAGCCATGCACTGCAAACAGAAGGCCTCTGGATGGCCCCAGACAACCCTGACCCTAACCCAAAGAATGCTCTGGAAGGGGCAGGTAACTGAGGCAAGGAATGCATGTAGGGTTTGTTATTTTTTGTATAGATATGTCTATTTCTTGTGTTATTAAAGAAAGAGCAGTGGTAGTTCAGAATCTTGTGCAATCTTCTCTGTGTGTATTAAGCACATGCCCCCTTGAAGAGAGAAACCAGAAGGCCAAACCTTCAGGTGGAGTTCAGGGAACGGGTGTGTTTAAGTTTGAGGAAGCCTGAGGAGCCAGCACTGGTTCCAGGAACTGGGCAGTGGTCCACATGGTCAAAGTTCTCAGGAGTGGGTGCCAGAGAGAAGATCTACATCCTGAGTATGGGCCAAGGACAGCAACTGGACTCTGTTCAGATCTGAGGCATAAAAACCCTGGAGACTCAATGGCTGGATGCCTTCACAGGAGCCTGGTGAATGGCCAACACGGGTGCTCAACCAGACCTGTGAGACAATAAGTATTACAGTTCTTTCACTTTAATATAGAGCAGTGGTTTTCAACCTTTTTATAATTTGTGGACCCCCTAAAAAATTTCAAATGGAGGTGCAAACCCCTTTGAAAATTTTAGCCATAGTTTGCAGATCTCCAGGGGTCTGTGGACCACAGGTTGAAAATCACTGATATAGAGTACTTGGAAGAATATCTCCCCTTTCCCATCTTCCCCTTACTTTTAAGAAAGGTGAATCTTCCAACATATCAAGGAACTCTGGAAAGTAATCCCCCACTTCCTCATCCACTGCTCCAACCAAGCTGATCTGTCTCATTGGGCCAGCTCTATATGTACCATGGGAGTATGTTCTTTTTACCTAAAAGAAGAATATGAAAGTCAATTACGAGTTACATTGAGTTCATTAGGACTCAACAAAAGTTTACCAAGCAATGCCATGTGCACATCCTGTCTTTCTGTCTTCTCTAAAACATGTGAGTAACATTAATACTGTATACAGTCCTTATTGAACAGTATTAACAACTGTATTATATACTATCAATTATAAAAAGAGAAACCAATATTTTGAAACAACCGACTGGCTGAAGTAGCAGGTAGCTTGAATGTAAAACTCATTTACTATATTTGAAAACATGTATTTAAAATCCAAATGAATAAAGATAGAAGATATTTCTGGCAAGTTGCAAGATTCACAGTTATGTCAAGTTAAGGTGGAATTTAACAGTGTTAAATATTCATTACTATGCATATCCAAAAAAGCAGCAAGATGTTTTGAGTGATGTTCCTTTTACAGAAAGGGGATGGAATGTTGAAGTTATGGTTCCATGACAGCTGGCTAGAAAGAGGCCTGCAAAAAAGTAGAACAGGAGGACAGAAACAGGAAATGGAGGTAAAATCAATATGAAGCAGGGGAAAGCCTGAGAAAATGTAACAGTATAAAGGAGGTGAACCTATTGAAAGTAAGAAGATGAAACAAACCATCTTAAAACCTGAAAAAGGGCAGAGAAGTGAGACCAAGGCCATGTCTACATTGATATTGTCAAGAAAGTTAAGGCAAATCAACCAAATGTGTGGAAGTTAAAGCACATTAAATCCCCAGGTGGATTTTCTCATTCAGGAGTGAAGTGGCCAATTTCTACACTTGAAATTTACCATGGGTTTTGTGTATCTGGGTTATGTGATTTGCAACAAGTGTTTCACAAGCAGTGCATACACATCACATTGTTATCCTGTGATTAAGGTATTTTGCCTCATATCACTGGACCCACACAGCACTGCGATGTTTTGAAACCAGCAACAAGCATTCTGGGCAGACATCCCAGGGTGCACTGCTCTGCCACTGACTGTGCTCTATGCAGTCTGGGATTTTTCATGCTGAGCACTCAGATACTTATTGGAAGGCAATGGAATTCTGGAGTTTATAGTCAAATTAAATTTCAACCTGATGCATTAGGGTTTTCAGAGCCATCCAGTGCCATTTTCAAAACACTGTTATGCAACATGCAGCACACATTGTGATCGCTACAATCCACACTGTGAGGAACATAAACAAGCTGCTGTTAACATCTAAAGTTGGGCAGTGACTTCAGAAATGGGATGATAAAGCCATCAGAGGAGGAGAAGGCTGAAATCAAGCAGACACTTCCACAGCTTTTCCTGGAGCAGCTTCCCTTGGTGGAGCACCACTTTGTAGCATGGCCAACAAGTACTGACTGGTGGGAAAGTATAGCACTGCAGATTGGGTATGAGCATGAGTGGTAGCAGAATTTCAGGATGTCAAACGCCACTTTCTTAGAAAGCTGTGTAGAGTTCGCACAGGGGCTACAGCAGAAGAATATCTATGTAAGAACTGCCCTCAGCATAGAGAGGAGTGTGGCCATCACGATCTGAAAGCTTGCCAACCCTACTACCTACAATGCTATAACTGGCCAGTAGCTAGCTAGTTCGTTGTTGGTAGATCAACTATCTGGGTTATTGAAACAGAGATGTGCAATGTTATCAAGAAGGTTCTATCCCACCCTATCTTAAGACTGGGCAATGCACAGGCAATTAATTGATTTACATTGTTGGGGTTCCCGACTTATACTGGTGCCACTGATAGGTCCCATATGCCTATTCTTAACCCTCCATATCAGGTCTTAGAGTCCATCAACAGAAAAGGTTCCCCCCCCCCCCCCCCCATGGTGCTGCATGGCCTGTTTGATCACCATGGAAAGTTCACCAGTATTTATGTGAGGTGGTCTACAAAGGTCCATTACACTAGGATCTTCAGAAAATCTAGAATGTTTTCTCCACTGACCAGTGGATCTTTTGCATCAATAGTATCAATGGACCTTGGTGGCAATGCCATTCCATCACTCATTCTGGAAGACTCATCTTACTCTTTGCTTGCCTGGCTTAGCAACAGGTGGCCAGACTTCGCAAATGTTTTGAACAGCTAGATTGGAGGCCTCTACAAAAGGATGTAACTACTCTGGGGCACAGAGCAAGTGATGCATTGTGTTCATACTTCGAGTTTAGGTGCCATTTGTAAAGAATGCATGTACTTTTGCATAAGGCACTGATCAGCATTACTGAACAGGTCTTGTGTATGTGTACTGGTGCAAGAACTTAGTCATACTTGGTGTGTATATTACCACATTTCTTGTTGCGCTTTTAAGATATTGTGAGAATTGTTGTATTATAATGCTTGAAATGTAGATGGGGGTTTATGTATTTATTGTGCATGTGTGGATATTGTGACCATGATGCTGCACATTTGAATGAATGATGCAAGACTCAATCATCATGAATGTAAACACATTTTCAATATTTCAACAGGAATGAATACACCAAATTGAACATTGCGAGCAGTAAAAATAATACATGCAAATTCATAAAGCTGCGCAAATTCAGGTTTGAAGACCATGTGCTCCAGGAGGTTTCTTTACTTCTCCATCACCTGTGTCTGATGTGCTACCCATTTCTCTGACCTTCCCACCCACTCATTCCCCTCCCCGCGGGTGCTATGGGGAAAGAGAGGACAATGGACAAATTATTGTTCAAATTGTAGTCTCCATGCCAACATAGATAAAATGTTGCTTTTTCATTGATTTTGAAATTCCATTCCCATAGGCTTTTCCCAGTCCTCAGTGAGCTTGGAGATAGTAAGACGTTTTTAGTCTTCCCCCTTTGTATAGGGTCCCCTGAGCTGCATCGCTCTGCAATCTCCCTGCCAAATTAGAGCACTCTTCGTGCCTTCAGTTGATATTTAACATCCACGATCAGCATAAATTGCTCTGCAAAATTAACAGAATTCTGAAACAAAATAATTCATGTCCCTTTTAAATGTTTTAAAATCTCTATGAAAATGTCCGCAGCATGATTTGAGCAGGGTAACATAACTCTCGTTCACTCAAAAATGAGGGCATTCACGAAACTGTGGACCATGACTTTGTTTCTTCTTTGTATTTGATGCCTTTCTTCAAATAGTCTCGTGGGTTAACTAGGAAGTGCTGCCATTATGTGAGAGAAAAGGGATTGGGGAGGCGGGAGAGAAACCAATAAGCACCATCATAAGGAGGTGTGGGACAGTACATGGCAAGATTAAGAGGCACTTGTATTTTTGTTTGTACAAATTCTCCATGCCTTTTTTCTATAGTCTCTGGTATGGCCATCACTGAGTAGCAGGTGTGGGTGAGACAGAGGAGGCAGAGAGAAGGCAGACCAACATTGTGGTACCTTTTACAGTACCTGGAAATAAGTTGTTCAAACCCCTCACACTCCTGTCTTAAAGCGTTATTGTAATGTCATTCCACACTCACTAGAATTGGTCCCCTCCACAGTTTGGATCTGACACTGGTTTAGATTGATCCTCCAGCTGTGATTTGGGATGCTCCTGAATCTCTGCAACTGTGTCTGCCCTAGAGTTCACTGGATGGATGAGATCCTGGTTTGGAGGATCAATCAGAAAGTCCACAACATGCTATGGCTGAGTGGTGAAATCTCTAGCAAACATATGGTCCAGCTCCTCATAGTACCAGTAGACTGTGCTAGCTTTCCCCGAGGTCCCATAGTACTTAGCAGATCTATACTCCAGCTGAAGCTCCTTTGCCTTGTTGATGGAGTCTCACATCAATGATGACATATGAAGAGTCACCAAACATTACTGGTGAACATGTGCCTTATTGCAACATTGCAGAGTGTCACAGTTGTGCCCCCATCTTGCATTTGTCAGGATAGCAACTTTTACACTTCTGCTGAACAACTGCTGTTCAGATGTGCCTGATCACAGGCCTCTCCCTAGAGGACAATGAAGTCCGCAATCTCAACACAGGACCACAGTAAAGAATGAGGATGACTGATTAATAATCAGGAGCATGACAGATGTTTGTGAACTCCACAACAGCTGGAATTATGAAAGACAGAACCTGGTTGTGTGCCAGCATTTAAAACAGGGAGGTGACATCTGGTCAGGATGTCCCTTGAGCAGCAGCAGGTACACAAGTAAACTGAGAGGATGAGCAGATAGCCAGCAAAGTGTGGTATACCAGCAGGATGACTTAGCAGATGTGCAACCATTGTTTTGGGATGAAGATGCACCCACACCTACTTTGCTGAAAGTAAACTCCTCCTGCATCTCAGTGAACCCATCTTCAAAGTGGGTTTAACAATACACATTAAAACGCTAGATGATTTGCAACAACAACATGAAACATTTATGGATCCAAGGCATTTAACAAAAAATAAATTAATCCACAACAAATTTCAAGCTCAGACAAGCCCTTAGTCACTGTAGCTTAATCCTCCACCAAGGAGGGTTAAGATACAGCAAACTAAGACCACTTTACTCTTTAATGACAACATTCACAAGGGGGTTTAATGCACTTTGACCAATGTGCATTAATGGCACACCTTTAGTTGATTTATATTAACTTCCTGAGTGTCCCCATATAGACAAACCCCACTACTGGGGGCAGATAGAGACCAGAACATGAGATTCCACCCCGGGTAGGGAGAAGCTTTCAGATCCAGAACTTCTGGGTGACTGATTGGTTGGGAGTTTATTTGTTACAAGTTTTTTTTGTTACTCATACATTTCCTACAAATCAAAAAAATGTAATTAGAAGCGATGACTGCAGTAAACGATCTTCCCAAAGAGATTTATACTTTTATATTTTAAAGATTTACATTTCAGTCAATGGTTTTCAATAATTCTCTTTTCCCCTCTGCTCACTATCATAAAAGCATAACTTATTCAAATTCCAACTAACATTCAGAAGGTATTAATGAGATTTCTAGTTTTTACTTCACAGACAAGCATTGACAGACTATACTTTTATAGAAGTTATGCAATATGAAAGGAAATAGCAAGTACTGGACTTTGAAGGGGAGATAATTTAAAGAATCAACACTAAGAAAAAAGTCGTCATTAGCAGACACACTGCTCAATAATTAAACAATAAATAAGAAAGAAACTCATAATGAAAGCAGACTAACTAGTAAGGACAGTATTCAAAAGGGCATAAAGGGTTAGTATGACACTTACAAGAAACCAGAAAAAGACATAGCTTTCATTGCTTCATGAACACTTAATTTTATTGCATACATGCGCTAACTCACATACAACGTTGCTGCATGTTATATGAACAAACAATACTTAGGCATAGAACAAAACAAAGACTGAAGAACACTGTTAAGTAGGGAACCAGAACCACAAACTTTAAGAGGAACCAAATCCTGGAGTGAAAGACCTATTGGTATTAAACAAAACATGACCACATCAAAACAAATTAGAAAGCAGATGGATTAGAACACAAAGTAGCCAAAGACGGACACCTCATGGAGTATCATCCACCATGATCCTGCATTCAGAGTAACAGGAAAAAAGGAAAAACAGAGCAGAAAATAGTTAATTATATACAACTCACTCGCATCTAAACAGACTATTAGATTTGTAAGAACAAGGACAGAAGAGAACCATCCAATCCCACAAAATATAGCTAAATAAACCATACTGCGGAGTTGAATACCTTGTCCTTCCTAGAAATTAGACTTGCCTAACAAGTGTGTTCCAGACCGGCAGGAAGAACCTAGTCTTCAGAACATCTACTGATCACTAAGTGACAAATGAGTGGAGGCTTAAGTGAGACCTTTGATTCACCAAATGTTTATATAAACCAAACAATTATGTATGCGACTAAAGTTAGAAGCAAGGAGGTGGACTCAAAAAATATTTATGATGTGCCCAAAGTAATCCACAGCTTTAACTAAATGGTACAGTCTCACACATCAGGGAGAGTAGATTTTTCAAGCACTGGGTTGAAAGAGGGGTAAATGGGCATGATGGACAGCACAGATGATGTGGGAGAGTTTGTCAAGGTTTTTTAAAAAAAATAATCTGGCAAATGTTCCTTTATCGGGAATTTATGCCATTAAATATCTACAGAAAAACAACATTTGAAAGTTTAATACCTGATTTATTTTAATCCTTGCATGAAAAAGTTGAATGTAAGATTTAATCTACAAAGGGAAAACAACCAGAAATTCTTAGGAAACAATAAGGAAGTTGTTAGTCTTAGAAGCCTGGATGATAGGGAGAATAGATGGAGAAGTTAACTGTTTTTTGGAGAGGGGGGTGGCTAGAGGACAGAATCAACTGCCACTGGATACTGAAGGGAACAGGTGAAGTTATGAAGTATAAATGGACTTAGCTACCAGAAACTAGAAATTTCTGGAAGGTGGGTAGGGCTCCAATGATAGTTCTATATAAAGCTGGCTAACTCATCATATTCTTCAGTATTCACCCAGTGTTGTATTAACTGAGTGGTTACGCCTCATTCTAACTGTAATAAATGTGAAAGCTGCTGACTGTAGGTCTGGCTTGACATGAGTAACTGGACAAACTAAATAAAAAAAATTCCTAAAAGGTCAAAAAAGCCAATGTCTGTTGCCTATTTGTATAAATCCAAAGCAAAAATATGCCACCCTTCAAGGACTATATTTAATAAATACAGTGTTGCAGGCAAAATGTACTACATTAAAAAATAAGTGCAACCTCCCACTCCCCAAAAAACCCTTAAAGACACCAAAAAAATAGCTAAAAATGTGTCACTTATAAAAGTTTATGCACAAATAAACACTGCAAAGTTCAGAGGGAATTAAACATCTGAGGAATGTGAAAATGTTAAAGTAAAAGCATTAAAGAGGACATTAAATTGTTAAAGAGGAGAATTCTTGGTTTAATAATGAAACCCAGTTATAGTAGTATAACTCAGTGCAGTCACTTTCGGGGAAACCCTTAGTAATAAAACAAATTGTGGAAAGGGGAAGTCGGGTGATGACAATTAGCACCACTGTGTTTTTTTCCCCGTTAGAAGTGTTCATAGCCATTCTGGAGGAAATGGGCCCTTCCTGATGAATGTGTCTATAAATAATCAATTGTACATGACACTGCACGCACACAGTGACAATATGATTTGAGTTACTAGATTATGGATGTTTTTGTCAAAGTCACTAGAAAGGAAATAGGAATTTCTATATTGTTTGACTGCTTCTACTTCTTAAATAAAGAAATGAAGCCCAACCAGTGCCATCCAAATTCTGTTTTCCTTTAACGGGTTATTAATTATGAATAATAAAACTAATTTAAATGGTGCAGTGACCATTCAAAACATAACAAAACCTCCAACCATTAAAAATCCTATCCAGAAGATTTACTTAACTGTGGCATAAAATAAATATTACTAAGGGAGTAAAACAAACTATATGGTGGAGTTTTGTAAATAAAAGACGAAATTGGAAACAGGTCCAAATGGTTTAGAATTAAGACCTACTAAAAATACTGAACAAAAATGTTCAGTTTGTTTGTGTCATTGTTTCTAAATTTCACCAATGTGCAGTTACCTAAAAAATGGTGTCACCTAAGATTTGGTAACATAGTTAAAAAGCATTAAAAACAAAAATGTACAGAATACGTAAGGCTGCCAAGATAGGGAGCAACTACACCAAAATAAACTTAATAAAACAGGCATGGAATTGGACTGTTTGAAATTAGTATGTTATCCTGAAACCAAGCTAACATAATGCTTGGAAACATAACCAAGCATTTTACCAAAAAATAGCAGCAAAAGTACTGCATCCATTCAATAAACCACGAACTCATTAATAAAGCTTTGTTATTCTTATAAAATACATAATGTTATAACTGCTTTTCAGGAAGTATGGAATTAAGTCAATGTGTCCTAATAACGTGTAGAATACACTCTACACAAAGTAAAAGTTGTCTTAATAGCACGCAAAAAAAAACCCTTGCCCTCTTATCACCACAAAAAAGTTAAAAATGTAATACCAAAAAAACCCCACCAGTTGGTGCAGAATAATTTTTTTTTAACGTCCAATACCATAAAGTTAAATGTAAAACCACTGCAGCCCATACGGTGTAAAAAAATTTGTTTTCTCTCCTCGAATACTGTTGCAAGATAATACAAGGTCTGGAAAGCCTCAGATTTGTCGTGCTGTTCACCCGTGGAGCTGTTCACCCATGCAGATGTAAAGTCTTACAGACAGGAGCTGCTAACATGTGGGTTTACTCTGGGGGAACAGTCTTTAAATTGCACAGTACAGTTGAGACACTGGGATGCTGGTAAAGTAAAAACTGCCTATGCTAGTAACAAGTATTGTGTGGTGGCTAAAAAAGACCACTTCTGGCATGACCCCAGGGAATATTATTTTATTTAGCCTATGTTCTGTTTCACACCTTAATTTCCTATGGTAATGCATGTTTTAAAATAGTTATACCAATTTTTATAATGTAATAAAAGCAAAATTTAAATTTAAAAAAACACTTTGAAAACAAAGCAAGGTTGTAATGTAAAATTATACGCTAGTTGGCTACACCAGAGGAGATGAGCTTGCACCCCCAGATAGTACTTTAATATTACTATTAATAGTAATTCAAATAATTACAACTACTTTAATCTTCAAAATGTGTTGCTAAATAGTATGCTTTAAAAAAAAAAAGAAATAAAACAAATGCTAATATTAAAAAGAAAAACAAAAGCAGTGGAATGTAACCCTGGCTTGACACGAGTTACTGGACACAGGTGAGGCCTCATTTCTTGGGAGACAGGATTAGGGAAGTAAATGGATGAGCAGGCTGGAAACATAATGTCTGTACTAGCTAAGGCCTGATCTACACCAGAGAATTAGGTCAGCATAACTATGTGAAAAATCCACACCCGAGCGGCATAGTTAAGCTGACCCAATTTTCTAGTATAGACAGCGCTAAGTTGATGCAAGAACTCTTCTGTCAACCTAGCTATCGCCTCTTGGCAAAGTGGATTACCTATGCCAACAGAAGAACCCCCCACCCCCATCCCCACCCCCGGGTCGGTAAAGGTAGTGTCTACCCTGACATGCTACAGCAGCATATTTGCCAGCAGTGAAGCCATGCTGTTGGGGTGTTTTAAATGTAGGCATACCCCAAGTAAGAGCGAACACCCAGGGAACCATTTGCAATGGACAAAATAAGACTGAAATATAAGATGAGGTAAAGAGTAAGCTGTGCATGGATAGTGTGTGGACACTGCATGCTCTACAGAGCACTCAGCCAACCCCAAAACGTGTGATGCAATGTGTAGTACATGCAATGTCATGTGTAAATGTATATAAAGGAAGAGGTTTGCTGTGTAACTTTAGGGAGTGGTACGGGTCTATCACACATCCACATTTGAATCTGATCAATTCAGAATTGCTTTGCTGTATGCTAAATACAAGAACCTGAGTGACGAGACCGGAACCTCACTGAATTCTTGAGTGGAAGAAGTCTCTGAGGCTACCCCAACACTGATCAATATTGCAAATGAGTGATTACCAAATACCAGTATGAATTTCTGATTCAATATACCCAAAAGTTGAAAAAACAAGTAACTGGACTTAAGGAATGAAAACCAATAGCCATTCCAAGGTAAAATATAAAAATATTGTCAGGAGTTGTTAAGCAGCAAGATAAAGGACTCATGTTCATCGAGAAATGAAGAAAATCAGTTTATCTGGATTCTTTTTAAGATCACATGTGCCACTGAGTAAAGTGTTGTCTAATGAAATGGAAGAGAACATGAATGAGACATTTTCTGTAACAGTATGGCATCAAAATGAAACTGATAATTGAAGGCCCTATTCCACATCTTCCAGAAGAGCTCTTCAACCAGCTCTGTTCATAAGTTTGTTAGCTTACAATGATCAGCAAATAGCACAGATCAATTGGCAATTATGCCATAAAAACCAAATTAAAAGGAAAAAGCAAACTAGATTAAAAAATGATGAATTTTTACACTTTCAGTGTAGTACAAGAGGAGAAATTTAAAGGAAGACTGCACCACTTAAACCTGGTTATACTCCTCCAGACAGATTTAAAAATTTGTAAGTCCCCTATTAGTCATTGCAAGTGAAGTAGTGGAGAAAAACTTAAAATAAACAAAACTAAAAAGAATCAACAACATTAATACAAGACAGTTGGTCAAACAAGATAAATGACTGGATAATCGCTATAAGCATCCACATAAGGAATGAATTCCTCCCTAATTTTATTTATTCTAGTTGGAAAGGAAAACAGTAAAATATTTTGTTCTGATCAAAGTAGCTGAAGATGTCATTCAAAAATGCAGATAAAAATATGTCAAAATCTTTGTTATTTGCTCAGACAACAAAATAAAGTGAAACCTTATTGAGAAGGTAGTGATAGCAAACAGTCTTGATACACACTGTGCAACTTAGAAAAATTATTTTCACTATCTCCCTCATTTAACATTATGGTTGGTATTGAAAAAGAAGAATTAATGCCTAAATTTCTGACGATATTGTGAACTCTCAGATACCATAATGATTAATGCAGTCTCAAGAACCTAAACAGAATTATGTCTCTACATTTGCTATAAATTACCCTATATTTCAAATCTGCACTGAGTAGAAGTATGGTAACAGATCAAAATATAGCATGCTGTTTAAGGGACTATACATAAAGGTAATAAGCTTACAAAAACAATGAAAGGAGGTTTCTGAGAGACTTGACAGATCACAGGCTGATAGTTCCACTGTCACAGTGCCAGTGAAAATCTTGCTTGTTACAATTAAACAGAGAACTGGAACCATACAAGCACAAAAATCAAGAAAATATTCAAAGCAGCTATGGAATCTTTCCATTATATAGTTTGCATGACTGAATCTAGATTCACAAGACATAGGCAGAGTCCAGCCGAAGAAGAGGTGACAGATGGAACATAATGTCTACTATTTAAAATTGAAGATACAAATGTATACCCCAAATCTGTCTGTAAAAGAAGTTGTGTCAGAGTTTACTGCATGGAAGTGGTGTAAAATTGTGTAAGTAAAATCATCAGACAGGACAGCTGAAATAAAAATTGTCAGTTTTTCAGGTGCTACACTGACCCTTTCTGTGGTCAGTGTAGCACCAATCAAGTGTGTTTTTAGCACAGTCTGATTAGTTTAATAAAGACTTCAGAACAGTCCAAGGCTTTAAAATGCAAATTAATTTGGTAAAACTGTATTGGTATCTAAAAGGCAAACACTAAAGAGTTATTCTGGGGGCTCAATACAAGGTTAATTTTGGACAATGTGTGGACTTTATTTTTTAAGTGACTCACATAGTGTATATTTTAATAAACTAAATACTTTTGTGCTTTCCTTTTCCAAATTGGAGGTGGATGGGTGATAGAACCTTATTTTGGATTAGGGCAAGTCACAAGCACACTTTGGGTTTAGTTTAGCAGGTTCAGTCCTCTGGCATTCATTTGATACATTTTTCAAGCCCTAAACTACCCTGGGCTTCTCTACATGATGCCAGCAGAACACTAGAAGGGTGTGATTTGTAAAGCACCCGCACTGCCACAATGGAGATCCTGCTGGTGCGCTTTAAAAGGGTACCACGTTGCATGAACAGTCTGTGTGAAACAAGACTACATTAACACAAACTAGGTACCTTTTAGAGCATGCCAGTTGGGTCTACACAGGGCAGTCAGAACACAGCACATTAGTGCGCTTTACAAATCACACCCAACCCCAGTATGCTGCTGTGAGAACTTTGTATTTTGAAATCCTTGATTTTTTCTGTTTTAAGATTTCAACTTTAAAACCAGGAAGTCAAAATACAAAAGGAGGAGGAAAGTGGTGCAGTCAGACTACTTTAGGCTGCAGACACAATTTAATGCAAAAGCTGAACTGAAATTAAGTACTTCTGGAAAATCCGGACCACTGTTTAAACTCTAGTTCCACTTGTGTAAAATGTGTTAGATGACCAAAGAGTTGCAGGAATGGTAGCTTTGAACTTCAGTGCACAATGGCATAAGCCATGCACTTACACTTGTCACTGTCTATCTTCTGGACTTCCTGCCTCCTCACCTAAAACTTACAACTGGCTGCTGTAAAGGCCCTGTTCAGGAAGTGATGAGGTAAGGAGTGCAGCAGGCGTCCGGTCTTCACTGCCACCTCTTCTAAGCTCTGCAGAGCTGACTCAGTAACAACTCGTCTCCCTTAGTCTTCATGGAGATCTTGGCTCTCACCTTCATCTAGCTCTTATACTTTACAGGGTAGCCCTCCTACTGCATCCTTTCACTTCATCTGATAGCTAGTCAATATGCTACACAGTTAATGGTTACCCAACCCACAAGATTTTGAAAACATTTATTTATATTTCAGATTTTTAAATTTTGTTTTACTTTTTTACTATAAATTAACTTACATTTCAAGCAGAAAAATAATTTCAAACCAAAAAATACCATTTTTTATTTCAAAAACACGTCCAAATGGAATTTTTGACAATTGGAAAACATTTCAGAAACAGAAAATTGATTGAAACCTATTCTTTCCTGTGAAAAGTTTTGGTTTCAACAATTTGGCATTTTCTGATAAACATATTTTGTCAAAAAATATTCGACCAACTCTACTACACAGCACAGCTCCCTCTACCATTGCTGTTTAACTCTGTGGTAAGAGTGCTGCCTGGCTAGCTGCTGCTGGGGAAGACAGAGCATGAATGCACCAGACTTTCTAGAGCCTGCTATCCTTCAACTCAACATGTGAATTGGGAATGGCAGGAAGAAAAGAGGAAAGAAAGCCAGTGGATGAACAAGATGATCCAGGTAATTATATGCCTGTTATCTTACCTGGGATGGATTTTAAAAAATAATGTAACTACTATTACACTGGCTAAAACAGCTAACATGACCCTTGGATGTATAAACTAGGAAATATTAAGTAGTAGTAGAAAGGCAACAATACCTCTGTATATACTAGAATACTTTGTCCAGTTTTGATGTACACATTTTTGTAAAGGATGTTGAAAAACTGGAGAGGGTGTTCAGAAAAGCTGATTCACAGTATAGCAAATATGCCGGACAATGAGAAACTTAAGGAACTATTAGCTTATCAAAGAGAGGGTTAAGAGGCCATCTGATCATGGTCTATAAGACCATTACATTTTAGAAGGCTCTTCAATATAGTAAACAAATGCATAACAAGAACCAATGGTTGCAGGTAAAAACTCAAAAAATTCTTTAGAAATAAGACAAATCTTTCATGAGATTAATTATTGGAAAAGCCTACCAAGGGATGCGGTTAGAATTTCCATAACATGGAATCTTTCAATCAAGATTGGATGTTGCTCTCTCTATACATTTTAGTTCAAGCACAAGTAGGCTTGCCAACTTTCCAGGATTGTCCTGGAGTCTCTGGGAATTAAAGATTGATCTTTAATTAAATATGTCATGTGATGAAACCTCTAGGAATATGTCCAACCATAATTGGCAATCCTAACCACAAGTCATTGTGTTCGATCTAGGAATTACTGAGTAAAAATTCTACGGCCAGTGTTATGTAGACAGTCAACCTAAACTGGCCACAATCAGGGCCCTGAGGTACCCCACAGCACAATGAGAACAGAGCCCTTAAATTCCATGGCAGTGCTGATTTATTCTGCTGCCATGAAGGTAATCCTTTGATTTTTAAAATAAAAGGACAAATTCTAGAGTAAGATTCTGTAGCAGGAGCTCAATACTGCTACATCACAGAATACCCAAGGCCCATAAGGTCCCTTACGGCCTTAAAACCTATGAAATGAGCAAATGTAAAGAACTAGGTATTTATGTAAAGGCCAAGAGATGAGGAAACAAGGTAGGTAGGGGATACTTATTCATTCCCAAGTATGCTGCAATATTCCTCTTCACACATCAAAAGAAAGAGAACATTGGCATGGCAGCTGAATTTGACAAATTAGAGGAGTAGTAGACTGAAGAGTAAGCAGCTCCTGTACAAAGGGACTAGTACAAACCCATCAAGGAGGGTAGCATTAATTGGAGGCAGGGGACAATGAAGAGAGAACAGCATAAGCTAGGTAAAAATGAGTTGAGAAAGAGAAAATGGCTTGAGAAACAAAAAAACAAATCCAAACGTTTCAGAAAGAATGACCTGAAAAGTGATACACGGAGACCCAGGGGCATGAGTACGTGAAGAACCAGAATCAGTGCCTGGCCAGATCTGCTTAAAAAACAGAACTATGCTTATCACCACTTTGCCCCTCTAGAACAGGAGTAAAGCGTGGCAAATTGATTCAGGAAGTAAAATTATTAGTAGTGAAGTATTTGTTGTGCGCTGTGAGGATCTGGGGCCACAACAAGGGATTACCTGTCCTCCGGCTGTAGTTAATAGTAAGGGGGATGTTTGAGGCATTTACCTTGAGTTAATGAATAGCTCAGACAAAAATGGGATAGCTGCAAGGCATAGGTTACTCCTGGGGGAATTCTACGCCTCTGCGCAGAATTCATACTGTCTGCAGATTTCTTTGCTTCCCCCACAGAACAATGGGGAAGCAAAGAAATCTGTGGGGAACACATGCCCCTTCCCTGTCAGCCCGAGCAGCCTGCTGAGATGCAGATCACCACGAGGGGCAGGAAAGGGAGGCTGGGCGTACGTAGGTAGAGAGACGTTAAGAGGGGTTAGGCAGGTGCCTGCCTGCGAATGAGCAAGAAAGACTCACTCTGTCCCTCTTGCTCACTGTTGCAGTGCCCCCAGCTTGGAGGGGTAGGGCTTTGTAAGGCCAGTTCTGTCCCTGAAGCAGAGCAGAAATGTAACAACTAAGCAGACAGGCTGCTGCTGTTCTTATTGTCAGTTAACTGTTCTCATTCTTAGTCAATTCCCCCAGGAGCCTAAAACATGTAAAAGTTTTAAGGCTCCTTTACATTGCCAGAGTGGTGTAAAGGAGTCTTATTGTAAATAACAGTAAGGGAATCCTCAGCTAGGAAGATCTATGTGCTGTCTCGCTTTTTTCCTGTGCCAGAGTAGCACAATGGGGTTAGATTACAGCTCAGGATCTATTTTACTTACCCATTTTAAAAAAATGCAGCACAACGATTAACAAAATTGTATGACTTTCATGTGTGAAAGTCTGAGCAATTTAAAGTGACATTCTACTTTACTTTTATTTTGGTAGTTGGTATTCTGTAATGTAATTTAAATGAAAATCCAGGATTATAACTGGAATGCATGGTATTGGTTACCAAGTATTTATTTGTAACTTAACTTTCATGTGTTTAGGAAATGCTGAACAGTTATTGTGATTTTTTTTCTATATGGTAGTTTAAAAAGTCTGCAAAATTCTACATATTCTATTTGTCAAAATAATGTAATATAATCATATCAGTTTCACTTATTTTGGTAAGTTATTTAATGTTTTGGTGCAGAATTCCCCCAAGAGTAATAGGTGGTGCTCAGATGTTTCAGTGACGGGGCTATACAAGGAAAGAGTGTACAAGAAGGAAAAGGTTCTGTTTTGGAATTGGCTTCCTTGTGGATGACCGATTTACAGAGATAAACTGCAGACAACTGAAACATATATGGCTGTAGAAGAGTGTGAGAGCACTGGGCCTGGTGTAAGACCTGAGGCCTGAATCATAGTCAGAAAAGTCAGACCGTGCCGTGAATCAAAGTCAGGCCATGTATTAAAGCAGATGCTTACAAGTTCACTGTCCGATTCATGAACTTGGCAGAGGAACTGTTAGCGTTGCTAAAACACAGGCACGCCTAAGAAGCAACAGATGCTGGGTTGTTGTATGTATGTTTGTATGTGAACACATTTCAAAAGATTAACACAGGTGCATCCTGACCTAACACAAGAAAAGAGGGTTTAATAGAAGTGATGAATACGGATGTTTTGCTCGAGACATCTGGAGCAAGGTACAAGGGGAGGTAACATGATGTCATCATGAAACCCATAAGGTGGTATGCAAGTTGTTTGTCTCAGTCTATAAATATCAGCGTACCTCACCGTAACCTTGTGTGTGGCCAAGGGGACAGCAGAAATTCCAGCTGCTGACTGAATCACTCCCGGGCACTCATGTTAGTGTACCTGTAGCTACTATGGAATGCTAGTACTGAGCCTTGAGGGCAATAAACTTGGCTGAGTGCCTTTTGTCACCAAACCATTCCTGTGGTCCTTCTTTATGAGTAACGTCAAAGTCTGCTAAATTAGCTGGCTGCATTCTCTTCTACAGTGTTCCCTTTAAGCTGCGCACCTGCGCAGCCGCACAACAGTCCATCAAGTGCCACGCACTTGATTATTACAGCCATGCACATCTTCAGCAACTTGTGTTCAGTGCCCCACCCCTACTGCTGTGCTACCACACTGCTCCTGCCCTCTGCCTTGGAGCCACCCCCGGCCAGCTGCACCCAGGAGCCTCCTGCTTGTGTGTATGTGCGGAGCAGGGAGGTGCTGATGTCAGGGGTGAGAGGGAGGGGGACACCATGTACCCCATCTCCGCAGAGCAGTGGGGGGAGAAGAGGGTCATGGCTTGGGAGCGAGACGGAGCTGCTGGCGGCTGCTGCTGTGTCTGAAGAAGTGGTGAGTGCCACTCTGCTTAAAGTGATAGCACATGGTCTCATACACTTCCCCAGCACACAGTCACACACACACACACTCTCCATCTCTCAAACACACACACACACACACACACACAGTCTCTTTGACACTCACCTCCCAACACATAGTTTTATTGTTGGTGTTGTTACTTCTTGCAAGACACAATAGTGTCTGTAATTTTATTCTTTCAAAGTGCTGTTATTTTAGTTTTTTGACTGGTCTATGCATTTCATAATTTTATTTCTCTCATGCTTAAATTTAATTTTTTGAGTAGTGAGTTCTAAAATGCCTAGCCTGTGCTGGCTGGAGTAATTATCATTATTACCTTTATTATTGTATTGTGCTTTGTCATTCATTATTTAAAGTGGTACAATCAAATAATAGTACCCTTCTAGAATGTAACTTTAGCTTGTAACCTTAGCAGTGCCAGTTTAAAAACTAAACACATAACTTTAGACACTGTGCAGATGAAGGCTGCTTATTTTCAAATTATATTTTTAGTTATATCTGTAAAATAACTTAAAATTTGCATGAAAATAAATGTAGTAAATCTAGGTTTTTTGTTTCTACTGGTGGTGCACATCTACACATTACCTCGATATTGGTGCACATTACAAAATTGTTTCCACACACGAATGGAAAAAATTAGAGGGAACAATACTCTTCTAGTGCCGAAAGCATTGGAGCTCCGAGAACAGAAGCACTAAGCACGGGTAACAAACTGGCATCAGTAACAACATTCCTAAGCAACATACTTAACAACAATGGCCACCTACAACACTGAGGCAGATGGTGTAAAGGAGAAGACCATAGATTTTACCTATGCCACCTGGCAACAGAATTACACTGCCACATGAACTCACATATCTTAAATTCCGTTATGGGTGTCTTCCAATGAGAATGAAAGAAGAATATCTGGATCCTGACCCAGCACTCTGAGGAAGCACAAAGCAGTAACAAGTAAGTGAGAAACAAATGTCTAGAAATCATTTTAAGGAGAAAATGAGCATTTGGGAATACATATATAGCTCAACTATATTTCCAAGACTGAATCATAGACCTCATAGATCTGAGGGTATATACTACTATTAATGAAGGATTCGTCTGTCAAAAGCAGAAGGGCAGGCCTTATTACAGGCACTGAAAAAACTAACCTGAGAAATACAGAAGTTCTGATACAGAAACAGGCAATATGACAAGCAAAGGGGTAACGCAACAAAAAACTTGAAAGCATAGTGGAATCTTCTGTCAGATTTTGCTGGAGACTGGATCCAGTTGCTAAGATGAGGCCTTGAGAATGAAAAAAACATACTGAAGGGAACCTCAAGTCTGCATTTCAGCTAACCAAAATTAACAGGATGACAGCTGAGGCTCTGAAGCAAGCCTCTGCAAGACTGTGAAGGACATCCAAAACCAAGTGTTGTCTGGCCCAATGAAGACTTTAATTACAACTACACTACATACAACAGCAGCAAGGTGAAATAGTCTATTTAAGGCTGAATTGGAAGAGCTAATAAGAAGGCTGCAAGTTTGTGAAGATCAGGAAGAGGATACAACTGCTTCCTCCCACAACATGAGTCTGATTCCTCAAAAGAGTAAGATGCAGTGATGATGATAATAATACATCATACTTTATATACAATGGTCATCAGAAGACCTTAAGTGGTTTATAAAATGGGAATATTTGCTCTCCTTGATAGATGGGAGAAACAGTACAATTAAGTAGTTTTTCATGACTACACAATGAGCCACTAGCAGAGCTAGAAACAGTATTTAAGTCTCCCAACTCATACTCTAGCATCCTATCCACTGGACTATATGCAGGCAGAGTGCTCACAGATGGGAGCTATGCTGGAAGTAGAAGCCTAGGACTTCTAGAATGCAGAGCTAAAGGCAGATTTGAAAAGTGAAAATTCTTCAAGATGCACTGGAACAGAAGCAGGTGGTGTAAGAATCCCCTAGGTAACCAATGAATATTCAGAAAAATGTTGCAGCCCGGATGAAGCAGCTATGAGACTCATATCCAACAGCTGCATGACTCTTAGTTTAACTTTGTAGTCCTAAAATTTGCCTAAGTGGCAAAATGAGAAACCTGAGAAGATGGATATGAATTACAAGCAAGCAGACAGATTGGGGAAGCTTAGCAGCATTAGCCCTTTATGAACAGCCATCCAAGATTTTGACTCCACTGTTTTCTGGAGACATTAAACAGAAGAAATGAGACCAGAATTTTCCCAATATATATAGTGTGCATATAAAGTTTGCAAATAAACAAGAAGCAAGGCATTAACTGTCATGCAGCCAAATTCTGACAAGCCAGGATATGTAGAGGCCAGCAATCGGACAACAGAGAATGCACACCAAATCTACTGAAAACCTGACAGAAAGCACAGAGAAGAAAAAACACAGGATACAAAGCCTTCATTCCAAATAAAATGCAGACAATGAAAAAGAAGAGAGAGAATCTTGGATGCATTAATGCATGGATCTTTTGCCTCCTCAACCCCTATCATCCTTAGTCTTTTTGCATGTCTCCAACTATAGCACAGAAAATTTTAAAAGGGGAGTTCTTACAACCAACAGTCACAGAACTGTTGTAATTTTGAACGAGGAATGGAGACTGTTATAATGTGGTATTAATTAGTAGTTTTAATAGGATATTCGATTTACCATTTATATGAACACATGTAGGTATAGTTACAAAGCAGAACAAAAAGTAACAGGTCTTCTCTGTAACTTGAGATAAAACAACAACAAATCCTGGGGAATGTAAAAAGGTGCACAGAGTAATATTCTTTCCCTCCCTACTGCTAGTCAAACAGCCATCAAATGGCTCTTTAAGAGAAAAGATGGACTATTGAATTAAATGTTCCATAGCTGTTGGATACCCCCCCAAAAAAGAGTCAGTGAAAAGTATAGGGACAGTAACAAGTTCCCTTTGAGAAAGAAAGGCTGAGAAGTTAATAGGAAGCAGTGTAAAGCGAGAGAAATAGCATAAGGGAGGTGAGCGAGTTGAAAATAAGGAGGCTGGAGTGAGAAGAGCCAACATAACCAGACAGAGAGAGAACACAGATAAATGAGAGGTGCTCCTAATTGTACTAAGAGAATGCAAAGGGTTTATTATTGCCTGAACTGCCTCAGTATAAGAGACAAGCTACCCAACAAACTTTATCAGAGAAAAGAAAAAAGTCTGAGACCACTAGATGTTCTGGTGAATGGTAATTTTGTTCAGAGGGCAATACTACTAGTGCTGAGGCAGTTAATGGAATATGGTACTGTGATTCAGATTCAAAGAGTTATCAAACTAAGTGACTCTGGATCATTCAACTCTAGTTACACTGCACTGGAAGGAAGAATTATAGCATGTGTTCTCTCTAACAATTTCAGACCTAATGACAGTCCACAGAGGAGCTATATTAATCTTTCTTTATCCAAAAAGAGGCTGCTGAAATGCAAGGCTTTTGTGAGGGCTTAAGAGTAAATCACAGATGACACCTACTCAGGAGACAATAGCAGAAGTGAAAAAACAGAAGGAGGGAATGGCAGAAAAATGGTATGGGAAGGAGGGAACAATTGGATTGGAATATTTTGGCCACAAGTTCAGTATATGATAGAATTAGATTAAAGAAACTGGAAGAATCTCTCCGCTTGAGAGAATCTGGGAAGGTCTTCACTTGAAACTGTTGCTGAGTGACTCTCTAGGAACGTAACTAAACATAATTAGTTTTCCTAATATCTAACCTAACTATAAGGATTGTTGAGCTCAGAAATAGGCTTCCAGGGGAGGCTCTGGCATCCCCATCATTGGAGTTTTTTAGGAACAGACTGGACAAACACCTGTCAGCATGGTCTAAGTTTACTTCGTCCTGGTACAGTGCACGAGGCTGGACTTGATGACTTCTCATGGTCCCTTCCAGTCCTACATTTCTATGATTCTACAATAAATACAAGAAAATCAGTTGTATTTAAAGCTCTCTTATTATGATTTCTTATTTAAAACATATGATTCTATTGTAAAATGCAACTAACATAGCATGGAGGTGGTCCATGTGTCTCAAATTTCCAGATCCAATTTGCTCAATTTAAAAGATATTTTATTTAACTGAGAATACTACAAACTGAGCTGGGACCTAAGTTGTGGTCTGACTTATGCTACAACAGCAGCTACTGCAACTGAAATTTTGCTATATTGATTCACAAGACAGAAAAGAAATCTAGCTCACTCTCCCAGAACTGTGTATGTCTTGGTGGTGCTAAAAAAAGCAGAAGCTTATACGTGTCATTTGAAACAGGCAGATAAGATCCAGAATATACACAGTAGTGTGTGTATATATTATATACATATACACACACACACTAAAGGTCGGCTAGAAGTGCCATCTTCACATACTTTTCTTGCCATAACCGTTCAGGTAATCAACCCACAGCTTCATGGTAGTTTATCTATCTAAAAACTCACTTCTAATGCATACATCACCACACACAGAATTAAAGACCACAGTTGGATGCATCTTGACTACTTGAAGTTGTCTCATGAAGTGAGAACAGTTTTGGTGATTATTCCATAATTCTAGAAGTCTTATTTAAGAAGGGGAGTAAGGCTTTGGTACAGATATTTATGGCAGTACTGAATATAGGTGTTCTGTAGCAAAAGAGGATGCTTTGTCTGTTATCCACCAGAGTTTTCACAGCAACATGTCTTAATTCTGGGTATTCCTTGTGGGCAGTTCTTTTCTGTACACTAGGCACATTTTAGCAAAAGGTTATTTTGCAAAGCTTTACACACAAAGTAAGATGTATAGTACACTATTAACATTTGAAAACAAATTTTTATGGATTACATTTATATAGGTGAAAGTTGTATGTGATTTTTTTAAAATGGTATATGAAAATTCTTTAAAAACTACATAGTAACTCGTTTCTTCTGGTAAACAGAGTTAAACGTAATCATCATCCAAATTTGATATAGTCAAAAAATAGAATTTTTCAGCTTCTTCATTAGTTCTTTCATGAACATCTATTTAAGTGTTTATACTGCACTCATCATGGCAATCTAATGAAACTAAAAATAATTAATCTCCTGAAGTTATACAAACTGAAATGATTTTTGTTCCTCTAAGAAGAAATAATGTCTTTATAGCTCTTAAAGAGAGTTAAGAAATATCTAGCAAACAGCAGCTATTGTTAGAGATTATACAATAATTTTCCTCAGATAAAACCTAATTCAGGACATTGACCCACCATTTTGCCACATGATTTAATAACTTTCAAGGGAACATAGTTAATTGAAAGGATTCAGACTAGCTGTAGATCAGTGCCACTATATGAATGCATTTAGAAGCCTCAATATACATCTTAATATACAATAAATTGTGCATTAGATGGCCTCTATGTACAAAATGTTACTATTTTGTGAAATAAGAACTGATGTAGCCTTATGGTTCATGTCCAAATATCTAAATGAAGCCAGCACCAGGCAGAAAATTCAGTCTCATGCTTCAAACACGACGGCTATTTTTCAGTCAAGGAAAACAAATCTCCAGAAGTGCGTACACATACACACACTTCAACTGATCATAAAAAATGCAATGTAATGTTTGAATGCAAACAAAACTTCCTTATCTATATTTTAAGAATAAATAGTTGATTACCCAAATATTCTTTTGTTTTATCTATACACTCTAGCTGATAGCAACTGCATTAAAAAAATAATTTACAGTTTATTTGAAACCATTAGATGTTTTTAGAAAATAAAATATGTAACCTCTTACCTGAGCATGGAAATTAGACATAGTCGTTGTCTCTATATCCTTCTTTCCCAAAATCTCCATTTTCACTGGTGAATTGGGAAAATTAAATGAAAAGTAGTCTAAAAAGTCAGGTAAATAAGTAGCTGCCCCATGAACAATACCCATTACATAGTAAGCTGCACAGTTTTCATTTTCACTAAAAACCAGACCCACAAACTCTTCTGCAAACCTCTCCATCTCCACAGGAGACAAGTGAGAGAGTTCATTACTGTAGGCATGGATAACTGATGCACCTCCATTAGGCTGGTGCTCAATATGAATGAGCTGTTTGAACTCCAATGTGTCCAACCTTTTGAGTTTATTCTGAACCCGTGGCTCCTTTAACGAGACAAATGGAAACTCACTGTTCTCGGGTATCTTGGACCCACAGTCCTTCTTGGGATCCATATTCATCTCACTGAAATCCTTAAGATGATCATCTATGATGCCTTTGGCTTCTTGATCCTCAACATCAGAAACCAATCCTGAGCAGATGGTCTGAATAGATTTGCTGTACATTTTTGGACGCTTCCTTTTCTCACATTCTTTGTGTTTCTTTTTCTTTTTCTTCTTTACCTTTTTAATTAGTAATTCTTCTGCATTGGTTTTTGGTTTCTCTTTCCCACCTGTAAAGAGGAAACAGATTTCTGAAACATCTTTATTATCCCATTTAAGTAATAGCATTAAAAGTTACCTATACATACCCCCATAAGAGGCATGCTGAGTGAGACTTAACACTACAATTAAAGTATCAAACAACTTTAGAGGTATTTTACTGAAGCCAAATAGAAACTAGAGCAATCTTATATAGTCACGTTATGTCTGACCACTTATTCTAGCAGGATATTGACCATACCACCAGTCATCTCCAGAACCCCAACATTTACCATAAGCTATAATTCTATCAAATGTATTTTATCTTTATATTATGCATTATGAAATAAGTACTCTTAAATACTGTAGACAGAATTACTATTTATGATTAGAAACGAGGCCCAATTATTAAAAAACAGGATTTTTCAATTTAAAAAAAAAATTTAAGCAGACTCGTGCACTCTGAAAAAGTTAATAACCCTATTCTGAATGTTGTTCTTTTGCTTATACTATTGACTTAGATAAGATGTGTGTGGGTGCAGGAGACGGCAAAGAAAGGCACACCAAAAAAACCCAGATTGACCATGAAAGGAAAGTTTTGTAACAATCACAAGCTTACCTGTGCTGTTTAATCAGTGGCGCAACCTCATCAGCAATTATGTCAGTAGGTTAAATGATTTAAATGCAGACTGCAGTGTTGTAACCATGCTGATCCCAGGGTATTAGAGGGACAAGATGGGTCAGGTAATATATTTTATTTACTCCTGGAGGAATTCTGTGCCACTGCGCAATGCAGAATTTGCACAGAATTAATATTCTGCACAGAATTTCTTCTCTCTCTCCTTCCCTCCCCCCGCCCCACAGAATTGGTGCTGCACAGCTGCTAGTCGCCACTGGCCCAGCAGAGCCCAGCACCCCAGCTTGCAAACAGAAGACTCCGGGGCGGGGTAGGAAAGAGGAGCTGGAGAGTTCCTGGCAGCTGCAGGAACTGGAGGAAGTGTGAAGGAAGCTCCATACAAGCCTGGGACCCAGCATCAGGCTGTTTCTCTCTCTCTAGATCCCTGGGCTCTAGAGGGCGCCCTGAATTTAGATTCTGTGGGGAAGAGGTTGCGGGTGTCTGGGCTGGCAGGCACCATGCCTGGCCTCTGTGGGGGCTGGGTGAGCACCCAAAGGCTGGGTTCTGAGGGGGATGGGGCTGTGGGTGTCTGCGCCAGGAAGGGGCACCCTGCGGCTAGGCTCTGGAGAAAGAATGTGTGGGTGTTTGGGGGTATTTGGTGGGGTTTCTTTAACTCTCTACTCCTGGGAGAATTTTTTTTTTTGTCATCTGTACTGTTACAGAGTGGCTGACAGATATTTTGAAATAAAATTACCAAAATAATTGAATCTGGTGTGATCATATAGTGTTATTTTGACAAATGAAATATGCAGAATTTTAAAATACTGTGCGCAGAATTTTTAATTTTTTGGTGCAGAATTCCCCCAGGAATAGTTATTGGACCAACTTCTGTTGGTGAAAGAGAGAAGCTACACTGAGCTCTTCTTGAGGTCTAGGAAAGGTACTAAGAAGTGTCACAGCTAAATACAAGGTGGAACAGATTGTGTAGAATAAGTAGTTAACACATATTCTAGGAGACTATTCAAGATGAAATGGCCCATTAACACCTCGGCAGTCATAGAACTAAAAAGGAGGGTGGTGCATTAGAGATTGTTGTAATAAGCCATAAATCCAATGTCTGTATTAAGACCATGATTTTTTGTGTCCAGCAAAGTTATGAATTTAAGCTCCCAGGCTCATCTTTTGAAGGTGTTGCACAGGTTTCCTCTGACAATGAGAATGGATAGGTCAGATATGGAGTGATCGTTTTGTCAAAAATGTTCGCCACAGTTTATATGAATGTTTTTGTCTTTTATCATGTTTCTGTGAGAGTTCATTCAAGAGAGTTGTGATTGTCTGGTTTCATCCACGTAGTAGTTTTTGGCGCATTTAGTGCAGTGGATGAGGTACAGCACATGTTGCAATAGACATGTGTAGGTAGGGTTACAAATACGTCCGGGTTTTCCCGGACATTCCTCTTTTTTGAGGTTTCATCCTTTTTCTGGGTGGTTTTTCCAAACAGGAAGTGTCCTGAATTTCTGCAGAGCAGACACTGCAGCTCAGAAAGAGTCCCAATTGGTCCATTTCCCAGCAGCCACAGCTGTCGGATCCCAGCCTTGGGGAGGAGGTCCCGCAGGGAGGCACTGACTGATGGCTGTTGCTGTGCCCTAGGCTTGCACCAGCCATGCTGCCACCTTGACAAGGAACAACACTATTTCCCTATCTCTAGTGAGTGCCCCCGCCACAGGTATCCCCTTCAGCTCCCCCAACTCCAGCAGTGTCCTCTTTTTTGGGAACTTGAAATATAGTAACCCTATGTGTAGGACCCATGGATCTTAAAAGGTGCATTATGGGGGGGTACTGAGATATGTCTGCAGATTTTTCATCTGTGGTTATGGCTGGTTCTGCTTTGTATTGATGTGTCCTGGTCTGTGAGGAGCTTGCTCCCGATTATGAACTTGGCAAGATTGGGAGATTGTTTGAAAGCCAGAAAAGGGGTTCAGGAAGGATTTCTTTCAGGATGTGGTCCCCACCGAGTATGGATTATAATTGTTTAATGATACTCCATATGGGTTCCAGTTATGTGGAATGTGTGTTATTACTTAGATGTGTGTTTAATGCTTATGCTAAATAAGCTGTTCCACCTGTAAGTATCATTCCCAGATATGAAGAATTCTCTAGGGCCGTGTTTCTCAAATGCAGCCACTAGGGGCTTTTCTTGTGGCAACAGAAACGGGGGGGAGGGATAGCTCAGTGGTTTGAGCATTGGCCTGCTAAACCCAGGGTTATGAGTTCAATCCTTGAGGGGGCCATTTAGGGATCTGGGGCAAAAATCTGTCAGGGACAGTACTTGGTCCTGCTAGTGAAGGCAGGGGACTGGACTTGATGACCTTTCAGGTCGTTCCAGTTCTAGGAGATTAAAAAAAAATAAAAATGGAGATATGCCAAACAGCCTCCTGGGCTGTGATTGGTGGAGGGTGCAGCACACAATATAGCAGCCCCTCCTCCTCACTCTTGAATGCACCCCCTTGGTGTTGATTGCTGGGGCTGCCAGCAGGGGTTGGGCTCTACCCCACTCTGAAGACAGCTGGGGCACAAAGCTAGAGGAGCAGGCAGCCAGTGAATTTGCCATCTTCCTAGGGGCAGTGGGGGGATTCAGGCTTAGAGCTTCAGGCCTGGGGTGGTGGTGGGATAACAGGTCCCAGCAAACAGGTTTTGGGCTCCAGCCCCCCGCTGCCTCCCTTCCCATCCACCACCCCCCATTGCTCCTGGCCTTAGCTGCCTCCCCCGACTTCCTATGCAGGGCTTAATTTGCCCCCAGGCTTACCAGGGCTGAGTAAGTCTGTTGTTAAAAGTGATACTTGTATGTTTATTAATATCACTTTTAACAACAGACTTACTAGCTACCAATAAATAAATTACAATGATTTGGATGTGTGTATGTGCATAATTAGCTTTAGGAAAAACAAATAAGTATTTTAGGAAAAAGTGTGAGAGCAGCCACTAGCAAGAGTGGGCAGCTGCACTCTGAGGCCACCAAAAAAATGCGTCTTGAGAACCCCTGCTCTAGGGCTATGTCTACACTTAAAATGCTACAACAGCACAGCTGCAACGCTGCAATTATGCCGCTGTACTGCTTCACAGTAGACACTCACTACACTGATGAGAGAAGTTCTCCTGTCACTGTAGTTAATCCACTTGCTTGAGAAGCAGTAGTCAAATAGCGCTGTCTGCACCAGGTGGTTAGGTCAGTATAGCTACAGCCAGAGTTAAGCTGCCTTATGTTGACCTATATCTACCGAACTCTGAAGGGTCTACACTACAATGCTGCTCCTGCCGCTGTAAGTGCCCCACTACACTGACCTAATAACTCCACCGCCACAAGAAGTATAGTGCTTAGGTTGATGTAGTTAGGGTAACACGGTATCTGTGTAGACACTGCACTACTTACATCATCCCTGCAGGGAGCCCTGCACCCAACTCGAGCTGTCAGCCTGACCCACTAAAGTAGGTTCAAGCTCTCCCCTGGTGAGGGTGGGGACAATCTGCAGAATGAAGGTAATGGGGACATGAAAATCTGCAGTAATTACTGCGGTGGTTATGACTTAATTGTGTAGTGTAGACAGGCCTACGTCATGCAGGGGTGGATTTTTCACACCCAAAAAAGATAGCTATGTAAGTGTTTGATGCAGACCGGCCCTAGCTCAACAGCTCAGCTCTTTCACCAACAGAATTTGCTCCAATAAAAAATATTACCTCGCCCACCTTGCCTCTTTAAATGCTGACTGTCAGCCAGGCTGCTAAACAAAAGATCTGAAAATTGCCATTGAGCATCCATCCACCTAACTGCCTGAGCTCATGCTGCTGCTAAAGTCCTCTCTTCTCTTGTCATGTAAATTATGAAGAGGTCCTGCCAGGACCCCATAAAGTTGAGCAGTACTTTTCATATAGAGCTAGTTTTTCCAAAGTGCCTTAAAATCTACATGAATACTGAAGTTGGCCTGAAAATTGCTAAACCACTAAATATACCAGCATAGAGTTAGTAGTGCAAGTTTGTGATCATTTAGTGGAGGGGCTCCCAAGCATAACTCTCCAGATGATCTCATTTTAAAATTTGCTGTTTCTTAAAGCACTTTTCTCCCAACTTTTTTGGGGGGGCGGCGGAGGGCGGGGGAAGAGGTAGGCGGGTGGTAAGGGTACATATAGGCAAAAAACATATCCCCAAAAAACTTCCATCACAGGACTGCCCTGATCTTATTTAGAGTCCAGCTCCACAATCCAGCTTGAGAATTTAATAATTAAAAAGTTATTAGGCTCTCTTATTGGGTCTACAAAATGAGGCACATGACTGATTCAAGCTAAAATTAGCCACATGTCAGAGGCTCCCCTTAGACACAGTGAGAAAGGCTTGGAGCAACATTACTGTGCCACGTATAACCTCTAAGTGCTCTAAAAATTCTCAAATGCCGAAAACTGGTATGCCACGCCAGGGGTTGGGTGTTGACATTGCATTACAAATTTGGGGCCCTTCAGCCAAGAAGTTCCGAAGATACAGTTCTCCAAAAGTGACACATTTTAAAAATGCTGGCTAGGTGCATAGCACTGTTTGCATCAAGCTGAGAACTAGAAGGTTTGGGGTATGACAAACATAGTGCTGAGATTAGTTGATGAATGAGGTAGGTCACACCTCTGCCAGGATACTGAGGTGTGAAGCTGCCACTGCAAGGCTCCTAGTATTTCTAAAGGGGAAAAATAACATTTTCCCCTGCTCCTGTGTGGGGAAGAGGAACTCTGAACACCTTTCCCATTCATTCCCCCCACCCCCACCCCCCCAAAGAAATGGGCTCTAGAATTCGCCATCCCCCACCCTTAAGGACAATCCCCCCCCAGTCACCAGTTTCTTAAAAAATAGGGCTGTCAAGTGATTAGACAAATTAATCGTGATTAAAAAAGCTAACAAACAATAGAATACAATTTATTTTAAATATTTTTGGATGTTTACTACATTTTCAAATATATTAAATTAAATCACAGACTACAAAGTGTACAGTGCTCAATTTATATTTAATTATAGATATTTGCACTGTAAAAAACAAAAAAAGTGTATTTTTCAATTCACCTCATACAAGTACTGTAGTGCATTTCTTTATCATGAAAGCTGAACTTACAAATGTAGAATTATGTACAAAAAAACCCTGCATTCAAAAATAAAACAAAGTCCACTCAGTCCTACGTCTTGGTCAGCCAATCACTCAGACAAACAAGGTTGGTTACAATTTGCAGGAGATAATACTGCCTGCTTCTTGTTTACAATGCAACCTGAAAGCAAGAACAGGTGTTCGCATGGCATTGTTGTAGCTGGCATTGCAAGGTATTTATGTGCCAGATGCGCTAAAGATTCATATGTCCCTTCCTGCTTCAACCACCATTCTAGAGGACATGCTTCCATGCTGATGATGGGTTCTGCTTGATAATGATCCAAAGCAGTGCAGACTGACGTTCATTTTCATCATCTGAGCCAGATGCCACCAGCAGAAGGTTGATTTTCTTTTTTGGTAGTTCAGGTTCTGTAATTTCCAGATCTGAACGTTCCTCTTTTAAAACTTCTGAAAGCATGATCCACACCTCGTCCCTCAGATTTTGGAAGGCACTTCAGATTCTTAAACCTTGGGTCGAGTGCTGTAGCTATTTTTAGAAATCTCACAACTGTACCTTCGAGTTTCGTTAAATCTGCTGTGAAAGTGTTCTAGAACATGTGCTAGGTCATCATCTGAGACTGCTATAACGTGAAATATATGCAGAATGCGGGCAAAACAGAGCAGGAGATGTACAATTCTCCCCCCAAGAAGTACAGTCACAAATTTAATTTACGAATATTTTTTTAACAAGCATCAGCAGCATGGAAACATGTCCTCTGGAATGGTGGTTGAAGCATGAAGGGGCATACGAACATTTAGCATATCTGGCATGTAAATACCTTTGCAACGCCGGCTACAGACGTGCCATGCGAACACCTATTCTAACTTTCAGGTGACATTGTAAATAAAAAGCAGGTAGCAGCATCTCCTGTCAATGTAAACAAACTTGTTTGTCTTAGCGATTGACAGAATAAGTAGGACGACTGAGTGGACTTGTAGGCTCCAAAGTTTTACACTGTTTTGTTTTGAGCGCAGTTATGTAACCAAAAAAAATAAATATCTGCATTTGTAAATTACTTTCACAATAAAGAGATTGCACTTCAGTACTTGTATGAGGTGAACTGAAAAATACTATTTATTTTGTTTACCATTTTTACAGTGCATATATTTGCAATCAAATAATATAAAGTAAGCACTGTGCACTTTGTATTGTGTTGCAATTGAAATCAATATTGAACATGTAGAAAAACGTCCCAAAATACTGAATACATTTCAATTGGTATTCTATTGTTATAAGTGCGATTAATCGCGAATAATTTTTTTAATCACGATTATTATTTTTTTGAGTTAATCATGCGTGTTAACTGCAATTGACAGCCTTATTTAAAAAAAGAGGGAAATTCACTAATAAAAAGCTCTGTTAAAGGGGTGTTATGGCTGCTTAGAAGTGCCTATCATTCCAGAATGTGGAAGTTGGAAGCCAAAGACAAAGGCTCTAAGAATCAGGAACAGCATGCAACTAGACAAACTAAAAGTTAGAAAACCAGCTACTGTCATGCTTCCTATACCACAATGGACTCAAACTTCAGACAGAGGAAGTAAAAAAACCCACAATATGGCACAGTGAAGTAGATATGTCTTATACACCCACATGTGGATTGTAGCAATAGAAGAGAGAGGGTGTTTGGTTTTTGTTTTATTTAACGAAGAAAATACAAACAACAGATTAGCAGGTAGCTTGAAGGCAGGTGTAATACCTGAAACCACTTAGCTCTTTAAATTGTCTAGATTTAATGTACGTGTCCCTGCAGGTACCATTTTAAACATTACTATATATTTCCAGACTGCTCTATGCTGAAAGCTACTTTGGCAACTATGAGTGAGATCAAGGCATTCATTTATCTGTCAGGGTAGGGACAACCTCCCCTCCACTTTCAAGGTGGCAAAGAAGGGGGATGGAGGTTGGTTTATTTTTCAGGAGTACTATCAGTAATATTGAGAATGGCAGCCAAACCCATAAACACAGGTATGGAATTACATCTGATTTTTGATAGTTTAAACATACCATGAAGTACTAGTAGGTTCCTACACTTTAACCAGATACTTGTTTCCCCCTTACCCAAAAATGGCACACAGAAGAGTACTGAATGTTTCACTATCTTGGGTACTTTGTATAATGGCCCACATTACTGTAGTATCTGAGCGTATCACAATCTAATCTGTTTGTGCAAGACAGCATCTCAGAAACCATCAGATACTTCACAATAGAGGCAGGGAAGATAAGAGAAAGGTTCTTTGATCAGTCTTCTATGGGGGATTACGCCCAGCTTTGGCTGTTAAGTGAAGCCCAAACAGCAGATGCTATCAATATATTTCACTCTACCTCTCCTGCTAAGGAAGATGCAAGAGTGGCAAACACTTGTGCAATCTTCCACTTCTGCTGTACATGCTTTGTAGAGATGGTGGCGAGAAAGAGAGAAGTCATTTCTCTTGCATGCAGTTTTAAAACCGTCACAGATGATTGTTAACCACACTTGGGTGTGCTTAATTGTACAGTGTACAATGCTAACAGACCCCCAATGAGCTTGCAGTTTAAGGCTGTCTACCCTACCACCTATGTTGACAAAATGTGTGTCGCTCAGGGGTGTGAATATTCCACTTCCTGAGCAACACAAATTACACTGACATAGTGCTAATGTGCACAGCGCTATGTCAGCAGGAGAGCTTCTCCCGCTGACATAGCTTAGGCCACTCACAGGGGTGGTTTTTTGTGCTGATATGTTGACAGGAGAGCTCTCTCCTGTAGGCATCGAGCGTCTTCCCCACATGCGCTGTAAGCAGAGACATGCCTCAAGGCAGAGGTAACTCAATAAGTGGGCCAAATCCAGACTGCCACATGATTTTGAACAGACCATGAAACCTTTTTTATTTACTTATTATCATTACTGTTATTGCAGTGTGAAAAATCTCTCTGGAGTCTGGACCTTGACCAAGAAATTTGGACCTTGACAAAAAATAATTGACTACTCCTGATCCAAGGTCTTGTCTACACAAGAAACTTGCATACGTTTAAACGGATTTTGAAATAGATTTTAGTTAAATCAGTGCAAACCCATGTGTGAACATACTTAAATCAGTTTAATCACACTTAAGTTTAAATCACTAAATTAAGCTAAATCAACATAAAAGTGTGTCTCAGACTGACCCCTCACTTGGTAAGGCAACTCCCATCTTTTCATGTACTATGTATATATACACCTGCTACTGTATTTTCCACTCCATGCATTTGATGAAGTGGGTTTTAGCCCACGAAAGCTTATGCCCAAATAAATTTGTTAGTCTCTAAGGTGCCTCAAGGACTCCTCATTGTTTTTGCTGATACGGACTAACACAGCTACCACTCGGAAACCTACTTTCTCTGACCTCCACACCTGGGGGCAGGAGAGGGACAGACAAAAGAGAAGCAAAGTGCTAGATGAAATCCCTCACCAGATCTTGAATGGAAAGCAGTGGAGATCCCCACACACCATCTCCCATCTACAGAACATAGCAAGGAGAAGCAGCAGGCCTGGAAATCAGAAGCAGCAGGCCTGGAGATCAGAAGCATCCCTTAACCTCTCCTTGGGAACAAGGAGAAGCACTAGGGCAAGGAGGGTGGGAACACCTCCCCACACAGAGAAGATGATCTGAGCAAAGAGGAAGTAGCACAGACAGGAAGGGAGACTGAAAACAGCTCATATTCGCCTGCTGAAAGACCCTTAAAATACACCAGCTAGAGTGCAGAAGTATATATATAAAAATAAAGTTAGTTAGGTCGAAAAATCAAACTGTTGAAATTTAGAAATGCCAAATTTAAGATGGTGTTCAGGATTAATCCTGGCCCTCGTGTGCCCTTCCAATGCACTGAATGAGACAGGGATCCTGTGGTAAAAAATAGCCTATGATCATGTAACTAAAGACTACATCGCAATGTATATTATGCACAATAGGGCCAAATCAATGTTGCACAGACAATCTTAACTTTTCAACTTGGTGTTCAAGATTATTTTTACTTCCCCAAGAGAGCAAGAGTGCCTCTAGGGCAAGGATCTCAAACTCAAATCACCACGAGGGCCACATGAGAACTAGTAAATTGGCCTGAGGGCCGCATCACTGAAACTTTTTCATACGATACAAAAGTGTAGTCAAAAATTGAAAAAAATGAAGAGTAATATAGTATTCTATTAAAAGTCAATGTATTAATTTTTTAAAAACTGTAATGCAAAGAGGGGTTTTAATAAAATATAAACACTCAGTAATGTTTGGAGCTTGGCTGCCAGTGGAGTTTGATGAAGAGATTACACAGCAACCTAAAGCCAATTACATTCCCATATCAATTTTGTTTTACTATTCTGAATCAAAGCAAGATGAACAGAAACTATAAGAGGCTTAAATTCCAAGTTCAACTTGATTTTTATTTTAAAAATTCAAATTTCAAATTCAGAGAATGTAAGGTCCACTCAAGGATTTGCCACTGGCACTCACCTTTAGCCTTTTGATGTGTGTTCAGGCAGTGTGTGTTCACTGCAGAGTCAACTTGGATGACCATCACCCAGGTTAGTTTAGCTCAGGTATGAGCAGCCACACTGCAAACCATTCCCAAGTTAGTGTCCTCACTGGTGCTGCACTCACTGATGTGTGTTGCTAGGACTCCTGAGGGCATATCTGATTGTTCTTTACTCTGTAGAAAACTCACCCACTCTATGCTTCCTTCCCAGTGAGTTATGGTAAAACTTGTATGCCCTTCCTGGCACAAGCGAGGGGAGGGGGGAATTGTGGAAAGGTTTTGGAGGACCATCAGCACACAAGTGATGTAGCCTATGTCCTCACAACACAGGGGGCAAGTTACCAGAGTGGAAGCAGCACTGAGCTCTAGCCTATGCCCCCAGCTAGACCAGCTAGCCTGGGCTGAAAGCACCACTAAAGTTGGGTGAGGTTTGAGTGGGAGGACAGAATGGGGGTTAGGAAAAACACCTGACTTATTGACAGCATGGATAAAAATCAATGATTTAAAAAAAAATCTGATTTTTTTTATTTAAATCGGATTTTTTTGATAAAATGTTTGAGAAAAAAACCTATCTAAAGATAGTATTAAGATATCGTTGAGCTATAATGCATCTCATCATGGAATAGGGATTATAAATTCTAATTCTATAGCATGAGACAATATATTCATGTAATGTTTAAGAAAAGCTTTGTAAATGAGTTCCAATAGTTCATGGATTAGGGACCCAATTTTATGGGGTTCCAGAGGCTTCTGTACAGATTATTTAGGTTAATCTTTCTATCTACCCAATGGGACTCATCTTCAAGACTGAGCACTACCATCAGAGATGCTTATTTTTGCCATTCAAAAACTGTGGGTGTGCGTCTCCAGAGGCAACATGCTTGTTAACAGCAAAAAAGTTTTAAAATAAATAAATATATAGAGAGAGGTGAGAAACAACAGACCTCAACTCTATTGTCCGTCTGCAAATGTGTGTATACAGAGTCAATCCCTTACCTCTCTCTAAGGGCTGGTCCACACTAACCCCCCCGGTCGAACTAAGGGCTGGTCTACACTAGCCCCGAAATTCGAAGTAAGATACGCGACTTCAGCTACGTGAATAACGTAGCTGAAGTCGAAGTATCTTATTTCGAACTTAAAAGTACTCACCCCTGGTCCACACCGCGGCGCGCAGGCTCCCCCGTCAACTCTGCCTGCTCCGTTCATGGAGCAGGATTACCAGCGTCGACGGGGGAGCACTTCCTGGTTCGATTTATCGCGTCTAGACAAGACGCGATAAATCGAACCCAGAACATCGATCCGACGCCTCCGACGCGACGGGTAAGTGTAGACTTACCCTAAGATACGCAACTTCAGCTACGTGAATAATGTAGCTGAAGTAGAAGTATCTTAGTTCGAACTAAAAAGCACTTACCGCGGGTCCAGACACAGCAGGCAGGCTCCCCTGTCAACTCCGCTTACTCCTTGAGCGGAGCAGGAGTACCGGTGTCGACGGCGAGCACTTCTGGGATCGATTTATGGTGTCTCATCTAGACACGATAAATCGATCCCAGAAGATCGATTGCTACCCGCCGAATCAGGCGGGTAGTATAGACATACCCTAAGAGCAAAGTTTCGAAAAGTTCAGTGAATAGAAGATTGTGGGGGCGGATTAGATCTGGACAAGGAGAAGTAGTCTGGAGATAAATGTGAGACGTGAGGGACATCTGCTCATTGTGAGATGTGAGGGACATCTGCTCATTGTGAGATGTGAGGGACATCTGCTTATTTTGTTAAAATATTATGTTTACTGTTTAAGAAAAAAATCCAGAATACATAATGTTTTAGTTAAATAAAACAATGTAAATGTCTGTCTGGTGATGTTCTCCTCCTAATACAGCATGGCAAAAAAATCCTCCAAATATTAATGATTAACCTGTTGAATTGGAGATCGTTCACCTCCCAATGACTTCATAAATATCTGCTTCAATTACCTTTGGTAAATGAAATAACCAAACAATCATTCATTTTCTGATACAGCTGTAAAACCAATATGAAAAGTTTTCAAAATCAATCACTTTAAAAATGTATAGTGTGTACCTTCTAAAAATGAAACCTACAACTATCTCTGAGTTGTGAAGAACATGTATTAAGTTATAACAACTAACAAGAATGCACTTTTATGTAGAAATCCATGATTAAATCAAGTCTTCCTGACTAGTGATTTAAATCAATTTGATTTAAATCAAATCCACCCTCCTTACTGAGTTAACTGTGTAGTCGAGACATATCCTATCAGGCCAAAGGACAGTGCCATTTGTGTTAAAGTTGCTTTTGTAAAAAGATGGAATGGGGGAGAAACAGGCCTAAAGCAACCCAAGAGGATGTGTGTGGTCTGGAAGGGCTGAAAGGAGGGAGAAGGAGAAAATTACTGTCAATCTTCTCCTTTCTAGAAGGATAGGCCTTCTGCCTAAAAATAATTTTATGCTTTAATCATGTAAATGACTGTACAAATATTAAGTTTCTATGGGCTTCTCTACACAGGGATTTTAAACTGGAACCAATCGAGTTAGTCCAGTTTGAAAATGCTTGCATACCCAAGACAACCCATCACTCTACACTTACTCTTCATTTATCAGGAACTCTGGAGTCCTCTGGCAAAGTGGACTAGGTTTGCTTAGAACTGAATTAGTTAAGACTTTTGTTCCTGTGCAGGAATTGCTGTGCACCACTTTTTGCATGCTTCCATTGGCTATCCCACAGTGCTTTGCAGGTCGACCATTACTGATCTGTCCATTTACTTGTGTCCTCTCCCTGCTCTGGTATCAAGTTTCCAGGATGACCCTTCCCTCCCTTTAAAAGATTGTGTAGAGACAGATTTTGACATTTTTTCCTTGATCCCAGTATATCGTTATTCTGGTGATGCAACTGCAATAGCACTTCAGAAGACCCACAACATGCTTTGCACACCTGCTTGGACCTCTGCTGAGTCGCTGGATCTCACTGACATCCGGGAAGCAGTGTCAGTTCATGAAACTCTTGTGGCCAGCCACAAGATTAAGGATCTTCTCAGAGGCACTGCAAAGCACATGTTTGTGAGGGGTCAAGACTGGGACACCAACCAGTGCCAGCTAAAGAGCAAGCAGCTAAGGAAAAGGTATATTAAATGAGGGATAAAAGGAGACACTCTCCCTTCAACACAAAGGATGACCAGCTAGACCAGGGGTCTCAAACACGATGTGGCCCCCGGAGTTATTTCCTGCGGCCCGCCATAGCGCCGACTCCACTGGCAGCCAAACTCCAAACATTACTGAGTGTTTATATTTAATTAAAACACCTCTTTGCATTACAGTTTTTAAAAAGTTAATACATTGACTTTTAATAGAATACTATATTATTCTTCATTTTTGACTATACTTTTGTATCATTGTATGAAAAGGTTTCAGTGATGCGGCCCTCGGGCTAATTTACTAGTTCTCATGTGGCCCTCATGGTGATTTGAGTTTGAGATCCCTGAGCTAGACCCATCAGAGGATGAGCAGGATGATGCTGAAGAGGAGCTGCCCCCTGACAGCCAGGATCTTTTGAGACTCAGGACCATCTGGAAAAACAGTCCCAGTCCTACACTGCAACAATTCCTGTCCTACATTGAATGATCCTGAGTTCCAGCCAGAAACCCAGGCGGGGGACAAAGTCACATCCTCTGGAGGGAACTTCAGCATGTAAGTACCTATCTTTACAATTCATTATTATTGTTGGCAATGTGAGCTAAGAGCCTCTCCCTTCCCCTACCCTCATTTACATGCTTCTAAATGGCCCCACCAGCATGGCATAGTCGCAGTCTGCCCCCCACACCTCTCCCACAATAGATTCAAAATAAGGAAAGCATTTCTGCAAAATTCAACAGTTTATTGAGACAGTGCTCACAGGAAAAGAAATCTGTTTAGTTTTCTTAGTTTACCTGAGGCACAAGTGCACGCTGCATACCCGGTCAAGGCACAAACAATACTGCTCCATACTGAAGTTCAATGCCCTGTAACACACACTGTAGCTGGCAGTCATTGTAGGACCCTACCTATTCTTCTCTGCACATTCTCAGTCTTAAGTTCTGCTATATCTCCTCTGCAGACATGGAGAAATAGCTCAATTTTGTTTCGCACATTAAGAATAGCCACATGTCCATGCCGCCCAGTATAGCTTGCAAGCCCCTTCCACTCCTACAGTGCTTCTGTGAGGCTGGGGGGGAATCATCCTGGTAAAAAACTTCACAGCATATCTTACTGATCTGCCCTTTGTCTTTTTGAATAAGACCATTTTCTACCTCCTAGTCATCCACCTCAGCATAATGTCATTGAGAATGAGGGCAGCCTAGATGTAGAGGGAATTACAAACTAGCTCACCTCCCAAGAACCCCATAATCCCTCTTTATGCCTATGACACCGTAATAGCACTTCCAGCACACAAACAAAACTGCCATCATCAACCTGGAGCAACCCTCACCCCCTAACAGCATGGAAGCAGTACACTGAAATCCAAATACACGCTGACCACTTAGATCTCTGAATTTCTTCCAAGAATGGGAAGAGTCTAGGCAAGATCACAGATATGGTTAGAATCATAGAATCATAGAATCTCAGGGTTGGAAGGGACCTCAGGAGGTCATCTAGTCCAACCCCCTGCTCAAAGCAGGACCAACCCCAACTAGATCATCCCAGCCAGGGCTTTGTCAAGCCTGACCTTAAAAACCTCTAAGGAAGGAGATTCCACCACCTCCCTAGGTAACCCATTCCAGTGCTTCACCACCCTACTAGTGAAAAAGTTTTTCCTAATATCCAACCTAAACCTCCCCCTCTGCAACTTGAGACCATTACTCCTTGTTCTGTCATCTTCTACCACTGAGAACAGTCTAGATCCATCCTCTTTGGAACCCCCTTTTAGGTAGTTGAAAGCAGCTATCAAATCCCCCCTCACTCTTCTCTTCTGCAGGCTAAACAATCTCAGTTCCCTCAGCCTCTCCTCATAAGTCATGTGCTCCAGCCCCCTAATCATTTTTGTTGCCCTCCGTTGGACTCTTTCCAATTTATCCACATCCTTTTTGTAGTGTGGGGCCCAAAACTGGACACAGTACTCCAAATGAGGCCTCACCAGTGCCGAATAGAGGGGAATAATCACGTCCCTCGATCTGCTGGAAATGCCCCTACTTATACAGCCCAAAATGCCGTTAGCCTTCTTGGCAACAAGGGCACACTGTTGACTCATATTCAGCTTTTCGTCCACTGTAACCCCTAGGTCCTTTTCTGCAGAACTGCTGCCCAGCCATTCGGTCCCTAGTCTGTAGCAGTGCATGATGGTTAAATCATGATGCTTATTGTTCATAGCCCAAACAAAATAAGCTATGGTTCCCCCCACCCCCTGCACTCCCACAGCACCTGCAACAGCCAGACAATCAAGGACAAAGTCTCGATATATACTACTGACAGGCTGGTGAATTTGAGTGGGAGAAAGACGACGACTAGGGACAACATGTTTTCAGAATTCATTCCAGAGACACAGAGGAAAGCCAGGCTGGCTGAGAGGTGGAGGCTTTACATGAAGAATCAAAAAGGACAAAGAAATGCACTTATTTCATGAGATCATGGCAGTGGCCAAGAACAGAATCACCATGCTCAAAGAGAGCATGGAAAAGACAGATGTAGAAGCAACTCATGGACACTCTCCTGAGCCAGAATGCCCTCCTGCAAAACATGCTCCTGATAGGCCAACAGGTCCTGCATTGCCACAATTTGGGACTCAGCGATGTCCTTCAGCCCTTGGACACTGCTGTCCTTTGGGACCAGCAGCAACTCCTAACCTCTTCATCCTCACAGCAGTTGTGATCATTCACCACAGATCCAACTTCTGGGCACAAAGAACACTTGCACCTTGGAGTCCAGCTCTTTTAAGCCTTGCAACGACTCTGAGAATTTTGAGCAGAGGCACTCAACCCCAGAATCCAAGCCAATAAAGAGCCAAAGGCAAGGCTTACAGTCTCTTATCACCCTCACCAAATTGTGGCATTTGAAATGTTCTTACTGTTGCACTTTGAGTTCTGTTTGCACTGTTGCAGTAAACAAACATTTGTGTACAGTTGGTTAATATTGTATTTAGAAACATTTAACTACCCAAAGATATTATTTGTCCATAGGTTTCATTAACATTTTATAATTTTTATTGTTTCATAATATAACCATTTACAATACAGCCCGAGTCATCACTGCATTTAAAACAAAGAATCCTTGAAATAAAGCTGAAATAGTTCAGTGTTTTACAAAAAGCACATAAGGAATGTTAAACTTCAAAACACGCACACCATCTTTCCCAGTGTTCACATCTGCATCTCACCACCCACCCCATCCCCCCAGGCTAACATGTTCAGGCATGTGACTCAAAATACAAACAGTAGGCATCCCTGACAGCATTCCTATGGGTGTTTATGTTCTCTGTAGAACCCCTGCTGTCTGCTCAGACCTCAGAGCAAGTCTCCAAACCTCAGTCTCCCATCAGTAAAGCTTTCCTCTGGTTCTCTCAAATAATGTTCAAAAACAAAACAGACAATTATAATGGTTGGAATATCTTTCTGCTGCTTCCAACCTATTCCACAAACAGCACCATCTAACTTTCAAAAGGCCAAATGCACACTTGACTACCAACCAGCAACTACTCAGGTGATAATTAAGGATAATTAAAATGTTCCTTCCTTCTATCCAAGCAGCTTACATATGGCTTCATTAGCCAAAGCGTCCGAGGATAAGCCAGGTCTCCCAGAATAACCGGACCAACCTCCATACCATTAATGTCCACATTACTCCTGGGGGGCAAACAGTTCTTTCTACATTAATTTAAATAGGACTGAGTGCTGAAAGATCCAATCATCGTGGGCTCTTTTAGACTATCCTGCATTTATGTCTGTAAACGTGCCATGGTGGTCCACCAGTTCCTGCAGTGCCATGAATAAATAATCTTCTCTCTGTTTATAAATGCTGCACCATGGCAGGCAGGAGGGAAAGGATTGGGGGGAAATGATGGGGTAATTGATGGAATCCATGTGCCCAATTCAGTTTAGAAACTTCATGCATGCAAAGCATCAATAATCTCTGAGCATTACTAAGCTTCCTGAACTGGTTAGACAGCACCTTAACGGCATAGCAGACCTGCATGAGAATGGTCCCTACAGTTGATTTCTCCACACTGAATTGGTTGGCTACAGACTGGTAACATTCAGGAATGGCCAACTTCCAGATGGCAATGCCAACCTGTTTCTTCACAGATATGGGGCAGCACATGTTGGTATGGGGTCCCTGAAGCTCCTGGTTCAGTTATATACTGGTCTCAAAAAAGGTAACCCTCCCAGCTCTGAAGTTTTCTTGCCACTGGTGGTCATTCGAGTTCTGCAGAACCATCTTCTCCCACCAAGCCACGCTGGTTTTCCTGGCCCAGAAATGACACAAAATGCTATGTAGATGATCCAGGAACTGGTCCTCTTACTCCAACATCTTGGCATCCTTCAGTTCTTCTACCTTGTACTGCTGCCACCACTGCAGAATATCTTCCTGCTGCTAGAGGAGCTGCTATTGCTGCCATAGAATAATTTCCTGCTCCCACATCAGCTTGGTTGGTGTGGCACACAAAGTCCAAAACAGAATTCATCTGGCTCAGAGTGCTGTAATACAACTGAAGCAGCCTGTGCATTGTCACCATAGTGGTACAGAGCAAGTTGGGTCCAGGCTGACAACAAACACAAAAATGGCATGAGCCAGCCCAGAAAGGAAGTATGGGGCAGAGTCAATGGAAACATGGGTTTTGGTTTTTTTAAAAATGTGTACCCACCTGACTTTCCACAATTCACAGCAAAAACAATCTTAGGATGCATACTGCTCAGCAGCAAAGCAACAGACCATGGGATATCCTTAGAGAACACTACATACACAACATCATTAGAAAATGTTTCACATAATATGCACATAATTCCAATGTAGACATGTGTCAAGGCTGAATCCCCACTCTGGCACCTAGAGTGCAGGAAGTGGGGGCCTGCAAGGATTTTAAAAAGTAATACTTGCCACTCCAGGGTTGTATTAAACTCCCAAGGTTACAGCTTCTCTCTGACCTTGGCTTGGTAAATGCTGCCACCACCCAAATGCAAAAAAAACCCTTTCAACCCAGGAAGGAGCACTTTGGAATTCCTCCCTGTGGGGTACCCTCAAGCCCTTTCACCCCCCTCCAGGGAAGAGCTGAGAAAGAAACCAAAGGAAATTAGCTGTGGCTATCAGCTAATCAAACATGCACAAACCTCTTAGGACACCAAAAATCCAATCCTGTTCTTAAAAAAGGTAAAATTTTATTAAAAACAAAAAGGGAAAAAATACATCTGGAACTTAGGCTTTTTGCTAGATCTTAAAAGAAACAATTACAAAAATTAGGCACCCAAAATAGCTTTCTTGGGGGTTCACCTTAAAGGTTACAAGCAAACAAAAGCATCTGGGGTTAGCAGAGAGGAGATCCATAAGCCAAAAAGAAATAAACCTGATAGCATCTAACTAAACATTACCTATCCAAATTATTTCTTCTAGGTATGGAAAATACTTTTTCATACCAGGTTCAACATTACACAGCATTTCTGCTTATAGCATTCCTGCTCCGTGTCTCTGCAGCCCAGAGAACAACAAAAATGGGAAAGAAACTTTCCCTTTGTCTAAAAGTTCTAGCCTTCCCATTGGCTCTTTTGGTCAGGTGCAAACTCCTTTTCTTTTACCTGTGGGCTTTATGGGTAAAGCAAACAGAACAGCTAATGAGGGATTTTACAACTAACAGGCTGGCTGGTTGTCTATCAAAGGGAACGACCTCATCACTTTATTTATCACAACACGTAAGCCCATACAAAGGAAATAGCTTGCAACCTCAGACATTAGCAGCATCTATCATGGAGAATGCTGGTCACCACACTGGGAAAAAAATCTCAATTTTAAAAAAAATGTTGTAAGATTAAGAGAAATCTAATTTCCATCCAGACAAATAGCAGAAAGCAATAGACTACCCTCTAAAATAGATCATTTCCATCTCTGGCTACTCCAATCCATATTTATATAATCACAGTTAAGAATATATACACAAACCCCACCCACATTGTGTGGCCCAGAAATATGAAGCAGAGAGATGTGAAAATTCACCTATGTATTAAAATAGCCCTCTATGAAGTTGTGTGGACCAGGATTAAAATTCAAAATGATGTGGACAAACTGGAGAAATGATCTGAAGTAAATAGGATGAAATTAAATAAGGACAAATGCAAAGTACTCCACTTAGGAAGGAACAATCAATTGCATACATGCAAAACGGAAAATGACTGCCTTGGAAGGAGTACTACAGAAAGGGATCTGATGGTCATAGTGAACAACAAGCTAAATATGACTCAACAGTGTAACACTGTTGGGAAAAAAAAAAAAGCAGCAAACATCATGCTGAGATATATTAGCAGGAGTGCTGAAAGCAAGACAGGAGGAGTAACTCTCCAGTCTACTCCGTGCTGATTAGGCCTCAGCTGGAGTACTGTATCTAGTTCCCACGCCACATTTCAGGAAAGATGTGGACAAATTGGAGAAAGTACAGAGGAGAGCAACAAAGTTATTAAAGGTCTACAGAACATGACCTATGAGGAAAGACAGAAAAAAATGGGTTTGTTTAGTCTGGAGAAGAGAAGACTTGAAGGGGGTGCGGGGTGAGATCTCATGACAGTTTTCAAGTACATAAAAGGTTCTTACAAGGAGGAGGGAGAAAAATCGTTCTCCTTAACCTCTGAGGCTGACAAGAAGCAATGGGCTTAAATTGGAGCAATGGAGGTTTAGGTTGGACATTAGGAAAAATTTCAGGGTTAGGGTAGTTAAACACTGGAATAAACTGCCTAGGGAGATTGTGGAATCACCATCACCAGAAGTTTTAAAGAGCAGGTGAGACAGTCATCTGTCAGGGATGGTCTAGATAATACTTAGTCCTGTCTTGAGTGCAGGGGACTGGACTAGAAGACCTCTCAAGCTCCATTCCAGTTCTACAATTTTCGATGATGTTTCCATATGTAATATGCATAATTGCAGCTACAAAGAAAGCTTGAGTTCACACTTCAATGAGGTGAACAAGAACAAGGTAGGGCAAGGTTACAATTTTGCTTCTAATTATTTGGCTGGAAATATATCATTACAAAAATGAGTGATCAGGGAAGCAGCATATTAACACAGGAACATTAGAAAAGAACTACAATTTGCATTTAAACCGGTGTATACATACATGCATATGTTCAGTGAGAAAAGGCTCTTCTCTCTGCACAACAACTTTTAACATGGCTTGTCTACCCTTCAGTTAAAACTGTTTGCAACCATAGCAGCTAACAGTTTTTGCCACTGCCTGCATCCTAAAATGGCACACTGATTCCTTCCAGCAGCTAGTTCAATACTTGTTTGCAGCGCTGACAGAACCCTTGCTGCACCCCCTTGACCAGTCCTTCCTCCTTTCTTCCAATTCTCTGTACAGCAGGATCTCTCAGGTTGTACTGCTCCCCATGCTGCACACAGAGCTGCATTAGCATGTCCATACCTGTTAAGGTTGGAGATTCAGAATTCCTGCAGTTTTATGCAAATAACCCAATGCCCGAATCTGCATGCTTTGTGAATATGCATATCCTTAGATACCTAAATGGCAGCATATTCTCTTAACACCAGACCTTAAGACTGAAAGCTGCAGCATGGAGGAGCAAACTTTAGGAATCGCAACACTCTCGGGTAGTTTTGGCATCTTACCAGAGTTAACATCCAAGTAACTCTGGTGGGTCTACTTAGCTGCTTTTTGTCCTTGACCATATGGAAGATTTCAGCTGGGTTGCTAGCCCCTGGTGCTCCTTGCTCTGGATCAGGAGGCAGATCTGTCTACCTACTGTAATCAGCTGTGAGATACTCTGCCTGGGCATCTGATTCCTAACTCAATGTCTAGCTCTGGCTACACCTTGCAGGGGAGGCTCTAGATGCCGCTGCGCACTGCATCCTGGTGGGGGAGGGAAGGGGAGAATAGAAAGGAAGTAGCTTTTGGCTGCTGTTTGGTTATTTCACAATCCCACATGACCACGATAACCAGGGTCTGGAAAACATTTTGTTAAGCCCTATAAAAATCCACCCACCAGATGCTCATTTTTAAGCTTACATCGCTCAAATATTTACAGGACTATAACAAGTGAAAGTTTAATACTAGAAGTTAAACTCTAATTTTAATCCATTAGTGAAAAAGTTTATTCTATAACAAGAAAATGATGAGAACGCTATAGTTTCGATTATGCCTACTAGGGAATAAGAAGCATCTAGAAATTCTAGATGGATGGGAATATGTGCAGTCACTGGTAAACAACAAGAGGGGTAAAGCAAGGGTGCAGAATCCCCTGGCGCTGGATAGGCTGAAAAACTAATAGGCTATGTATTGCAAAATCCCAAAAGTTGTTAGAGGGTACCAATACCTCCTGTCAGACACAAAAGTGTAGCAGGCCTAACCAGTTAGATTGGGAATTATTAGTGATTTTGTTTTACTTATAGAATTGCAAGCTTTTATTGCAAGCTTTTATTCTGTCACACTAGTGCTGATCCAATTGTGCATGTACCATCCCCACAGAGTAACTGAGCATGCTCCAGCCCACAGCTGCGGGGGCTCAGAAGCAGTTTCCCTTGACTTGCTGCTCTGGATTGCAGCTGGGCACTGGATTTGCACAGGAAGCCTCTCTCTCCTGCTGGCACCCAGTGCAGAGGAGAAAGCCATCTGATTAAAATGCAGAAAGGAGGACAAAAGCTGGACAAGGTCAGTACAGCAGGAAAGGAGTCTGGTGAGACTTGGAGAGGAGGGGAGGAGAGAAACTGGGAGTCAGTGGGAATGGGGAGGAACACAGAGACTAGATGAGCAGTTGGGGGAGGATGGGATGGGTAGGAACCGGGGGGGGGGGGGGGGGGGGAAGGGAAAGAGGAGGAATATCTGACACACAGCGGGAGTGTGTGGGGGAGAACAAGGACTGGGTGGGAAGGAGATTGTGCCTGGGTGTCAGGAGTGGGAAAAATGGAGGGGGTGGGGGCAAATTGGGACTCAGACAGTGAGTCCAGGGAGCAGAACTGGGACTAGCTGTGCAAGAAGCCTGATGAATGGAAACTAGGACTAGGTAGGCAAGGAGAATGTTACTGGGACAAGTAGCCAGGGTTCAAAAAGAGAAAGGACTGACACAGGTTGGAGGGGATGGGACAAAATAATCTGTGCCCACTAGAGAACACTCCCCTTACAGAGCCTGGAATGGAACCCAAGGTTCCTGAGTCTCCCCACTCTTCTACAGTCAGCAAGTATCTGTGAAACCCAGTCAAAGTGTCTCATTCCCCTTTGGTGCTGGTTCACAGAAGATGAGAACCTACAATAACTATCTATTTGTTACTCAGTTAGTTGAAGTAGCAGATGTCCATGCAGAGAATTTAAAGATTGCAACTCTACTGCTGAACGTGTCAATATGGTTTTCAGTTTGCCTTTTTAATTCACACATTAAAAAAAAAAGACCAGGGCAATAAGGTTACAAAGTCAAAGTTAAATGCTCAAAATTTGAGAAATGCCAGAATTAAGGTAGCCAGTGCAACTCTAGGATCCCTTGTATTTGTCATGATACATCCTTTAATTACCTGATCACGTTATTTTTCCACAGGGCCCCAGCTTAATTTGGTACACAGGATGGACCTGCTCTGGGGATGAATCAGGACTATGCAGTAAAGGACATTGCTGTCTGTAGAACCCTTGCCTCATCTGTTGTAGAAGTTGGAAGGTGTGTAGTGAATGAAGCAGGAGATTGCATGAAGAGAAAGCATTCAGACCATGCTGTCTTGGAGAAATGGATTCTATCCCTGCCTGTGACAGAGTTCCTATGTGATGCTAGGTAAGTCACTTACACTAAACTTTTCACAGGTGGTCACCAGTTGTAAGCGCCTTAATTTTGGGGTGTTTGACTCGAGACCCTTGGGTCTGATCTGCAGTACTGCTAAGCACCCACCTGAATTCAGGGGAAGTTGTGCTTTGAACATATGAATTTCTGTATAATGCTAAATAACCTGGAAAAAAAAAAATCACATCCTAGGGGTGTCAGATTAGGCACACAAAATTAGTGGATATTTTTTATATGAATATCTCTGTCTCAACACCCCATCTGCAAAATGTGGATAATGCCCTTCACAGGGATTCTATGAAGATAAATTAATGCTTGTGAGGAGTAGATACTATTACGATGAGTGCCATAGAAAAGCCCATGAGGAAATTAATAATTCTGCCTTCAGTGCAGGTTTGAATAGGTGCAGTAAATAAGGCCTGGGGCCACACACTGAACAATTAAGAGAAAACAAAATATTGAATAGCTGCTCATTAATTGAGCACTGTCCATCCTGCGCACTGAGGCAGGGGTCGAGTAGAGAAAAAAAATGGAATCACATAATTAGAAGACTATTATAATGCACAGATACATTGCATTATGTCTAAAGGTCAAACAAACTTGAATTATTTCAGAGTAAAGTGAATTCCCAACAACATGAGAATGAACTTCTCTCCTCCTTACGGGCTAACGAATAATCTATAGCAATTACTCCAAAAACTATATCATAATGCATATGTACAAGGTGGCCAAATTAAGATCGCAGAGACCATCTTAATTCTGGCATTTTCTAACTCGAGTTCTTGACTTTGCAGCCTTAATAAATGTTAGTTTCAGTAATATTTATATAGAAAAACCCTAACAAAAGATGCAGCTATCTTAAATTATGTATTTGGTAACACTAGTATGATGTAAGGGGCATTTAAACTATGATAACAGGGAGAAAATACTTTTTTCCTATATAATAGTACATATGACAAAAGCGGATTTTCAGTTTTTAATTTGCAACATTTACACTGCCTCATTACAGCCATCTGAAAAATAGGCTTTTAATTAAAATATGAAAAGTGCCACTAAAATTCAGCATTTGCTGGAAATAAACAATTTTAGACATTAACACATTACAGATGAATACTGTTATTTCGTTTGAACCTACCTTTCTGCAATAATGTGACCTCTCCATTCTCTTTCTTGATCTCATTCATTATTTTATGTTTCTTCTTTTCTTTCTGCTTCTCTCGGTCCCTCTCTTTAATTTTGTCTTTGATTTGATCTGAAAGGGAAACATTTTAAGACTGAGCAGGAACAGAAGAGATTCACATGGAATTGTCACATGTATGTTTCATACTACACAAACAAAGGCTCTAATCAGTTTGGGGAGGGATTGGGAAAGGAAGAGATTTAAATCACAGGACTTGTACTTGTAAATGTTTGTTTGTCCCTTATATCTGTTGTACAATATTGAAAATTTGTCTAGCTATGCTGAACTTCAGTTGGTTCAACAGAACCAGAAAACAGTACACAACCTTTTATATAATCTGGTACTGTATCAGTGATTAAAACAGTTTATGCATATTCATCACAAGCCAGTACTTCTGGCTATGTTTATATTTCATTTGCAATTAGATTTGATTTCTTGAAGTTCACAGTTTCATTAAATATTCTATTTCTTATCCTACAAAGAATTCCAAAAGAAAAAAAAATTGGAATTTGAATTTTCCTACAGGCATGTCCACAACAGCAACTCTGCACCAAAACAGCCTCTTAATATCCTAAACCTGGACACTCCATGTTGCAAATGAAACTTTAAAAGATACTTGAAAGGTCTGAGTTGTTTTCACATTTGTCACTACTGCTGAACTGTTTGAAACTAACACTCCAGCCAAATCTCGAGATGCAAGATCTTTTACCTGGAATGCCCTGGTTGCAGTGTAGCATAAACAGCAATTAGATGTTAGATTCTGGGCTTGTGCACAGAATTCCCTCAGGAGGAGAAGTTCATCACAGCACCCTGCCTGCAGAGCCAGGTTAGGACAGACAGAGCAGGGCACACAGAGCTGCTGGGGGGGCGGGGGGGAGGGCGGGGAGGAGAAGAGTCATCACAGACTGGGGTTCAGAATGGCTGGGGGGGGACAGACTGGGGTATGGGCTCAAGAACTAGTGGGGTGACAGCATTGAGCCAGGGGTTGAATGGGAGTGGGGATGCAAGGCCACAGATGGAAATGGAAGGGAAATATCAGGCCATCGAGGCCTCTCCTTTTGCAATATTGTATTGGGACAACAAGAAATGTTTTTAAATTTTAAGCATCCCAAGCATTAGGGCTTCCACCACTTTTCCACAACCTAACAGTGCTTACCTGGAAGGTTCTCTCAATATTCAGTTTTAAGTTTTTCCTCTTTTAAATTCAGCCCGGGTTTTATCACCATTTGCCATGGCTCTGATGTCTGAAGACTGAGCCATAAGTACATTTTTGCACTTCATTACATGAAACAGTAAGTACTGGATCCGTAGGTGTACACACTTGAGGACTGGCTCTTTCAGAAGAGGCCAACTCTTGAGGCTAACCATTTATGCTCAATCAAATGCAATCAACTCCTGGAGTAATGCTGCATCATTGCACATGTGCAGAATTCGTGTCTAGTGCAGAATTCTCCCCCTCCCCCCTCTGCCCCCAACAGAAAATACATTCTGCCCAAGTGCGGCAGTTCCACCTTTTCCCACCAGAGTCCGCTGTGGCACCAGAACACCCAGCAGCATGAACGCAGCTGGTGGTTCTGGTACCACAGCAGACTCTAGTGGGTAAAAGGCAGAACTGCAGCACCTCAGGGGCAGAATGTATTTTCTGTGGGGGGAAAAAAATTCTGCGCTTGTGCACAGAATTCCCTCAGGAGAAGTTCATCACAGCACCCTGCCTGCAGAGCCAGGTTAGGACAGACAGAGTAGGGCACACAGAGCTGCTGGGTGGGGGGGGGGGGGGAGAGGAGAGGTGTCACAGGCTCAGGAACTAGTGGGGTGACAGCATTGTGCCAGGGGTTGAATGGGAGTGGGGACGCAAGACCACAAGGGGATGGGGGCTACAGGTACACATAGGGATGGGGGAGGAGGCTGCAGAGACCCCCTGGGTATGGGGGGGGGGGGGGGGTTCAGGGACAGGGGCAGATGTGCCTGATTGAATGGGAGAGGCTTGGGGTCAGACAGGTTCTGCATGGGGGAGGCTCCCCAATTTCCTAACAATACCACCCCTCCCCACAAAAAACTTGTTCCATACTTCTCAAACCCACATCCAACAACCCTCCAAGTTCACTCCAGGCTCCTTCCCTCTCTCTCAGCTCCTCTGCTACCCCTGACTCCCCCAAGACTTTGCATTGTTTCTGATGAGTGCAGGACATACAGTTCTGTATTGTAATTTAAATGAATTACACAAAGTTCTGTATTAATATGCCTAGTAAGGGATCAAATTTGTCAAAAAAAATAATAATAATTACCAGAATCTTTTTAGGTCTGTATTGTTACAGACATACTTGCTGACAGGTTTATTTTAAAAAATAAATTAACAAAATAATTGAAACTGGAATAATTATATTGTGTTTATATTGACAAATAAAATATGCAGAATTCTAAAATATTGTGCGCAGAATTGTTTGGTGCAGAATTTCACCAGGAGTAAATCTTTGTGGATTCATAGTGATTGTCATTATACCAGGCTTTTTAACCCCCTCAGGTCAGAGCTGAAGCTGGTGTCACTGCACTTAAAGAACCATGCATTTCAAAGCCAGAAGGTTTAGCCACTAATGCTTCCTCAACAGCATAGCAAGGAGGCAATTCTAATAGTCCTTTCTGGTATCAAGGGTGAGGGTGATGCACACAGAGCAAGGAAAAAAGTGAATTACTTTCCATTAATATTCCTGAGGGTGTTCTGCACCAAAAAAAATAAAAATTCTGCACCAAAAATTTAAAACTGCAAATTTTATTTGTGAAATAAATATGAAGGCTCCAGCATAGCATTGGGGAGCATAGGCCACTAGCTGCACAGAGGTGGGAGATCACTGTGCATCTCCTCCCGGGACACGGACTCAGCAGTGAGACTGAACCAAACCCTAACAGTGCAAAGACTGGTCCTGGCCCTCTGTGCCAGGTGCATCAGGTGTGGACAGGCAGGCTCAGCAAGGCAGGACCCAAGTGTGGAGGAGATTAGTGTGGGGGGATGCAGGTGTGAGTTGAGAGGGCTTTGTGTGGGGCAATCTGGGTGCGGGCAGCTCAGTGGGGGACCTGGATGCACTGGGGCTTGTTGGGGAGGGTTTCTGGGTGCAATGGTAATGGGACTCTGAGGGGGTCCAGGTGAAGGTGGTTGGGGTTCAGAAGGTGGGTGTGAGGGACTAAGGGGAGGGTTCAGATGCAGCTTGTTGGGGCTCAGTGGGGTGGGGATCCAGGTGGCTCATTGGAGTGGTCCAGGTAGTGTGCTAATAAAGTTTGCAGATGACACAAAGTTGGGAGGTATTGCCAATTCAGAAAAGGATCGGGATATCCTACAGGAAGATTTGGATGACCTTGTAAACTGGGGTAATAGTAATAGGATGAAATTTAATAGTGAAACTGTAAGGTTATGCATTTAGGGATTAATAAGAATTTTAGTTATAAGCTGGGGATGCATCAGTTGGAAGTAACGGAAGAGGAGAAGGACCTCGGAGTCCTGGTTGATCACAGGATGACTATGAGTCGCCAATGTGATGAGGCCGTGAAAAAAGCTAATGCGGTCTTGGGATGCATTAGGCGAGCTATTTCTAGTAGAGATAAGGAGGTGTTAGTACCGTTATACAAGGCATTGGTGAGACCTCATTTGGAATACTGTGTGCAGTTCTGGTCTCCCATGTTTAAGAAGGATGAATTCAAACTGGAACAGGTACAAAGAAGGGCCACTAGGATGATCCGAGGAATGGAAAACCTGTCGTATGAAAGGAGACTCAAGGAGCTTGGTTTGTTTACCTTAACCAAAAGAAGGGTGAGGGGAGATATGACTGCTCTCTTTAAATATATCAGAGGGATAAATACCAGGGAGGGAGAGGAATTATTTCAGCTCAGTACCAATGTGGACACAAGAACAAATGGATATAAACTGGCCATCAGGAAGTTTAGACTTGAAATTAGACGAAGGTTTCTAACCATCAGAGGAGTGAAGTTCTGGAACAGCCTTCCAAGGGAAGCAGTGGGGCCAAAAGACCTATCTGGCTTCAAGATTAAGCTAGATATGTTTATGGAGGGGATGGTTTGATGGGATAACATGATCTTAGTCAAAGGTCAATTAATTGCCATCAGTGGTAAATAGGACCAATGGTCAATGATGGGATGTTAGAAGTTACTACAGAGAACTTTTTCCTGGGTGTCTGGCTGGTGAGTCTTTCCCACATGCTCAGGGTTCAGCTGATCACCATATTTGGGGTCAGGAAGGAATTTTCCTCCAGGGTAGATTGGCAGAGGCCCTGGAGGTTTTTTGCCTTCCTCTGCAGTATGGGGCACGGGTCACTTACCGGAGGATTCTCTGCATCTTGAAGTCTTTAAACCATGATTTGAGGACTTCAATAGCTGAGACATAGGTGAGAGGATTATTCCAGGAGTGGGTGGGTGAGATTCTGTGGCCTGCATTGTGCAGGAGGTCAGACTAGATGATCATAATGGTCAGAAGGGAGTGGGGAGTGGAGCTCATCCGGGGGGGGGGGGGGGGGGGGGCCGACGTTCTGAGTGTGGGGCTCGGTCTGGTCTGTGGGGAAGTCTGGGTGCACAGGGGTCGGGCAGATGGGGGAGCAGCTCCCTGTACAGGGATCCCTCCCCTTGCAGCTGAGGAATGATGGGTGCAGGAAACAGGGAGTTTGCAGAGCTTCCTTCAGCCAGGGGAGAAATCTGGGGATGGGTCTGACCCGGCCCCGGATGCCGTGCAAGGGAAGAGGAAGCCCCATCCTCCCCAGCCGAGACTAGCAGTTGAGCCCAGCACAGGATAGAAGCCACCAGTCAGGTCTTCCCCAGTCCCACCTCCTACCCAACAGTGATTTACCTCTTTGCCATTACCCTGGACCCCCAAAACATACTGCTGGGAAGGGTCACATGACCACTCTTGTGGCTGCCTTTTGCTTCTCCTTCAGAATGCCATTTTTCGCCAGGAAAGCAAAGAGGTCTGCGCGGGACATAAATTCTGTGCATGTGCACTACTGCAGAATTCCCCCAGAAGTACATTAAGCAGAACAAAACAATTCTGGGCAAGAGGTGCGCCTCTGGAACCCTGGTTTTTGTCTTTGGTTCCAACATATCGAAATGAAGAAACTGCATCAGATCCTGAGCCAAAGAAAAAACCTAATGCCTAATTAAGGAAGTCAGCAGCACTGGAAATGATCTAGTCCAATAAATACAATTCTAAGGACCTGGCAAGATTCCTGATCCACCTGTTATCACAGTTGTAAGGAAATAAGGTACTCTGTGTGCCATGTCCCTTTTACAGATGCACCCTTCAAACATTCAGAGCCACAAAGGTAGGGGCAGGGAACATGAAAGCGCCAGTCCAAGTCCTCTGGCACATCAAGAATGAGTATGTGAAGAGGCCCCTTGAAGAAGTACCACATTTTAAAGTGGACTCGCATGGAAACTAGTTTTGGAGATAGTGTAGGCTGCATTCCATATTCAACATATTGAATTCACATGAAATTCAAAGGAATTTTGAGGAAGATGCCAAAATTGAGATGGCCCACAGTTCACAACATAAGGCCGTACTGGGTCAGACCAAAGATCCATTCAGCCCAGTATCCTGTCCACCGACAGTAGCCAATGCCAGGTGCCCCGGAGTGAGTGGACCTAACAGGTAATGATCAAGTGATCTCTCTCCTGCCATCCATCACCCCCCTCTGACAAACAGAGGCTAAGGACACCATTCCTTACCCATCCTGGCTAATAGCCATTAATGGACTTCATCTCCATGAATTTATCCAGTTTTCTTTTAAACCCTGTTATAGTCCCTAGCCTTCACAGCCTCCTCAGGGAAGGAGTTCCACAGGTTGACTGTGCGCTGTGTGAAGAAGAACTTCCTTTTATTTGTTTTAAACCTGGTGCCCACTAATTTCATTGGGTAGCCCCTAGTTCTTCTATTATGAGAAGAAGTAAATAACTTTTCCTTATTCACTTCCTCCACACCACTCATAATTTTATATACCGCTATCATATCCCCCCTTAGTCTTCTCTTTTCCAGGCTAAAAAGTCCTAGCCTCTTTAATCTCTCCTCATATGGGACCCGTTCCAGACCCCTAATCATTTTAGTTGCCCTTCTCTGAACCTTTCCTAATGCCAGTATATCCTTTTTGAGATGAGACCACAATTGTACGCAGTATTCAAGATGTGGACGCACTATGGATTTGTATAAGGGCAGTAAGATATTCTCCGTCTTATTCGCTATCCCTTTTGTAATGATTCCTAACAGCCTGTTTGCTTTTTTGACTGCCGCTGCACACTGCATGGACGTCTTCAGAGAACTATCCACGATGACTCCAAGATTTTTTTCCTGATTAGTTGTAGCTAAATTAGCCCCCCCATCATATTGTATGTATAGTTGGGGTTATTTTTTCTAATACTGTTAATTATTTAAGTTGATTTAAAACTTTCGAAGAAACAAACTCAAGCACTACAGTACTTATGTAGAACTATTTATTAATCAAAACATGAATAACTCCTTTACCAAGTAAGATAAGAGCCAATATACAGAAAATTATGTTTAAAAAAAAAGTGCCATTAAAACTAAGATTGTATTTAGTGGGTTCCCGTCTTTAGATTTTTATTTTTTTTTACCCTTTTGAAAAACAGAGCACTAGAGAACTGCTGAAATTATGTGGTTCCACTCAGAAAAAGAAAAACAGTAAAGGTTCTTGCTTATTCTCCCAAATTATAAAGAACTATAAAATAATCATAATCTTCTAGGATATATTTCAACCACATGTTGATAGGGTAATCTAAAAATATATTGGCATAAGTGGCTGAAAAATCCAAGCCCAAAAGCAGGAACCCAAGATAGACATTAGCCAACCTTACTGTTCTTCACCTGGAAACCTGTGGAGAGACTGTTCTAGAAATCTTAAAGTAGCCACTGATGGGCATTCTACCCTGAAGCTCAGAGCCTTGACCTTTATGTTACATAGAAACTGTGTTCCACAAACACATGATTCATACTTTGCAAATGTATATGAAGTGAGGGTGGATGGGGCTGACAGAAGTCTGTATATAGATGGGTTTTATAAATGCAGACAACCATGTTAGGAGCCTTTTGGTGCAGCTACATAACTTGACCTCTAATGTCAAAACAAACTCCTTTCAATCATCATTTATTAAGCACCACAGATGCACACTATATACAGCATAGTTTAGCAGCAGACTGAGTCAAAGGATTTAAAGTGTAAAAATAGGACACAAATAAAAACCTATACCCAATCTTGTTTTAAGCAGTTTCTTGAAGGTGGAGACTGAAGGGGGTTGGTATGTTAGTGAAGTAATATTAAGCAAGATATTTACAAAAAAAGGGTTTTGTTTTTTAAAGACATTTTTTAAGGCTCAGAGTACATATATCAAGTCTAACACACAGCATAATTACATCTTGCAAAGGACAAAGATCATTGTCCACAAAACAACCAAATCACCTCCTCCCCTCCGTACTTGAGAAAATAGCACTTGGACCATCCTGAATGTCAGTAAACTTGTGATTCATTAAATCTGAAGAGGGAGAATCTTCAGAGCCAAAAACCCAACACCAGAAGTGCCCTGCCCCCAAAACTCCCTCATGGCATTAACACCTGAGGATTTAGTTCAAGCACCTGGTCTGACTCAGCTGATCACAAGGAGAAAGTTTCAGATAACTAATAACCTAACCAAGGTGGATACAAATCAATTAAAAAAAAAAAAAAAAAAGGATTTTTTGATAGTTTTTCCCCCCTCAAAAAGCATTATCTAAAGACAGTTTTAATTAGGATATCTTTGAGCTATAATGCATCTCATCATAGAATAGGGATTATAAATTCTAATTCTATAGTATGAAACAATATATTGATGTAATGTTTAAGAAAAGTTTTGTAAATCAGTTCCAATAGTTCCTGGATTAGGGACCCAATTTTATGAAGTTCCAGGGGCTTCTGTATAGATTATTTAGGTTAATCTTTCTATCTACCCAAAGGGACTCAGTGCTCAGTCTAGAAGATACGGTCAGAGATGCTTAGTTTTACAGTTCTCAAACTGTAGATTAGTGTCTCCAGAGATATTTTTGCTGTTAACAAGCATATTTTTAAATAAATAAAAATAAAATATAGAGCAGTGAGAAGTAACAAACCTCAACCCTATTGTCCCTCTGCAAATTTGTGTACACAGAGTCAATCCCTTACCTCTCTCTAAAAGTGCAAAGTTTCAAAAAGTTCAATGAATAGAAGATAGTTGGGGGTGGAGTAGATCTGGACAAGGAGAATAAGTCTGGAGATAAATGTGAGAACGGAGGGACAGGCAGTAGAAACAAAAGTGAAACTGTTTGAGCAGCATATTCCAGAAGTCTGAGGTCTTTCTGTGTGTAGCCTTCATTGATTTGAGATCTACCATACCATTCTCTCACTAGAAGGGAAAACCTATAATGGCAGCAGACTGTAAAAGATCCCCAGTTTGGGAAGATTTTAACGAAATTCCTCTACCTGTGGGTAAGACAGGTATGCGTGCAAAATGCAAACAGTGCAACAAAAATGCAAGGCCTGGTTGCCCAAATGAAACAACATCAATTAGAAGTGTTCCTTCTCAGGAGGAAGCTGCATTGAAGATGATGAAAGGAACATGTCTGAACATGCAGGATCTTCAGGTTGGTAAACTTTTTTTATTTCATACTTCTTTCTTAAGGACTGCCTGTCTTCCTTCTGGACTATTCTTGAATTCTCATGTTTGAGCAAAAAATATAGTTGTTACTCTATGGTACTATCATTTTAGATGCAGTTGTGATAAAGAAATAGCTGAAATAGGCAGAATCTTCCTTTTACGATTTCACCTTAAAGTAGTACTGAGTGTCAGTGAATGCAATGAGTAATACTAAATGAGCAGTATGGTAATAATTAAATAACTGTATTGGCTTATTTTGTTTAGGAGAATCCATCCTCAACATACAGGATTCTGAAGACTATCCACCTTCAAGATCACTATCATTTTCTATAGTTTCAGAGTTATCTGCCAATAATAGCGTTTCAGTCACATCATGTATGTCACATAGCCACAGTATATCACCTGCAGCAAAAAGAAGAAAAAAAAAATTCCATCATCCAGAAACAACCATAGATAAATTTGTGATAAGAACCAGCAGATTACAAAAAGAGGTAATTGATGAAAAAATTGCCCAGTTTGTTTATGCAACAAACTCTCCTTTCCGTATAATTAAGAACCCACACTTCATTAACATGATTCAGTCGTTAAGACCAGGATACAGTCCACCAAACAGAGCAGATGTCACAGGCAAATTGCTGGATAAAGTGTATGAAAGCGAAATTGAGCAGTGTGCAAACGGTCTAGAGGGTGAAATTGTTAACCTGAGTCTTGATGGGTGGAGCAATGTCCACAATGATCCTGTTGTATGTGCTTGTGTGACAGCAGAAGAAGGGAATGTCTTCCTCACAGAAACAATTGATACATCAGGAAATGCACACAGGAGAATACTTACAAGTAGCAGTAAAAGCTATTACAAACTGTTGAAAAAAAAATTCAAAATGTCTAGTACACATCTTGGTCACAGAAAATGCTGCAAATGTATCCAAGATGAGAAGAATTTATTTAGAAGAGAGTCCCAAACTAATAACATCCGTTTGCAGTGCTTATTTGATGCACCTCCTAGCCAAAGTCTTGAGTGTTCCAGAAATAAAGGCTCATGTTGAAATTGCAAAATACTTCCATAACAATCACTTTGCAGCAGCTGCTCTGAAAAAGGTGGGAGGAACCAAGCTAACTCTCCCACAAGATGTACCATGGAACTCAGTAGTGGACTGTTTTGAGCACTGTATCAAGAAGTGGCCTAATCTGATGACAGTTTGTGAACAAAAATCGTGAAAAAATAGATGGCACTGTCACAGCCAAAGTTCTCAACACTGGGCTTAAGAGAAATGTTGAACACATGCTGAGTACCCTGAAGCCTATTTCTGTAGCCTTGAACAAATTGTAGGGAAATAGCTGTTTTATTGCTGACGCTGTTGAAATGTGGAAGGAACTGAGTGAGATCTTAAAAAAAGAAATGCAATGACAGAGTTAAATTACAAGCATTAAAAAAACCAAACAAATGGGACAAGCACCGTCTCCAGCTCATTTTCTTGCAAATATTCTCAATACTACCGCGGTACCAGGGTCAAACCTTAACTGCTGAAGTGGAGGAGTTGGCTATGACATGGCCATCCAGCAATCATCCCTCCATAATGCCAACTATAATAAACTTCAGAGCTAAGGGTGAACCATTCAAGAAATATATGTTTGCTGATGTTGTTTTAAAGAAAGTCACACCAGTGAACTGGTGGAAGTCACTTAAGCACTTGGATTCAGAGACTTTTGAAGTGATAATCTCACTTTTAACAGCAGTAGCATTTTCTGCTGGGGTAGAAAGAATATTTTCTTCCTTTGGACTAATTCATTCTAAATTGAGAAACTGTTGGGAACCTGAAAAACCAGGAAAACTTGTTTTTCTTGTCCATATTATGAACAAACAGGAAAATGAAGGTGAAGATGACTGAGTGAGCTGCAGAAGCCAATATTTTAAATTTCTCATGTTGACCTCGCCAACAGTCTATTTAATTTTTGTTTTTAAAAAATATATATATATATATATATATATATATATATTTCATTTAACTATTTTAGTTAACAATTTTAACAAACAAACCTGATTTTACAAAACTTGAATGTTTAACTAAATTCAAAAATTCTTACGCTTGTTTTGTTAAAATATTATATGTTTGCTGTTGAAGAAAAAAATCCAGAATACATAATGTTGTTTTAGTTAAATAAAACAATGTAAATGTCTGTCTGGTGATGTTCTCCTCCTAATACAGCATGGCAAGAAAATCCTCCAAATATTAACGATTAACCTGTTGAATTGGAGATCATTCACCTCCCAATGACTTCATAAGTATTTGCTTCAATTACCTTTGGTAAATGAAATAACCAATCAACTTTTCAGATTAGTTTTACAGCTATATCTGAAAATTAATTTCAAAATCAATCACTTTAAAAATGTATAGTGTGTACCTTCTAAAAATGAAACCTACAACTATCTCTGAGTTGTGAAGAACATGTATTAAGGTTATAACAACCAACAAGAATGCACTTTTATGTAGAAATCCATGATTAAATCGAGTCTGCCGGACTAGTGATTTAAATCAATTTGATTTAAATCAAATCTACTCTGAACCTAACCATACTTAAGAGACCATCACAGAGAATTACACCTGAAAGACAGCATAGTTGCTGAAGACTAATATGTTTATTGACTAGCATCACCTAGCAAGCAGGAAATACCATCTGCTACTTTCAAGTAGTCTTCAACTATAGCCCCATGTAGAACACATTGTCAAACTGAGGTGACAACAGATTACTGTGGCAAGGTCTAGATTTCTCAGGAATAGGTTGCAGATGCCTAACCAGGCAGAGATAAAAAACTGAGCACCCTCACAGTAAGGTTTGATGAAGAAAAGATGGACCTCATCCCCACATTGGTAGCACCATAAGCCAAAATAGTCTTGTAGTCTCCCACAGTGGCCTCGGATACATGAGGATCAAGAAAGATGAAGCCTCCTGGAACTGTACAACAGACTCCTGAGAGTCGGTAAGCAATAGGCCCAAACCTCCATGAGAACAATGAAAATCATATGACCCACACTGGATGGGTCAACAAGCAAATCAATAGAATCTGAAGTCAACAGTATCAAAGGCAGCTGACAAATATTTATAAAGTTAAACATGGCTACCTGACCAGCATCCTTTGCTAGAATGAAGTCAACCACCACTGAGACAAGAGCAATCTCAATGCTATGCCCAGTCCAAAACACAAAATGAAAAGAATCAAGGATATCCAAGGACTCCAAATGGTATGAGGTACAATTTTCTCAAGTCTCCTTCTCAAAAAAAAAAAAAAAAAAAAAAAAAGTGGATTAAAAGCAGGGCAATAGTTGGTGACACTGTCAAGCAATATATTTAATAAGGGCTGAACATAATTTAAAGTACATTTCTACTCTGAAAGGAGACCTCCAAAAAAAGAGAGACCAGGCTGTCTGGGTGCTTCTTTGCCACAAGAAAATACTTTAATAAAACCCCTACCCTCTCTGAAGAAATGGGATTGGCTCTGTTGCTCCTAAGCAAAGGACAGTGTGCCCTTCTTGACTTAGTATTGTCTCATGAGAGGGACCCCTGAAGAGGGAAGGAAAAGAGGGACAAAGTGGATGGTGTAGCTCAATGTTATCCCCTTCTATGACTTGTCTGTTGTTGTAATTCGCCACTAAGCCTGTTGGAAATGGGAAAGGCACTCTCCAAAGGTGAGGAGGTGGGTGAATGGTTGCAGCAGGTCAGTTAGAGGTGCATGAAGAATCAAACCCCCAACAAACCATCAAAATTGCTGTTTCAATGATGACTGGGCGAGTAGCTCTTTCTCTAGAAAGAGTGTCTTTTTCTAGCGGGTTCAGTGACTATGAAATCCAGAGAACTAGGCAGGGCAATTTGAGACCTACTAAATCTTTTTGTTCGTAGGAAAGTACATACCCAGAGATCTAAACATTGCCCTGGAGTCAATGTTTGCAGGAACTTATCCATGGTCCAGGAGTAAGGCTGTGAGTCTGTCATGGAGGTCATGGATTTCGTGACTTTCTGTGACTTCTGCAGCGGTTGATGTTGGCTCAGGGACTGCCTGAGCTGGGCAGCCACTGGACCAGCAGTAGCAGTTTTGGATGTGTGGGAGGGGGATCATGGCTGGGGACAGGGGGTTGGAGGGTGCCTATTTTTAAGAAATGGGGAGAAGTGATCTGGGAAACTACAAGTCTGTTAGTTTAAAATCAGTCATATGCAAGGTCTTAGAACAAATTTTGAAAGAGAAAGTAGTTAAGGACAGAGGTAAAAGGTAACTGGGATAAAATACAACATGGTCTTACAAAAGATAGATCGTGCCAGACCAACCTGATCTTTCTTTGAGAAGATATCAAAAAAAAAAAATCAAAAAAAAATCAGTTAACGGAAATGCAGTGGATCTAATCTACCTGGATTTCAGTAAGGCATTTGATATAGTTCCACATGGGAAATTATTAGTTAAATTGGAAAGAGGGGGAAATTATTCTTGGATAGAGATTACTACCCCCCCCCCCAATTTACTCCTTTTAAAAAATGTTTGATTTGACTTCCACCTCGGATGTAGTAATTTCTACTTCCATATCCTCATTTCCATCAGCCACCCTGCCACTACTCCTAAACTCATTACCCTTATTAAAAACTGAGGCTAAGTATTTGTTTAGGTATTGGGCCATGCCTAGATTATCTTTAATATCAACCCCATCCTCAGTACTTAGCAGTTCCATTTCTTTCCTTGTTTTTTTTTTTTTTTTAATTTATATGGCTATAGAACCTTTTACTATGGGTTATAAATTTCTCTCAAAGTCCAACTTCTGAAGTTAAAAAAAAAATTGCACAGGGAGAACACGTGAATCTACCCATCTATTTTAGATATCTATATGGCCCCAATCCCCTCAATCTTCTTAAAGTATTTATCCTCACAATATCCCTGTGGGGTAGAGATGGAAAACTGAGGCACAGTCTAAGACACATTTGTCCAGTTTCAAACAGGAAGTGTGAGGCAGAGCAAGGAATTGAACCTGGATGCCACAGTGCAGACTAGCACTTTAATTACTGGACCAATCATTCCTCTGGGGTAGGGGACTTATAGGGACTATTTTTGCACATTTCAAAAAAAAAAAATATACGTAAAATGTGGCATATACAAGATGCACAACACCATGGCTATAAAGGTTTTAGTTGTATTAGCTTGGAGGAACTGCATAATACACTTGCATGTTCTTCAAAAGTGGTGCAGGAGTTTCAAATTCATGTTGATACAGGCTTCATACTATAGATATTACATAAAATAGAGAATGTTAAATAAACACTACACCTACCACTGAAATGCAATCAACTCAAACAAGAAATGACTGTTTAACAGCATACTCTGCTGTTAGATCAACACAAACAATCCCATTGCAAGGAAATCTTCCTTTCCATCCCTATCCCAAGATACAAACCAAAGAGTATCTACTGAACTAACTCAGAATGAAATAAGAAATGCAGAGTCATAGAATATCAGGGTTGGAAGGGACCTTAGGAGGTCATCTAGTCCAACCCCCTGCTCAAAGCAGGACCAATCCCCAATTTTTGCCCCAGATCCCTAAATGGCCCTCAAGGATTGAACTCACAACCCTGGGTTTAGCAGGCCAATTCTCAAACCACTGAGCTATCCCTCCCTCTCCAAATCATTTTATTTCAAGGAGTGGGGAGAGGGAAGGGAAGGGAAGAGATGGGTGTGGACTTTGTTTTGTTAAGATAGGGAATGGGTAATTCTCATTTATACAACAAACAGCCTTTAGAATTTACTAATACTGGAAAATGTGGTAATTATCTATTAACCAGGTAGCTCGCTGGTATCAACAATTTTCTAATTTTGTCTTCCAGCAACGTGAAATCTGAGGGAAGGACAATCCTGTTCAGAATTACATAATTTAGCCCAAGGACTATTGGGGGCTGTCTATACATATAGTGTTTTATGATCATTCATTTTAAAACAAGTCAGATTGGCAGATTATTCCCAGTCTCAGATGCATAATACATGCAAAACAAATGATAGCAGCCACATTTTGAATATAGTATTCCTAAGCCTATGAAGACGCAAGAGAGGTTTAACCGATCTGATTTAGAACAGGAAGAAACAAGCTTTAGGACCTTGTAGAACGTCAAAGATTGTAGTTGCTTTGCATTAGTTTTCCAAATGGTAACCCACATCAGTAGTCAATCACAGATTACATTTTAAGTGTTCTTCCTCCTCCCTTTAATTTAAGGAGGACTGTCATAGGGCAAAATATTTACAAATTACAGTTAAAGGATAGTCAATGTTGTTAATACCAACTGTGTTACACTTAGGAAAAAATTAAGAGTGAATGCATAATATTAGTCTTAGTCTGCCCCTCCTCATTTTAATACTAATACTTTTAAAAAGTGAAATCTCAAATATCCATTTGAGATCCATTTATTTGGTTATGTAGATACAGAGGAATGTTTAACAGTTTAAGAACACTACTTCATAGGTTGTGACACACCTGCATATGTGAAGTGCAGGCAAACATACAAGAGCAGGCCTTCTAGACTTGTGTGCAAACAAAACACAGCATTTTTGGAATACAGAAAGAGTTATTTTCTTCTTATTCAAACAGCCAGAAAGATTTGGCTGGTGTCCCTTTAAGCAGGGAAGAACAGAACTTGGAATCGGAAACATTATTCCAGAAATCTCCTTGACAGTGGAGAGAACGGCAAAGAAGAAAGCCTCCCTGACATTACTGTACGTTTCTGAAGAATTTATGTTTTCATCTAAAAGATAAAGGGTCTAGTCTTCATGGTCCCAAAGGCGGCCTTCTAAACATATACAAATGCAGTTTTGGTTTTTTGAATATTCAGGAAACAGCCTGAAGAGAGGTATGAACTTAAAAATTAAAGGCCCCAAACCCAGCCTGAGCACTAGGGAGTTCTGCCAGGGATTGGAAGAGGAGGAAAACAGGACATTGTATCAGCACAGCAAACAAGGCCACCAACTCCAGTTTTAGGGCTAAGGACTATGCCACTTGTGTCTTAACTATGTGCAGCAGAATGGTCAGTTATTCTGCACAACAATCAACTTCAGCCCAAGTTTCTGCTGCACAATAGCATGCAGAGCTGGAGTCTAGTGTGCATCTGTATATATGCTCTCCATGTCCTGTCCCCTCATGTCTTGCTCCACAAAATAAAACCTGTAAGAATATTCTGTGTGAGCAAAACAGACAGGATTTGCCCTCAAGAGAAGTATACACTTCCTCAATTCTTCTCAGCAAGTGAAGCTTCGCTCAGTTTTAGTTTTATATTTCAAAACTAAACTTCTGTATGTCTGGAACGTCCAAGAGAATTCCACTGTCTCCACCACTGCCCTCACACTTCATGTGCACTTAAATATACCCTACTGATCAATCTAATGCGATACTGGATGACTTGTAAGAAAGTTCATCAGAAGCTTCCGGAAAGTTTACAATGATAGCTGAGAAAGTTCCTACTGTCTATGTTCTGAAAGTGAAATAAGACTACCAATTCCTACTTCACTGAGGAAAGAAAAGGGGAGTGAGGAAGTGTTCACACGAAGCATCATATAGAATATGAAGGAAATGAAAGCAAACCGAATAAAGGGAAAGGGTTAAATTTAAAAAAAAAGTAGAAGAGGCATGCTCCCAATTCCACTAAGTGTGAAAAAGATAAAAATATATTTTCCCAAAGTCAGTGGGGAAGTCTGAATGTCAGGCAGGATCCACAGCAGATGTAAAGTAAAGTAATGCAACTCCGGCAATTTCCATTTTTCTATTTCTGTTGGGGAAGCCCACTAAAAAAGTTATGCCTACCAAAAATTCTGAAAGAGCTGGAACAGCAGAAGAAAGAACTACTGCCACATGACCAAGGAAGTGCTGAGGAAGGACTCCACCTACCCTGCCAGGACAGCAGAAGCACACAGACAGTCTCTTTCCACTACAAAAATAGAGTTGGTTCTTGAATTAGGATCCTTTAGAACACAGCAGGTAAATACAGTTTCCTTATAACGTTTTGCCAATTTGTAGCAAAAAAGAAAAATTACCTCATTGGACTCCCTTAACAGTGATTAAGTACCTTTACTATAATTCCAAACAGTAACCTTGTCTATCAAAAGTTATTAAAATTTCTCTTTAGAATTTTGGTAATGTCAGCCCTGTCGTGCTTAATTAAGCTAACAGAGGGCTGCTAGAACCCTAAACTTTAATTTAAAACATTATTCTCTAGCCCTTTTCCTCAGAGACTGATCAAAATGTAACCCAGTCATTAAGAGGGGCACTACTGGAATTTTTTTCTCTATAAATAGTCTTCAGAGCTTTGTAAATGAGAGCATCTCATGTTGAGAACCAAGAGGCCACCTAAAGCTTGTTGGAGGTTCTCCCCTCCTGTGAGCTTAAAGAAATCTTTAAAACAAAAATCCAACCCCTCATAGCATGCACATGTAGTGCACATACTCCCAGAGACCTTGTGATCCTGTGTATTTTAGAGTTCTACTGCTGCTCCTTGGCTTTGCTCTGGCATGGAGATTTGTCCTAGGAGTAACCCATTTCCTTCATTTAGTAAACCTTAGCATTCCAGTGACCACTAGAGAGATGAGACTGGATGTGTTCTTTCTCCCCATGGCAAAATTAAGTCCAAGGACTTCTTTACAGGACCACGTGGAAGCATGGGGGACTACAACTGCCTCACACCCTGCAATGAGTCTGAGTCAGAAAGAGACACATGGGCATATGCCAGAAGGTAGGAGACAAAGACACAGGATATCTTATCTAGGGGACCCTGACTCTGGAGCTGTGGCGTGTGCATAATTAACCAGACAGGTCAGTTCAGCAGTGACCACTTGCAGCATGGATAGCCGTAGAAAAACTAACTGAATTGAAGTACTTATATCGGAATAGCAATGCTTCCACATGGAGTTTGCACCAACTGAATTCCAACAAAACTGAGTTAAGTCAATTCTGAAATGGCTTAATTTAGTTAGCAAGATAAGCAGACAGAAGCTCGTGTGTGGACACAAGGCATATTGTGCTGGGCGGGGAAAATGTGCAACTTCCTTGTGTGCACAAGTCTCACAGAAGGGAACAGTGCCCATCCACCTCCTTCCTCCACCTCCTTGTTCTCACTTTATCTCCCCCTGAAGGGCTACAGAAGCAGGGATCCCCTTCCTACAACATTAGGAAATCTGTAGAAGGAAAGGGAGAGAAGGCCTGTTGGAGAGTAAAGAAATCATTTTCTTTTCTGTGGATTTAAGAACCACCCCACACACACTAGGTTCATCAGCCAACACATACCCCAAGCCAGAAGCTGCTCCCTCAAGGTATGTCTACACTGCAATGAAAAACCTGCAGCAGGCCCATATCAGCTGACTCGGGCTGTGGGTCGTTCCATTGCAGTGTATAGAATTCTGGGCTCAGGCTAGAGCCCAGGCTCTAGGACCCTGCAAGGGAGGAGGGTCCTAGAGCTAAGACTGCAGCCTGAGCCCAGATGTCTACACTGCAATGAAACAGTGCTGCAGCCCCAGTCAGCTGATATGGACCTGCTGCAAGTTTTTCTCTGCAGTTTAGCCATGCCCTCTGTGCCACTCCTTACCCCATCCACATGACCCTTTTTTCTGCTGACCAGTCTTTTATGGGTCACTTTGAAGTGTCATCTTAATGTTATTCATAAAACTCTCTCACATTTGAGAGAAGGTACCAGTGGGTCTCTAATGTTAACTTGCCCAAAAAACAAACTGTGCATTTTAAATTTTCAAAGTTAGTATTTGTATTACACCAGCTTTAAACATGAAATGCTAGGTCTTTAAACTATGGTGTTAATCATCATCAGGTAATTTGCAAAGATAGTTAGGGTCATCAGTTTGATCTACCTGGTGCATTTGACAGCATACTAACAAGACACCAGTACACAAACACACAACAAAAGTGTTCTGTCATTGCCCTGCAAAAGCAAAGCAATCAGGTATAGGAAGGAAAAGTGTTTTATGCATTTCACCTGCTATTTCTGAAGAGTTCAGATACGATTTTCTACTCGAAGGTTAAAAGATTTTTTTTTTTTTTTAAAGACAAGACAAATGTACTCCCACGTTTATTCACCCCATTAATAACCCACCAAATATCTTAGTGTAACATAATCTGGTCAGTGCTAGTAGAACAGAAGACCAGGATTTATTTTACATTCTCATTTTATAGTCCCTTACTTTGCTGCCTCTAATATCTCCAATTTTATGCAACAGTCTTGAACTAATAATCTGCAATTGAACAATTCATTCAATACGAGGATCACACCCCCCCCCCCAAAAAACCCAATGAATTAAGCCTCATAACTCAAGGTGCTGAGGACATATTATTCCCATTTCAAGAATGAGGAAACTGACAGAGATTAAAAGATTTGCCCAAGATAAAGTCCCTTGTATATCTGGATACAGAATCTAAATCTCCCAATTCCCAGACCTGAGATTTAGCCAAATCACAATTCATCTCCTTAAAATATACTCTTTTGCTGCATTGTCAGTCTTGTTATTAGTGACCAAGACTTATTAATAATGACCTTTGTGTTTGGAAATTGATATGCTTAGAGTGACACATCCTCAACTTAAATAAAATGCAGGGCCAGTATATAATTTATTTATATATCTTAAATATGTAAATCATTCTAAAATGTTTAACAGCTATAATCAGTATCACTAAGGGTATGCTACAGGTCCCAGCTGCCTTAAAAAACAAAGAAATATCCAATTACACCACTTACTCTCACTTTGTGATCTGCTCTTCCTACCTCCTAAAGATGAAATTGAGGGAGTGTGAAGGGAAATTCAATTGAGAACTAATGTATGTCACTTGCACAGTAAGCAAACATTTCATATAATAGGTCACACACGCACACACAGCAGCTAGGGTCACAGGGAAACAGAAAGCAGTAGAAAGTTGTGTCTTCTCTAATGCACAACATTCAAAAGAAAAGGTAGGCTGCTTTTCTTAACTGCAGAAGGAAGTCTATTGTAAATCTGAATAAAGCTACAGAAAAATGCATATGCCTTCTGAAGGTAACCTTTTCTGCTACAGGTCTCTTTTTAAATGAAAGTTTCATAATTTTGACATCTTGTTTAGGTTTGATAGCATGGCATTCTGCTAAAGAATCCTGTGTTCTTTAGCTACTACAAGACTTTCTGAATGAGAATCGTGTCATGCTTGGTTGGTCATGGAATTTGATCATCTAAATTTTATCTCTATATTTGTGTTATATTGCTTTAGGATGATGGTAAGTTTTCAGTTTTGTTCAGAAGAAACTGAGAATAGTCATTGTATGCTTTTACACAGCAAAGGATTACTTAGCACAGGGTGCATAACAGAACTCTAATCATGGGGGAATTCTGCACCAAAAAAATCAAAAGTTCTGTGCACAGTATTTTAAAATTCTGCAAAATTATGCACATTTTATTTATCAAAATAACACTATATAATCAATTATTTTGGTAGTTTATTTCAAAACCCGTCAACAACTATGTATGTAACAAAAACCCACAACAAAAATTTCCCCAGAGTAGAGAGTTAAATAAAACCCTATGACAAGTTTCTGTTCCTCTACCCACTCTTCATCTCCCCTGGAGCCCAGCTGCTGCCTCCCCGCCAACCCAGAGACCCATACCAGCCCCCCGAGCCCAGACACCTCCCCCACAGAACCCAGCTGGGGGGCACCATCCAGAGGGAGAAACAGCCTGTATCCTGGGCTTGTACAGAGTTTCCTGCAAGCCACCTCCTTCCTTCAGGGTCTGCTAGGAACAGCAGCTCCTCGGAACCTCCAGCTCCTCCTGCCCCCCTCTCCCCCGCGGCAGTATCTTCTATTTGCAAGCTGGGCTCTGCCAGGTCCAGTGGCCCCTAGTGGCAGCCAGCAGATCTGCAGCACCAACTCTGTGGGGGGAAAAGGAAATTGTGCACAAATTCTACATTGCGCAGTGGCACAGATTTCCCCCAGGAATATGTACTCAGATTGTGTGGAATTTAAGCTCTTTAAAAAAAAATTTCTCACGCTCGTGGCTGCAGAGAACCTCCCAAAAGATGGACAGAGTTTAAATCAAAGTTATGATGTTCAAGCGTCAACATTAAAGACCATCATGGTGATGGCACTGCCAAGTCAACATTAACCAATCATTCTGGTGGACAGAACAGGTTAGGAGGGAGAAAAGCCCTCAGGGAGCAGGAACTGGGAGCTGCTGCAGAAAAGAAAATACAGACATAAGAGTTTAGATACTACATAAATACTCTATTGTCCCCCGGATCTCTGTGAGAATTGCCTACCATCATTAAATTCATTGTGGAAAGAGGAATGTATGCCATTTTGAATTTATACCTGGGCTCTCAGACCATAATTAAACATGCCATCTGGCCCTCTCATCCAAATGAACTTCACATCTTTAGGGCTTGTCTACATTACCCACCGGAGCGATTGATCTTTCGAGGATTGATGTTTCGAGTCTAGTGTAGACGTGATAAATCCCCGATCGCTCTGCCGTCGACTCCGGCAATCCACCCCCGGCGAGAGGAAGAAGCGAAGTCGACGGGGGAGCGGGGGCAGTCGACCCTGCGGCGTCCTCACAGTGCGGTAAGTCGATCGAGGTACGTCGACTTCTGCTACGTTATTCACGTAGCTGAAGTTGCGTACCTTACATCGACCTCCGCCCCTAGTGTAGACCTGGACTGGGTCTACAAGATTTAATTTCTTTGCATTACTCAGGAAGAGAAGGTTCCTCAGTAATGAACTCACTTACCAAAAGGAAGATACCCAATAAGTGAACAAAAATCATCAGCCCTGACTGATTAAAGATCTAAGTACAATCATTTGAAACAGAAGGAGAAAAACCCACTTCCTTTCTCCCCTCTAAATCATTATTCTCTAGCCATCATACAACAAAAAATTAGGACTATGGAGATGCCATTGCCAACAGACAGGGAGAATGATTTGCAAAGACAACTTTTCTTGACAACTGCAACAAGGTGAAGAGTTTCTTCACATGTCCCTAAACTCATGCCAATTATAAAGATTGGAAGACTTGCTTCTGAAATGTATTTGAGACTTTAGTATTACACTAAATTACATTAATATATTTTTATACAACAAAGCTCCAGTACTCTGTTTCGCAGCCAACTGCTCTCTCTCATTTCAGCAACACAACAGCTGAAAGCAGAGTTCATTCAGTACCATTAACAAAAAAACTAGCTGATACACAGACCTGTTTAAAAAAATCCTATTTCCCAGCCAGTTCAGGATTATTCCCTAAGGTACATTTACTAGTCAGTGCCTTTTCCAACCTAATTTTAAGCATCTAAAAACAGGACCATCACAATGTGTCTCGGAAGACTGTTTCCATAGCCTACTACGTATGTCAGGAATTTATTATATACAGCAGTGGTTCTTAACCAGAGGTAGGCGTACCCTTGAAGGTACATAGGTACACTAACTCATCTAGATATTTGCTAGTTTTATAATAGGCTACATAAAAAGCATTAGCCAAGTCAGTACAAACTAAAATTTCATATAATGGCTTATTTATACTGCTCTATATACACTATACACTGAAATGTAAGTACAATATTTGTATTCCAATTGATTTTATAATTACATGCTAAAAATGAGCATATAAATTACCAATTTTTTAGTAATAGAGTGCTGTGATACTTTTGTATTTTTATAAGCAAGTAGTTTTTAAGTGAGATGAAACCTGGGTACACAAGACAAATCAGACTCCTGAAAGAGTACAGTAGTCTGGAAATGTTGGGAACCACTGGTATACAGATAACATTTTCCCTTTTTTAAATTTAGTTTCATGATTCCTAGTTATACTATCAATTTGCTATGACACACAGAAAACTCAAGACTTGGAAAGCATGATAGACATCCCACCAGGAAGTGTTTATCCCCACCCCTAAAACACCAAAATCTAAGGCTTGAAGAATAATATACCTCTGCCACTATATCTAGCATTCCGACTCAGTCTCTTCTGGGATCTCCTCTCCCTTGAATAATTCCAGTACGCACCTCTGCTAATGCTCACAGCTTTCCTCAGACAAATGTGAAATGTATTGTTTCAATACTGCCCACCATGTTCTGAATACCAACAATGAAAAAGTGACCGATCTTGTAAATTTCATGATGCTGCTCTTCATTTTCCCAGCAGTAAAAGCAGGGCAATTGTCTGGCTGCAGACTCAGGATGATGACACTGCTTCAGCTTATATTAAGTTCACATTTAGAAAGTTATAATTACAACCAAAAGAGCAAAATTTAAAACAAAAAACAAAAAAAACTGACCACCGCACAATGCTATGGAAAATCGATGTATTGTGGCCCTCATTTGCTTTGAAAAGTTTTACCCATTAGGGTTCATGGATTTTTCAAGCAGTAATTGAAAGGTTAGGACAAATGTTTACAAGGCTTTACATCTAAAATCTCAAGTACTTTTGCCTGTCCATATACTATCTCTATTTGTCATTTCCCAGAGAAAAGCCTGCTGTTGTGGCACCACTAACAAAGGGCCAACCACTATTTTCAAAGGGGCCTGGCTTCATGTGACAATCATTTTTATCATACAGTATCTTTTAAAGACAGAGACATTTTATCTTGCTATTGTAACATTGTTTCCACAGATGCATTTATGTTTGTGACACATTGAGACCATATAATACCACTCTGAATGAGCATTGAGATTTTTTTCTAAAACTTTGTAGCAAAGATACTGCTGGGTAGCTGTTAGTACCCATTTTCCTAGCAGGCAGGCAGGACTTCATCCCTATTAGACAGATACATGGAGAATTACTTTTAAAAAAAAGAAAAAGTATTTTTGGTGAGACTATGAAGATATTTTCTTCCCCAAATTAGTCTTATGTATTTTACTTGTTCAACTATTGTGTCTCTGGTTTGTCAATTTAAATAGCAGAAACGTCTAGTGTTTAAGACCACAATCCCACAAAGACCTATACACATGCTTCACTTTAAGCTTGTGAATAATATATAGAACTATTCACAACGCTAAGCATGTCCTTAAAGTCTTTACAGGATCACAGTCTAATATGAATGACTAAATATATTAATAGAAAGAGCCTAATTATTAAAACAACAGCTATACGTTTTAACTAAACTGGCCACTAGCCTAAGATAGTCCTAAGCATCAGGAATTGTTTCAAGTTCTTCTCATCCTACATGGGAAGTAGGGCTTGTAGATCCTAAAGTTGTGTCGATGATGATTTTGGTCAAATATAAAAAGCCAACACATTATCTACCTCTCCTCCAGAGGAAAATTCAAGCTCTCTGTAGATATGTTCATCCACTTAAGTCAGCCCAAAACACCTTCAGTTTCTTCTGAGCCCGCCTAAGTACTTCTCAGAAGTTTTAACCCTGATGATCTTCCCGCATTCAGATGGGGGTGTTCAGTGGCCACCTCTCTAGAATCTAGAAGCATGTTGTTCTCTGCCACTGCATGGCACAACCCATAAAAAATTAACAGCCTGAAAAAAAAAAAACCCCCAGGGTCTCATATCTGTTACGGGAAAGCGTTTGCAGCTTACACCTTCTCGGAATATTCATTATTTCCACAGCAATGGCAAGAAGAGTTTCATTTGATGAACTGAATCAGACCACTAGCCATCCTTATTTCCCTAATAGGTATGAAAACCTAAGGCCTCTGGCAGCTTCCAACTGACGCCATCGTTAATTCCACACCCCCTTTTTTGACAGGATCCGCCAGACTGAGCTGTTGCTGCCGCCTTCTCTACGAAACCTACACAACAGCAATTGTCTCTCCCAACGTGCACTCCAAGCCTGGGTATCCCCGGCCCCACAGTTGTCGGGGGTGGAGGCGGGCATACTCCCTTAGAAACACCGTTAACAAGCCAACGTATTTACTGGGGGAGGGGGGGGGCGGGGAGCGAAGAGAGGCAGCCATTCCGATCAAAGAGTAACTCCACATTACAACCATTTCCTGCTCCCAGCTCAGCAGCTTCAGGGAGACCCAAAGCCCTGTGCCCGGGAAACCCGCACCTGCCAGCCACGCCCCCCCCCCCCCCCACGCGGTGCAGCCCCCTTCCTGTCCCCCTCCAGGCCCTGCCACATCCCCCCCTTTGCTTGCTCCCCCAGCCACCTCCTCCTCAGTCACACCCCCCCCCAAGGCCTCCATTGAAACCGGCGGCGTCTCAGGTGTCGGGGGGGATTGAGGGTTCAGTGACCCTGCGCCGCGGAGCGCAGCCCCGGGCACCCACCTTTCTGCAACAGCAGCTTCACCTCGCCGTTCTCCTCCCGGCCGGCCGCGCTCAGGCCGCCTCCCGCCGCCAGGGCCCCGTGCTTCCTCTTCTCCTTGTCCCGCTTCTCCTTGGGCCGCTTGGGTTTGCTGCTGCTGCCGCCGCCCCAATCGGCGGCCGGGTCCAGGCGATGCCTGTGGTGGCGGTGCTGGTGGGAGGGGGCCGGCAGCAACACGGCGGGCGGCAACAGCTTGCCGTGCAGTTGAGCGGGGAAAGCGAAACCTCCTCCGCCCCCGGGTGGGCCGGCAGGGAGCGCCGCGAAGCCCCAGGCGGTGGAGCCGCCGTAGCCCGACGCTGGTGGTGGCGGCGGCTGCCTATTACTCCCGCCACCACCGCCGCCCCCTTCGCCGTTGACGCGCTTGGGGCCCTTCAGGCCCTTCTCGTCAGCTCCCTTCAGCCTCTTGGCGGCCAGCGGGGGCCCCCGGGAAGCCTTGGCGGCCGGCGGCGCCCTGGCGCCGAACGACTCCTGCTCCGGCGGCACCGCGCCGCGAACGGGACTGGGAGACTCCGCCATTTTGGGCTCCTGCTTCTATTTACTCTCCGCTCGGATCAACCGATAGCACCGGGAGGGGCGGGGAGCAGGGCCGCGGCGCCATGGCCTCGCCCAATGGGAGGGGGAGGCGCCGGAGAGACAACGCGCCCAGCCAATCGCAGGGGAGAGGGGCGAGCTCCGAGGGGGCTAGGGAAGGCGGGCTCGGCTGAGTGCGCAGTTGGTGGGTGAGGGGTGGCGGGGCTGCTGTCATGGGCAGCTCAGCTGCTCAGGGGGCGGAGACACTTGAAGCGGGAGTCGGCAGGAAGGGGAGGTGAGGAGAGCGAGCGGCCGCGCGGCAGCCTGAGGGGCAGGCAGGGCGCGGGAGGTGGCTGGGCCGTGCCTGTCGTTTTGCCGCGACGCTAGGAGCTGGAGCACAGCGGCTCCTCCCTGAGACGGGGCTGGGGCCCCTAGAGCACCACGCACGCCTGCCTTGGGCGCACCCAGCGTGCACGCAAACGGTGGGAGGCCGGCGGCAGCGTGCCAGGGTAGGCCCCGCGCAGCAGCATGGGAGGAAGAGCTCATTGCGGTCGACACGGGGCGGGGATGAAGAGACTGTTTCAAACGGGGCAGATTATGCCACTTAATAGGGGAGCATAGTAACCTGGCTCTTCATGCATTCAGCTGCACGACTAGTGTTATTCAGAGCGCAGAGGGAACCTCGTGGCAGCCGTCCCCAGAAAGCTGCTCCCACAACTGGGAGAAAACTGCCATGCACACCACTGGCAGAGCCTACCAGCTGGTATAGCACTTAGCTTTTGCTATAGGCCCACCATTGCAGTATCACAGATGGAACAAGTATTAGACTATAAAATACATTAATTTCAAACAGTTACCTTTAAAGTCGATCTCACATTCCCTGAAAGATTACAATTAAAGCCCTTGCAGAAGGTAAGCTTAACCTAGCAGCACTGATGCACACTTCAATCAAGGCAATAATGTGCAGCAGTCGGGTGGAAGGGACATCACAGCAGTGGTCTGGGGAGCAGAAATGTAAGTTGACAATGAGCACTCTTGTGCAATAAAAAAAAGTCTGTTTTCTGCCTCAACTGATGGTTTGTTTTCAGAGACAGCTGGGGCACCTGAGGGAAGTGATCCTGGAGTGACCACAAGTCATGTAACCAAGATTCCAGTAGCCTTTCAATTTAAAGCTGCATTTTCAGGACTCTAAAATGCGCATAGGTAATCCTCGTGGAAGCTAGTATACCAATTGAGGGCCTGGCCTAAATATCTTGGTACAAGTTAGATTTGGTCAAGGGGTTGCTGACCAGCTATCCCCAATCCCTGACCCATTTTTAGAACATTTTAATCTCACTTTTGCATGTGGATATGGAACAAAGAGGATTCACATTAAATGTACAGCCCCATTAAAATCTACACCTGGACTACAATTAAAATTTAGGTTGAGATAGGTACATTGCTCAAGGTTGTGAAAAATGCACAACCTTGACCGACAGCTATGCTCACCTAACCCCCAGTGTAGACACAGCTAGGCTAGCAGAAAAATGCTTCCTGCTCCATCACTTGGGGAGGTGGTGTTCCTACAGCGATGGGGAAAAAACTCTTCTGTCAATGTAGGCAGGCTTTGTCTATGCTACAGAGTTGTGCTGGCATAGCTATGGTGGTATAATCCTGGCAATGTAGATCATTGTTTCCTGGGTGGTGGGTCCTGATTAGGGATCCTAGGAAGCTGTTTGCCACGGAAAAACATGGAATTTGCATTTTTACAGATAGGTTTAAGTGTAGTAGCCGTGTTAGTCTGTGTCAGCAAAATGAAAATAAGAAAGAAAAACTTGTAGCACCTTAGAGACTAACAAATTTATTTCAGCATAAGCTTTCGTGGGTTAGTACCCACACAAGTTTTTCTTTCTTATTTTCATTTTTACAGAGATTCTTTAGTTTTTACATTTTGTGAAAAAAGAGACATATACAGTAAAACGCCATTTATCCGAGTTGCCGTTATTCAACCCTCCATATTAACCTAACCAACGCCACTGACAGCACCGGGCAGCTGGTGGTTCAGTTAATACTGAGAACCGGATAATGGAGGCTCGGATAAACAGGATTCTACTGTATATCAATAACACACTGTGTTCAACTGATAGCTATATATATTGTGGCTAGGGAAACTGAAGTTCAGTATTTCATTTTAATCATGGAAAAATGCAGATTTTTATGGGTTTTTTTAATCAGAGAATTGGGGTGGGGGGTATCACAGAAAACTAGGATCTCTGGTCCTGACCCACCAGTTGGTTACAGGAAGGTCCTAGATGGGTTGCCATGTCCAGGGCTGGATTAACTGTCACTGAACCCTGGCCTAGGCAAACGTACACTTCTCATGGCCCAGCACAAAGGGGAGGCTCTGAGGGGATTGGGGTGGAGAACAAGCTCGCCCTGCACTCACCCCACCACAGCAGCTCCTGTCCTGCAGGGCTAAGAATACCTCCCAGCTCCATGCATTATTTCCTAGCGCACAGGGGGTCACAGCCCCACTCAGATTTGGCCTGGCCATCTCTGTCATGAGGGAGGGGCAGCTGAGCCAAACCTGTGTGACACTGTGACCCAGGTCACAACACCCAGAACAGGGAGCCAGGTCCAGCCCTGTGGGACTTAGGAGCCATCACTGTGGGCTTGCTTCCCATCCATCTTGGGGTTTCCCCTCTGCACTGGGCTGAGATTGAGGTTACAGTGCTGGAGCAGAGAATATAGATACAGAATGATGAATCATATAAAAGACAAAATGTAGTTGGATTGCTAGAGTAAAAAGTTCAGGATCCACTGGTGTAGGTATGGCCCTAGTTTCTGGCACCAAGAACAAATTTCAAACATTTAGTCAATGCAAAGTTAAACTTTTTTCTGGCTCTGTGGAATGGTGTCCCAGACACCTCTGATTCCTATATAGCATATCTGCACTGGGTGCGGACAGTGGGTGCAGGAAGGGAGACACACTCACTTCCACAATATACCCTGTAGTGTAAGGGAATGTGCACTAGACAGCATACCAAAACACTGCAAGTTTTTTTCTGCTGAGTGTTAATCCTTATGTACATTTCTCACCCCTTTCTATTGACTAAGGTATCATATCCTTAACCTAAGGGAAAGCAACTGTAAGTCCCTCCCAAATTTACAACTAAAACAACAGAAGAACAAGGTCACTTCTGGCAGAGTAGGGAATAGGATCCAGGTCTTAAATATGGCAGACCCAAGTCATTTCCATTCACCACATCTATCTTTTGTAAGGAGTGTGCCAAGTCTGTGAGAGTCATTATCCAGCCTATAACCACTACTCTGACTAGTGGACCATACCTTCCCTTCCACATCCAGAAATTCTGACTCCCAACATCATAGAGCTGTCTGGCAAACGTGCAACCCATTTACCACATGAGTTAGATCAAATGTAAGAGCACAGAATTTATTTTAACTTGTGGGGGCTAGTGTTAAAAAATAAAATAGTTGTTGAATATCACTTTGAAGAGTAGTTTTGTCCATAACTAAATTTGTCCACTGTGACATTACACCCCGTATTCTTCATAGAAATATTATTATGATATTAATATGGTATAACTAAGATTTTTAGTTATACCATAGTTTATGGTATAACTTGTTTTATGCAAGATGGGTCATGTGAGGTATCATTGGAAAGGTTATGATTTACTGAATGCAATTAGGGTTAGGGATGGTACTTTTCCACAGGGGGGGGGGGGGGGGGGAGTCAAAATGGGAAACAAAGGATTCCCACCATATGTAAATCCTATTTAAGGCTCGGGAGTGAGTTAATCTGGGCTCTTCTCCACTGCCTCTCTGCCCAAGAAGGAAGACTGCTGAAAACACCTGAAGAAACAAAAGAACTAAGCTGGGGGAAGCAGGTGCTGAGCCCAGATAAGAAAGGTCAGCCTGTGAAGGGTATACCTGGAGATTTAAGCTGCAAGCAGTGCAGTTTACCTTCTAGAAACGGCAACGTGCATACAACAACACTTAGGGTGAGAAATTACTATTTGTAGCCAATTTCTTTAGTGTATTAAGCCTAGTTTGCATGGTTTGTTTTATTTGCTCACTAATGTGCTTTGTTCTGTTTGCTATCCCTTATCACTTAAAATTTACCTTTTGTAGTTACAAAACTTGGTTTTTTGTTTATTCTAAAACCCAGTTTGTGCAATTCATAACTGGGGGGGAGGGGAAGCTGTGCATATCTTCCTCCACATTGAGGGAAGGAGCGGATTTCATGAGTTTACGCTACATAGATCTCTATACAGCACAAGCCGCAAGACAATATAATTTGGGGTTTACACTCCAGAGGATGTGTGCACTTGAGTGCTGGGCAATCCCTGAGCTGAGTCCTCCCACACAGAGCTGATTGCAGACTCTGATTCTACAGCTGGGTGTGTCCCTACCTGGGTGTGTGCTGAAAGGGGCTTGAGAGCCTGACACAGCAGCACAGAGCAAGGGGAACCCAGGCTGGTAGGACAGGCGGGCTCAGGGGGACCCCAGAAAATCAGGTGGCACCCTGGAAGGGGGGTAACAACCCATCACATCTATTTTTAATAAAGTGAGGTAAATGAGCTTCTGTTCCAATCTCAATATTTATTAATGCAATCCCTAAATTATATGGGGGAGGGACTAAAGTCCCTCTTGCCCCCACTTATCTACACCCATGAAATGATAGAGCATTGTGGTGTGAATCTGAAGGTCACATGCTCAAAACCTGTTGCCAGCCTATGTGGTGAGCATTAACAGTTAAAATTTAGTTAAAATTGCAGCCAGAGGAGGATTAAGGTTTCCTGGGGACCTGGGCCAGAGCAAGTGAGGGGCCCCTCCCCACTCCCTTCTCCCTGTGGTTACACCCCTTCCACATGTGATCCTGCCCATGGCCCCACCCTCACTGCCCCTTTCCTGTTCCACCCAGGGTCCCACCCAGGGTCCCCCCCAATCCGCCCCCCGCATGGCCCCAAGACCAGAGAAGCTCTGTCCCTCCACCACGACCCCAGGCTGCAGCGGGGAGTGTGAGCTCCCCCAGCCCTGAGGCCATGATAGGCAGCAAGAGCTCCTCCAGTCCCAGAGCCACAGTGGGGGTCCTGGTGCTGGGGCTTCCCCTGCTGCTCCCCTCCCCCCACTTCTGCCAGGGTCGGGGGGCACAGGGGGCTTCCTCTGACAGCCCCCAGCTTCTGCTGTGGATGAGGTCGAGGAGTGCTGGGGGTTCTCCTGCTGCACCCTGGCTGCTGCTGGGGACAAAGACACTTGGGGCTTCCACTGCCGCCACGCCCCCCCGCCTGCCTGGTGCTGCCGCTGGGGTGCCAGGGGGGCTTCCCCCACTACCGTGCCTGGTGCTGCCACCGGGGGTCGGAGGTGCAGGGGTTGGCCAGGGAGGGGAGTCAGGAGGGTTCCCCTGCCATCACAGCCGCCAGGGAACAGGGACATGGGGTGCTTCCTCCGCCCAACCGGCACTGCTGACCAAAGCATGGATAATATTGTCGTGGCAAAGTTAGAATCTGAAGGGAAACTGTCCTAACCTGCTAACCACGTACAGATAGTAAAAACCTGAGTGGACTACTGCTATAATATGATTGTCCAACAGCAATTGGGAGGTGAAATCAGCCCTAAATTGCAAACACTATTAACTATTATGGCAGACATACTCCTTCAGTCAAAGGAGCTAATGTTACCTCTGCCATCTCCTCGGGTTGCTTCCCCCATCATCACCTCAGTTTTATGTGAGTTGAGCCAGCTCACCCTCCTCCATGCCCCAACCCCAGCTAGATGCTGGCTGAGGCACTGAACTACATCATGCAAATCAGACAAGATAGTCACATGCAGCTGGGTGTCATCAGCATACTGAAAACACCAAACCTAATGCCTCCTTACTAACGCTCCTACTGGCCCCATATTTATGTTGACAGGAGGGGTGAAATAATTGGGCCCTGCAGTACCCCATACGTTAAAGCTCTTCAGGAAGAGGAGCAGTTGCCCAAAATTACTTATTGAGATATATCCAAGAGAAAAGAACAAAGCCACTTAAGAGCAAGCCTATCCACTCTCCCTAAGGTCTGCAGGTAAGTCAGCAACACCTCAGGATCAACTATATCAAAGGCAGCTGACAGATGTAATACCACCAGCCTAGATATCTGGTCTTCATCACTTAAGACGAGATCATCAGCCAATGAAGTCTGTGCCATAGCCAGGTCTATGCCCAAACTGACAAGGGTCAAGAAGATCAAAGGAATTTTAATACTGTGATTGTTATCTCACAACAGCCTTCTCCACAATCATACACAAAAAGGGAAGATGTTGGCAATTAGTAAGATTTTCAAAGTTCAGCAATGACTTTTTGAGCAAAGGCCACGCTATTCCTTTCAAACAATAGGCAGCCTGCCCTTTTAAAGAGCGGTGTTGATAATCTCCACAAGTAAGCGACCCAATACTTTCCCACTGGCCTTCACCATCTACGAAGGATTGGAATCCAAAGTACATGTTGTGGGATGAAGTTCTCCCAAGCAACTCTAGTATATCAGTTGTCTGAAACTCTAACAGCAAAGATGAGGCCCATGTTCCCTCAAGACCTTGTTTTGCCACTACAGACATAGCCTCCCCCTCACTCCCCAATCTGATCAATCTTGTCTGCAAAATAGCCAACAATTACCTTGCAACAGGAGGGATCCATACTAGCTACTGAACTGAGACAGTCTGGATTTACCAGACTATCACCTGAAACAAATCTGTTGCCCAAGAATTTGTGGGTGCTAGGATAGTGGAAAGGAACTCCTTTTTTGTGTGTGGCCATTCTCACAACCACAGTTTAAAACAATCTTTACACTACAATCAACCAGCCTTAGCAAGAAACTTCTGCCACTGGTGCGCTAGCCATCTTTCTTCTCATTTCATTGGTCACAGACCTCTGAGAATGAAGTTGGCAGAGAGGGCTACGGGCCACATCATCAGTGGCAGAGGACAAAAGAGTAGTATAATGCCCAGCAAACCCCATAGAGTGGTTGACTGGTTAATGTAACAAGATTTTCACTCAGCTCTCTGGAACCTTTCTGGTTCCATTAATCTTCAAGGGTCAACCATCAAAGCAGGTCCTTTTCCCTGATAGGAGAGAGAATCCTGAGACTCAAAGCATAGGAGACAATGGTCGGTCCCTGACACAGGTTTGAGGTGTGTTTGCTTAGTCTCCAATCCCAGTCCAAAAACCAGATCCCAAGAGTGACAAGATATATGAGCTGAGCTAGTAACTACCTGAGATATGCCCATGGTCATCCTTAGCTTCCTCAGAAGATTCAGCTTCTACATCAATCTGAATGTATCTGAAAACAAAATTTCAACATTTTCAATGCCACAGTAGTGAGGAATTTAGTCAGCTCGTGAAGTAACCTGGGAGTTCAGCAGGGCAAGCGGCACACTAAAATAGTCCCAACTTAGTTCCATCCTGGGACTCACATACTTAATGGACACACTATCAGATCTAGTTTGGGAGAGGGAGACCTCCTAGCACTTTAGGTTGATGCAATCAATAGGTCACACACCTCTCTGCTGATCCCCCCCTTGGTTCATGATGGACCAAATACCCAGCTGGTGAAAACTGTTCTAAAACTGGCACAGCAGTATCATCCACTATCCATTCCAGTAATTCATGCAAAGTCAGAGCTTTCATCTTGTAATAAATTGTAGATGGTTAATGTTTATTTCCCACTAACCCAGCATTAATCTGCATGACCCAAAGGTCAGGATTTTTTTCTCATAATTTCACCTCCTGAGGAGGTGAAACTAAAGGAACAGAAATTAACTGTCTTCTTACAAATTTATCATAATCTTTTCTTCCCCTGCCAACTACCATAGGGACTTAGGACTCCCAGCCCCTAAAAACGTCTTCCCCTTAGCCCAGCCTCCATATTCCCAGCCTACAGCAGCATTGTTCTCTGTTCTCAGCCACTTGACAGTGGCCACTCAAGGTTCACAGCTGGGTGCCCAAATAGTGACTGCTAGGACTGCTTTAAAAAAAACAACCCAAACAACAAAATAAATCCCCGCACACCACACCCTTCTTAACTCACCACCCACTTGCTATCTGACATCAAAGAGCCTCTCACATCCTACAATGCCATTCCTCACCAAAAAAATGCCCAGACACACTATAGATGCATATCACTCTGGTTAAGGCTGCTCTAGGCACAATCTCCATGGTGATTTCTAGTATCCTAACAATAGAGATTCAGCTGAAGACCTCTCATCACAGCAAAATATCACAGAGGAGTTTCCCAACCCACCCCTGGCTTCAAGTGGCTGGAGTAACACCAGGCTGGAGTAACACCAGGCAGTGGGCTAGCGATCTCATCTTGGCCACAGAGACTTGGGAACAGCAGCCAGAGCCTGGAAGCAAGGGGTAAGGAATAGCATGAGCTTGGCATGCAGCAAGGGGTTTGCAGCCCCGCCAGAACATACCTCATTTTATGCCAGGAAGTAGCCAGATCCCACTTCCAGACCAAGGCAAGTACCAGCCAGTAGCAGAAGTTAGAAACCTGACTCGAGTCCTCCTCTCAATCAAGAGAAAAAGCATTGAGGGGCAGAGTTTCAAGGAGCCTCCAGTTACTTGGACGCCAGCCCAAGTAAGATACCAGAGCCTGATAGGAGCATAACATTACATTTTTTCCTAAAGGTCAATCCAAGCTGCTGCTTTGTCAGGTTTGACCTCTAGGTAATTGGGATTTATGTAAACAGCTAATGGATATTCAAATATGCACATTAGGATAGTTTGTCATTTGCCTAATGTCTCCAGATTTCTGAATCTAGCTTTAACAAATACACTATTTACACTAAGTTAAAAAAAAGTATTGTGCTAAATCAAAATAAGCTACTTGTAAACCAAAGTAAGTGTGTAAACTTGCACTGCTTTAACTAATCCATTTTAAAAACATATCTTTAGTTAAACTGGTGCAAGTTTCTGTGTAGACAAGGCCCCATAAGACTGATTTTATTTACTAAAGGTTGCTGTAGATGTAATCAATGTAGCCAATGGCTGAGAAAATAAATTTATTCACTTCAGCCAATCAGAAACCAGCTTAACTATTGCTTCCTTCACTTTCTTAAGAGTATATTGTACTTGTAGAAATAAGCTAGGTTTTGATTAGTTACGTTTTTTAAAATATTATGAATTGTGCCCAAAATCTAGTTTACTACAGTGGATTCCATGACACATAATTATTGCTTTTTTGGAGAACGACACTATTTTGTGTTCTGCTCTGGCATGACTTTTGGTTGGAGGTTTTTCCCATCTTGTACTCATTTCTTAAATTCTGAAACCAGTCCTGGGTTTAAGTTCCAAGCATTGTTATTACTGATTGGCTGCTACTCTTGCCAATGCTGTGTTTACATACCTAACCTTCAAACTGCAGGTGTAATTCTAACCCATAAATGTACCACCATATACACGTGTCATATAAACATTAGATTGTAAACTCTTCTGAGCAGGGACTGTGTCTTCCTAGCAGTTTGTACATTGCCTACCAAAATGGGGCTCCAAAACCTGAGTGGGGTCTATCAGAATACAATACAATAATTTAATTAGGAAAAAATAATCTTTTAAAATCTGCAATATAGTTTCTTCCATCTATTAAGAACTCTTTGTAAAAATAATCTTAAATTCTGGGCCTGGATTATCAACCTGACATCAAACCAGTTTCTGATTGCATGACTGAGAAAAATTGTGTCTAGAACAAATTATGGGCATATTTGATAGCGCTCAGACATCTAGCTACCTGTCTGTAAATAAGGTAGATGTTACCAGTTTTTCCTGCAATTCATGACGAGTACATTTATTAGAGGTCACCATTGAAAATCAGCCTGTGTGTGTGTGCAAAACTATGGTATAAAACACAGTTCCATCACATAAAAATGGGATTTATTTATTTTTATAAACTAGAAAAAGATTTGCTATTTAAGGTTGGAATTTTCAGAACACCTTAAGACTGGGGTGGGCAAACTATGGCCCGTGGGCCAGATCCAGCCCACCAGCCATTTTAAGCTGGCCCTCGAGCTCCCGCTGGTGAGCGGGGTCTGGGGCTTGCCCTGCTCCGGCAGTCTAGCCGGGGAGCAGGGTCGGGGGCTGCTCCATGCGGCTCCCAGAAGCAGCCGCATGACCCAGCTCCTACGCGCTCCAATGGCCCCCTCCGGCACTCCAATGGGAGCTGCAGGGGCAGTGCCTGCGGATGTGGCAGCGTGCAGAGCCTCCTGGCCACGCCTCTGCATAGGAGCCAGAGAAGGGACATGCCGCTGCTTCCTGGAGCTGCTTGAAGTAAGCGCCGCGCGGAGCCTGTGCCCCTGAGCCTCTCCCCATGCTCCAACCCCCTTCCCCAGCCCTGATCCCTCTCCCACCCTCTGAATCCCTTGATCCCAGCCCAGAGCATCCTCCTCCACCCCAAATCCCTCATCCCCAGCCCCACCCCAGAGTCCAAACCACCAGACGGAGGAGCCTGCACCCCTTCCCGCACCCCAACCCCCTGCTCCAGCCCCGATCCCCCTCCCGCCCTCCGAACCCCTCGGTCCCAGCCCAGAGCACCCTCCTACACCCCAAACTTCTCATCCGCAGCCCCACCCCAGAGCCTGCACCCCCCGCCGGAGCCCTCACCCTCCTCCCACGCACCCCACTCCCCCGCCCGAGCCTGGAGCCTCCTGAAATCCTCATTTCTGGCCCCATTCTGGAGCCTGCACCCCCAACCAGAGTCCTCATCCCCTCCCACACCCCAATCCCAATTTAGTGAGCATTCATGGACCACCATACATTTTCTATTCCGAGATGTGGCCCTCGGGCCAAAAAGTTTGCCCACCCCTGGCTTAAGCGGTACCCAAATTCAATTGTAATTCTCACCCTAAATAATCAAATGAGATTAACTTGTCTCCTAATATTAGGATCCTTTGAACCACATGAGGTATCTTAGAACTTCAGAGGATGACTGAATCTGCAATAGCTTTAATTGTATCTTGTTTAATTTTACCATTTAAAATGGCTAAACCTTTCCTAAAGTGACAATCGCTATTACATCTTTATATGATTGAATTTATTTTTTCTAACTTGGTTTTTTTGTTCACGTGAAATGTTTTGGATCAGATTTTTTCTTCTATTGAGAAGTTGTAAGAATAGATTTATAATCACAGGGATGGAGAAAACTTGAAAAATATTAATACACACAGTTTGAACTCATAACTTCTCATATTTCAAAGGTATTCTTCTTGGCTATAGTCTTTTGTTAACATCCAGGGGAATTTAGAGAAGTTGAGAGGTCGTCAATATTTTTCCATGAATACAATAGAAAATGTTGAATGACTAAATTGTTAATATAAATTTGAATGCAGGATAAGCACAATGAATTTCTCACTTCATACAAAGATCTCTATACATACCTCGATTGTGAGCTCCTTGGAGCAGGCACCATCTGTGTTTGTACAGTGTCTAGCAAAGGGGTGGCCAAACTTTTTGGTGGGTGGGCCACATCGGAGTGCCAAAACTGTATGGAGGGCCAGGTAGGGAAGGCTGTGCCGTCCCAAACACCTTGGCCCCGCCCCCATCCGCCCCCATCCGCCCCCTCCCACTTCCAGCCCCCTGACTGCCCCCCTCAGAATCCCCAACCCATCCAACCCCCTCTGCTCCTTGTCCCCTGACCGCCCCCTCCTGGGACCCCACCCCACCCCTATCCAACCCACCCTGTCCCCTGACTGCCCCGACCCCATCCACACTCCCTTCCCCTAACAAGCCCCCCAGGACTCCCACGCCTATCCAACCACCCCCTGCTCCCTGTCCCCTGACTGCCCCCCGGGACCTCCTGCCCCTTATCAAAAGCCCCCGCTCCCCGCCCCCTTACCATGCCACTCAGAGCACCAGGACTGGCAGCCGTGCCACCCGGCTAGAGCCAGCCACGCTGTCGCGCAGTCCTGCCACCCAGAGCGCTGGCGGCATGGCGAGCTGAGGCTGCGGGGTCAGGAGGACAACAGGGGAGGGGCCGGGGGCTAGCCTCCTGGCCAGGAGCTCAAAAACCAGGTAAGATGGTCCCGCAGGCCGGATGTGGCCAACGGGCCATAGTTTGTCCACCTCTGGTCTAGCACAATGGGGTCCTGGTTCATGATGAAGGCTCCTAGGTAATACAAAAGAAAAGAATCAGACAATTTACTGTGTCTTTTGCATCAACAGCGAAAACCCCACTAAATTTGGAGTTTAGTGTTCAGTAAATACTACTCCTATTACAATTATTTTTTACCTATTATGTTGGAACTGTTTTGGGAAGCTTAATACAAATCTCATTTGAACATTCCGTACTGTCAGGATGGTACCCTAGATTTCTCCTTTAGTCAGTCCTGTAGAGACATGCATATATAGTAACTGCAGTCCTCATGTTCTAAATTGCCTTAGAATCAAAACCATGACACTCAGTTCCACCTAAAATTCCTTCAAGATCTCACCTTTTTAGGATTTATTCATTTCCATGGGTTTTATATGTGACAGATTCAAAGAATTTTGCACTATTTATAGTAAACCTGGTAGAATCATAGAAGATTAGGGTTGGAAGAGACCTCAGGAGGTCATCTAGTCAACCCTCTGCTAAAAGCAGGACCAACACCAACTAAATCATCCCAGCCAGAGCTTTGTCAAGCCAGCCCTTAAAAACCTCTAAGCATGGAGATTCCACCCCCGACCCCCTTCCAGGTAACCCATTCCAGTGCTTCACCACCCTCCTAGTGAAATAGTGTTTCTTATATCAAGCCTAGACCTCCCTCATTGCAACTCGAGACCATCGCTCCTTGTTCTGCCATCTGCCACCACTGAGAACAGCCTAGCTCCATCCTCTTTGGAACCCCCCTTCAGATAGTTGAAGGCTGCTATCAAATCCCCCCTTACTCTTCTCTTCTGCAGACTAAACAAGCCCAGTTCCCTCAGCCTCTCCTCGTAAGAGCTAGACTTGTGGTTAGCCCTGTGCTGTTGCACAAGAGAGAAAGCCACATTGCGTACTGACAGTGCTAGCCTCAAAAGGGGAAAACACGTCTGCCCCCTCCAAAACTTGCATAAAGGGAAACATAAGTGCCACCCGGTCCCCGGGTGGTACAATGGCTGTGCTTCCTGGAACTCCAAGAGGAACTGTGCCTGCTCAAGGAGCCACAATTGAGTTTAAAGTAGCCAGTCTTCTATACAGTACCATCGTGTAGGTTTTAAGTTGATACTGAACTGAAAACTTTCATGAAGTTCACAAATTCGGTCATCTGGGATGTGTTATTTTGACAGTTTTTAATGACTTTTCTTAAGCATAGCCTGTCTCTTTTTGATAAAACAACATTTACTAAAATTTTATGAACTCCAGTTCTCCAAAAATCCCTTGTATTAGTCAAAATGGCCTTGTCTCCCATCCTAATAGTACGCTATTGTATCCAAACTTCCTGACTTAACTCCAGATTTTATTAAGTTTTGGGTGTCCTCATGAGACTTGTAAAATTGAGGTTTACGTGTATTCTAATCAAGTGCCCCTGATCAATCTGCAATCGGTGTAAAAATATTAATGCAACAAATAGTTAAATGTATATGTCTGTATTACCCAGAACTTTCCTAAATAAGACCTATCTAGTACTTTCCAAGCATAGATCCTAAAGCCTTTTACAAATGAGTGGAGTATCAAACATTGAAACTGACATAAAGGTGCTGGGAACAGAATCCAAATCTCTGATTACCAATCTCTCTCTGTGTCGTCTGAGCCACAGTACTTCCCTTTCATCCACTCATTTTACTATTAGAAGTCATTTACTGCATATAGAAATCATAAATGTACAGAATGCTTTACAATTCGAGGTAAAGACATGTTCATTGTCCCAAAGATGTTATATTTTAAGTAAAACAAGACAGTCGGGGTGGGGGGGAGAAGAGGTGAGATTGCTTGAAGAGGTGGTTTTACTAGAACAGATATGAAGGACCTAGTGTGTACTTTGTGGATGAAGCCTGAGATAAAAGGGGTGAAGGAGAAAATTAGATCAGAGAAGCAGGACCAAAGTATTGTGAAAAGCATAAGGAATGACAAGGAAAGTAGGGGGAAGTGAGAGCTGGGATGTAGGTGGAATGATGCTGTATAGCACCTTTCAGACTAGGACTAGGAATTTGATAGGATTTGGCAGGGATGTGGTCGGTGTAAGAGAAAGATAACTTGCAACAATATAATAGGCAGAGTGCAGAGACGTTGAGGTGCAGTGAAGCAAGACAGAAGCTGAGGAAATTAAGGTGAGAAATTACTAATTTGTGGAGGATTTTAGCAATAGAGATGATAAAGAAAATGAGAATTTTGATTCTTATATAGTGTATATATATTCTTATATGTACTATAAGGGGGATCCAGTGAATAAGGGGGATCCAGTGGATATAGTGTATTTAGATTTTCAGAAAGCCTTGACAAAGTCCCTCACCAAAGGCTCTTAAGCAAAGTAAGCAGTCATGGGATAATAGGGAAGGTTCTCTCATGGACTGGTAACTGGTTAAAAGATAGGAAGCGAAAGGGTAGAAATAAACAGTCAGTTTTCTGAATGGAGAGAGGTAAATAGTGGTGTCCCCCAGGGGTCTGTACTGGGCCCAGTCCTATTTAACATATTCATAAATGATCTGGAAAAAGCGGGTAAACAGGGAAGTGGCAAAATTTGCAGATGATACAAAACTACTCAAGATAGTTAAGTCCCAGGCAGACGGCGAAGAGCTACAAAAGGATCTCTCAAAACTGGGTGACTGGGCAACAAAATGGCAGATAAAATTCAAGCTTGATAAAATGCAAAGTAATGCACACTGGAAAATATAATCCCAACTCTACATATAAATCAGTGGGGGGGGGGGGGTGTCTAAATTAGCGGTTACCACTCAAGAAAGAGATCTTGGAGTCATTGTGGATAGTTCTCTGAAAACAGCCACTCAATGAGCAGCGGCAGTCAAAAACAGCAAACAGAATGTTGGGAATCATTAAGAAAGGGATAGATAATAAGACAAAATATATTGCCTCTGTATAAATCCATGGTGCACTCACATCTTGAATACTGAGTGCAGACGTGATCGCCCCATCTCAAAAAAGATATATTGGAATTGGAAAAGTTTCAGAAAAGGGCAACAAAAATGATTAGGGGTATGGAATGGCTGCCATTTGAGGAGAAATTAGTAAGACTGGGACTTTTCAGTTTAGAAAAGATGACTAAGAGGGGATATAATAGAGGTCTATACAATTATGACTTGTGTGGAGAAAATAAATAAGGATGTGTTATTTGCTCCTTCTCATAACACAAGAACTAGGCGCCACCAAACGAAATTAATAGGTAGCAGGTTTAAACACAAACAGAAGGAAGTATTTTTTCACACAACACACAGTCAACCTGTGGAACTCCTTCCCATAGGATGTTGTGAAGGCCAAGACTATAACAGGATTCAAAAAAGAACTAGATTAATTCATGGAAGATAGGTCCATCAATTAGCCAGGATGGGCAGGGATGGTGTCCCTAGCCTCTGTTTGTCAGAAGCTGGGAATGGGCGACAGGGGATGGATCACTTGATTACCTGCTCTGTTTATTCCCTCTGGGGCACCTGGCATTGGCCACTGTCGGAAAACAGGATGCTGGGCTAGATGGACCTTTGGTCTGACCCAGCATGGCCGTTTTTATGTTCATTATTATTATTTGTGGTTATATTGAGAGACAAACTCAAGTCTTTTTAGTTTAACCAAAAGAAGGTGATCACAGTCTAGAAGTACTGACTTGGAGAAGAGATTTCTGATAGTAAATGGCTCTTTAATGTAGCAGAATAAGGGATATCAATGGTGGGAAGTTGAAGCTAGAAACACTCAGACTAAAAATAAGAGACAGATGTTTTAACAGTAAGGAAAATTAATGATTGGAACAACTATGTAGGGACATCATGGATTCTCCATCAATTGAAGTCTTGAAATCTAGACTGAGTCTCTTTCTGTGTGAACTATAACACATCATTTAGAAGTTGAGCTTGATGCAGAAAGTTACTGGGTGAGGTTCTTTGGTCTGTGTTATGCATAAAAAGTCAGACAAGATGAGGATAATAATGGTCCTTTCTGGCCTTTATATGTATGACTCTGAAGAGGAAAAAGTTACATGAATTTGAGAAATACTGGACAGTGGAGGAAAGGAGAAAAGAGCTTAAGGCCCCAAATCCTAGCCTGCACTCTGGCGATTTGCATACCTAAACCCAGCAGATTCAGCCCCAGAGAATCTCCCCTATGCAGGGGGAACTCAGACAGCATAGCATCACCATAGCCTAATAGTATCCAGCTACGAGCATAGGGGGGATAGCTGTGGGCAAGGGGAATATACAAGGTTCGCCTATGTCCTGGCAATTTCTGGATATCATAGCAGACACTTACCAGCCAATGTATGTTGAAGCAACCTTTGGGGACAGTGGGCTCAGGTGAGTCAGCACAAAGGGCATTTTTTGCATCCCCACTTTTAAAATGCACTAATTGTGTCTCAGCCACATCTGAGGAGCCAGTCCAAAGATTAAACTGAACTTTGAGCCTTAGGAGACAGGAAAATAATGGAGTGAGAGAGGGTGAACAGCAGTGGAAAGAAGTGAGGAAATTGAGAAGTCATTAAGGGACACTCCGAAGGTTCGATTGGCAAGGAAGAAAGAAATCACAGTTGAAGAATCAAGGAGAAAGATGAAGTGGAGGAGAAGAGTGATCAGCAATGTTATGGAAGGCAGACAGATCAAGCACTCCCCATTTAGAGTTAGCTAGCAGTAAGCAACTGCTTAAGCCTAAGTGAGGACAATTCTGGGGAAGCAGAGAGGGTTGAATCCAGAGTGGAGGAATGAATTGAGGATGAAGTCAAAGCTATGAGAGCTCCATAATTTTATAGGCAAAATGGAAGAGAAACACACATGGGAGAATTGAGGGAAGTATTTCCCCCCCCCCCCCCCCAAAAATAGAAGTATATACTTGAGGCATGGAGGTACGGGAAGTGTTCCAGCAAAGAGAGAGTGGTCAAAGATTGCTAATTTTAAATAACTTGAACTTTGTTTCTTTCTTTCTTTCAATTCCTCCTTCAAAATATTGGAACGGAGCCTGTTTGGTTCTGGTGCATTACCCAGCTTCAATAATTTCTATTTTACTTGTTTTATTTTTAACTGAGGTCTTCCAGTATTTAGTTTTTCTTCTAGAGAAAATGCATTTCTGTGCTTGTCTTCAATCTATGCATATTCTTTTGTGAACAATTAAAATGAAGAATTCATTTAGCAATTCTGCAATATCTGCTTATCCTATAATTAAGATACCTAAACTCCTCTTACATGTTGTACTGATTTATTGTTTATTCTGTTCTCGGTCTATTTGAAAAATGACTTGTCTTATGCAATCTTCATTGTTAATTTTCCCATCTTTTTGTACAGTATACCTAAGTTTTGCATTGATGTACATTTCCTTATCTGGGATTATTGCTTGTATATCCACATTTACCTTCTGCTTATGTCATACAGTGAGCCCAATTTTCCTGTTACACCAGTCAGCTATGGAGCACTTCCATTAAATTATTCAAGTTTTACACTGCTGTGATAGAACAAAGTCAAAAGTTGAGAATTCTAAAAGGTTCAATTACTCTCTCAGGACTACCTGACATTAGAAGCAGCAGCAGATGACAAGTGCGGAGATGGTGTCCTCTGGGGAATTGTACTGAATCTTGTGTAATACCTCAAGGCCCAGAATGATATCAAGCTTTTCAGAAGGTCATTCAATGCCTTTTTCCACTATCCAAGGAAAAAATAAAAAAAGGTCTCAAGCTGTTGGATGTCCTGCAGCCACAGGACAAAGTCAGAGTAGCCTTTTCTAGAAACATATGTCTTCTTGACCCAGCCAAGGATGTATAATCTCAAACTCCCATCAGTTGCTTGAAGTCCTGATAAATTTTCTCAGATTGCCTGGCAGTTTTTATTTTTCCCTCCACCTCTCCACCCCCCCTCTCTCCACCAAATGTGTGATAACCACTTCCTTGGTGACCTCTGATCAATTCAAGAGCAGAAAGACATTACGAAGGCTCCACAGGACAAAAATAGCAGGAAGGCTTAATCAGCTATATAGGAAAACTTTTTTGGCCAGACTCTGTATTCTGTGGCAAGGGCCCTGGTAGCTGTAGCACTCCGGGACTACAGACCAGAAATTCTCCAGCAGCTATAGGTAAATTTTTTAATGGATGTTTTGATTTACAAAATAAAATAAGCAGTATAGAATTCCTTGTATTTGTTTTTATATTTGATTTAATTTGGTTTATTCCATGTTTTCAGTATACAACAGTTATGTATTAATACATAACTGCACTTAAAAGTTGTCACAGGTGGGAGAATGAACCGTAGACTTTGGCAGCTGGGTGGGTGACATGGGGGGCTTTTGGCACCCAAAAAGACATAGGAAGTTATCAAAGATCAAGATAAGCACCTTAGCATAAACTTGCTGCTAAAATTATCAGCTGTCAAATAGTTAATGCTCGCATTTGAAGTTGTCATTTGGTTTCAGTCTTCAAAACTCCATTGGGGAGGGTGGATCAATTGTTGCAGGCTGTCCAGAGACTCAAGAGGATGACACTACATGGCGTTTATACTCTGTTCACTTTTAGGTGGTTTTCTTGGACACCAAAAGAGCTAAAACTGCATATTTTTACAAAACAAAACTTAGATTCTGGAGCACACCTATGTAAGAGGTGAATTCTGATCAAATTTTTGTGAAGGCAGAATACAAAGCCTGAGAGTATGGTCGTCTCTGGTATTGACCAATTTCCATTTACTAAAAGGTACACCCTTAAAGCCATAAAGGGTGTAAATACATAGGCAGATAGATATGGTGCATGGGCTTGATCTATTAAGATCAATTCTCATGTGTGGTCATTAGGCATTTCCCATGCAACCTTAGGACTAAAGCACTTACAATGAGACTGTATGTGATAGGACCCTTTGGTTCATGCGCTTTTTGACAAAACCTCAAATAGAGTAGGTTCCACCCACCCTTCCTTCACCACCTGTTGTTGGAGATGATGCGTTATTCCACCTCTTCAGGATTGCCTGCATGAAATTCCCTAACAGTCTAGACCCATAGAGTTTGTAGTAAAACAAAATGTATTATGGCTCAAAGGAAATCATTTACACAATGAAGTGGTATGCATAATCTGTTGTATCTGAACATACTAATGACTAAATTCCTACTCTTGGGTGCTTTGTTTCCAATACAAGATCAGCAGGGGAAAGTTTACATCCAAAAAAGTTACACCTCTGAGTGTTCAAAGCCAATAGGAGGCAAGAAGCAGTTCCAGGGACTACGGGCCAGATCTTCAAAGGTCTTTAGGTAGCTAAAGATTTAGGTAAATGCTTACGGGCTTTTGAAAATCCTATTAAGCAGGTTAGGTGTCTAACTCCCATAGAAACCCATAGAAGTTAGGCACCGAACATATTAGAAGCCTGTCTAAATCTTCTGCCACCTACATTTTTTTTGGAAGTCTGGCCCTCTGTCTCAAGGGAGCCTGATCACTTGTTGCATTAAGGTCAGAGCTGGCTATGCAGTTTGAAGTATTCTCTGTGACGTCTTCAGAGTGTAAATACTTTTTGAACTTGGTCCATCAACAAGACCAGACCACCACAATGCACCTTTAGAGCTGGTGCAATAAGAGTCATGTGACTCTATGTATCTATATGATACCCAAAGCATCTGAGCATCTCCAGAGAAATTAGGGATGAAATCTTGGTTCCATTGACGTCAATGGCAAAATTACTATTGGCTTCAATAGGGCCATGATTTCACCTTAAGTATTCAAGGAGGAATCATTTATTTCTTCCTTTTTCACCTGTAGGAGGAAAAGCTTGATTTATTTGTGTTTATCACTAGTTCCTTCCTTATGGATGCAATACGTGTTGCATTAGTGTTATAACCACCTAACCACACCTTCAGTTACAATGAGTCTCTTGCAGAACTGAGAACCTGTTTAACATGTTCTGTACAAGTTATTACCCCAAGGCAACTACAGCTTGCTCTTTACTTGTACTCACTACAATCCAGCTCCTATCTGCTGCTCTTTTTCCTGGGCTATCTGGTCCTATTGTTCCTGCTTTTGACATACTCCCCTCTTACTGTGAAGCATCTGGAAATCTTTAATTCTTCTGTATATGATATTTTGGGGGCAAATCGTCTATCAAGATAAGTTATTTTGCTTTTCAGGTGCTCACAAGATAACTATGGAGAGTAGTTTGTGACTAGAGCTGATGATTCACTTGGCAATGAAACTTGTTATAAAACCTGAAATGTAGACAAGTGCTTTTTCTAAACAGCATGTGGTGTGTTCTTCATCTCAGTGGGAAGCATAAAGAGAGTTTATTTACCTTATTGTAACTGGAATTGGAGATATGTGGTCCCTGGGTATTCACTGAGAGTGTGCATACACTCTGGGGGCCCAGAACCAGAAATTCTTCAATAGCAGTATCCATTGGTCTGCACCTGTGCCCTTCATCTCTTTGTACTGCCAACGGAGACCATAAAGAGTGGTACAGACCAACTGCCTCTCCAGTTCCTTCTCTGGCACAAATGTGAAGACAAGTGAAGGAGGGTGGAATGTGAATACCCATGAGGACCACACACCTCAAAGAATTCCAGTTACAATAAGGTCACCTTCCATTCTTCAAGTGCTGCTGCCCAGGGGGGGTTGCTGTGGATGATGCCCAAGCCATGTTTATTGAAGAGGCAGGTACAAGGAAGTGCTCTGCACCACAGTTCACTGAATCGCTGAACTCAAGGAAGCCTCCTCGGCCGAGGCTTGAATCAGGGCACAGTGCCTGGTAAACGTCAATGGAGCCCCAGGTTGCCGGTCTGTAGACTTTAGAGTGGGATTCCATGCAAGGAAACCATTGAGGTCACTTGAGCTCCGGTAGAATGAGCCCTGACAGACTAAGGAGGAGGATGCAGTTGGAAATCCATTTTGAGAGTCTTTGGGAAGGTATTTCCTCTCAACGTTAGAGATGAATAACCTCAGAGGTCTAAGGGCTTTGTCCTGTCCAGGATCTGTGTGTGTGTGTCAAGGAGTGGAGTTACCTGTGCTTCCTATTATTGTGAGGTTTCAGATAAAATACAGGTAGGTGAAAGTCAGGATTCTGGATATTCTCCAGTCTACGGCTCCTTCCAAAGGGGCTCTCCCTATTCATTAGGCCATTTTGGAGCCTGCTAAAAACATGCATACACCTGTGCCCTGACCCCTAAAAGGGATGAAGAGAGCTGTGGCGCCCGAGACTCTAGTCCTCCCTTCCTCAAGGCTTTATCATAAACTTTAGTGTCAATAATATACTCATAGCATGCAGCTCTAGTCAAGGCCTGCAAGAGAAATCATCATCATTATCCGGTCTGCCAAGGGTTTACCTTTTCTGATTTGCATTACATATTAGTCTTTTCTGGCTTCAGTTCAAGCCAGGTGTATTTAAGTTCATGATCCAATTTCTATACACTTGGTATCCGTTGGTAGCTGGCCTGGGATAAAAAAACTAATACATAGAGCTGCATGTTATTACCATAGTGTTGACATTAAAGTTTATGATAAAGCTTTGAGGAAGTGGGGACTAGAGCTTCTGGCTACACAGCTCTCTGATAACACTTCCAGATTGGAAGAGTGATTGTTGAGATGTCAAGATCAGCAGTGTACTATAGATACATCAGCATAATAGTACTCAGTTTAATAGCACTTTTCATCTATAGATTTCAGAGAGTCCTTCAGTCTCTTAATTCATCTACATCTATTAATTCATACTACAGCATATACTTAACCTATGAAAAAAGTTAGGGGTAGAAGAGGTTTCAAAGTGTCTTAAATTAAGCCAGTTACTTAAACATTTAAATATAGATTTAGGAGTTTAAGTGTAGAAACCCATTTTTTAAAATCTTGGCCAGAATACATGGAAGCCAAGGAATTAATGTTTCCATTGCAATCATGGAGTATACAAGCCCTCTGCTGGCCAAATATGGTACCTGTAAATTCCCATAGATATTAATCAAAGACTCTGTAGCCCTGTGGATGAAGGAGTCCCTTTCAGAAGTACTGATTTAAAACACAGTTGGGGTTGTATTTTTAATGTTTCTATCATTATTTTTTCCACAGCACACAGACTTTTCTAATGCAAACTTACTGTGTAAGCTAAAAAATTACATGTAAAACATATCAGAAAAAGTGTCACATGAAGATGTTAGAAAAATGATCTAAACTAGGGAAAGTAAGCATTCAGATTTTTCAGTTAAAACTACACACATTTATGGCTAGCTTGGTCCTGTCTCCCCATTCAGAGCACTCATTTGTGGGTTGATGAGGGAAACATGAGTAATTTTATATTGGTGGATTGAAAAGGAAAATTAAGTTTTACTACGTTACAGCTGAAGTAGGACAGAAGCGTTGTCTGCTTCAGTCCTTTACCTGAAATGACTTTTGAGGCACCCTGTAATATGCAAAGGATACAAGTGAAGGTTCTTTAGGTGTTTATACTGTGATCATCACGATGATCTACAGTACCATGTAGAACCATCAAAATCTAAAAACCATTAGTCATGTCTAATTTTAGTACAAGTCGTGGACAGGTCACAGGCAGTAAACAAAAATTAATGTTCCTGACTTGTACTATGTACCCCTGACTAAATCTTTAGGGGAGGAGGGGCATGCAGCCTAAGGGTACCAGCCCAGGGGGCACCACAGGTGCTGTGAGGAGCAGCTCAGGACACCCGGTGGTACTGGGGGTGGGGAGGGGAGGGAGGTTGGTGGGGCCGGCAGGGGCTTTTTGCAGCTCTGCGTGCTGCCTCCGCCCAGAGTGCCAGCTCCGCAACTCCCATTGGCTCCAATGGAAGCTGTGAAGGTGGTGCCTGCAGGCAAAGCCAGTGCACGGAGCCCCTTGGATGCGCCTCTGCCTAGGAGCCGAGGGATATCGCTGCTTCTGGGGAACTCCCCCAAAGGTAAGCGCTGCCCAGAGTCCCCCTCCCTCCAACCCCAACCCTGAACCCCCTCCCACATCCAAACTCCTGTTGCTGTGGCTGGGGGAGAGGCGGGCGTGGTGGCCCAAGACTGCCCCAGCAGTGGCCGGTGCAGCTGGCCCAGGGGCTGCCTGAACTGCTCAGGTGGCTCCCGGGCCAGACGCACCGGCCACTGCAGATGTCACAGAAACCCCGGAAAGTCATGGAATGCGCAGCCTTAGTTATGCCAAGTCTTCTGAACCTATGGCATCCCCAACAAATTGAAAACTGATAGAAAACATCTACAGAAAGTCCATGAGTGTGGTGAGAGTAGACAAGAAACTCACAGAATGGTTCGGAACGGCTGTAGGAGAGAGACAAGGATACATGCTATTGCTAGAGATGTTCAACTTGGTATTGGAAGCAATAAGGACTGTAGTACTGAAGGATGAAACAAGAAGAACCATATTACATGTGAAGACAGTGAATAACCTTAGTTTCACAAATATTGACTTAATAGCATTGACCAATGAGGATTTACAGAGAACAACAGGCTATGTCTATAATTATGGCATCATGTAAAGTACAGGTACTACACATGTCGCTACTTGCCAGACTGAAAGGCTCCGGCAGTGCCTTTTACTGCAGTGAGGAAAGGCTCCAGCAGGGAGAAACAAGTTACCGCCCTCACCCCCACAGGGTCTTCAAGGATTGTTAAGTGGCAACTGCTCTAATTTTGTTCCTTCAGAGGCTGTGAGGTAGGGCCATTAGTTAGTATTAAGAAAAGGTTACTCACCTTTGTAACCGGTGTTCTTCGAGATGTGTTGCTCATATCTATTCCAGTTAGGTGTGCGCATGCACGGACGTTGGAAACTTTTACCCTAGCAGCTACCCGTCGGGCCGGCTGGGGAGCCCCCTGGAGTGGCGCCGAAATGGCGCCCTATATAGTACCCTGCTGGCCCGACCCCCCTCCAGTTCCTTCTTGCCGGCTACTCTGACAGTGGGGAAGGTGGGGGGGAATGGAATAGAATAGATATGAGCAACACATCTCGAAGAACACCGGTTACTAAGGTGAGTAACCTTTTCTTCTTCTTCGAGTGGTTGCTCATATCTATTCCAGTTAGGTGAATCCCAAGCCTTACCTTGGAGGCGGGTTCGGAGTTACGGAAAAACAGCTTGTAGGCTAGCCCTACCGAAGGCCGCGTCATCATGGGAGTGATGGTTGATGGTGTAGTGCAATGTAAAGGTGTGCACCGATGCCCAGGTTGCGGCCCTGCAGATCTCCTGAAGAGGGATGTTGGCCAGCCACCGAGGAAGCCTGCGCTCTCGTAGAGTGGGTTGTGACCACTGGCGTAGGCACCATTGCCAGGTCGTAGCAAGCACGGATGCAGGCTGTGATCCACGATGAAATGCGCTGTGAAGAGACCGGTGCACCCTTCATACGCTCTGCAACAGCGACGAACAGCTGGGACGTCTTATGGAAGGGCTTCGTGCGTTCTACATAGAATGCGAGCGCTCTCCGAACGTCTAATGAGTGTAGTCGCTGCTCTTTAGAGTTGGCATGCGGCTTAGGGAAGAAAACAGGCAGGAAGATGTCCTGCGACATGTGAAAATGTGAGACCACCTTCGGGAGAAAGGACGGGTGGGGACGAAGCTGGACCTTGTCCTTATGGAAGATGGTATACGGAGGGTCACACAGGAGAGCCTTTAACTCGGATACACATCTGGCTGAGGTGATAGCCATGAGAAAGGCAACCTTCCACGATAGATAGAGAAGGGAGCAGGAGACCATCGGCTCAAACGGGGGACGAGTGAGACGAGAAAGGACAAGATTGAGGTCCCATGCCGGAGCAGGCGACTTAATTTTAGGGTGGACCTTCTCCAATCCTTTGACGAACCGAAGCACCAAGGGATGCGCGAATAGAGAGCGACCATCCGCTCCTGGGTGGAAAGCCGAGATGGCCGCGAGATGAACTTTCAATGAAGCAAGGGCAAGGTGACTGTCCTTGAGGTGTAATATGTAGTCCAAGATAGATGGGACGGGAGCGAGGTGCGGAGATATCTGGTGTTGGGCGCACCAGAGAGAAAATCTCTTCCACTTAGCCTCATACGTAAGCCTTGTAGAGGGCTTGCGGCTCTCGAGTACTTGTTTAACTGAATCCGAGCAAGCCAGCTCTGAACGGTTCAGCCATGAACTCTCCACGCTGTGAGATGTAAGGAGTGGAGGTACGGGTGGAGAAGGCGACCGTGATCCTGCAAGATGAGGTCGTGCCTGATTGGGAGAGGAATGGGGGGCTGTATGGACAGGTCCATCAGGGTCGGGTACCAGCACTGCCGTGCCCAGGCCGGGGCCACTAAGATGACATCCGCCTTGTCCCTGCAAATCTTGAGGATGACTTTGTGGATCAGCTGGAAGGGCGGGAATGCGTAGAGCAAGTGGCGTGACCACGAGATCGTGAAGGCGTCCGCAAGAGAGCCCGAGCCGTGGCCTCTGAAGGAGCAAAAGTTCGGGCACTTCCTGTTGGTTCTGGACGCAAACAGGTCTAGGTGGGGAAACCCCCAGGTGTGGAAGATCGAATGGATCACGTCCGGGCGTATGGACCATTCGTGAACCAGGAAGCGTCTGCTCAGCTTGTCTGCCAGGACATTCTGGACTCCAGGGATGTAAGACGCTTGGAGAGAGATGGAATGGGCTAAGCAGAGGTCCCACAGGAGAAGGGCTTCGCGGCACAATGGTGATGACCGGGCTCCGCCCTGCTTGTTCAGGTAGAACATGGCTGTTGTATTGTCTGTGAGAACCTCTACGCAGCGATTTTGTAGGTGAGGCAGGAAAGCTTGGCACGCCAGATGAATTGCCCTGAGCTCCTTGATGTTTATGTGGAGATCGAGCTCGTGCTGTCACCACATGCCCTGCATTGTTAAGTGCCCGAGGTGAGCGCCCCAACCCAGCACTGATGCATCTGTTAGTAGAGTTAGGGAAGGAAGGAGTGGTTGAAAAGGGACTCCTTCTCCTAACCTCAGTGGGTTTAGCCACCACTGCAGGGAGTCTAACGTGTGATCTGGGACCGTGATGACCATGTCCAAGCTGTTGCGGCTTGGTCAGTAGACTGAAGCTAACCACCCCTGTAGGGGGCGAAGTCGTAACCGGGCATGCTGGACTACGTACGTGCAGGATGCCATGTGGCCCAGCAACTTGAGACATTGCCTTGCCGTCGTGGTGGGAAAATGGCGGAGAGTGGTGATTAGATCGACGATGGTTAGACGACGAGGTTCTGGGAGGAACGCACGAGCTCTGGTTGCATCGAGGACTGCTCCGATGAACTGGATGGACTGGGTCGGTGTCAACACCGATTTGCCGGTGTTCACGATGATACCGAGGTAACGAAAGGTGTCCACAACCATCTGTATGTGCGCTTGCGCCTGCTGATAGGACCGGCCTCGAATCAGCCAGTCATCGAGGTACGGGAACACGTGGACATGGTGGCGGCAGAGGAACGCAGCCACGACTGCCATGCATTTCGTGAAGACACGGGGGGCTGTACACAGACCGAAAGGGAGTGCTGTGAACTGGTAATGTGTCTTGCAAACGACGAATCGGAGGAAACGTCTGTGAGGTGGTGTGATGGAAATGTGGAAATACGCATCTTTCATATCGAGGGCGGCATACCAATCCCCAGGGTCCAGAGAGGGGATGATGGTGGCCAAGGAAACCATAAAGAACTTCAGGTTGACGATGTATTTGTTGAGGTTCCTTAGGTCCAGAATGGGTCTGAGACCTCCCTTGGCCTTCGGGACTAGGAAGTATCGTGAGTAGAATCCCTTCCCCCTGAATTCCTGAGGCACCTCATCCACTGCTCCTAGATTGAGGAGCTCTTGCACCTCTTGGTAGAGGAGTTGCTCGTGAGAAGAGTCCCTGAAGAGGGACGGAGAGGGGGTGGGTGGGAAGGAGGGGTAGAGTGGAAGTGGATAGAATATCCTGCCTCTACCGTCCGTAGGACCCACCGGTCTGATGTAATGTGGGACCAGGCGTGGTAGAATCGGGATAGACGATTCAGAAAGGGTAGGGAGGTTGAACCTTGTGGTGCTGGTAAGCCGTCCTCGAGAGTCCCATCAAAATGGACGCTTAGCGCCCTGCGGTGGTTTTTGTTGGTTCCTGTTTTGTCCCTGGGAGGGACGAGAGGGTTTGCAGCGTGAAAAACCGGTTCTCCTTCTGGAGAAGTCCTGCCTTGCGTGAGGTGGAAAAAAGCGCTGTTGGGAAGCCTGAGGCTTGAAAGGCTTCCGGAGCGTAGACACAGTGTGCATACCCAAGGACTTTATGGTGTTTCTCGTGTCCTTGAGGTTATGCAACCGGGAGTCGGTCTGGTCAGCAAATAGTCCTCTGCCATCAAATGGTAGGTCCTGAATAGTATTTTGGACCTCGGCTGGCAGACCAGACGACTGTAGCCAGGCACTTCTACGCATGGAGATCCCCATCGCCAGCGTACAGGCTGCCGCATCCGCAGAGTCCAGAGCGCCCTGGAGGGAAGTGCGGGCCACCAGCTTGCCCTCATCTGCCATGGCGGCGAGTTCAGTCCGGGACTAGGGAGTAGTGGAGCACTTGCGAACAAGAGACCACTGTTCCAACGACCGTCACGGGCGGTAAGAAGGAACTGGAGGGGGGTCAGGCCGGCAGGGTACTATATAGAGCGCCATTTCAGCGCCACTCCAGGGGGCTCCCCAGCCGGCCCGACGGGTAGCTGCTAGGGTAAAAGTTTCCAACGTCCGTGCACGCACGCGCGTGCACACCTAACTGGAATAGATATGAGCAACCACTCAAAGAAGAACCCAGAATTAAAGACCACAATTAAGTGGGTTGCAGACAAACAGTTAAGTAACCATTACATAAACTTTGTTTCCACAGTAACTGTAATTTTACTCCACTGGAGATGTGTAGTAATTTGAGTTACTATAAAAAGCATGGACTTTTAAGGGTTAATATGAAAGTGCAATGTCATGTACAGAGGGACCTAGACAAATTAGAGGATTGGGCCAAAAGAAATCTGATGAGGTTCAACAAGGACAAGTGCAGAGTCCTGCACTTAGGACGGAAGAATCCCATGCACTGCTACAGACTAGGGACAGAATGGCTGGGCAGCAGTTCTGCAGAAAAGGACCTAGGGGTTACGGTGGACGAAAAGCTGAATATGAGTCAACAGTGTGCCCTTGTTGCCAAGAAGGCTAACGGCATTTTGGGTTGTATAAGTAGGGGCATTTCCAGCAGATCGAGGGACGTGATTATTCCCCTCTATTCGGCACTGGTGAGGCCTCATTTGGAGTACTGTGTCCAGTTTTGGGCCCCACACTACAAGAAGGATGTGGATAAATTGGAAAGAGTCCAGCGGAGGGCAACAAAAATGATTAGGGGACTGGAGCACATGACTTATGAGGAGAGGCTGAGGGAACTGGGATTGTTTAGCCTGCAGAAGAGAAAAATTAGGGGGGATTTGATAGCTGCTTTCAACTACCTGAAAGGGGGTTCCAAAGAGGATGGATCTAGACTGTTCTCAGTGGTAGAAGATGACAGAACAAGGAGTAATGGTCTCAAGTTGCAGAGGGGGAGGTTTAGGTTGGATATTAGGAAAACCTTTTTCACTAGTAGGGTGGTGAAGCACTGGAATGGGTTACCTAGGGAGGTGGTTGAATCTCCTTCCTTAGAGGTTTTTAAGGTCAGGCTTGACAAAGCCCTGTCTGGGATGATTTAGTTGGGTTTGGTTCTGCTTTGAGCAGGGGGTTGGACTAGATGGCCTCCTGAGGTCCCTTCCAACCCTGAGATTCTATGATTCTATGTAGTTTATTTTGCTGTGGGAATTGTGAGCACCCACGAAGCATTTTGGTTGGCGATAAGGCAAAGAACTTTTATTAGCAGCATGATCAATCCCCAGACTGAATCTGCTTCGGTTTCTAGAAACGTCTAGTTTGCACTGGAAATACTCAGAGATTTAACAGTTATTAGCCTAGTTACTCCCTTAAAGGGAGTAGTATAAAAGCCACCAGACCTACTTGTGCGGCAGTGCCTCTTTCCAATGCAGGTCTGGTGGTGATTGCACTAACCAAAGGCAAAGCAAAAACTTTCAGAACTTCTGCAATCTCTGTTGAATGCAGCACAGTGTGCCAAAATTAACAAATGGAAAGTAATAGTCTGTGAGTCAGATCTAAGTAAGGCCAGAAGGGACCATCATGATCACCTACTCTGACCTCCTGTGCATCCAGAGGTGGATTAAGATTTATTGAGGCCAAGGGCACAAAGAACATTTTGGGCCCCCACACCTTTTGGGCCCAGGGACACCAGAACCACAGAGGCCAGGGAGGCCATGTCCCCCCGTTTTGGAAGTGGGAGGGCCATGCCAGTTTACTTTTTAACATGGGCGTAATAGCCTCAGGCAGGTGCAGAGTGGTGGCGACCTGGGTGTAGTTGGTATTGCCAAGAGGGCAGGGGGGTGTTGCCCGCTCCAAACTGCAAGCCTCAGGCCAGAGGCAACAGGAGGAGCAGTGGCTGGTGCCTTGGGCACAAAGCCCAGGTGGCAGTGGGAGCAGGAAGGACGTGGCGGGAGCAGCCTCTCAGTGGGAGCTGGTGCAGGCACTAAGTGAGCCCAGGTGGAGTGTGGTGGTGACAGAGGCTGGCCCAGGAGCAGCAGCAGCTGCACCGGCGGAGCTCTCCCTGCTCAGCTCCTCATTGCCTGTGACCTTCCCAGGTCTCCCCGCCGCCTCCCAGCTGGGGCAGGGCCTCCTCTCCCCAGAGTGTGTCTGTAGGCCCCAGGGAGGGGGCAGGAGTCCAGATCGGGGCCCCCACCCCTGGGTCCCACTGGCAGTGGTGTGCCCCAGGAGCAGGGATACAGGTTGGGGGCTGCTCTTGGGCACCTCAGCTGCTGCCCAGGGCAGGTGGAAGGTCTGGGGATCCCCAGTGGTCCAGGCTGCCTGGGTGGTTCTTATCACTGCCTGGCTGCAGCTTCCGGCCCGGCCAGGGCCCTGGGGGTAAGAGAGGTAGGGATCAGGGCCACAGTTCCAGTGCCGGTGGCCCCCACACTTGTACCCAGATTTTGGCACTCCTACACCCCCTCTTCCATTATGCATTTTTCCTTGAGGATTTTAAGTGCCAACAATGATGCCTAACAATTTACTAGTAGAAGAGGACAGCAAATTATACCCATATATAGAACAAATGTTTCAAGAATTTTCATAAATCTGTTAGTTTTACAGAAGAATAAATCCAAAGCTACTTCTAATGAGGGTCATCACCCATTTCTAGGATGGACTGTAGAAACAAGGACAATGGAGATTATTTACTTAATGCAACAATCATTCCTTTTAGTTCTGTCAAGTTATAGCCAAATCCAGCAAAAGCTTTTGATCAGAATGATACAGTAGTTTAACTGTTTTAAGAATGGAATATTTCCTGAAGTGTAGGTTTTATAGCTCAAGTGACAAGTTTAATGGGAAAACATTTCCAAATCTCAGCAAATATCATGACAGCATTTGTATAAACAGAATAATGAAGACAAAATATACTACAGTATCTTAAAATAAATACATTAAGTTGTTGAGGTCCATGTTTAAAAGGTATCAAAGCTTAGATACAAGCTTACAAGATAAACACACACAGATGTGAGAAGAGTGCAATGAAGCAGACCTAAAATCTGAATAAACCTAAAATCTGAAATCTACCTATATCTGATTATAAGCGACAGACAAATGTAAAATCTAATAGAAATCTAACAGACATCTGACGTAAGCAATTCAAGAACACCACTTCACACCTTCTATACAACACAGATAGGATTATGGACTAGGAATAAGGAGACCTGTGAGCTATTCTCAACTCTGCCACTGACCCACTGTGGGACCTTAGATGAGTTTCTTCACTTCTATGAGTCAGCTTCCCATCTGTAAAATGCAGATAATACTCTTCCTTTCCAAAGTTCCTTGAGATCTATGGATGAGCCAAATATTGCTATGCAAGAGCCAAATATTATAATGTCACTGTTTTCTAATGTAATATTGTTTGGCACTGCAAGGAATAGTTTGATAGGAGTGCAGGCCCTGAAAACCTGGCAAATACAAATGGATCCAATAGAGGCTAAACAATCCAATAGAGGCTAAAACATCAAAATAATAGAAGAATCTGTGCAGAGAAAAAACCTGTATCCTAAAATACTGTTCTATAGCTGCCTGGGGGAGGGGGGGGGGAAGAGGGGTGTATAAAGTGAGATATCTAAAAGAATAAAATGAGAGCATGAAAATAAAGGGGCTGCTAAAAGCAAATATGAAGATTTAACTATATTTTTATTTAGATTTATGAAGTGTCTAACCATAGCTCTAGGTGTTAAGTTATAATTATAATACATGTAATTGGAATAATCCCCAAAATAATTGAAAATAGAAACTACTAAGCAAATAGCCCATCCAGGAATCTCCACATTAAAATAATTACCCCAAAAATATAATAAAAATCCTAGTCAGTCATCAGTTTTTCACCCATCCTTTGGCAAATACTAAGGAGGAGAAAAGATGGACCTTGCACTGTGTCCTGTAGGTTAACAGGTCAAAGTTCTCAAGGGCCAAAGTGGGTGTAAATTCCAGGATGCAGGACTCCTTCATGAAGGACACCTTGCCAGCAGCCCACTCCCATTTAATGTGAGGAGGAATCTCTGCTCAAATACCACTAATTGTAACTACTTTAGTACCATATGGCCTTGTCTACACTACCAAATAAAAATTACTGACACGAATACTCAGCAGTCCGTGTAGCTAAAGTGGTACCAAACACTGTTTGGCTCTAAGTGTAAACAAGGACAAACCATATTTTGTACTGTTGCAGCTAACTGATAAACACCGGTCTGAGCAGTAGGAGGGGTAACAAAAGAAGATCCCTGTAATACCCTGCATGAAAGCACCATCAAAGCAGAAGAGCTATTGCTCAAATCTATCCCCACAAACATAGGAGCAGAGCCACTGGAGTGATTATATCCACTCTTACTAGATATCACTTCTATACCAAAAGAATCGTATGTCAATATTGGGGGGGAGGGGGGGGAAGGGAAGTATGGCTGTTGACAGTCCAAAAAAGTCAACATGGACATATTCTGTTCATCATTACATTACACACCAACAAAATGAGGAGTTTCAGTCCAGTACCCAGGCGCCAAAAAAAAAAAAAAAAAAAAAGAAGGGGGGGGCGCAAGGAAATTTGAGGACTTCAGAAATCACTAAAGCTGCTATACCAAATCCTTTTCCGTTACTTTTCTAAAAAAAAGGGAGGTTTGGACACAGGTTAAGATTTTGCAAAACTGCCTGCATGAAGGTGTCTCTATAGTACACCTACATTAAAAGTGTAAGATAATAATAGTCCTTCAAACCTAAGCGAAGTCACTGACTCAGCAACCAGAGGAGGAACTACTTATAGTACTGAGACAACAAAAATGAGTTTAATACACAAAAATTTAAAAAAAAAATTGAAATGAGCAATTTATGCAGATTGTACAGATCTATAAAAATATAGATTTAAGACTTGTTTAAATATTCATAATAGAAAGGCTGCAAGCACTCACAAGAGATAGATAAGGAAAGATTAGAGAAGTATAACAAAGAATGGTATATCTCCAATAAATGGAAAGTCCTGATGAGAGTCTGCTCAATGAATACTATGAAAGTAAATAATAATCCATCATGCCATATATGTGATTAAATTATGAATACAGTCCAGTTATAGGGAATAAAGCTATTTTTTTTCCTGAGAGATTTGTTTAAGGGCATTTGGGTGTTTTGATTGAAAGAGCAATTCATTTGAACTTTGCATGCATGTAGTGGGTGTTTAGTTGTTCTTTTGTTCAATACACCTAGGTTATTCAATAGGTACAATATATAATTAGAAAAAAAACTTACGAAAAATACAAGTCAGTGCAGTAACTCCAGTGATGGGAAGTTAACCACCACCAGGTTGCACAAAGTGATGCGGAATTTGGTTGGAGTGATTAAGTTGGTTTTAGACCTGAAAAAACTGCTGCCAATATGAGAAGACTGTTGCACTTTTATTTGGGAAACAGAACTTGGATCTTAACTATTAACAGCCTATTCCATAAAGGAATTAAATAGAGTTGAGCAGGATTATTTGACCTTTTGAGGTGGCCTACATTTGGATTGGCAGAGAATTTCCTAAGTGTATTGAAAAGGTAACAAACCCCTCTACTTCAATGAGTTCAAGTGGTCTAACAGAAATAGAGTGAATAGGAAAGGATATCCTACTCCTCACTCCTTCCCTTGGTATTAGAGCTATTACTACTGCAATAAGAAAACAAATGATGGGAACAAAAGTACAGGCTCTTGTTTATACATAACTCAACATTACACAGGCTCAGGTACTTGCCAGTGGCAAGTTTTGCCTTAAGTAAATTGACCATGTTGTCTCCAAAAAAGATTAAATATGCAAGTATGAAAGTCAGATGAATAGGATATAGCAGACAATTGTGTACAAAGTAAAAAAGTAACAATAAGAACTCAAAGGTAATACAAACAAGATAGTTTTGGTTTCACAGTTCAAAACCTCAGTAATACTTCAATTTACTATTGAAGCATAGAAAATTCTCAGCTTTCTTATGGCAAAACCAAATGCTGAGTAATGCTAAAGCAGTGGTTCTCAAACTTTTGCATTGGTGACCCCTTTCACACAGCAAGCCTCTGAGTGTGACCCCCCCATAAATTAAAAACATTTTTTATATTTAACACTATTATAAATGCTGGTGGTGAAGTGGAGTTTGGGGGTGTAGGCTGACAGCTCAGGACCCCCTGAGGGGTCTCAACCCCCAGTTTGAGAACCCCTGTGCTAAAAAATCTATGCAATTCAAAAAAAAGAATAGCTCTTGAATGTATTGCAACTTGAAACACTACCAAACGGCCTTTATAAATTTTTGTGTACTATATGACAGTCAGTGCCATGAGTCAAATGCAAAGTTACCTAAAGACACTTTCTACATGTTCAAGTTTTTAATCTGTAAATCCCAAGTACTATTTAACCTGAAAAATATGGAACTGCCTATTTATAATACATATCCAAATCACATGGTTGGCACACTTTTCACTTAATACTGATTTTTACTGCAAAGTTGCATTTGGATTGTCCATTGGCACTGGCAAACTGGAGGGCTGGAGAGCTACTCGACCAGGGGTCTTAAACACGCGGCCCACGAAGCGCTTCCCTGCGACCCCCCCCACCCCGAGTTACGTTCTGAAGTTCCGCCGCCAGAACAGCTGTCTGGTGGCTTCGCGGTTTCTGGGAGGGAGGGGGGAGGAGCGGGGAGCCACTCGCTCAGGGAAGGAGACGGAGAAGGGGCGGTGAAGGGGTGGGGCCTAATGGAGGGGGTGGAGTGGGGGCAGGGCCGAGTCAGTGATGCATCCCTCGGGCCAATGCACTAATCCTCATGCGGCCCTCGTGGTAATTTGAGTTTGAGACCCCTGTACTAGACCACCCTGCTGTATGCACTACTTTTTAAAGAACTTGCAAGCAGACCTAATAAGGTGGCAGCCTAAGCTAGCCATCTCTGGTGTACACATGGAGGAACAAAATTCAGGTTCACTGTTTCCTGCAGATTACAGCTATCTGAATAGTTTGTTGGCCAGGCAGCCAGATAAGAAAGCCATTGGAAAGTGCGGTAAATATGGCAGCTGAGCTAGGCCTCACTCATGTTCTAAGGAAGCCAGAAAGAAGGCAGTTGCAGACCATCTTGAAACATGCTTGAAGTGGGCGAAGGAGTAGGCATGCAAGCTGGACAACAAAAATACATGCAGCCATACAGTCTAGTAACCCTAGGCATATATAGATTGTAGTTGAAGGTTGAGATTGAATTGCTAGACACAGGTGCTGAATCGTTTGAAACCATTCATTCAGCAGAAACACTCTTGAACTTGTAGAATCTAGTAGAGCTCCAATGAGGTCAATTTTCTGAGTTGTTGTTAATGTCGACTTCTCTCTGTTTAGTGTGAGACCTAGAGATCCAATTCACATTATGTCTCCTTGACCATGGGAGAGGAATTGTTCTCTGGACTTGCCTCTCACTAAACAATCTCGCAGGCACAAATGAGTATATTTTTCTGAGATGAGATTATGGCCATGCATTCTGTAAAAACACAAATTGCTGAGGACAGGGTGAAGGGCAGCGCAATGTACTGATAAGTGTTGACCTGCCATGACAAATCTCAGGAACCTCCTGTGGCTTGGGAGGATTGCCATGTGGAAAGAAGCATCCTGAAGGCCAGGATAGCAAACCAGTCTTCTCAAAGTAGAAGGATAGTTGCTAGGATGACCTCATGGAACCTCATGTATCTGATATCTGTTGAGTTGTGGAGATCAATGATAAATCTCCTCCCTCCTTTCAATTTGCGGACCCGGAAATACTGGGAATAGAACTCCTTCCCCTGATGCTGTAGGAACCTCCTCTATAGCTCCCTTCGCAAGCAGTCTGGACCTGCTGAAGGAGCAGTGTCTCATAAGAGGGGTCCCTTGAAGGGGGGCAGCTAGGAGGGACATGCAGGAATTGTATGGCAGAGCCCAATCTCAGTGCTTATGTTGCCTCTGTTCATGGTAACCATATTCCAAGCACTGTAAAAGAAAGACAGCCTGTTTCCAAACTGAGGAGACAGAAGGGCAGGTCACAACTGGAATGCTGTCCTGGACATGCAAGTTAAAATGGCTACATTCTGGACAGTGAGCTGGCTGAATGAAATTGGACCCAGAAGACCTCCACCTCCATGATTTATGATTCTGCCTATAAAAACCTTGTTGTCTCTTGGGAAAGGATGTCTCTCAGACACTGGTGAGGAAGAATATTGCAGAATCATCTGGAGAAGAAGGGTCAAGGAACAACGGAGGTCATAGGTACTAGGCCAGGGACCCCTATCCTTACTGAGGAATTTGTGCTGGTCCCGATACTGATGGTGATCCAAGGATTGAGAACGGTGCTTCGAAGGTGAGGGGGAAGAGGCAGAAGTCCCCAAACCAGATCTTGAGAAGCCCTAGAAGTCATCTGGTGGGAACTGTGGAGCCACTCCTGAGGAAGAAATAATCGTCAGCCTCATCCAGAACCCAATACGAAAAAGTCATCAGTGCCAAGGATGAATGAGTAGTCGATGCTGTCAGTACTGGAGCAAACGATGGAGCCAAGACCGAGGTCAGCTGAACCTGATGATTCCCCTATAGTCCCTCCTGGACTATAGGGGAATCAGGAACAAAGGCAAAGCAGGTCTGGCACTGTTCCAATGGCATGGAGATGATTGGTGCCAATGCTGTTGCCATTGGTATTGGACTCAACGGGTGCCCAATGGCCAATACTGGAGGTGACGATACAGAGTCCAACTGATCTAAATGTGGTACTATGGAACGGTTATATGGGCCAGCTCTATAATACGTACCAAAGGACTCTCAGTGCCGGTCAGCACTCCTCTTGGAGGAGGAGTCCCTCCAACTCCTGGAATGGGCCTGGTTGGTCTCATGGGACCTCGTCCTCGAAGGACCTGAGGAAGGAAAATGACCTCTCTTCCTGTTAGGGGATGCACCACATCTCAACCCAGTAACTGCACAGTGCAAGGCTAGATGACCTTAAGAGATGCCTGGTTCTGAAGCAGGGTTCATGGCCTGCTCTAAGAGTCGCTGTTTCAGACACAAGGTCTCTTGCCACCTTTATCCTCTTCTTAAATGACTTGCATATAGAGCACCTTTCCTAAATGTGCCCCTCTTGCAGGCACAACAAAAACCACGCGACAGTCTTTTCTACCACAATGAAGGGGCATGTATGAAGGTTTCAGTCACTACTTTCATTAATAAAAACAGGTTATAAAACATGAAACAGGTTATAAAAAAATTCATATACTTTACTATTAAGCTCATTTCTACAGTTATTTTGCATTATAATTAGGCAGAATCTCTAAGGAATCATAGAATCTCAGGGTTGGAAGGGACCTCAGGAGGTCATCTAGTCCAACCCCCTGCTCAAAGCAGGACCAACCCCAACTAAATCATCCCAGACAGGGCTTTGTCAAGCCTGACCTTAAAAACCTCTAAGGAAGGAGATTCCACCACCTCCCTAGGTAACCCATTCCAGTGCTTCACCACCCTACTAGTGAAAAAGGTTTTCCTAATATCCAACCTAAACCTCCCCCTCTGCAACTTGAGACCATTACTCCTTGTTCTGTCATCTTCTACCACTGAGAACAGTCTAGATCCATCCTCTTTGGAACCCCCTTTCAGGTAGTTGAAAGCAGCTATCAAATCCCCCCTTATTCTTCTCTTCTGCAGGCTAAACAATCCCAATTCCCTCAGCCTCTCCTCATAAGTCATGTGCTCCAGTCCCCTAATCATTTTTGTTGCCCTCCGCTGGACTCTTTCCAATTTATCCACATCCTTCTTGTAGTGTGGGGCCCAAAACTGGACACAGTACTCCAAATGAGGCCTCACCAGTGCCGAATAGAGGGGAATGATCACGTCCCTCGATCTGCTGGAAATGCCCCTACTTATACAACCCAAAATGCCATTAGCCTTCTTGGCAACAAGGGTACACTGTTGACTCATAGTTAAGGAAGTTAACAGAAAATATTTTTTTTAGCGTCCATTAGGTTCAGTTTCATTTTTACAGTAATGAGCACTGAAGAACTACAAATGTAAACAGCTGAATATGACCTTGCCCACCCCAATTGGCCCAATGTACTCTAGTTCACTTTTGAATAATATACATGTGCCTTATAAGTAAAACACTCAATGAAATTTTGAGGTACTTTCTTTAATTTAAAGAGTCTATCATTATTACAGAAACAAAATGTATAAGTAGAGAATCCTTATAAGGATTAATCCTTGGCATGGTATGCTGCCAAGATACAGTGTAGCTGCAAGGGCTCTATATGAATCTTCATATGATAAGTTGCTTTCACACATACACACACTTGCTGAATGATCAAAATACTATTTTTACCAGCACAATGGAAAATAATGGCTCTCAAATAGTTCCTTTACCAGTGTGTCCTGAAATGTTTGTACAAAAGTAGAAATACACACCATATTATATTGTAGCATTAAACCAGCTATTATGTAGGAAGTTTGTAGGAAATTGATCTCTATAAATTGAAACTTATGAAATATTAAAATGAAAACTAACGAGTGTTGGTTACTTAGAATGAGTTCTATTTTACTGGCAGGTCAGATACAATTTTTTTGTTTTTATAAATTTCTAAACTCAGATGAACTGAAACACTGAAGCAACATACATAGGCTAAGAGAATTCAATATTGTTCCAAGGCACTTACTGAATCTCCATGACTAGATGAACACCGGAACAAATTAGGTCTGACCAACAGTATATAATATAAAAATAACCTTTTGCTTACAATTTACAAAATGTATTACAATCTATCTCTGCAAACCTGCAATTCTGGCTGTGTCTCCAGATTTTTTTTTTTTTAAATCAGAAACTGTCTTCTAAAATTTCAGGGCAAATAATTTACAAACAAGATACACATGAATTTAGAATATGCAGAGATTTCTTACATCTTCTGTTAACATTTTATGATTGCAACTTTATCAAATTATATTCTTACTTGCCCTATACATATACAAAATAATGCATACATGGTAATCAAAAGTTAGCAAAAAGTAGTCCATAAACTCAATTTGTCAAAAGTATCACTATATTAACAAATGTCTACAAGCAGCGTGTAACAGGGTTAAAAGACATTAAGGCAATAATACTTGGAAGTTACAAAATAAACCATATGTAATACTTTCTCCTAGGTGTAATAAGGCAGGTAGATGGCCCCAGCAAAAAGTTAGGTTGTAATACTGGAATCCACTGTTGTGAATAATATTTAAGGTTTTATGTGGGATGTAAAGTAAAAAATGTACCATTCTGTAGTTATAACTACACTGTTCTGTGTTAGTCCCCAAAAAGTAAAGAGTGGAATATTATTTATTTAGTTTTCAGTGGCACTTGACTTTTCCAGAGTGACCATTTTCTTTTTCATCATGTCCATTCTGATGGTGGCTCTCTTGGTCCTCTTGGCTTTCCACAACGGTTACCAAAACCTAAAAACAGAAAATATTTAAATTCTGTCAACTTTGAAAAAAGCAATTTCAGAAATATTAGCATTCAGAAGAATCGCTATTGTTAAAGCTGTTTCAGCATCTCCCACTTAAGATATTCCTATATGCAGTGCCTTACAAAACTTCATGTAGTCTCAATACAAGAGTTTTAAACACAAGATGCTTGTAATAACTACAAAGATGAACCATTCAGATACTTTTATATTTCACTATTTAAACCCAAATTTGGAAGGCACTTAATCCACAATACCAAATTACAGTATTTTATAATTTGCTTTTTTTATTCCCCCAAATTATTTTCCAAAATCGTGGTATTTACTCAGGTTTTCATAACTATACAGTACACATGTGTGGTAATCATTAAAGCATAATTTTGCAGACTCTATAAACGCACAAGTGAGGATTGATTAGATAATTAGAAACCCAAACAATTGTATAAGTAAAATATGACAATGCATGGACAATTTCAAAAAGGAAATTCAAATAAAAGTACATTAAAGTATGCTCCATATCTGAAAATAATATACTAAGAAATTCATATTTACAGTAGGCTAATAGCTACTCTACTTTATTGCAACTAGGAGATTAAAACTTACAGCACTAATTGTCAAAATCCTTAAGCGTGGTCTACATTAGAAAAAGTCTGCCAGTATAGCTAGACAGGCAAACACTTCTATTGGAGCTGTAGCTAATATTGACAAAATGCTTCTGCATTTTAGTAACATTTGGAAAATAACCCATAATAGCTTAATGCTAAATCTGTTAAAGTGTGTACTTTTAGAGTTTTATGCTCCTAAAGAATGCAAGAACAGCCATACTGGGTAAAGTCCATATAGACAAGTATCCTGTCTTCCAACAGTGGCCAATGCCAGGTGCTTCAGAGGGAATGAACAGAACAGGTGATCATCAAGTGATCCATCCCTGTCGCCCATTCCCTGGCAAACAGAGGCTAGCGACGCCATCCCTGCCCACCCTGGCTAATAGCCATTGATGGACCTATCCTCCATTAATTTATCTAGTTCTTTTTTGATCCCTGTTATAGTCTTGGTCTTCACAACATCTTCTGGCAAATTGTTCCACTGGTTGACTGTCCGTTGTGTGAAGAAATACTTCTTTTTATTTGTGTTAAACCTGCTGCCTATTAATTTCATTTGGTGACCCCTAGTTCTTGTGTTATGTGAAGGAATAAATAACATTTCCTTATTTATTTTCTCCACGCTTATTATGATTTTATAGACCTCTTCAATATCCCCGCCTTAGTCATCTCTTTTCCAAGCTGAAAAGTCCCAGTCTTATTAATCTCTCCTTATATGGAAGCTATTCCATACCCCCCCAATCATTTTTGTTGCCCTTTTCTCAACCTTTTCCAATTCCAATATTTTTGAGATGGGGTGACCACATCTGCACACAGTATTCAAGATGTGGGCGTACCATGGATTTATATAGAGGCAGTATAATATTTTCTGTCCTATTTATCCCTTTCTTAATGATTCCCTATATTCTGTTAGCTGTTTTGACTGCCGCTGCACATTGAGTGGATGTTTTCAGAGAACTATCCACAATGACTCCAAGATCTCTTTCTTGAGTGGTAACCACTACTTTAGACCCCCCATTGTTTTATATGTATAGTTTGCAAAATATAATCCCATGTGCATTACTTTGCATTTATCAACACTGAATTTCATCTACCATTTTGTTGCCCAGTCACCCAGTTTGGTGAGATCCCTTTGTAACTTTTCACAGTCTGCCTGGGACTTAACTATTTAAGTAATTTTGTATCATCTGCAAATGTTGCCATCTTACTGTTCACCCCTTTTTCCAGATCATTTATGAATGTCTGAACAGCACAAGTCCCAGTACTATCTTTGGTGGGACTCCTCTATTTACATCTCTCCACTATGAAAACTGACCATTTATTCCTACCCTAAAAGTCTTCTCTCTTTTAACTAGTTACTGATCCTTGAGAGGACCTTCCCTCTTATCCCATGACAGCTTACTTTGCTTAAGAGCCTTTGGTAGGGGACCTAGCCAAAGGCTTTCTGAAAATCTAAGTACACTATATCCACTGGATCCTCCTTGTCCACATGCTTGACCACCCCCTCAAAGAATTTTACTAGATTGGTGAGGCATGATTTCCCTTTACAAAAGCCATGTTGACTCTTCGCCAACAAATCATGTTCATCTGTGTGTCTGATAATTCTGTTCTTTACTACAGTTTCAACCAGTTTTCCCATACTGAAGTTAGGCTCGCCAGCCTGTAATCGCCAGGATTGCCTCTGGCGCCCTTTTTAAAAATTGGTGTCACATTAGCTATCCTCCAGTCATCTAGAACAGAAGCTGATTTAAATGATAGGTTACATACCCCAGTTAGTAGTTCTGCAATTTCACATTTGAGTTCATTCAGAACTCTTGGTGAATACCATCTGGTCCTGGTGACTTATTACTGTTCAGTTTATCAATTTGTTCCATAGCCTCCTCTAATGACACCTCAATCTGGGACAGTTCTTCAGATCTGTCACCTAAAAAGAATGGCCCAGGTTTGGGAATTTCCCTTACATCGTCAGCCGTGAAGACCAATGCAAAGAATTAATTTAGTTTCTCTGCAATTGCCTTATCGTCCTTGAGTGCTCCTTTAGCATCTCAATCATTCATTGGCCCCACTGGTTATTTAGCAGGCTTCCTGCTTCTGATGTACTTAAAACACTTCTTGCAATTACTTTTTGAGTCTTTGGCTAGCTGATCTTCAAATTCTCTTTTGGCCTTCCTAATAATATTTTTACACTTGATTTTCCAGAGTTTATGCTTCTTTCTATTTTCCTCAACAGGATTTGACTTCCATTTTTTAAAGGATGCTACTTTTTAAAAGAGATACTAAATGGAATGTATTCACTGAACAAGTAAACATTTATACATTTATGTATTACATTTAAACAAATACATAAAAGCGTCAGTTTTAAATGAATGGCAATTACCAATATCTGTGATTTCTACTGGAATTTCTGACATTTGACCTCTCTCAGTGGAACTGGAAAGAGGAATCTGAGGTATCGTATCAGCTGGTGTTTTGTTGCCCATTTCAAGATTATCTGGAAAACAAGAGATTTTAATATAAACATGTTAAGCAAGAAATTTTTGTGGTATTCTTAATTTCAAAATGATGCTTTCAAGTCAAACTTGATTCAAATTTTACCCTCTGTAGAAAACAAAGCCTTTATAAAAATCCAAGGCTAATATAAATGTTTTCATTCCAGTAGAAACAGTTTTTTTTTTCTTTTAACACTTCCCTGAAGTGCTTGTAACCCAGGCACTGCAGCACTGGACTGAAAGTCTTATAGTAAAGTTTCAGCAGTTGAACTAATTCCACTGGTCTTCACTGACTAATCTTAGAGAAATCCAAACATTAAATTCTCACTTATATCATTATGAAGTAAATAAGATTTAAAAATTCCTTTCAGTTTTTATAGTCTAACCAACTAGTATCAAAGGTAACTATGTAAAATATGATTTAAGTTCACAGTATCTTTAATATATTTATGTAAGTAGCTGTATTCATGCTTTCCTTTCAGCTTGTATTTGGTGCTTCTGAGCAACAGAACAGAGTTCATTGTAAATACTTCAGGCTTACACCAATGTAACCTCATTAATGAAGCTCCAAAATAGAGTGTTGGTGAAAATTAGCTCATACTGTAATATAAAATGAAAATTAACTCAATATTTATATAGTACATACAGACGTGAAGATAAAGAATTTAAGATGTTTGGTGACTATGCAATGCACATCTCCTGCAGCTGGACCAATTCAGTAGCTAGTGCAAACAGGGTAACTAACTCCTTTTGGCCTCCCACCATTACTTCAAGGTAACTCACAACAGACTAGTAACAAGGCAAGTTATTAGTTTGAAAGTTTCATTTACATTTAAGAACTAAATTAATCACTTACCAAGTTTTACACGTCCAGCTGTTTTCAAGCCCTGTTAATATGAATTATTGTATTTTAAATTTCAGTAGGATGCCTCAAAAGAATTTGTTAAAGAATGTCTGAGATATAAAAGCAACATTTTTGGAAGGAGATACCATAAACAGAATTGGAAAATTTTACACTTCCTACCAGTGGCGTAGTCAGGATGGGACATTTGGGTGGGCAGGCAATGACAGGAGGGCGGGGGCCCGCCTCCCACCACCCCTTCCAGCAGGCCTTTTGTAGGGTGATGGACGCTCTGGCCAGGGTCCCCCTGGGGCCCTGGGTGCGCACCCAGCCCTGGCAGGAGATGCCACTCTCCAGCATGCACGGCTCCCAGCACCCGTTCCCGTCCCACTGCCCCACGCCAGGCCTGGCTCCCCAAGGAGGCAGGCCTACCTTTTTTGAGGATCTCCTCTGCCGCTGCCAAGCCACACACTCGCTTGCCCACCTTCCTCCCAGTGGTGGATTACCACTGGGTCATGCCCAGGGACCCCAGCCAATTGGGGCACCCCCGTCCCCCAATCTGCTCCGCCCGGCGCTTCTGCTGGAGAGCAGGGTTGAGGTGTGGGGGCTTGCCCTGGTTCGCTCACCTGGTGCTTCTGCCAGGGACTGGGGTCAGGGCGTGGGGCGCAAGCCCCTGTGCCCTGACCCCACTCCCTGTCTGGAGCACCAGGCAAGCAGATGGAGCCAGGCAAGTGCTGGGGCTGGAGCAGAGCTGGGTTTTGGGGGTGGGCCTGGATGCTAAGTGGGTGGGCCGGGGGCTACAGAAGACTCGATGTTAAAAAGTATGATAGTTTAGTGATAACAAGTGCTGATAGGTACATGAATTACTGTTAAAATTGTTGTTTCCACTCTGGAATGTTAGCAAAATAATGTAAGTTATGATGCATTAAAGATGACCTGGAAAGCTTTTAAAGTTTGTTCACTTTTTCAACTTATGAGACTCATGGTCTATTTTACAATTTTTTTAATCCTGTGACCATGAAATTGACCACATTTCATGTTTTCAGATTTGTAAATCTGAAATTTCAGTGGTAAAACTGTAGGGGTCCTTACCCAAAAGGTGGGGGGGGGGGGGGGGAGAGAGGAGGAAGGGGCAAGGTTATTGTAGGGGGCTCGCGGTATTGCCAGCCTTACTTCTGCGCTGATGCTGATGCTGGCGCTGCCTTCAGAGTTGGGTGGCCAGAGCGCGGCAGCTGCTGGCCAGAAGCTCAGCTCTGACAGCAGCTCAGAAGTAAGGACATGGTATAGTATTGCCACCCTTACGTCTGTGCTGCTGTACAATACATACAATATGATGGGGGCTAATTCAGCTACAACTAATCAGGAAAGAGATCTTGGAGTCATCGTGGATAGTTTTCCTGAAAATGTCCGTGCAGCGGCAGTCAAAAAAGTGACTAGGATGTTAGGAATCATTAAAAAAGGGGATAAAGAATAAGATGGAGAATATCTTATTGCCCTTATATAAATCCATGGTATGCCCACATCTTGAATACTGCATACAAATGTGGTCTCATCTCAAAAAAAGATATACTGGCATTAGAAAAGGTTCAGAGAAGGGCAACTAAAATGATTAGGGGTTTGGAACGGGTCCCATATGAGGAGAGATTAAAGAGGCTAGGACTTTTCAGGTTGGAAAAGAGGAGACTAAGGGGGGGATATGATAGAGGTATATAAAAACATGAGTGGTGTGGAGAACGTGAATAAGGAAAAAAGTTATTTACTTGTTCCATAATATAAGAACTAGGGGCAACCAAATGAAATTAATGGGCAACAGGTTTAAATCAAATAAAAGGAAGTTCTTCTTCACATAGCGCACAGTCAACCTGTGAAACTCCTTGCCTGGGGAGGTTGTGAAGGCTAGGACTATAACAGGGTTTAAAAGAGAACTAAATATATTCATGGAGTTTAAGTCCATTAATGGCTATTAGCCAGGATGGGTAAGGAATGGTAGCCCTAGCCTCTGTTTGTCAGAGAGTGGAGAGGGATGGCAGGAGAGAGATCACTTGATCATTACCTGTTAGGTTCACTCCCTCTGGGGCACCTGGCATTGGCCACTGTCAGCAGACAGGATACTGAGCTGGATGGACCTTTGGTCTGACCCAGTATGGCCATTCTTATGTTCTAATGCTTGTGGGGCACTGCCTTCAGAGCTGGATGCCTTTTGGGTTGGGACTCCCAGTTTGAGAAATGGTGGTCTTGCCCCCCGCCCCCTCCAGAAGTCTGTATAGTATAGTGGTTCTCAACCTTTCCAGACTACCCCTTTTCGGATGTGATGTGTTTTTCACAGTCATGAATTTGGTAGGGCCCTATTCATTGTCCATGAAGATTCATTTCTACTTTTTGTCAAAATCCACATTTTCTTGCTTTTTTATAAAAGTAAAAAATAGCTATTCTGATCTTTCCGCTCTCCCCTGCAATTTTCAAGGAAAAACAAGAGTAGTTCGGGGGACTTCAGGTTTGCCTCCAGCTGACACTTCTATTTGCATATCTAACAGAGGCAAACATTCCACTTTCTATACCCTCTGTACTTATACAGTGCTAAATTGATTTAGTTAAAGTAGTTAAAGTTGTTAAAGTGCTTACATGTCTTGGGAGTCCATGTCCCATTTTCAAAAGTCTTCTAAGTGCCTAAATCACTAAGTCACTTTTGAAAATGGGAGTTAAGCGTTCTTGGAAATTTTACCCATAGTCTACCCTGAAAGACAATGGACAACTGGAAAATAAGTAGGTTTGTCATCAGATTTCACTCAGTGTATCTGAGGCATTAAAAAGTGATTTTAATTTTAACTGTTTTTGTTAACCACTTCTTAACTAAAATCACTTGGATGGCAAAAAGCTCCCAACCCACATTTCTCAATCATCCAAGACCTCCTCTAACAGTAAAACCTTCATATTCTTTGTGCTTTTAAGAAAAACACCTTTTGGAAAATATCTTCTCAAATTCCTTATACATCAAAGCATAGTCATAATCCTAATTTATACAGTAATAAATTATTTTTTCATTGCAGGTCACCTTTAACATATCTACAATTTTGTATGGGGCACGGATTGGTGAAATGTAGTTCATTGCAATTGAAAGGAAAGAGGGATTGTTCCTAGCACTGTAACTTCAGAAGGCAAAGGAGGGTAGTTTGAGTTAGGTAGCATTTAAACTCATTTAATAGAAAGTTCAATTTCTGATTTTAATTTTCACTTCTGGCTCTAAAGCCAGAAGAGCTCTGTGCTACCACTTCATCTGAAGTATAGGTGACAAAAAATGCAGAATGTTAGCACTCAAAATTCAGAACAGTGTAGAAAAGCAGCTCAGGTAATTCATATAGGTCACCAGTTAAAGCAAAGGGCAGTTAAACTTGGTCAGTTGAAGTTTATCAACCATTATAACTAACATTTAAAAAAATATTCTTTTACCATTTGGTTGTATATTGAAAAGGTTAGTTCTAGAAGCTAAAAATTAGCATGGACTTGTCACTCATACTTACTGTAGATTCTGTTTGTTCAGGAAGATTCTGATCATGCATTATACTCCTTTCGGCTGATTGTGAAAATGTAACAGGCTTGGTCAAAGGTGCATCTAATAAAAATGAAATCTTAAAATCAAAATATATTTCAGAAATGTATACACTGTGGTCTCTTGAGTTTCAATACCACACCAAGGACCTTCCTAACAAAACTTTAGAGATAAGTTACATTAACAACCTTTTCTAAGAGGTCTTTAAAACAAACAGTTTTCACAATACAGTAACTCCTCACTTAACGTTGTAGTTATGTTCCTGAAAAATGCGACTTTAAGCGACAAACGAACAATTGAATACTGGTACATAACGATGATGATAGTGAAGCTTGGTTGAGGAGTCAGAGGGCGGGAATTTCCCAGGGAATGCCTTACTAAATGAACTAGCTCTCCACTGAGCCCTCAAGAGTTAACTCTCACACTCTACAAGCCAGCAGGAAAGGAGGGAGGGCAGACAGAGAGATGTGTTTCAGAGAGAGAGAGAGAGATGCATTTCTCCTTTAAGTATCAAGAGTGGGGTCACAAGTACACTGCCTTGTTAATTAGATCAGCAAGACCGGCAGCTGCAGCTTCTGCCTAAGGCAACAGCTCCCTCCCTCGTGCGTCCCATCTGCTCTATGGAAGATGGGGTAAGCAAGGTGCCGGGAGACATTAGCCCCCCTCTTCTTCACCTCTCCCCGCCCCACACAGCAAGCAAGCAGGAGTCTTGGGGAGCAGCACATGGCAGTGGGGGGAAGGGATAGCTGAACTGCCATTGATAGCCTGCAAACGACTAGAAGGGAGCATTTCACAACTTTAAATGAGCATGTTCCCTAACTGATCAGCAACGTAAGAATGGAACAACGTTAACCAGGATGACTAAGTGAGGAGTTACTATATTTCTAATCAACATTTTGTTCAAGACATTTAATGAAGGACTTCCAAGATTACAAATTGCCGCCAATCAAAATGTAAAATCCCCAAATTCCATTTTTTGCTTAAAGTTGGATAGAATTTCCTACAATCAGGGAATTCTAGTTGGTAGGCAAGTGGGTTAGTTTTTAGGTGAAATTTAAAAAAATGCAATACACCAAGTGTGAAAAATTTTATACCTTGAATATATACATGTAAAACTTGGATATGCATTGATATCAGAGTCCACTAAATTCTATTTTGACATCTCAGGCTAGAATACATTATATGCAAAAGAAATATTTTAGCGGGCATTTAATAGATATTTATGAAGTCACAGTTAAAGATGGTACAAAGCCAAGGATTACAAACGCCAAAAATTCCAGAGCTAAGGTTAGATCTGAAATATCAAAATATGTCAAGCTAAGGAAATGCACAAATAACCATAATTCTTCCCTGTAGTGACCACATACAAAAACATGATTCAGATTACGGCATTTTAGCATTTTTTGTCTGAATAAATGTTTAAAGACAGAATTTTCTTCTCACGTCATTACAGGGCAGAAATAAGATTGTTTAGGTACTGCAACTGTACATTTTCATACCTTAAGGTGCCTTGATTTCTTCCAGGTTTAACCTTCAGTCTGAATTTCCTGGGTTTGTAACACTTTCTTTTGAGATAATTACAGCATCCCTGATTTTTTTTTTTTTTTTTAAACAAAGCTTTAGTACTCAACCTTAATTCCATTTTAAGCCATTTTTGTCTGCAAATTTCCTTTTAAAAATGTTTCATACATGGGCACTACACAAATTCCAACAATGTTACCATGTGATTTTAATGATTTGAAGATATAAAGCAAAAACCTTAGTTTGCTCTGGCTATTTTACCCACTCTGTTGAAGTGCCAAGCTGTACACATACCTCCTAATTCATTAAGTTTTTCCTGTCCTCCAAACTCTCCTGTGTACAAACATGCCACCTAGTTTCCCCCAACTGCCTGGATCCCACATATTTCCGTGTGTACCACCCATTTTCTCTTCCCTTTCTGCTCTCTCTTGAATAGATCTGGCTCAACAGGTAGCTTTTGTAGAGACATATTTAGGATTAATGGTAATTTTTTGCCATTATTTTTAATAACTGAAAGTTTGTCAGAGTTTAGTGCATTAAATCTTCAGAGAAACTGAAGAATTTGCCCTCATTCAAAGTGGCCTTCATCTCCCATTGTTCTCAATGAGAGATGCCAAGTTGCACTCATAATGGTGGCCTCCTATGCTGGCAGGAGGTAGAAGAGAACACTCAGGCCTGGTCGACACTAGGAGTTTATGTCGAATTTAGCAGCATTAAATCGAATTAACCCTGCACCCGTCCACACAACGAAGGAATTTATTTTGACATAAAGGGCTCTTTAAATCGATTTTTGTACTCCTCCCCGATGAGGGGAGTAGTGCTAAAATCGACATGGTCATGTCAAATTAGGGTTAGTGTGGACGGAATTCGACGCTAATAGCTCCGGGAGGTATCCCACAGTGCACCACTCTCGCCTCTCTGGACAGCAGTCTGAGCTCGGATGCTCTGTCCAGCCACACAGGAAAAGACCCGGGAACATTTGAATTCCTTTTCCTGTTTGGCCAGTTTGAATTTCAGTTCCTGTTTGGACATCATGGCGAGCTCAGCAGCACTGGTAACGATGCAGCGCTCTCCAGCAGAGGTGACCATGCAATCCCAGAATCGAAAGAGGGCTCCAGCATGGACTGATCGGGAAGTGTTAGATCTGATAGCTGTATGGGGAGATGAATCCGTGCTATCAGAGCTACGATCGAAAAAACGGAATGCAAAAATCTACGTAAAAATCTCCACGGCCATGATGGACAGAGGATACAGCAGGGATGCAACGCAGTGCCGCGTGAAAATTAAGGAGCTGAGACAAGCGTACCAGAAGACCAAAGAGTCCAACTGACGCTCCGGGTTTCAGCCCCAGACATGCCGTTTCTACGCCGCGCTGCATGCTATCCTAGGGGGGGCCGCCACCACTACCCCACCCCTGTCCGTGGACTCCGACGATGGGGTATTCTCATCGGTCGCTTCCTCTGAAGTTTTTGCGGACGGGGAAGATGATGAAGGATATGAGGAGGATGAGGTAGTCGACAGCGCTTTGAATGCTGATTTCCCCGAAAGCCAGGATCTCTTCATTACCCTGACAGAGATCCCCTACCAACCCTCCCAAGGCGGTATCCCGGACTGTGAATCAGGAGAAGGAACAGTAGGTGAGTGTATCTTTTGAATAGAATAAACATGGTATTAAAGCACTGGGTTTTTAATGAGTAATTTGACCTGAGGACTTTGGATGCATTTGTGGCCAGTGCAGCTACTGGAAAAGTCTGTTAACAGGTGTGGGGATAGAGCAGAAATCCTCCTGGGACATCTCAATGAAGCTCTCCTGGAGGTACTGTGAAAGCCTTTGCAGAAGGTTTCTGGGGAGAGCGGCCTTATTGCGTCCTCCATGGTAGGAGACTTTACTGCGCCAGGCCAGTAGCAGGTACTGACAAAGCATGGCGGCATATGGCCCTGGTGTTTGCTGGCAGTCACGCAACATCCGTTCTCTCTCTGTCTGTGTAATCCTCATCAGAGTGATATCAGTCATGGTGACCTGGTTGGAATTAGGTGAATGTTATTACGGGGACTGTTTGCCTGTGCCTTTTAAAAAAAATCTACCCAGCAGTTTCCAGCCATGCGGTGGGTGCGGGGATGGGGAGCGTTCATGCTGGGTGGTTCGCGGTCAGCTAGCATGGATCTTCCCCAAGACCAGCCAAGTGGTGGGTGCGGGGAGAGGGAGCGTTCATGCTGAGCGGTTCATGGTCACTGAGCAGGGATCTTCCCCGAGACCAGCCACGCGGTGGGGGTGGGGAGGCGGACCGTTCATGCTGAGCGGTTCATGGTCACTGAGCAGGGATCTTCCCCGAGACCAGCCACGCGGTGGGGGCGGGGAGGCGGACCGTTCATGCTGAGCGGTTCGCGGTCAGCTTGCAGGGATCTTCCCCGAGACCAGCCAAGCGGTGGGTGCGGGGAAGGGGAGCGTTCATGCTGAGCGGTTCATGGTCACCGAGCAGGGATCTTCCCCGAGACCAGCCACACGGTGGGGGTGGGGAGGCGGACCGTTCATGCTAAGCGGTTCGCGGTCACCTAGCAGGGATCTTCCCCGAGACCAGCCACGTGGTGGGGTGAAGGCTACAGCGGCCATCCCAGAGAATGGGATGGCTGGGGGTTACTGTCGTTTCTGCTGCTGCACGTTAACCCACACAGTGCAGCAGTAACTGGCCAACTCTAGGAGCTCTGCTTGGAACGGGAAAGGAGGGCACTGCTGTTAAGTAAGCTTTCAGGAGCCAAAAGTCTACGGCTTACCATGGCTGCCTGCTAGCTGAATTCCGTTGCACGGCCCCGCTTTTGTGATCTGCACACCAAAACCCCAGGCACTCAATATAAAGATGCAAAATGCGACCTTGTACTGGAAGCACATGTGATAGGTAGTGTGAATGGTCTTGTTCACTGCAAAAGACTATATTCATTGTTCTGAAAAATGTATCTTTTTAAAGAATTCACTCCCACAGCTGCAACTGTCTCTAGGCTTCCCCCAGCATCTCCCTCCCAAAGGCTGTCACAGATAAGGCGACGAAAGAAACACAAACGAGATGACATGTTCTTTGAGCTAATGCAGTGCTCCCGCACTGAGGTAGCCCAGCAGAATGAGTGGAGGGACACAATTTCGCAGTACAAGCGAGCAGCCAGTGAACGGGAGGACAGGCGGGATGCCCGTGAGGACAAGAGGGACGCTCGAGATGAGAGGTGGCGGATGGAAGACCAGCGGGTGACTGAGGCGATGCTTGGGCTACTGCGGGAGCAAACTGACACACTCCGGCGTCTGGTGGATGTTCTGGAGGAACGGAAGCAAGATGACAGAGCACCGCTGCAGCACATCTATAACCACCCTCCCCCGCCCCCAAGTCCCATAGCCTCCTCACCCAAAGTCCCAAAAACGAGGGGTGGGAGGCTCCGTGCGAACAACCAGTCCACCCCGGCGGACTGCTCAAGTAGCAGCAGAAGGCTGTCATTCCCCAAGTTTTGAAGCGTCCTTTCCCTCCCTCCACCCACACCCCACCCTAGCCTCCGTCCCAGTTCCCTCCCTTTACTGAAAAATCTGGAATAAAAAATACTTTTTTGTTGAACAATGTTGCCTTTATTTTCTTTTCAAAGGAAGGTGTGTTTGAAGGGGGAGGGGAAAGGGGGTTGGTAATTGGAGAGGATAGGCAATATAAACAGAGTAAACAAACAGGGGCAGGTTCGCCTCAAGGTTAAACGAACCTAAGAGTCACTAGTTACCCTGGTCAGTCTGGAAGCTAGTTTTCAAAGCTTCCCTGATGCGCAGCGCGTCCCGCTGTGCTCTTCTAATCACCCTGGTGTCTGACTGCGTGTAATCAGCGGCCAGGCGATTTGCCTCAACCTCCCACCCCGCCATAAACGTCTCCCCCTTGCTCTCAGAGATTGTGGAGCACACAGCAAGCTGCAACAACAATGGGTATATTGGTTTCGCTGAGATCTGAGAGAGTCAGTAAGCTTCTCCAGCGCCCTTTCAAACATCCAAAAGCACACTCCACCACCATTCTTCACTTGCTCAGCCTGTAGTTGAAGAGCTCCTTATCACTGTCCAGGGCGCCTATGTATGGCTTCATGAGCCAGGGCATTAGAGGGTAGGCTGGGTCCCCAAGGATCACTATAGGCATCTCCACATCCCCAACTGTTATTTTCTGGTCTGGGAAGTAAATACCTTCCTGCAGCCATCTAAACAGACCAGAGTTCCTGAAAATGTGAGCGTCATGAACCTCTCTCGGCCATCCGACGTTGATGTTGGTGAAACGTCCCTTATGATCCACCAGTGCTTATAGCACCATTGAAAAGTAGCTCTTTCAGTTAATGTACTGGCTGCCCTGGTGGCCCGGTCCCAGGATAGGGATGTGCGTTCCGTCTATAGCCCCACCACAGTTTGGGAATCCCATTGCAGCGAAGCCATCTACTATCACCTGCACATTTCCCAGGGTCACTACCTTTGATAGCAGCAGCTCAACGATTGCATTGGCTACTTGCATCACAGCAACCCCCACGGTAGATCTGCCCACTCCAAAGTGATTCGTGACTGACCGGTAGCTGTCAGGCGTTGCAAGCTTCCAGAGGGCTATGGCCACTCGCTTCTGGACTGTCAGGGCTGCTCGCATCCTGGTGTCCTGGCGCTTCAGGGCAGGGGACAGCAACTCACAAAGTTCCAGGAAAGTGCCCTTACGCATGCGAAAGTTTCGCAGCCACTGGAATTCATCCCAGACCTGCAGCACTATGCGGTCCCACCAGTCTGTGCTTGTTTCCCGGGCCCAGAATCGGCATTCCACTGTATCAACATGACCCACTGCCACCAGGATGTCCAATTTGCGGGGTCCCATATTTTGAGAGAGGTCTGTGTCCCTGTCATCGTCACGGCGCTGCCGTAGCCTCCTCGCCTGATTTCTCAACATCTGCCTCTGCATAAAGTGCACGATAAGGCGCGAGGTGTTGACAACGGCGATAACTGCTGCGACGATCTCACCGGGCTCCATGCTCTCAGCGCTATGGCGTCCGCGCTGTCAATCAAGGGAAAAGGGCGCGAAATGATTTTCTGCCGCCGCTTTCACAGAGGGAGGGGGGGAGGGAGGGTTGAATGACGACAGTTACCCAAAACCACCCACAACACATTTCTTGCCCCATCAGGCATTGGGGGCTCGACCCAGAATTCAAATGGGCAGCGGGGACTGCGGGAATTGTGGGATAGCTACCCACAGTGCACCGCTTGGAATGTCGACGCTTACCCCGTTACTGTGGACTCTCAACGCCGAATTAATGTGCTTAGTGTGGACACACACGTTCGACTTTGTAATATCGGTTTCAAAAACTCGGTTTAAGTAAAATCGAACTACTCTCGTAGTGTAGACATACCCTCAGACATACTGAGAACAATGGGAGAGAGATGCTTCTCTCAAAATGGTCACCAAGTGAGGGCAATTGTGGTTTCAGTCTTTGTCATGTCTTATTGTTCTCTATCATTTTGAAAGATTTTCTGTAGAACATTATTTACCATCTGCTGAATGAGAAACTTTTAGTTACAAAAAGTAATTGGGGAAATTTTTTTTTTTTTTTAATTCTTTACATGCCCGCTTCTGGACAAGATTTTCAGTGAGGTTTAACTATGAGAAGTGTGAAGGGTCTGCATTATTCCATTACAGAGATCATTCAGGACAAAAAAATTGTTTAACTACGGTGCTAACTTGCTTAAGGAGCCCATTTTAATTCAGACAAAATGGATTTATTTATGAAGTCCCAGAAAATAAATACTATGCTCCAGGAGTAAGTGCTCTAAAAGATGCGTGGAAAATCCAGTTCATCCTTAACTATGGATTCACAAATGGCACTTTCACAACACAGGTAATTTCTATACAAACTTCTCTAGAGCATTACCAATCTGCCTCAGACGCGATTTACATAATTCCTTTTATTTATTTACTAATTAAAGCCATTGCTGGTTTGATGAGTGAAGTATACTGATACAGTGACTGATTTATTAGAGTCGGAAGTGTTGTCTGTTTCAGTATGGGCTTTATGTCACAGTAGCACTGTGCTAAATAAATGTAACAATATTGGACTAGACTGCTGCTTCTGCTGGACACAATGGAGTCCGGCAACAGGAACCTGTTTACAGCTCCCTTATTCTCTGCACAGCCCTAGACGTTGCTTAGAGTAGCCAAATCTGTTCTACAATAGGGACTGTTGCCAGCTGATCTGAAGGACCATCTATCAGCTAAGGAGTACAGCATACACCAGCCACACTCCCTCCCCAACCCCTGCATTGGGGGTTACAAAGATATTGAGGAAGCAGACAATCAAATCTTTAGTGGAGAGGGGGGAAATACAGCCAGACTTCTATCCCTGCGCAAGGTGGAAAACCTGCTCCATTCTCTTCAAACTATCCTTAATATAGTGTTACAAGCTTTTAGTAAACTGTATTTTAAGAACATATCCTTTTTTCAGGAAATGTTGACAGGCCATAAACTCAATTTTTATCAGCACTCCCACCAGCTGTATCCAGGTGCATGTGCAAGTCATAAGACATTACTGTACTACAGTAATGTATTACTATGCTAAATGGATATCGGTAGAGAGAGCATACCGATCAAGTTTGCAGATGACAAAGCTGGGAGAGGGGGTGCCCATACTTTCGAGGATAGAGCTAAAATTCAGAGGGATCTTGACAAATTGGAGAACTGGGCTATAGACAAAATGAAATTAATCAGAAACAAATGTACGGTGCTACACTTAGGGATGAAAAAACAAATGCATAGAGTGGGGGGAAAACTGGCTCAATACCTTTTTAATTCTTTAAAAGAAACAAAAAGCAGCAGCACCCAGAACTACTGGACTGGACTGGTTTTATTCCCCAAACCTGTAAAACGTAACAAAAGAGACTCACTCTGTTCACTTGCTAATACAAATGATTCTGGTGTTCTTTCTGGTAGTGGAGGAGAGGAGTCTTCACTCACATCAGCATCTAAATCAAATGTATTATTGTAGTTAGACAAACTAAGAATGATGTAGCTTTGTTTAAACAAACAGAATTTCTAATATCATTTAATAGGTCAATTTTACAAGTCCACAGTATTGTATAAAGAAAAGTTTAAAGTCAAATACAGATGCAGCAATAGGTTTTATACATCAAATGAAACCATTTCCTATATCATTCTCATATTTTAGTGTGCAAACTCCTTGGGGAAAGGATTAGCTCACTGACGGTGTTCAACAAATCAAATATCAAATGAAAAACTACTTTCTGTTCAGATGCCTAGTGTCCTTCAGTTTGTGCTTGAGGGGGGAGAGTATATCCTTAGTGGTGTTTGAGAAGTTTTTAGTAATAAGCTCAAAACAGTAATACAAATAAAGAAAAAACTTAGTGTGCAAGTTTAAGCAATGAAGCAAAAACAATGTTTTGCGCTACCTACACTGAATTTAAAGAGAATTAGGATGCCTCTGTACTGGAGAGCTCTGCTATTGCTTTCTGAACCTTGATGGTTGTGCCAGTGCCCATAGCAGTAGGGCAGTATCTCCACAGCAGCCATTTTGTTTCACTTACAGTTCTGCCCTGTGATAAATGAAAGGGGCGAGGTAGCTCCCTTTTATCGACACTCATCCAGCCAGTTAGCTACAAAATCCCTGTTAGTAGCTGTTCTCTACTTGCTTTACCTGTAAAGGATTAAAAAGCCCTAGGCGAAACATCCTTGCACCAGCCCTGCGGCCCCCTCCCCGCCCCCGCAGCAGCTCCCCACCCCCACCCCAGCTCCCGGCTCAGCATGTGCCTAATTGGAAATCTGGCCCTGGTGCAAACCGTGGTGGTCGATACCTCTGCCCAGAGAGCGCAGCGCTGTGCTTAGGGTGACCAGACAGCAAATGTGAAAATAGGGACGGGGAAGGGGGGGGGTAATAGGAGCCTATATAAGAAAAAGACCCCAAAATTGGGACTGTCCCTATAAAATCGGGACATCTGGTCACCCAAGCTATGCTGGACACCAGCGCGTTGACCCCGCACCCTGCGATGGGCCTGGGCACGTTGCAGTGGAGGTGGCAGGCCGGGGCTGGGCGCCCCCCTCGCCACCTCCAGCCACTCACACTGGGCTGCTGGTAGTGGAGCTTCTCGACGGCAGCCAGGGAGGCGACGAAGACGTCGGGCTGGCAGCGCAGGGTGTGGTCCAGCTTGGCCGGCAGCCCCCGCAGACACAGCGAGAGCAGGTTGTAGCCCAGCACCTTCTCGGCCACCCGGAATATGTCCCTGACGTTGGGGTAGCGAAGGAGCCCCCGGCCCATCCCCACGAACTGGCTGCCGTGGCCGGGGAAGAGCAGCACCGTCCCCTCCTGGGGGGGGCCGCCGCCGCCAGCTCCTCGTCCCCCACCGAACTCTGCAGCAGCGCGGTCAGGTTCCCGGCTTGGCCCCCGCTGGGCTACAAGCTGCCCCTGAGCCCTGGGGAGGACGGCGTGCGTTCGGCAGCCGTCCAGCTGCCGCCCCGCCGCGGCCCAGCGGCACCTAATGGGTCCCGGGAGGGAGATGAGGCCTCGTCAGGCCCACGCCGAAGCCCCCGTTGTTACGGCAACCGGACTCAGCACAGCTCGGCTTTGGTGGCCCCACATGGAGCTCCCGGTGTGTGTGGGAAAAGGCTTCCCCGCGCTGGGAAACAGGATGCGAGAGAAAGGTTCCGCCCGACTAAAAAGTCCCCTCGCCACATACGCTCTACCCACCGGAGAGCCCCGCCGCACACACCGCCCTCCCGGCTCAGCCGCGGAGCCGGGAGGGCAGGAGGCAGCCGTGGCCAGCCGACCCCCGGCTCCCTAGGCGACCGCCTAGGGTCGCCTAGTGGGCACGCCAGCCCGGTCTGTTCTCCCGAGAGAGGAGACACAGAGCAGCAATGCTGAAAGAAGCTTTAAACCAGGTATGAAAAATCATCAGATCATACCTAGGAATTACTTATCTGAACCCCAGATATGTAAGTAGATCAGGGAATGTCTAGAAGACACGTTTAGGTTTATCTATTTTATTTCTTTATGGCTTGTGGACTCCTCTGTGCTAACCCCCAAATGCTTTTGTTTTGCTTGTAACCATTAAGCTGGACCTCAAGAAAAACCATTCTTGATGCTTAATTATTATATTTGCTCTTTTTAAATTTAGCAATAGCCTAAGTTCCCAGATGTATTTTCTTTCTTTTTGTTTTTAATAAAATTTACCTTTTTTAAGAACAGGATTGGGTGTGTCCTAAGAGGTCTGTGCATATTGTTTAATTAGTTGGTGGCAACAACTGATTTCCTTTGTTTTCTTTCTCAGCTCTTCCCCGGGGGGGCGGGGGGGGGGGCGTGAAAGGGCTTGAGGGTACCCCACAGGGAGGAATTCCCAAATGCACCATCCTGGGTCCAAAGGGTTGGGTTTTTTTGCACTTGGGTGGTGGCAGCATCTACCCCTCCAAGGTCAGAGAGAAGCTGTAACCTTGGGAGTTTAATACAAGCCTGGAGTGGCCAGTATCAATTTTTAGAATCCTTGCAGGCCCCACCTTCTGCACTTGAAGTGCCAGAGTGGGGAATTAGCCTCGACATGCCCCATGTCTATACACAGCACACTAAATCAATCTTCATAGGCACACTACCTTTTGAGTTTTTAGCCCACAATTTCAGGCTTCCTGAAACAATGGCTTGCTAGAAATTTGGAAAATGTTTCTGCAAGCCCATGGAAATTATGCGAGAAGGGGGGTCAAAATCCCCCAACTCCTTTAGAAACGTAACCATTCATATCCATGGCCTGTTTGCAAAACGGAAACAAAACTGAATGGCCAAGACCATTTTCTGCTGGAGTTAAGAGAAGTCTACTATTTGTTATTAAATATTGTTTTCTTTGCTGGTGGTGGGTTTAACTTTATGTAATAGTGTTGCTGATCCCCCATTTTGTAAATGTATATGATTTTGATGAAAGATATTATAGAAAATTAAGTAGTCTGGTGTCCAGTGAGATTTAATGATACTATGAAGGATAAAATTTCATTAAGCAGAATAATTTAACAGATATACTGAAAACCATCTTTATTTAACATAACACATACAGGCCAGCTGAAGTAATCAATGCAAAACACATAATAAAACAGTTTGTAACTAGATATTGTAGGGACAGGAATTGCATCTTCTGTGGATTCTCACTATCTTTTTTCCTAGTCCTGATGAGGGGTAGAGTTGCATGGGAATGCCCAGGAAGAAGCAGGTAAGAATGGACAGTCCAACATGTAGTGTTCCTGTCTAATGGCACTGTACTGAAGAGCTGGAACATAATGCACATGTGCAGGGAGTCAGGGGAACAAACTGCAATTTGCCTCTTGCTCTGCATTTATTTCTCGTGAAGAGCTCCCTGTGGTACTCTTTTCCCAGGAGGCTCATTTCCCTGTCACAACAGATGTATTCCATCATGGCTTCTCTGTCCTCTTCCCTGAATGTACACAAAAAAGGTTGACTGTCCTCAAACTTCTGTTTCTTGTCCTCCACCTCAAATTCTATTACTGTATATTTTCACACCCCTATGATGGTCACCATTTCATCTCTTGCTCTGCCTTAGCATAGAGATAGGTCACACATCTGCTCCTTGTGGTGCTGCCTGTTCACTATCTTGGTGTAACTAACATTTCCAAATTGTGGCCTTGATGCAGTAGTGGTTTCTAAACTGAGAAATAAGGAGAGAGTCAACAGGCATATCAATGTATTGACCACCCTTGAAGTATCAAGGAATGTCATAAAAGTAGCATTCAAACTCTAAAGATCATCTGTAAAAGATTTATTTTAGAAAACTGAATATGAGCCCTTTTTGCTTCATTATGATTTAGAAAACTTTCAAGTTCTTATTTTTACTCACTTGTTGCCTTTGAAATATCAGGAATACGAATTCATGTCTTTTCCAGTTTTGCCGGAAGACTTACCGGATATTTCCAGAGAACATATAGTCCGCTCTCACGACTTAACAGAAAGTTAGGGCATGTTGAATTTTTAACAAAGGCTTCCTTTTTCCAAAATGTTAGTGACAGAACAAAAAGTGGCAACAAATACCTTCCTCTTTCCATTGTTAAGCTTTCACTCTAACTTCTTATGACATTAATTTCAGAAGAGTAAACTAACAGCAACATATCTTGTTTAGAGGACCTTTCATCTCCCAAGTCCTTGTTCAAAACTTGCTCATCTGCTTGTATTCAGAAAGAGAGACTCTGCAAAGAGATCTTCAGCACCCAGAACAGTTTTGGATAAGTCTTTATCCACATCAGTTCTGGATTTGGACCACATATGTCCTTTCCACCTTTCCTGGTCCCTCAACAGCACATTGCCAGCTTTTCTGATGCTGTTCAAAATGAACTCAGACTATAGATGATGATGTGCTGAGACAATTATCAAGGTGTCATAAATAGGTGTCTTCCACTCTGCTGTGGAGCAACTGTCAACATTCCAGGCCTTGTTGCACTGGACCGTCAGACCCTCTATCTTCTCCCAGAATTAACGATACTTTGCTTAGCAAGACATTTGGAACCCAGCCGTAAAACATGGTATTATGAATCAGTTCAGCTGGGAGTAATCTGCTGGTTGCTCCAGGTTCTCATAAACACCCGGACACTTCCAAACCAGCTGGCAGCACATTTACAAGATGGTTTCTTCTGACATACTACGAAAGTGGCCTGGTAACTCAAGAGATTGTGAAAACACATGTACTGACATCCCAAGAAGTGCAATCCAGTTTGAACGGGTGAAAGGCTTATAGCAAATTTGACCCTTGTACAATACAGAAGCACCTAAACAACGATCGGTGCACTGTAATGCACACTAATTGCACTGTTGCAGCTGTTATGCCAATACTGTTCTCTACCCTGGTGATGCAATAGTGGAGATTAACAGATGTCATAATTAACTCAAAGAGCATCCACAAAGTCCGTGAGCACTGGTGCACTGTTGGAAGCCTGGCATGTGGACTTGTTGGCATGCCTGTAACTGTGGTAGCACGCCAAATTTTTCTAGTATAGGACAAGAAAAGTTCACACACACACACACGTGTACGGTCTCTTCTTTAGGGCTTTTAACTAATTATTAGCACTTTCATCTCAAAGTACTTTACAACCAAGTAAGCGTCACAAATAGCCTTGGGGCGGTTATGTCACAGGGTGTCTGGCCTCTTAAATGAAGTGGGTCCAGCTTCTCTGGAGACTTAATAGGTGCACCCAGTTGGGAGCCTAATGAGGGGGCAGGTGGCACCTGATTGGGAGTATAATTAGAGAGAAGACAAGACAAGAGAGCGTGAAAAGGACTGGGGAAGGACTCGACGAAAGGAAAAACTGCATAGTTCCTTAGAATCTAGGCCCAAGGAGGGCAGGAATAAACTCTATCTAGCTAAAAACAGCAGCAAATCCCATCAGAAAGAAGGGAGGCCCAGGGCAGAAAAGCTGTACCTGGATGTGAGGAGCAGCAGAAAGACTTCAGGAAGCAGTACGCCTGGGGAGGGAAGAAACTGGGACGAACTGCAAGCAGCAGCATAAAACCTTAACAGGAAGGTGCAAAGTCTGAAGAACCTGGTATAATAGGCTGAGGCTGAGACTGAGGAAAAATAAAACCCCAATGAAAGAGCTGTTTCAAACATAAGTGTCTGCATGGTAATCTTTAGGAGACAACATGGTGCATTGTCCTAGTGTGACACTGTGGGCGATGACTCCTGACCACCTATACGTGATTGTGTTTAATGGAGAGTCCCACGAAATACAAAGAGACCCATCATCTTAGAGGTGATGCTCCACTGAGGCCTGCTCCATTTGAATCATTTGTCAGAAAGGCCAAACTGCTACTGCTGCATTAAAAAACTTGATCATACAATCAAACAAAGCCTAAACAGCCGTTCAAGGGTATTAAGCACAATTTATAATCCTCATTTGAAGACCAGCCCTTGAATGTTTTTGCACCAGCATATTCTCTAACACAACACAACTTGTTACCAGGAAGAACTGCATTTGACCATTAAACATGGTTCAATCTGCATAATACAGGTGAACCCACAATGACCAGGCAGCACATATATGACAAACTAGAATCTACCACAATTTAAAACTTAAAGGGGAGAGTCCTCTGCCTAAAATGTTTTATCAAGTCTTCTAGAAACCACAGTTCAGACTTCATTTTTAAGTTCTCACACACCAACACTTCTGATGCAGCAATTCCATTGATCAAACCTCTCTGGGTGCTGTGTTCTTCTCAGTCTTTCATCACCTATATACCACACCTTGCATTCCCATCTTTTTTACATCTCACTTTTATGTCCTCACAGTATCCATGCCAGCAGAACATGGCTAACATGTTCAGACATGAGGAGATAGACTTGATCATTATCATATCTTGGGACTGACAGTAGCAAAATAGACATAACAGCCCTGGGTGAGAGCACCAAAAGCCTGAGTACAAATACATTGAAAATAAACAGTTTAATAAGAATTTACCTGTTTACTAGTTTCAAGAAAGACCATTTTGGCAGATATGCTAAATAGGGGACAGAAGCAAAGGGTATTTGCTTTTTGGCACGTGTCTTATGATTTTAAAAAAAACCCTTAAAATAGGAATTAGCGACTTTTAACCCTTAGACTATGTGCAAGCTATACTTCTGCTTGTAAAAAGAATGTAATCCTGAAGCACCTGTAAAGATAGTGGGGGTTTTTAGATTTGTCAAAAGGTAGTATTCTTTTGAATATGTGTCATTTCTGACAGAAGCATAGCCTAGGAAAAAATATGAAAACTTTCTTAAACAAAGGTGATCCCTTTGCTGCTGCTTCAGAGAAGCGTTTTGAAAGTTGACTTCAACATCTCTTATCACTGAACACCCTCCCCTCATTTTGGACCATTCAAGATGGTGGCATGCACAAAAATCAGTAAACTGCTTCCTTATAATTAGCTTAACTTTAAAAAGGCATCAACTACATTCAAGAACTGTGTCAAGCATTGTTTACCTGATGCCACACATCTGAATGATGACTTAGTCAATATGTGATGGTTCCTAAAAATATAAGAATGGCCACTCTGGGTCAGATCAATAGTCCATCTAACTCAATATCCTGCATTCCAACAGTGCAGATGCTTCAGAGGGAATGAACAGAACAGGGCAATTATTGAGTGAGCCACCCCTGTTGTCAATTCCCAGCTTCTGGTAATCAGAGGTCTAGGTACACCTAGAGCATGGGGCCATCTGACTATCTTGGCTAATAGCTATTCATGGACCTATTCTCTGTGAACTTTTCTAATTCTTTTTTTATCCCAGTTATGCTTTTGGTCTTCACACCCCCTTCTGGCAAGAGTTCCATAGGTTGACTGTGTGTTGTGCGAGAAAGTACTTCCTTTGTTTTAAACCTGCAGCCTATTAATTTCATTGTGTTATGTGAAGGGGTAAATAACACTTCCTTTTCCACTTTCTTCACACCATTCATGATTTTATAAACTGTATTACATCACCACTTAGTAGTTTCTTTTCTAAAATGTACAGTCTTGTCTTTTTAATCTCTCCTCATATGGACGCTGTTCCATACTCCTAATCATTTTTGTTGCCCTTCTCTGTACTTTTCCCCCAATATATATACACATTTTTTGAGATGGCGCAACCAGAACTACACGCAGTACTCAAGTTGTGGGTGTACCATTGATTTATATAGTGGCATGATGATTTTCTGTCTTATCTATCGCTTCCCTAATGATTCCCAATATTCTGTTAGATTTTTTACTGTCGCTGCACCTTAGCCTTTGATGTCACCTGATCAATTATGTTTAACATCTTTCTTTTGAATGCAGCTAAGGTGTAAGCCTGCCTTCCCCACCCAGTTCTGATGCAGCAAACTGCAAAAAACATGGAGCCCAACAATAGTATTAGAAATGCATCATCTGGTCACAGCATAACACATTTCTCAAAGAGCGATAAAGCAAAGATGACTGTTTTACACAAATATACTTTAACCAATGGTGACAGCAGCCAGATAAATTACTCAGAAGGGTGTATTGCTGCTATGTTTTCTATTGTGAATGTAGTTATCCAAACTAAATTGGATATCCAACATTTAACAGGCTGTGATATTTGTTAAGTACTCAAAAAAATTACACTAATTTCCAAGTACACAAAGTGGTGGAATGAAGGGGCAAACTAACTTCAGATGAGAAGAATGAGACTGTTGAAAAGGTAGAAGCAGGCTATTCATGGAGTAAATGTTTCTAAATACAGCACTCGAGGCAGTTTATCAAGGTTTGTAGTAATAATACAACAGGAGAAAAGGAGATTGGGAAACTAAATTAGATTGCTGCAGAAGCAGCCGTACTGTCAATTTTAAGTTTAAGATTTATAACTAAATACTTCTTTGCAATACTGTCTTAAATTATGAAATATTTTCCCACTCTACAGATTTATTAAAAGTGACAAATACAGCTGAAATACAAAAAACCTACCTTTTTCCTCTTCAGAATGTCTTATGCTTGGAACATCTTGTCTAGCAATGGACATTGATAATACTTTTCTAGCAGAAATGTTTTCAGTACTAGTGGAAGCAGAAACTATGGCACTTGCGGTTGAAATATTAGACATACTTTTGGTCATGGCTCCATCAACGTTCCTCTCATCTGTGTCAGAATCATCGGAATGAAGAGGATTAGTAAAACAGAGGGGTGCTCTAACTAAAAGCGTACTGCTCCGATGATCAACTGTTTCACTTGAAGAGCGTTCCAATTGAGACGTGGGGTTTGGTACCAGAGAGGCAGTTTTAATACCATGACTTAATACATCTGAAGACATATCCTCAGACGCAGATGTAGGCAGTGCATTTTCAGTCCCGTGTAGTGACCATATGGCATGCCCCTTCTCTTTGAGAAGCAGATGGTCTGGTCTTGGTGGAGCATCAGAATCCTTCTGGCTCTGCAGCCCTTCCAGTGAAGCTACTAAGGCTTTGTTAGATTGTGGCACACTGTATTCCATACTAGAGTTTTGAAAAGAGTCTACAAGTGAATCCCCTGAACTATGCTCCAGCGGCTTAGAGTTCTTATCCATTACACAAGATGAAACAGACTTCATTTTAATTGCATGTCCTCGGTTCAAAAGAGTATTCCCATCAAAGCTTCGTGGTCCCTCCTGAAGAGGTACCTTCTTAATTTCAAAACTTAAATTGCGCTCCAGCTTTTTCTCCACATGTTCATTGGGTTCATTTTTCCCTGAATGTTCTGTTGATTTATTATAGTTTTCATTGAGGTCTGTTGAATGGTCTGATGAAACCATGTGCAAAACTGGCTTTGGATGGTATCTATCATTGTCCTGCCACACAGTAGTGACTGTCGGATAAGCTGAAGGAGGAGATGGTGTTAAGATGGGTGGTACTGGGTGAGGCTCTGGAGGCTGCAAGATTTCTTCCTTAACATCTCCTTCTACAAGACAACTGCAAAAAAGTAATTATGTAAATTCTCTGTACTTCAGCAACATCACATCTGATATTATAGCTCAAAAAAGTTCTGAAACATCCAACATACATTAATCTTAAACTTTGGGCAACACTTCTACTGCTTGCCAAAAATGGTTGTATAATATGGCTGACAGAGCAGATACGAACGAAGCACAACAGTATAAATGGCAAGGGAATAGTTGATAAGTCTTCCAAAATATAACTTGGAAAAGATTCTTAATGCCACAAATACTAACTTTTAAGGCTAGATCTTACAAACCATAACCAATAAAAATAGCTTCAAAGCAGATTTTCCCTCACTTTCCTCCCCACAGCTGACACTACAGATAATTTGTAGAATGGTCAGACCTCCTTACGAACATAAGAACGGCCATACTGGATCAGACCAAAGGTCCATCTAGCCCAGTATCCGGTCTTCCGACAGTGGCCAATGCCAGGTGCCCCAGAGGGAATGAACAGAACAGGTAACCATCAAGTGATCTGTTCCCAGCTTCTGACAAACATAGGCTAGGGACACCATACCTGCCCATCTTGGCTAATAGCCATTGTGGTGATACTCCCTGAAAGATTTTCTGAGAAAAAAAAGCAACTGGATTCATAGGAGCATAAAGCACCCACTAAAAACACTGCTTTTAGTGAAGCTAGGAAAAATTCCCTATATTTAAACAAAAATAGACATATTTGGAATGCTATCTTAAGATACAGATGCTTTTTGGTACTCAATCCCTCAACTTCTAGCTCAGTTTGTTGCCCTCCTTCTCCCCAAATAAGTCTATTTGACATTTAGAGACATTTTAAACAAAACACATTTTCTCCATAGATTTAATGATGGCAGTATTGTGAATATAGATTCAGTTTGTGTTACTCTGAAGGTTAGTTTATACACTAACATGTTGATGACATATATTCTGTATGTAACTCACTGAAGCTAAGAACAGATTAATCTATTGGAGTATCTGATTTGTTGACAAGGAATTTCAATATTACCTTTTTTGTGAAAGAAAAGCTACAGGGGTAAGGTCAAAGACACCTCTGCAAATTTGTTTTAGTGAAATTAGTAGAGCAGATTTTGACACATGAGTTTACAATGTATACTATTTATACTAAGTGTTCATAGACAGTCTGTAGTTTTTGAGAAAGGGAAAAATATTTTAGGTAGGAGTGTATAAGATATACAAAACAGGTATCTAATAAAATTTACTGTAAGGTGAAACTGAAGTAACAGGTCTTCTTGATGTTAAAATAATTAAAATGACTGAAGATTTATTTAAGAAGTCTACACACAGGAATCACTTGTTATATAGATAGGTTTAAGTGTAGTAGCCGTGTTAGTCTGTGTCAGCAAAACGAAAATAAGAAAGAAAAACTTGTAGCACCTTAGAGACTAACAAATTTATTTCAGCATAAGCTTTCGTGGGTTAATACCCACTTCATCGGATGCATCCATGCATCCGATGAAGTGGGTATTAACCCACGAAAGCTTATGCTGAAATAAATTTGTTAGTCTCTAAGGTGCTACAAGTTTTTCTTTCTTATTTTCGTTTCGTTATATAGAGGTAGTTTTTCTTCAGAGTCATTAAAATGGGGGGGGGGGGTCTTTTCCACTATGAGAATAAAAAGCACAGTAACTATCTACTAGGGAGTGAAATTAGTGCAAGTAGGGGGAAACAATTAGAGTAAAACATTTTTATGAAATTTTTTGATGCAAAAGCAATTAAATGTAATCTGCTGTCATGTATGCTGGAGACTTTGATACTCTGGCATAAGATATCAGTGGATGAACTTTGGAGAGTAATTTCTCAATAACCACATTTCCACAGGAGGATTTGAATACATGTACTCAAAGTGAATCAATTTCCCCTACAGTAAAATTAAGAAAAATGCATTAAGACACTTTAATTCAGCAGATGGTATTATTACAAGGGAAAAATGTGTCAAGCATGGGATTATATGCAAGAGCAATTATGTGGTTTATACAATTAATTGCCCTTGTGATGTCATACCTATATGAAAGCAGGGGGGGGGGAAAAAGTGAGCAAATTTACCCAGAAGGGTGAACTCAAACCTGTGGGTAAGGCTTTTAACAAGTATGGGACATCTGTTATCCAGGCTTCATGCCCAAGTTCCATAAGAAACATCTGAGGACATTTTGATGCAAGAAAAACATTGGAATTTTGACAGACTTTGAATACTGTTTTTCTGCATAAGTTCCAAATAATGGAATTAAAATGATTTTTGGCCTAACAGCTGATTCTAACGTTTGGGTTCACTATACATGAATTTTATTCATGATATCTAGTAATATCCCTTCTAGCTTGTTAAAAATGGCTTGGCAAAAAATCTCTTGCAGCCATCTTATTGTGATTAAGAGAAGAGTGGTTAACTGGAGCCATTCTTTAGAAAAATTTTGTTCAATTCTCACAGAGCATAAACTAGAGATGTACTGAGTGCCTGCAACATCCATTGATGCTGCAAAGTGGATGATCAACATCTCTGAGGAACAGGTTCCTATTGTCTTAAGTAATATGCCATTGCTTTAAAGTGTTATAGTTTGTCAAAGAGGAGTAACATAACTATGTGAATTCAAATATTGGGTATGTAATATATTTGAATAGTTTGTTCACATCCTCAGGAAGACTTTGGCTAAAATGTCAATGTGATGTGCCTGTCACTTTTACAGGAAGGCTGCACCACTCTTAAGGATTATGTAAATGAATTTCTGAAACATTCAGCAAGCCACTAAAGAAAAGGTTTTTAAATTAGACTCTAATATGTTATTTCATGTTCTGGAGAGTGTCTACTTGTCCCTGGATTTATAGATAAAGTTTATCTAAAAGCAATGAAATACTATTTCAGATTACTGACACCTTTCAAAAACAACACAGAGGTGAGACATTGAACCAAAAGAGCACAAGAAAAACTCCTTATGACTTAGGTCTGCTGCTTCTAGCAGAGTAGGTGAGACATTTCCAGGATACTAAAAACTGCTTAGTTATCTTCATAGCTTGTATAAAGGTTAAGAATAGTTCATGTAGCAACATAGATTTCACAGGAAAAAAAACAAACTTGTCACAGTAAGCCCTGGGGAGAAAAGCTTTTAGATCTTGTCACCTTATTATTCCTCATAGCATTTAAATGAAATTCAGTGTAAAGATGTACTACATTTTCATAATCATTACACAGCTTTCATTATAAAATCTGAATATGCCCTGATTTGGAAGTTAACAGTTTGTTACTTTTTTAAAGTAATTTTAACTTCGGCTCATTTATTTTATAGTGCCCTAAAGCATACTGGATGTTTCAGAGAAGGAAGATAATCTACGCCCAAAGTTTACAATCTAAAATGTATAAACACAATAAGTAAGATGACAAACAATGGGAAGAGGATGGGTAATGCAAATAGGGAAAAGTATTTCTATAGTACACCCATCCTCCAACCATGATCCAAAGGATTAATAAAATAGACAATTTAAATTTTAAATCACTCTGTGCTTAGTGGAAAAGTGCAACTGTATTAAAAAGGGGCAAAATGTAGTTCAGATTTAAATGAGGACTGGCTAGTGTCCAAATGAAAAACCCTCAATCCATGGTTACTCTGTTTAACACACTGTGGAGTTTTATCATCAAATAAAAGAGAGTGATGTCAAGGTCATGGAATGCAGCTGCTATGATCAACCGAAAATAGATACTGAGCTCTGCATTCTTCTGGATAATTAAAATAGGAACATTAAACCCTACGTAAGTGGGCTGAGGCTAGACACCATATTATTCTACTTTATTTAAGCATCAGATCTTATTCAGCCATAAGGGAGAAATGCTACAATTTGCTCAACTTGTCAAACTGAATGATAGGTTATAACATCATCAGGAATGATCAAAAATAGCCCACTGGTGATTTTCTAGTAAAAAATGTTGAAATGAAAAATGTTTTTAAAATCACCACTAACAAATTTAAACCAATGGCTGCTAACAGGGCTATTAGCAGCCAAAAGATTCTTGAACTGTTTTTAATTTTAGCCTAACTGAATATGTATTAAAAGGTTCTTCAGTTTGAAATGTGGCAGAGGAATTACTTGCCATTATGGCATGCAACTTCATTCACAGTAAATGGCAATTTGACTTGTATCATCATGAACATTCTAATCTCTTCTCTCCCAAATAAAGAACTATTGTGTTTTCTATAGAAATAGAAACGAAATCAGGATGATGAAGAAACATTGTCTCATGTTTCCTCTACCACCAATTTCCTTCTATCACACCTTCTATTTTTCCATTTCTCTTTCAGCATTGCCTTACCTTTGTATATTTGTGAAATATTTCAGCTCTAATCAGTTTAATCATTTAAATGTTGGGTCTAAAGGATACTTTCAGTTTGAAAAAAGTTACCATTTTTCATTCTACTGAACACCAATTCCCATGATCCTTTTCCTTTAGAGGTGTCTTACTTATTCTCTAGCAAACAAAGCCATCAAGTAATTAGGTAAGAGAGCTTCAAGGACTTGGCTCACTGAAAGGTACCTGTATAATTAAAACACCCCCTCCGGATCCTAAAGAACCAGCACATCATTGCTGGAGTTGAAGTAATTGAGTTCTAAATTGCAAATTAATCAAAGCTCTGGCTTTGCATCCAACAGTAGGAATAAAATTAATCCCTCTTCAGTCTAAAGTAGTCAGATAAAAAAAATCAGGTGTGGCAATTGTATCAACAGGCACTAATATTGTAATACTAGAGTCTGAGATTTACTGAGGCAGTTAGCATGAGCACTAGTTACAGAACTTCCAGACTCTGTCTCCCAGAATTAACTATACTGTGTTGTTGCCAGATGAAATTGGGACAGCATGAAATGTTCTTACTCACAAGCTAGTAGCAGTACTCTCAGAAATTTTCTTCTTAATTTTTAACATTTTGCCAACATCAAGTTCAAACACAATCTATCCAAAGATGATGTTCAATAAGGAATTATTTGCTCAGATTATGGGGAAAAAATTAATTTTTTTGTACTGTGTTATCATAAATTATTATAATTCCAAATCCATTAAGGAATGTTACTGGAAGATTCTTTTGGGAAGTAAAACAAGCCAAAAAGTGTACTTAAGACATCCTTTTCATGTGATTAAAAATTAAAAACTTCAAGAAACAAGCATCAGCTAGAATTCTTTGAGGGGGTCAAACAAACATGTGGACAAGGGGGAATCCAGTGGATAAAGTGTATTTAGATTTTCAGAAAGCCTTTGACAAGGTCCCTCACCAAAGGCCAATAAGCAAAGTAAGCTGTCATGTGATAAGAGGGAAGGTTCTCTCATGGACTGGTAACTGGTTAAAAGATAGGTAATAAAGGGTAGGAATAAATGGTTAGTTTTCAGAATGGAGAGAGATAAATAGTGGTGTCCCCCAGGGGTCTGTACTGGGCCCAGTCCTATTTAACATATTCATAAATTATCTGGAAAAAGGGGTAAACAGTGAGGTGGCAAAATTTTCAGATGATACAAAACTACTCAAGATAGTTAAGTCCCAGGCAGACTGCGAAGAGCTACAAAAGGATCTCTCAAAACTGGGTGACTGGGCAACAAAATGGCAGATGAAATTCAATGTTGATAAATGCAAAATAATGCACACTGAAAAACAATCAACTATACATATAAAACAATGGAGGTTTAAATTAGTGGTTACCACTCAAGAAAGATCTTGGAGTCATTGTGGATAGTTCTCTGAAAACATCCACCCAATGTGCAGCAGCAGTCAAAAAAGCTAATGGAATGTTGGGAATCATTAAGAAAGGCATAGATAATAAGACAGAAAATATATTGCCTCTATATAAATCCATGGTACGCCCACATCTTGAATACTGTGTGCAGATGTGGTCGCCCCGTCTCAAAAAAGATATATTGGAATTGGAAAAGGTTCAGAAAAGGGCAACAAAAAGTATTAGGGGTATGGAGCGGCTGCAGTATGAGGAGAGATTAATAAGACTGGGACTTTTCAGCTTGGAAAAGACAACTAAGGGAGACTATGATATAGGTCTATAAAATCATGACTGGTGTGGAGAAAGTAAATAAGGAAGTGTTATTTACTCCTCATAACACAAGAACTAGGGGCCACCAAATGAAATTAATAGGCAGCAGGTTAAAAATAAACAAACGGAAGTATTTTTTCACACAAGACTGTCAACCTGTGGAACTCCTTGCCAGATGATGTTGTGAAGGCCAAGAGACAGGGTTCAAAAAAGAACTAGATAAATTCATGGAGGATAGGTCCACCAATGCTTATTAGCCAGGATGGGCAGGGATGATGTCCCTCGCCTCTGTTTGCTAGAAGCTGGGCATGGATCACTTGATTACCTGTTCATTCCCTCTGGGGCACCTGGCATTGGCCACTGTCGGAAGATCGGATACTGGGCTAGATGGACCTTTGGTCTGACCCAGTATGGCCGTTCTTATGTAAGCATTTGAAACTTGTGAAAACCTTTATTTGTAGGCAGACACACAAGCAGAAAATTAAAGTTCAACTGGAAAGCTACACATCTGTAAGATACCTTCCTCTCTAATTGTATGTCTACACTGCAAGGTAAGCCCAGGGTTAGCAGGACTCATGTCAGTGGATCCTGGGTTTGAGAATCCATGATTGCCAACCCTAAGTTACAAATTTTTAACCTGGACCTGAACCTGGGGCTCTGGCATCCACACTGCAGTACGCAGACAAGTCCAACCAACCGTATCCCAGACTTCCTAGTGCTCTCTCAAAATATGGTCACTCTAGCTCTTCGTTTGTGGCACAGTGTAGGAAAACTTGATTGTCCATGCTACACATTACAGGAAGTCTGAACACTCCCCCCAACAAATCCTGCTGAGCTCTCATTTTGGTCTGCAGGCTTCCAGCAACTGGAGTCAGCAAAATGGTGGCGTTGCCATTTCCAGAACTTCTATTTGGGCTTTTGCTCCTGTTTCAAGATGCAGGCAGGGCTTCCATGAGATGCTGGTGGGCAATTTGGTGGCTTTTTCTGACCCACAGAAGGCACCTGACAGAGCTAATGACCAAGCAAAAGGACGACGACAACAGACATGGCAGGCTCAAATCAGTTGATGATACTCTGTATAGCCACTGATACCTGCTACATACAGCGGTGCTTCTGGAGCAGGGCCACAAGCACAGACTTGTGGGATCATATCACCATGCAGATGGGACGACCAGCACTGGGTCCAGAACTTTTGCAACGTCCAGAACTTTTGCTAGATTTCTGAAGCTTTGGGAGCAGCTTGCCCCGGACCCTCCTGTGTAAGATCATATGCATGAGGGTGGGCATGCAAGTCCAGAAGCAAATTGCTATAACTGTTTAGAACAGAGGTGGGCAAACTTTTTGGCCCGAGGGCCACATTGGGGTTGCAAAATTGTATGGAGGACTGGGTAGGGAAGGCTGTGCCTCCCCAAACAGCCTGGCCCTACCCCCTAGCTGACCTCTACCCACTTCCTGCCCCCTGACTGCCCCCCTTAGACCCCCCCCCCGCTCCTTCTCCCCTGACCGGCCCCTCCAGAGACCACCCCCATCCCTAACCGCCTTGGTGCCCTCAAGTAGACCCCAAACTGCAGGAAATATTCTAGCTCTGGAGCAATCATTTATCAACGTAGAGTCAAAGTGGATCACCACATCTCTAGTTTTAAATTAAATCACTATTTCTGAGAACAGAATTAACTTCTCTCTATAACAGTACTGCAATGTGATCTCAGATGCATTTTACATGTTCTCCCCACTCATTCTGACTCACTAGTTTCTAGACAACTTTTCTCTCCAGTTTGTACACATGCTATTTTTCTCTCCAACCAAAAGGACTTCAGTATTAAATCCCATTTTACTGTATACAACTCACAGTTCTAATCTCTCCAAGCCACTTAGTGTGGATACATTATCCTGTATGTTTAATGTTCCTCCAATTTGGAGGCTGACAAGTATGATTAATGCTGATCTTCGGCCTTCTTCTAGATCATTAAAATATTAAATAGTATATGCCCCCAATACTGACTTGACCCTGTGGTACTCCATTTGGAAGAGATTAATTTTTAATGGTAACAACTTTAACATCTGTCATACAATTTTTAATCTGTGCTATGGTATTTAACCAACTGAAAACATTTTTATATTGTACTATATAAAATATTTTATAAAGGCCAAATATATGATGTATCTACCAAAATGGTAAATGTTTCAAAAAATTCTATTACTTTATAAATGAGTTGATTGAACAGCTTCATTTCCTCACAAGTGCAGTCACTAATTCCATTATACGTTTAAATATTTTGCAAAGAAAATATTCATTGACTGGTTATTTCCTGCATCTTCCTTTATGCCCTTAAAAATAAAGGTACTAAATTTGTTGGTCAGTCATCAGGTACCACTGTTTTTTCACATTTTTTTAAAACAAGAAACTGCATATCGCACCAAAATGTTTGTGACCTTAAGAAAAAAAAATCTCAGAACCCTTCAATTTAAACTAGTTTGATAAGAGAAACAAGTATGAGAAAAATAAAAAGCAAAACAAGGGGGTTTAAGCAATTCAACATGCGGATAATTCTGAGATAGAGATTAATTATATTGTTTACATATTGTTGAAAATAAGAGAGTGCTAGAGAAAGTTACCTGGTATCTTACATTATATAGAACAAGGGACATATATAACATGTGCATCAAAAGGGTGGCTATTCAGAAGTCTCAGCTGCTCCCACACTCCCCACGTCACCAAAAAAAGAGGGGAAGGGAAAAAAAAAAAAGAGTGGTGCCTCATGTAGATCTGATTCTCCCCCCACAAAAATCAGGTATTCCTTCACCATCTTTTCTTCATGCTCTCTCCCAACTATTGTCTGCATTAAAGTTCCAATTGCTTATGTTTGTTCATCTTCTAGAAGGGAGCAAAACTAACCATTTAGAATCACTCCATGTCTCATTTTCCTTTCACTCTCTTTTTTCTGGAGGTATCTGTAGACCCTTGTGTGCCTGTCTCTGCAAGCTATTTTACATCTGGACATCCAGTCTCCCAACTTCTCAGTTTTAAGTTTATCTTTGAATGAATAAAAGGTCAGTTGGTAAAACCATTCCTCTTAATTATTAAAGTGTTCTTCCTTTTTACCTTTAAGAATATAACCTTTAAATATCAATGTATATTTGTATAACATATAACAATGTACGTACGTTTGGGCATATACTGTACACAACCAAAAATATCACGATAATAGCTTTTGTGTGCATTAGATACTACAGGATCAGGGGGAAATATGACGTAAAGAAAATGTCTGTTAGTTTTGTAAATAGACAATTTAGGGGAAGCTCTTAAACATCCTCCCTTCAACATGCTTCTACTGCTATGACTATGCAGTCAGAACATTAGCTGCAGCCTGAAAGTCTTCATAATATTGCTGATTTAGGGCTTGTGTACATTACCTGCTGGATTGATGGGCAGCGATCGATCCAGCGGGGGTCGATTTATCGTGTCTGCCGCCGAGCGCTCTCCCGTTGACTCCAGTACTACACCAGGGCGAGAGGCACAGGCAGAGTCGACGGGACAGCGTCAGCCGTTAACTTACCGCAGTGAAGACACCACGGTAAGTAGATCTATGTACGTCGACTTCAGCTACGTTATTCAAGTAGCTGAAGTAGCGTAACTTAGATCGATTCCCCACCCTTCCCCAGTGTAGACTAGGTCCTTGACTCCTAAGTGCCTAAGGATGCATAGGCTCCTAAATTACTTAGGTGTTGTGACACTGAGTGCAGCAACACTTAAATAGCTTTAAAAATCTGAGTCATGGTGATTCAAAAAAGTTTACTATTAGCTTTTTGAAGGCTTTCCTTACTTTTACTGGGTCATCCTTAAAAGTCTTGGCTTCCATACTCCAAAGTTCTTTTGTTTTCCCAATAAGGCTTTGCTGAGAAGTTTCTTTTGGTTTGCTAGGTGGTTTTTTTTTTGTTTTGTTTTTTTTTGAGGGGGTGGAAAAAACAAATATATAATTTGAAGAGCTTCTGATAACCTCTTCCATGCTTCCCTTAGTATGGGGTAACTATATGCTCACTATTAAAACCCTATGAAAAGAAGGCACACACTCTTCACAGCCCAAACAGGAAAGAAGCAGCACTTGATTTACAACTCTCAAATCGTAAATTTGTCCCCTAAAGTTTGCAAAAATACATTCAAAGGTCAAAATAGACCACAGTGAAACATACATAATTATGTTGAAAGTATGTGTCTGTGAATCTCTGAAGTATATTATTTTGAGATCATAACAGTTGACTAGGTTAGGATTTCTGTTAAATATAACATATGGTGTTGCTGTGATGCAAGACTTATTTAGTGTCCTAAGACAAATTGCTAGAACAAGGCAGAACAATTGCTACGTAAATTACATTTTAACTTGCCTTTGGAATTATGTAAATTAATACTTGTTAAACTTTCACAAAATCCATTTGTTCACATAAAATATGGGCTATTAGCAATATCAAATGAGACAGGATTGGTCATTTAAGTATAAACTTTGTAACTCTCTAAGCTCAAAACTGAGAAGGTGAATAGTACCTGCGGGTCCGTGGAGGCTTTGGTGGAGGAGAGTCCTGTTTCTCAAGATCTATAGAATTGACAGTTTTCTCTGTACTAGTTTCATTCTGCCAAAAAAATAAATTCAACTATATTTTATTCAAAGTTGAAAGAATCATGATCAGTAGAATTTAATACATTTCTACATGTTCCTGAAACAGAATGATGACTCAAAACCAAACTTGAAAAAAGCATAGGGTGATAATCACAAGTTACTAAGCCACCTTACACTTGCTTCAGTTCCAATTTAAGCATAGATTACATTCTATACATACATTTTATTTATAAAGCACCTCTCCCCAAAAAAAACACCAAAAACCACTCCGAGGGAATTGAGACAAGGCTCTTAAAAGGACACTAACTTTAGAACCCACTTCTGAACAATTTTCTTAATTATTATTCAGTATTGCGTATAACAAATCTCAGATTCATCTGTCACTTTAAACAGTATGAAAAATACTTCATTACTACTTTAAGTATTTGACAGCACTGAGTGCATAGTGAGTCTCACTGTTTTCCTTGTACAATCAATTTCCCGGGGGGGGGGGGGGATTCTATAGGAGGGAGTAGTATACAAGATAATGCATTTTTCCCTAAAATGACTAGTTTTCAAGTTGACAGTACCCCTTTGTATTTAAAAATAAAGTTGAAGAGATATTCTCCTGCCTTACACAGCACGCCATTGCAAAAGGGAAAATGCCCCCCCCCCTTTTTTTTTAAAAGGAATTTAGTATTCAGGTTAACTAGAACTGCACCAGGTACAGACAAAGCCAATATTAGTTTTCATGTACACGGTTACCTTAAACACATGTATAACTATTCTGAAGAGAAATTCAGAAGTTAGCACTATTAAAAATGGAATACACAATATTTTTGAACAAGATATCTTCTTGGAGCTAACTTTTGCAAATGTTCTTTTTAAAGATATTTCAAGCAGGCATTGCTAGCATCTCAGAAACAAGTAATTTATTCCCAGAAACGTGACATTAATTTCAACTGATATGCCTATTACTCCTAGCTCATCTGTCAGATGTGATCTAGGGCACATGTGACTTACTGTTGCCTTCTGACAGTGTTTGGCCCATATACACTAAGTAGTTTACAATCTTTTATAATGTGGTTGCCTGTCAACTAGAATACCTGACTTCTAAGCAGTACATTTGGTATCAACCCCAGAAGAGAGCACAAGGACTGACACCTGATTGAGCCCCTACCTCCACCCCTGACAAAAGACTGAGCCATACTGGTGAGAATGTTGGGAAACTTGCATTTCCAAATTAAAACTAAATCTAAATTAAAGCTAGTTCCATTAACTTCATCCTCCGAAGAGAAGAGCAGATGGAGGTATTAAGAGAAAACCCCAGCCTTCCTAATCACAGATTATTGGCCTCAACCAACCACTTGCCTGCTTTCCTAGACAGATGTTATTGCACTGTCCAGCGGTAGACAAAGAAGAAAATGTAAAGAAGAAAATAATCTGCTTCAAAACAATAAGGACAAAGAATACACTGGTCTACAATTTGAGAAGTCGTCTGCTTCAGAGATAAAATGTGCTATTTAGTATGTATTTTGATGTGCTGAATTCAAATATGACAATTAAAACAACTGATTGGCTACTGTTTCTAAGATATTTAAGTTTTTACATTTTATGTCTATGTATATTGTGTAGATAGAGTTTTAATCATAAATTGTAAACCTAGGTCTTTTCATGTGTTTCTGGTTGCTTCACATGATACTATTTCACCTGTCCTGTTTATGTAACACTTTAAAAATCAGCAAAGGGGTTATATAAACACAATTTATTATGAAACAAAAGGCAAAAAACTATTATGTACATAGTTTAGTCCTATTCAGTGTCTACTTGGCGCTTCTTGGCTTGTCTCTTGTATTCATTAAATGGAGTATCTCTTGTCACTGTCCAGCAATAGTCTGCAAGCCCTGATGGGCTCCATTTGCCCTGATAGCGTTTCTCCATTGTTGCAGTGTCCTGGTGAAATCGCTCGCCGTGCTTGTCGCTCACTGCTCCGCAGTTCGGTGGAAAAAAAATATAGATGAGAGTGCAAAAAATGTATCTTTAGTGACATGTTGCAACCAAGGCTTTTGTATGCCTTGAGGAGGTTTTCCACCAACAACCTGTAGTTGTCTGCCTTGTTGTTTCCGAGAAAATGTATTGCCACTAACTGGAAGGCTTTCCATGCCTTTTTTCCTTGCCACGCAGTGCATGGTCAAATGCATCATCTCGAAGAAGTTCACGAATCTGAGGACCAACAAAGACACCTTCCTTTATCTTAGGGAAGTTGGTCATAGTTTATGCACCTCAAAAGTTGTTTCATGTCGTCATAGGTTTCCTTCATATGGACTGCATGACCAACTGGAATTGATGGCAAAACATTGCCATTATGCAGTAAAACAACTTTAAGACTCGCCTTCGATGAATCAATGAACAGTCTCCACTCATCTGGATCGTGAACGATGTTGAGGGCTGCCATCACACCATCGATGTTGTTGCAGGCTACAAGATCACCTTCCATGAAGAAGAATGGGACAAGATCCTTTTGACGGTCACGGAACATGAAAACCCTAACATCACCTGCCAGGAGATTCCACTGTTGTAGTCTGGAGCCCAAAAGCTCTGCCTTACTCTTGGGTAGTTCCAAATCCCTGACAAGGTCATTCAGTTCACCTTGTGTTATGAGGTGTGGTTCAGAGGAGGAGGATGGGAGAAAATGTCGGTCCTGTGACATTGATGGTTCAGGACCAGAAGTTTCATCCTCTTCCTCATCTGACTCAAGTGAGAATGATTCTGGTGCATCAGGAACCGGCAGTCCTTCTCCGTGGGGTACTGGGCGTATAGCTGATGGAATGTTTGGATAATGCACAGTCCACTTTTTCTTCTATGACACCTTTCCCAACTGGAGGCACCATGCAGAAGTAACAATTGCTGGTATGATCTGTTGGCTCTCTCCAAATCATTGGCACTGCAAAAGGCATAAATTTCCTTTTCCTGTTCAACCACTGGCGAAATTTGTTGCACAAGTGTTGCAGCATATGTGTGGGGCCCACCTCTTGTCCTGATCTCCAATTTTGCAGCCAAAATAAAGGTGATAGGCTTTCTTAACCATAGTGGTTATACTGCGCTTTTGTGATGCAAAAGTCACTTCACCACAAACATAGCAGAAGTTATCTGCACTGTTCACACAAGTACGCGGCATCTCTGCTCACTTTGGCTAAACAGAAATGTGTCCCTTTGCAAAATCAAACACTAACAAATAAGAGCACGACACTATGATTTCTAGAGCTGATATAGGGCAATTTGTTCAGCAGAGTGATGTAAGCTTCGTTATGATTGCATCATCCATGACTTCTAGGAATAACATGATGCAATTCATATCATGTATGATGCAATACCAGCTTCAGATTGCATCAGTCATTGTTTTGCCTAAAAAGCAAGTACTGTCCAAACCCAGTCATAGATTTATTCATAGATCCAGTCAAAGATGTATTTTAGTCATTTCTGGTTTAAATTGAGATCCCTTCCCTTTATAACTCACTTATCCTCCGCCATTCCCAAGTGATGGGTCGTATATACTGACCCAATAGCATGTCTTGAAAACTAGAGCCAATCAACCATTTTAAGCATCATTTTTGTTCTCAGTGACCCAGAATTAGTAAAGTTTGACTACATTTATTTCAGAAGCATTTTGGCTGTAGAGCAGTGATATTAGCCCACCAGCTTCTAGTCTAGCAATTGATTTAAAAAACAATAATATATTTATGAACCAATATGCTGGTTATTGAATGAGACAAAGATCTGGCCCAGTGGCAATCCACTGCTATCTTGAAGATACTCCTCACTCTCTCCTATTGTGGTAGGGCTCTTGCCTACCAGAAGATAGTTATCAGCATTGCACTGGTAAAACACCAGAAGGTTTTCACATGAGATGTTTGTGTGCCCCATTCTGGATCTAAGGAACAGCCTAAATCTGAATTCTGAAGGGAATACAAAATCTACCTTCCTTATGAAAGATTTCCTACAGCAACAAGTATTCAGATTAAATCTAAATGGTGATAACAATTCAGAAATATTGGATGCTTCGTTAAAGTATTTTCATACTGAAATTCAGGGAACAGATTTTTTCAGATCTCAGCCTAGGAACCGTAGTCAAAACACAAACAGTATAAATTTCCTTTGGGAAATGTATCCAAACACCAGTGTTTTATCTAGAGAAACTGAGCACTACATGTAAACAAACCATTATTTAATGGGTAACTTATTTAGCTAAACATCTAACAGAAGTCAGCTAGGATGGTAGGATGAAGATTTGAGACTGACAGTGAAGACATGTTATATGATCTTCTTTGCTAAGTAGACTGTATCCATGTATTTGTTGCTATATTTTAACTACATACAGAAAGCTTTAAAAATGTTAAGGTTGCAAAGTCAAGCACACAAAAAGGTTGGGAAATGTATGAATTAAGGTTGCCTGTGCAAACTTAATTCAGATCCCTTTCACAGACGCAGGATATATGTCTAATTACATGATGACATACTATTTCCACAGGACCTCTACTTTATTTTGCAAGACCGCTTTGTAGTTCAGCTGTAACCCACGCTTACAATGTGGTTCTCTGCCCCTCCCCAGTGTCTGTACCACAAAGGTTTATGAATGTGCTCCTGGCTTTGAGCTAGCAAACGTGTGTCTTTTAACTCAAGCAGCAGAGTTGCAAGATTTTAGAGCAAGGATTCCCAGGAGCACTGCATTGCAAGTAAACAATTTAAAGCTTCCTGACCAGGAATACAAAACACAAGTTTCTTTTGAACCCCACAGTTCAAATATATAGTTTGATTTAGAAGCTGCATGTGGTTGTTAAGGATTACTGAGTTTATTAAGTTTTTCCCAGTAGTCACTCTTTCATGGACCCTGTTGTAAGGAACAGACATTCCTTTTGTACTCATCATAAAGCACAAAAGGAGCCACAGAACATCCTATAAGTTTGACATGCTTCTCTTTTAAGTAGCAATTTATCTTTTAAACCAAAAGGTTAAAAAACAAAGATACCAATATAACCAATAAGGTAAAGCCTCTGAAGAGCAAGCAGCTTTACACAGTGCCCCAAATGTCAACAAATAATATCTGTCCAAACAGAAAAAAATTCCAGAGGTGAGGCCTCTTACTGAGAATTGCCAAACACTAAAGAGGTGCAGTATCAGGTATCCAGGACTCAACAACACATCGTTTGAGTTTCTATAGCACTTTGAACATGTAAATTATTACATAATTGTATTATATCATTTTCACAGTAAGACATGCAAGAGAAACCCGAAGAGGAAATGGTAGGGTTATGTTATGACACAGGAACCAATCTACTTAGTAGAACAGACCTTGCATTAATGGCTCATGTTGCTAAAACATGACAAAGGATTAAAGTCCCATGAACTTATTTTCCCAAGACTAGTGTCAATAAATTCAACCAGCAATTTTCTTAGAAATGTACTCGACTGAATGCAGCTGTATGCAGTGAGCCCCTTTTCTACATACAGTAAGATCTATGCCTCCTGAAGCTCCTTCCCACTTAGGAGCAGCAATGGCAGCAATGACTCATTCACAGATCTTGGAGGTATTTTGATAAATCATATGCTCTTTGGGAGGCATCAGACTGCATCAAATAGCAGTTCGTTTAAATTCCCCATGGGTGAATTTCCTTAGTCTCTCCTAAAAAAAGTAAGTCATTCTCCCTGCTGCATAGTTAGATGACCTCTTACTGGTTGGTCAGTATTTGGCAACTGTGCCACTTGCAGATATCAAAGAAAACCCTGAGAAACAGCTCAGCCAAAACCCAAACCCTCATTGCATCCACACCAGTAAGGCCAAAGTGGAGAGGAGCATGTTACTAAATGGTTGACAGTCGGATCGAGAATTTTGGTGGAAAGGGGTGAAGAGCCTTGGGCTCAGGTAATTTAAGACTCTGACCATTATGAAATCAGCTGTAGTCCAGTTTTCTGTGGACAGATTCTCTCAAAGAAAACCACCATTATAGTTGCATCTCTTGCTTGGAGTCCCTGCTTAGAGGCAAAGGGTAGAATATATAAGCGGCCTTTCCTCAACTTGGGAGTTGGTCCCTTCACAATAGGCTTGGATTCACTTTGATGGAGCAATATGTGGGGATTTGTAATAGTACCACCTTACCTTATCGTTCAGTGGATTAAGAGAGATGTTGTTTCTTTGTTGCTAAATCAGCACTAAATTTCTTTAATAGAATATTGGCTTAAAAATCTACTAAAAAAAGAATTTCCGTTTTATTCATGAGGGCCCAGACATTTCAAGAGGGGTTTTACCTGTCCTTGCCTGTCCTGAACTAGGCTATTTGTATTGCAGCAGCATCCAAAGACCAGAAATCTCATTGTGACAGGTTCTGTTTAAACAGACAGTCCCTTGACTCCTGAGTTTGGTGCTTCTCCTGGTTCTAGGCTCTCCTCTACATCAGCTTCCTAGCAGCATTTCTTTAAATATAAGCCCCCCAATACCTATCCCTTTGACAAAGCGCTCAAGCCGGTACTTCTGTCCCCATTCAGTACCATTGGGGACATGAGTGCATTTCTCTCCTTTGGGACGTGCTGCCATCAACTATCCCAAATAACTGACTTCCAATTATATTATTTTCAAGCACAAAATAAAGTTAAACACAACAAACACATTAAACACTATGCAAATCCAAGCTAGACACAATAAATCTTCCTGTTATTTCTTGATTAAGGATTAAAAAAAGTCTTAAATCTTAACATCCGTAGTACTTCCAGCACTCGGTCTACCAGGTTTCAGTCTCTGTCTACCAAGTTTCAGTCTCTGTTTCATAGTTCCCTTCCCTGTCTTCGATGTTCAAAGATATTTTCTTTTTATCATTTCTGAACTATATGTTCATACATATTGTGACACTGTCTGAAATATGCAGGACACTTTATAATATTGTTGATACCAATATTATAAAATTGCAAAAAACCTGACCATATGCGCCGTGTGAAAATGTTATACATTGCCAAGTATGATAATCTTGTTTATATGTTTGTATCACCTTTGTATTATGAGTTATAGATATGTATGGTATATCTTTATTTCAAAACTTCTGCGGTGTTTCTGGGTGACACTCCCAGGCAGATAGGCCATCGAACAGGCTAGGCAGTGTTGATGCCAATCAAGGGTCATGAGCTGTATAATGAAACCATTGAAAGGAGTAAGGGGGGACAGCTTATGACTCAACAGGACCTGTGGACATAACTCTATGGCTTTTCCATGCCCATGTACTGTGAAGCTTGTGTTTGGGACACAGGAAGTACAAGCCACATGGCAAAAGGAATATAAAGAGCAGCTGGATCATCTCCATTTTGTCTTCAATCCTGCTTCTTACCTCCGGAGTGACTTTTCTACAAACTGAAGTGCTGAACGAAGGACTGAATGACCCATCCAAGCTGTGGATGTGTTTCAGAAGGACTTTCAAGCCAACAAACTCACCAATACTGCTAAGAACCTGATATATGGACTTTGAAGTCTGTACATATTTGATTGCTTTACCATTTAACAAATCTCTTCTTGTTTTTTCTTTTATAATAAACCTTTAGTTTTAGACACTAAAGGATTGGCTGGCAGCATGATATTTTGGGTAATATCCAACCTGATATCGACCTGGCAATGTGGCTGGCCCTTTAGGGGTCAGAAGAATATTTTGTATATGTGAGCAGTTTTGTAAACAAACTTCTCACTGCACTAGACCTATATACTCATTGGGAGCCAGAGAACTAGAATGCAGTAAAGTGGGCTGTGTGATTTCCTTTTTAGCTTCTTGTTAACCAGTGTGGGGGATCAGGAGCACAGTTTGTGACTGGTTGAAGAGTTTAACTTCAGTGTTAACCACCAGTTTGGGAGTGTCTGCTCTTCCTTTTGCAACCTGCCCTGACCTTTGTATTTCCAGTGAGGGCTGCCTTAGGGAGACCGGGTCACACTGAGTTATACCTTTAAACATTTTCAATACGCATTACTTTTTTTTTTTTAATTAAAGGGACACTGTCAAATGGATTTTTAAAAAGTTGACTAAAATTTAAAATAAATCAAGTTTCTAACTGAACATCTATTAAAAAGCATATGCATATATATTTAAAAATGTATTCACCTATGATTTTATGATAAACAGCAGGACGGGAAGGGACCTCGACAGATCTAGTCCAGTGGTTTTCAAACTTTTTTCCCTGCTACTCAGTTGAAGAAAATTGTTAATGCCTGTGATCCAACGGAGCTGGGGATGAGAGGTTTGGGTTGTGGGAGGGGCTGGGGCAGAGGGTTGGGGTGCAGTGGTGAGGGCTGCGGGGTGGGGCTGGGAATGAGGGGTTCAGGGTGTGGGAGGGGGCTCTGTGCTGGGGCATGGGGTTGGGGTGTGGGAGGGGGTCAGGGCTCTGGGCTGGGGGTGCAGACTGTGGGGTGGGGCCAGGGATGAGGAGTTTGGGGTGCAGGAAGGGGCTCTGGGTTTGGGGGGGCTCAGGGCTGGGGATTAGGGCATGGGCTTACCTCATGCGGCTCCTGGTTAGCGGTGCAGCAGGGGTACTAAGGTAGGCTTCCTGCTTTTCCTGGCACCGTGGACTGCGCTGCATCGCGGAAGTGGCCAGCAGCAGGTCTGGCTTCTAGACAGAGGCACGCAAGTGGCTCCGTGGGGCTCCCCCGGCTCCCATTGGCTAGGAACCGGCCAATGGGAGCGCAGAGCCGGTGCTTGGGGCAGTGGCAGCGCGCAGAGCCCTGTGTCCCTCCCACCTAGGAGATGAACCTACTGCTGGCCACTTCCGGGGCGCAGCGCGGTGTCAGAACAGGTAGGGACTAGCCTCTTTAGCTGGGCAGCACCACCAACGGGACTTTTAATGGCCTGGTCGGCAGTACTGACCAGAGGCCTCGTGATCCAGTGCCTTACATTCCATGACCCAGTACTGGGTCGCAACCCACAGTTTGAAAACCACTAATCTAGTCCAGTCCCCTGCACTCATGGCAGGACTAATGAAGGATTTATAAAGAGTCTTTCCAGCATAGTGGCGTTGGTAGGTCTCAAGGAACACTGAACATGTTCAGGTCTACCCCCTGTCCCTTTTTTCTGTGCTCACACCTCCCTGATGCCATTTCCAGTTTAAATTTTTACTGCTGATGTTACTGGTGAACACTTTCCCACAGTCTAGGGAAGGGCATGCACATATGCTACTGTCGAGCAGCGCATGCGATAGAAAGTATAACCGTCCAATAAAACAGTGAAACTGACTCTGCACAGTCTTGTCTAATGAAAAAGTGAACGGGGGGGGGGGGGGGAGTTTTCCTCTTAGTAATAGTAATCTTAGATGTTGAAAGTAGGTACAATTTCATTCAGATGAATGTAATTTCTATTCAACAGCTCTTAATTAGGAAGACTTAGACCCTATGTGTGCAGTACCCCGAATGTGTTACAGATGCAATTATAATATAAATAAATTTAAGAGAGAGTCTTCAGTTTAACCAGATCCTTTAAGTACTGGTATTCAAAATGAATGGAATGCCATATCCTTAGCAGGTGAAAGAAAGTAACACTTGGCTGGTACAAAAGTTTTTGTAATATAATTAGAGCTTTCCTTCTATACATTTATCTGATTATCTTCCGCTACATTTCCCTAAAAATCTCAGAAAATGATACATTAGTATTTAAAGATTCTCTCTAGGATGACTATTCATCTCCCTGGCTGAACTGGTAGATTCAGAATTATCCACAGACACAAATTCCTTATTGCTATATGTCAGTATGATTCTCAGACAGTAACTCATTATCACACAATCCTAATGTAATGAATCAAGGAATTTAGCCAAACTGACTAAACATCAGAACATTCACCCACCCGTTTGCTTACATGTCTCCTGCTTTTATGCACATTCACATACCATGACCTATAGTGACCCCTGTGTATGAGAAGGCAAGCCTCTATGGATGCCCTGCATTTCTATGCTCCAGCTGCTAGGACTACAAGAGGTGAAAGGAGAATTTTCATCAGATGCTGAGAACATTGTTTCCATGACACTGCTAGGTATCTTCCCAGTTTCATCTGAAGTATCTCAAATCTGCATAGGAATGTACTGTGACAATAGAAGTACCTATGCTAGGCTGTAGGTACTTTTATATTGAGACACAATTTAGGTATAATTAAGAACAATGAACCCAAACCAAAGCAGCTCAAAGCCCATATTCAAGACAAACTAGTAAAAACATTCAAAAATGTACCCAATCTAACAAATTTCTATTACCTGTCAGTTTTCCTTAGACATGGCCAGAGCAGATCAGGTTTGTTTCTCCTTAAGATGTCACTCAAGCAGTAGACACCCCTAACAACACCCCAACCCCATCCTTGCTAAGGCACTGGATCCCCAAGTAATGTATTTTTAAAATGACAGATTGACAGTCATCTTATCCTACCCTCCCTTCCTACACTATAACTGGTGTTACATGAATGGATGGAAGTGGATGATGTACTGTGATGGAAAATAAGTATAAGATTTGAAATTTATTTTTCAAGAAGAATGAATTTTAGTGACTCAAGTGAGTCTCAGTGGGTTTATAGAGTAGGTACAGGCTACAGGGAGAGACTGTTGATTTAACTGGACGAGGCAGAAGACTGCCTTAAAGAAACGTATCAGCAGAAGCTGAGCCCTTACTGGCTACCTCACTGAGCACACTAAAAACAAATGCCTGAACCCAAAGGGCATTAAATTATAAGACCGTTCTCAAAACCCTCCTGAAGAAACTCAAACTGCAGTATGTTTTGAGACCTGTTTTCTTGCTGGTGCAGAACCAAACACTGACCTAGACAGATGGGACTGCAGAAGTGTACTTTTTTTTATGATTAACAACTTTATATGATTCAGAACTGGATTGTACATAGCTTATGTAATCATATGTGCCTACCGCTATTGTCCATCTCTCACTATTCCCTCCTTCTATTTATTATGATAACTTTAATTGGATAAGATAAGCTTTAAGGTCAGGAACAAGAATTTTTGATTAATTTGTACAGCACCACACTAAGTTCTATAATATACAGATATATGTATATAAATAGTAAGTTAACAGAGTGACATAAGTCCTTTTTCCAGGAAGGAAGAATGTTGGGGAGACTTTCAAGGCCCAACCTTAAAAAGCCAGATCCTTAAACCAGAACATGGCGGGGATTGACATCTGAGAACCAAGCCCTCTGGAGTAATAAGGATCAAATACAACTATTGCTCTCTACACCTTCTACTCATTGGGAATTTATTGAAGAGGTGAGAACACATAGCCTCCATTTTTCCCAGCCGAATCTGGACTGATGTGTACCCCATCACTGTGCATCAGTCCACTCTCCAGTATGGATTTAAATTATTCTCAGTTAGTCTGTGTGCTAATCCAGCTTAGAACATATACAGGATTTGATGCACTCCCCTGAATAAGGCTCAACTCAGTGACCCTCTGGGTGCTTCGTACTACAGTTGTTTTACTTGACCTTATGAATATTTGTGAAAGTACACATGCAGCAAGCTAAGTAAGGCAAGGAAGACTGCCATGAGCTCCAAAATACTGTTGTGCAATCCTCTTTCTGGCTGGCCAGCTCTGCTGGACCACTTTCCTGGAAGTGTGGGCTCCCCAGCCTATAAGGCTGGCATCCATGCTTATGTATATATAGGGTGAGTGTATAAATTCTGCGTGTGGTGTTCCTGTTCATTCACCAGAAAAGGATTTGACTGATGAGTGGCTCAAGGGACTTCTCCAAGTTGTCCCTTGTTGACAGTATAAACTGTAAGAGTTGCTACTTAAACTTTCAGGAACGAAAACTGCATCCACGCTACCAGGTCTTGGCATAATGTTGTGTATGTCATTTCTGAGCATGGCAATCAGTTGGGGAAGACTCACCAACTCAGAAAGAGCAAATGTTTCCAGTTTCTGAATCCTTTCCTGAGATGGGGAGTCTCTGCCATTCCAAGTGTCTATGGTCAGTCCCCAAGTGGGCAATTTTCTGAGATGGGAATCAGGGAACTATGAACTCCAAATGAGCCAAATATTTTCAGGCATATTTCCATCAGAGCAGAGGTTTTCAAAATGTGCGGTGCACCCGCCATGGGGCATGGCGAGGTTATCAGGGAGGGGCGAGGACCTGACTGGTACTAGGAAGCTGGTATTAAACAAAATTAAAAAAAAAAAATCTGGTGTGTAGGGTCGCAGCACCATTCAGGTTTGGCTTACTTGGCCCTCTGTCATCACGGCCCAGCCCTGCGGGACACAGGAGCTGCTGCCGTCTGAGGTGAGCTTGCTCTCCAATCCCACCCATCCTGACTTCCCCTCCTCACTGGGCCAGGGCTTGTTCTCCAGGCCCACACCTGGATGATACAAGCATATCCAAACAAAAATGTCTGGCACTAGTGATAATTGCTAAGATACGTAGAAAATACTATCATCTAACTCAGTAGACCAGGCCTTGTTTCCTACTGATGTTACTACCAGTAGCAGCCAAAGAAAGAATTACTGTAAACTGGCCAATGGAGTTTTACCCACTTATCTAACCATGCGAAGAGCAAGTTTCTCAGACTGGGTGTTTAAAATGCCAAGAGTCCCCCCGTCTACACTAGAGCTCCTACCTTTGCTAGTAGTGCTGGAGTTGCATTGGTGGTAAGCAGTAAAAAAAAATTCCTTTTAAATGTCTAGCATAGATAAGTGGCTTTTTGCTTCCAAAATCAATTTGTCAGAGCAAGCAGATCACAAGTTAATTGACCCTGCTGAGAGACACACACACAGCCCAAGTGGCCACAAACAAGTACAACATTTTATGTCTTCCTTATCACCAGAAAAATGTTCAAGACAAACAAGACCAAGGACTGAATACACAGTAAAACTTAAAACTGCAGGTAAAAGCTATAACTTTAATTGAAAACCCTTAAGTCAAAGAAAAACATACCACTCCATCAGCAATCTTCCAGTCTCTGCGACTCTCATATTTCTGTAGTTGCTTTTCAAACAGTTGTGCTATGGCTCGGTGGACAAGTTCATACTGCTCCTATTGTATGCATGTTAAAGATTATGATTAATGTACAAGATCCTTAAAAAAAAAAAGACATACCACAAAGTCCAAGTCTACACTACAGAAGAATATACCTTGGTCTGCACTGCAGAATGTCTTTGTGTCCTCATTTCTTGTATTAAATTAAATACATTAAACTCTTCTGGTATTTTCTGAAATACAGGGCAAAGTTAAGTTATTTTCTATAAAACTCAATACAGTATATTGTCAGCATAGTGATTTAAAATGTGTCAGACCCATTTTTAAAGTCACCACTACAGCATGCCTTACTGCTTTTATAGAAAGCTGACCCATTCTCTCCATGTAAGTGAATCTTATGAAAGTCATTTAGAGCAACAGTTCTTTCAGAACTGGTATTTATAACTGTTTCACTGGTAGTGCAGATGACAAATATTTTTAGATCAATTCTGAAAGTGTGACACTTGGTAGAAGCAATAATATCTGACACACTGACATTATGGCAACCCATCAGCATGTCTCTTTGCTTCATAATGAACCTAAAAACCACAAAGTGAAATATAAAAGCAGATTGCATTTGAAATTTCAAAAGTTGAGTCTAAGATGCTATAAGAAATCCTTGCATAACAAACAATGAGTAAACATACTTTGCAGTATATTTATAGATGTTGAAAAATTGATCTTTGGAAATAATTTGAAAATCAGCACTTCAGATCAGCATTCAGGTCAATATACAGAACTATCTACTACTTAAATTTACAGTTTGACATTTTACCTTGAGATGCTTCCATTCTGAGACTGGGTAGGTTTTTGTTTGGTTGATATAGGAAAGTGCTTCCATAAGTAACCTAAAGCCAATTTTTAATATACAGTAACTCCTCGCTTAACGTTGTAATTATGTTCCTGACAAATGCTACTTTAAGTGAAACGATGTTAAGCGAATCCAATTTCCCATAAGAATGAATGTAAGGAGGAGGTTGGGGGGCGGTTAGGTTCCAGAATTTTTTTTTTCACCAGACAAAAAAAGACACAAGAGACAGACCGAGTATAAGTTTTAAACAAACAATTTAATACTGTGCACAGCAATGACAATTGTGAAATTGGTTGAGGTGGTGGAGTCAGAGTGGAAGAGGGTGGGATATTTCCCAGGGAATGCCTTACTGTTAAATTATGAACTAGCACTGGCTAAGCCCTCAAGGGTTAACACATTGTTGTTAATGTAGCCCCTCACTACAAGGCAGCACGAATGGAGGGATGGGAGAGAGAGAGAGAGAGAGACTGACTCACATTGCCCCTTTAAGTACGCTGACCCCCACGCTAAGTACACTGCCTTTTTAAGAAGATCAGCACGTTGAGACAGCAACTGCTGCCAGCAAGCTCCCTCCGTCCTGAGCCCTGTTGTGGCCCACCCCTGCTTTGTGGGGATGGGGGTAAAGGAGTGGGGGGCAAGAGCGGGGGGTGAGGGGGACACCCTGACATTAGCACCCCTCTTACACCCCCTCCCCCCCCGCACAGTAAGCAGGAGGCTCCCAGAGAAGCTCCAAGGTAGAGGGCAAGAGCAGCACACGGCAATGGGGGAGGGACAGCTGAACTGCCCGACAATTGATAGCCTGCTAGGTGGCTGCCGCACAAGGTAGCTGATAGCGGGGCTGCCCATCCACCCTGGTTCCAAGCCCCCAGCAGTTAGCTCCAACAGACTGCTCTTTCTGCAAGCAGTGGACAAAGCAGGCAGCTGCCAAACAATGTTATAAGAGAGCATTGCGCAACTTTAAACAAGCATGTTCTCCAATTGATCAGCAACGTAACAACAAATCAACATTAACCGGGACGACTTTAAGACCAGGTCTACACTAGGACTTTATGTCGAATTTATCAGCGTTAACTCGATGTAATCCCTCACCCGTCCACATTAGGAAGCAGTTTATTTCGACATTAAGGGCTCCTTGAATCGAATTCGGTACTCCACCCTGACGAGGGGAGTAGCGCCAAATTCGAAATGGGCATGTCGAATGCGAGGTACTGTGGACGGAATTCGACGCTGATAGCTCCGGGAGCTATCCCACAGTGCACCACTCGGTGGACGCTCAAGGCAGTATTTTGTACTCGGATGCTCTGACCTGCCACTCAGAGAAATCCCCGCGAAAATTTGAATGCTTTTTCCTCTGTGGCCATTTTGAATCCCATTTCCTCTTTGGACATTGTGGCGAGCTCAGCAGCACTGGCAATGATGCAGAGCTCTACAGCGGTGGTTTCGATGCCATCGGTGAATAGAAAGAGAGCTCCAACATGGAGTGATCGTGAGGTTTTGGATCTCATCGCTGTGTGGGGCGATGAATCCATCCTAGCCGAGCTCCGTTCAAAAAGACGGAATGCCAAAATTTATGAGAAGATTTCACAGGCTATGACGGAGAGAGGGTACAGCCGGGATGCTACGCAGTGCCGCGTCAAAATCAAGGAGCTACGTCAGGCGTACCAAAAGACCAAAGAGTCCAACGGACGCTCCGGCTCAGCGCCTCAGACTTGCCGATTTTACGAGGCACCGCACGCCATGCTCGGTGGTGCGGCAACAACTACCCCGCCAGTATCCGGGGACACCGATGACGGGGTCCATTCTACGGACACATCGGAGGAGGTTTTCACTGACGGCGAAGAAGAGGATGGAGGGCAGGGGGACGAAGCGATCGAAAGTGGTCACCCTGGAGATTTCCCCGACAGCCAGGAACTATTCCTCACCCTGACTGCGCTGCCCTTCGAACACTCCCAAGCCAGCATTCCTGACCAGGAATCAGGAGAGGGATCATCAGGTAAGTGTGTTAGACATTTATTTTCAATACAATAGTTATGGTGTGATAGCGCTCTGTAACTGTGGCTTCATTGGCCTTATGCGCTTCAGCTTTGAGTCGCTTTCCCGTGCAACTATTCAAAAAGTCTGTCAATATGTATGGGGATAGAGGTGTAATCACCAGCAGAGATCTCAGAGAAGCTGTCTTGAAGGTACAGCGATAGTTTGTTTAGCACGTTCACTGGGAGAGCTGCCTTATTGTCTCCTCCATGGTAGGATACTTTCCCGCGCCATGCAAGCAGCAGGTACTCTGGTATCATTGCCTTGCATAGCATGGCAGCATACGGCCCCGGGGTTTGCTTGCATTGACGCAGCATGCAGATTTTCTCTGTCTCCGTAATCCTCAGCAGAGTAATATCAGTCATGGGGTCCTGGTTCGAATGAGTGGTATAATTAGTATACTGCATGCTTCCTTTTCCCCTTACAGACAGACACCCTGCTGTTTACGGTAACGCGTGGTGGTAGTGTGTCGGGAGCAAAACCAGTACCACATATCGGTGCGCGGGTAGGGACAGTCCCAGGGAGCGGCAACGCTAAACCGGGGATAGGATAGGCGAGCCGTTCACGCTGAGCGGTACGCGGGCATTTTAGATTCCCTGGAGCAGCCACGCGGAGGGGGGGGGAAGGGTAGGCGAGTCGTTCACGCCGAGCGGTTCGCGGGCATTTTAGGTTCCCTGGAGCAGCCACGCGGAGGGGGGGAAGGGTAGGCGAGCCGTTCACGCTGAGCGGTTCGCGGGCATTTTAGGTTCCCTGGAGCAGCCACGCGGAGGGGGGGGAAGGGTAGGCGAGCCGTTCACGCTGAGCGGTTCGCGGGCATTTTTGGTTCCCTGGAGCGGCAACGCGGAGGGGGGGGGAAGGGTAGGCGAGCCGTTCATGCTGGGCGGTTCGCGGGCCTTTTTGGTTCCCTGGAGCGGCAACGCGGAGGGGGGGGGGAAGGGTAGGCGAGCCGTTCATGCTGGGCGGTTCGCGGGCATTTTTGGTTCCCTGGAGCGGCAACGCGGACTGGGGGGTGGTCTAGGACAGCCGCCGTAGATTATCGGTTTGGCCAGCAGCATTTCCTGCCCGCCGCCAGGAACACTGAGGGAGACATGGGAGTAGAGCATTGCTGTGAAGCAATCTCGCAGCAGTCCTAAGTCAGCACCTTACCATGGTTTTTAGAGAGGTGATTTTCTGTGTACGGCAAGGCTTCTGGGTTCCGTATACCGGGACCCCAGACACTCATTCAGCCTTAAGGCATAGTATTTGACCTTGTAGTACGTGTACATGTGATAGGCACTGTGTTTGGTCCTATTCACGGTGAAAGAGTATGGTCATTGTTCTTGAAAAAGTATCACTCTGAGGAATTCACTCCCTTTCATTTATCCCACAGCTGTGAGTGTCTCCCACCCAACCCGTGCTTCTCCCACCCACGGCCTAGTCCAGATAAGGCGGCGCAAAAAGAGAACCAGGGACGACATGTTCTCAGAATTAATGATGCTGTCACAGAGGGAGGCGGCACACCGCAGAGAGGAGTTTGCATGGTACGAGCGAGCAGCCAGGGAACGGGAGCAGAGGGCTGAAGCGCGCGAGGACAGGTGGCGGCAGGAGGATCAGCAGGCGACCCAAACAATGCTGGGAATCATGAGGGAGCAAACAGACACGCTCCGGCGCCTAGTGGATGTTCTCCAGGACAGGAGACATGAGGAAAGAGCACCTCTGTATGTTCTTTCAAGCCGCCCTCCCCCACCACCAAGTCCAGTGGCTTCCTCCCCAAAAGTCACTAGGACAAGGGGAGCCAGGGTGCGTGGAAATACTCAATCCACCCCTGCAGACCGCTGCAGTAGTAGAAGGCTGTCATTCCCTAAACCTTAGACTTTTCCCTCCTCTCCATCCAGCAGCACCCCTGAGCACCTCCCTTCCCAGGTCCCATGTTAAGTTATTGTTCTGTTGAATAAATCTGGTTTTTTGGTTCACCAATGTTTCCCTGAGTGTTTTAAATGGGACCGTTTGTATGTCTGGGTAGTGGTTAACATGTTTTGTAAGTGCAGATAGTGGGAGCAGAAACGAGGGTGCACACAGGGTAACTGCTGAAGTGACAAGCACAGTACTCATTGCATGCATTAAGCACACCTGTCCTTCGTTGTGCAGGTTTATACGTTGTAAACCTGGGGATTGGGGGTTTGGTGGTGCACTTTATGTTTGGGGAGGGTGGTCGCTGATCTTTTGAGGCTGACAGTAGCCTGCTGGATAGATCAATGCACCGTGGGATCCGTAGGCGATAGTCACAACGTAAAAGGCACATAGACAACACCACACACACATGGGATTAGGAGAGGTTGATTGTCCCTTTAAGCAAGCGGAACACCTCTTGGCACTGCGCTTTGGGCAGGGTAAAGAGCTTCCCCTTTGAAGGGAAGTGTCCCCCAACCAAACCGCCCCCCAACCGCCGTATGCCTCCACGGTGATAATCATTACCCAATAAGAAGTACAGGAAAAGGTTCACACAAAAAAATCTTTCCTTTACTGTGACTTTACAGCGTTGAACCAAGGAGGGGGAAGGGGGTTGGTAATGGGAGGATGGGCAACGGGACATGTGTAAAGGGACAGGGGAAGGTCCAGTATCTGTTTACGGAAGTGTAGCAGTCAATGGTTAACCCGCTCTGTCTGGAAGCGAGCTTTCAAAGCTTCCCGGATGCGCACCGCCTCCCGCTGTGATCTTCGAATGGCTCTGGTGTCTGGCTGAGCGTAATCTGCTGCTAGTCGATTTGCCTCAACCTCCCAGCCCTGCATAAATGTCTCCCCCTTGATCTCACAGAGATTGTGGAGCACACAGCACGCTGCAATCACAATGGGGATATTTTTAGGGCTGAGGTCGCAGCGAGTAAGTAAGCTTCGCCATCTTGCCTTGAGACGGCCAAAGGCACACTCCACCACCATTCTGCACTTGCTCAGGCGGTAATTAAAGAGCTCCTTTTCAGTGTCCAGGGCTCCCGTGTATGGCTTCATGAGCCATGGCATTAGCGGGTAGGCAGGGTCCCCTAGGATCACTGTTGGCATCTCCACATCCCCAACAGTGATTTTGTGGTCGGGGAAATAAACCCCCTGTTGCAGGCGTCTAAACAGACCAGAGTTTTTGAAAACACGAGCATCATGAACCTTGCCTGGCCACCCAACATTGATGTTCGTAAAACGTCCTTTGTGGTCCACTAGTGCTTGCAGAACCATAGAAAAATAGCCCTTTCGGTTAATATACTGGCCGCCCTGGTGCTCCGGTCCAAGGATAGGGATGTGTGTCCCATCTATGGCCCCACCGCAGTTTGGGAATCCCATTGCAGCGAAGCCATCTATGATCGCCTGCACGTCTCCCAGGGTCACTACTTTCTGGAACAGCAGGTCAATGATTGCACGGGCTACCTGCATCACAGCAACCCCCACGGTAGACTTGCCCACTCCAAATTGGTTCGCTACTGACCGGTAGCTGTCAGGGGTTGCAAGCTTCCACAGGGCTATGGCCACTCGCTTCTGGACACTGAGGGCAGCTCGCATCCGGGTGTCCTGGCGCTTCAGGGCAGGGGACAGCAACTCACAAAGTTCCATAAAAGTGCACTTACGCATCCGAAAGTTTCGCAGCCACTGGGACTCATCCCATACCTGCAGCACTATGCGGTCCCACCAGTCAGTGCTTGTTTCCCTTGCCCAGCATCGCCGTTCCACGGGATCAACATGACCCATTGCCACCATGATGTCTAGGGGCCGGGGTCCAGCGCTTTGCAAGAGATCAATGCCCCTGTCAGAGTTTAAGTACTCCCGGAGATTACGTTGTCTCCTCTCCCGATTTCTCTGCATCAGAGTCTGGAAAAGGTGCGCTATAAGGCGCGAGTTGTTGGCTACGGACAGGACAGCTGCGATAATCGCGGAGGGCTCCATGCTCACTGTCCAGTGGCGTCCGAGCTATCAGCCACAGGAAAAGGGCGCGAATTCATTCCCCGCCGGCGCTTTCACGTTGGGAAGGCAGAAGTGTGGGTCGAGTGACGAAATTTACGTATACCGACCCTTGACACAATTTCGTTCCCACAAGGCACTGGGGGCTACACCCAGAATTCCAGTGAGCAGGCGGGACTGCGGGAACTGTGGGATAGCTACCCACAGTGCACCGCTTGCAATGTCGACACTTGCCCCCCTACTGTGGACTCAGACATTCGAAAAAAGATCCCTGGTGTGGATTCGAACAATCGACCTGGAAAGTTCGGGTTCACAAGTTCGATTTCACAGAAATCGAACTAGTACCGTAGTGTAGACATACCCTAAGAGAGGAGTTACTGTACTTTTAAAAATTTGAACATTTGATATTTCCGATTCTGTTACTCCTCAGTAAGCTGGAAGCTTAATTTTAATCACTAGTATAAAATATGACCTAATTCTACAACAAGTTATATTCCTATAAATCTTCCTTACCCCAGCTTTTAGCAAATTCCATGTATAATCTATGGCACAGATGGCTCCTGTTCTTCCACACCCTGCACTAGGGACATAAACAACAGTTACTCGATAGTTCTTTTGACAATGATTGAAGTTACCTTGCGTAAGTTCTACAGACTTAATATTTTCATATTTACAGAATCAAGGTAAAAATATCACTACCTACTTAAAAATGCATCTGTCCTCAAATACTGTGTCAACCAGCTCTCAATGTATTTAATGTAAAGTACGTGTATTTTTAATGCAAGTATTTTCATGTTTTCATAGCCAACAGGCATCAGCATTTCAGATGTGAAGAAATGCTTTAATAAAGTGTGTTGAAGCATTTTTGCCTATTCTATTTACTACAAAGGATAGTATGTAACTGGTCTAATAGTTCAAGCATCATCGGATGGCTATGTAGAGGAAGAGAGAATAGAAAAGTATAAAATGTAAAGTTTTCATTTTCTTGATAACCTGGTAAAACACAATATGTGTTCTCAATTTAACTGACGATCTTTAAAGTGTAGTTCTCCTTTGAAAAGTGATGTAAAATGGAATCAAATGTCCACGTTTATTCTGTCTCAAATGATTTCTGTAGCAAATGTGTCCAGTTTACAAGTAAATAGACTTATTTTACACTATCGACTCAAAACACAATATTTGATTCCTTCCTTCCCATGCTTCATAACTAAAAGTTTCTGCAGGATAACCTATCCCCCAATGCCTGTATATCTCCATTATCTTCTATAAGTGTACATAGGTGTAACTGGTTGAAACTTAATTAACAATTCTATTGATGCTCAAGAAGTAGAATCCATTTAACTTTTTCTTAGGACTAAATAGGACTAAAAGGCAGTAAAAACTCTGTCTCTAATGTCAGCTGATACGACAGAGTACCCAAGGATAGCACATCTGCTGAGTTAAAAGGTATGTTCTCTCCAGGGCTTTGGAGCTGTGCGCCGGCTCTGCTCCAGGCAAAAACCTGCAGTTCTACTGCTTCAGAGCTGCTCCAGCTGCAGTCCCCGCTCCAAAGCCCTGGTTCTGTCCATAGTCATCTTTTCAGATTAGAACCACACTTTAAAACCAGCAAGCATCCCTAAAAGGTTTACAGACTTAACCTTTCCTATATAATTTTTGATGTATAATCACTCATTAACACTGATCACAACCAAAGGTATGTTCAAATAGTTACTTGCAGAAATAGTTACATTTATAGTGAAGTCATTAGTGTGGACTAATCAAAGGTCATATGTATACTCAGGGTCAATTCTCTTCCAACCTATGAAAAAGTGGTTGGAATTCATATTGGAGAGAGCGAAAAAAAAATATTAAAAAATTTATTATAGGGTAATGACCACTGACAGAAGTTTTAAAGTAAAAAAAAATACTAGAGCTTGTTACTGTGGCTTTTAGTAGCATTTTCTTTAAAATGAAGAGAATATTGAAGGGAAATCCAAATTGTGCAGGTTAAATATAATCATAACTTGGTAGGTATTTAAACATACCCTTTAGATGTCACAAGAATAGTTTAATTTTTGTGGGTCAACAAAATAGATGCTCAAGTCCTCTTGCAGGTTCTGCAACAGCAGCTAAAGTGCTGCTCTGGTCTATGATGAAGGGCTTCAGTTTTATTTTGTTTTTTTGTCAGGGGAAGGGAAATTTCCACCTCCTTTTGGTAAGTTCAAATGTTTGGAAAGGTGAATTTAATCTTTGCTTTTTCTAGTATAGTCATTGCTATTTTGGCATTTATTCTTTTAAGGAAACAAGTGACAATTGCATAAGCCTCAATTTTATATTATGCTTAATCCTGCTATAGATTCAGAAGTCATTCGTCCGAGCAGCTTAGAAATACTAGAATTAATAAATGTTCTAAATGGAGAATACAGTAGGCTCATCAACAAGGAAAAAAACCTTCTGGAATTTAGGAACAGTAAATCGTATTTAATATACAAATAGATTTGACATTTGCACTGGGTGTTTATTTTATATATCAATGCAGTGGCTAAGCAAATAAATAATTTGAGAATTAACGGCATAGCAGTGTTTGTTGCTCCTAATCTATCTATAGAGTGTGATGAAAATATATCGGCACATTCTTAACATGGTTTTAGTACTCAACTAATATTTGTATCACTTTCATTACTATACTGCTATATATTTCTCTTAGGCATATCTCCATATATTAAATACAGCCAATCTCATAGAACTGGAAGGACCTTGAAAGGTAATCGAGTCCAGTCCCCTGCCTTCACTAGCAGGACCAAGTACTGTCCCTCCCTAAATGGCCCCCTCAAGGATTGAACTCACAACCGTGGGTTTAGCAGGCCAATGCTCAAACCACTGAGCTATCCCTCCCGCAAGCGTTTGTTTTTGCAACGCTATCATGAAGCAAAATTCAGTCTATAACAAGTTCTGTGTTTTAGTCTAAATTGGAAATGTAGTATTAACCCTTATTTCATTAAAACAATTGCAAAGGTGCATGCTTTTGTGAGACTTTTGATGTTTGCACTGGTAGCTTGCCAGAAATCCAATGACTGCACTTACTTTTATATACATCCATATGCAAATCAACAAATGCATACAGGCCTGTTATTCCTTAGCACTTTCATCTTCCTTGATATAGGAACAGAAATTGGGTATTTGTTAAGTATACCGGCAATGAAAACCTGCAGCAGATCAATTTCCCATATTTACAGAATTTAGAGATGAAAGACCCATTAGGCATCTTGTCCATAAGACATATTCTAATACTTCACCCATTCTAGTTCTGAAATGTCCTTAGAAACAGCTTCCACTGCTTTGCCCTCAGTCCTTCACTTGAAGAGGCGAGGGCAGCCCTGGGCTGCATTTTAAGACTATATGAGTGTACAGTTAGCCTTTGGGCCACATGGTAAAGAATACATAATCCATGAGGCTGTGTAGAAAACATGGTTACCTACCTTTCGTAGCTATTGTTCTTCGAGATGCGTTGCTCGTGTCCATTCCATTCTAGGGTGCGCACACCCATATGCGTGGCTGGAGATTTTTGCTTTAGTGGTATCCGTAGGGTTGGCTATACCGCCCTCTTGAGTGCTGCGCCTATGTGTCAGTATATTAGGTGCTGCCGGCTCAACGCCCTCTCAGTTCCTTCTTGCTAGCAACTCCAACAGAGGGGCAGGAGGGTGGGTAACGAAATGGACGTGAGCAACACATCTCGAAGTACAACAGTTATGAAAGGTAGGTAACCGTTTTTCTTCTTTGAGTGCTTGCTCATGTCTATTCCATTCTAGGTGACTCACAAGCAGTATCCGTGGTGGCAGGCTCAGAGTTCACGGTAATGCATCTTGCAACACTGCTCTGCCAAAGCCAGCATCTTCTCAGGTTTGCTCAGTGAACGAATAATGAGACGTAAGCATGTGGATAGACAACCAAGTAACATCCCTGCAGATATCCTGAATTGGCATCTGGGCCAGGAAGGCTGCCGATGAAGCCTGTGCCCTAGTCAAGTGGGCAGTCACGATCGCCAGTGGAGCTACCTTTGCCAGTTCATAGCAGTAATGGAGGCAGGCCGTGATCTAGGATGAAATCCTCTGCACTGATTTGCAGAGGATTGCACTGGGCAATCTTTCATCCTGTCTGCCACCACAACGAACAACTGTGTTAACTTTCGAAAAAGCTTTAAGGCTCAAAGACTGAAGTAGAAGAATCAGTAGCCCTTGCGAGACAAGAGAAAGGCGATCTGACTAACCATCACGGTGGTAAGAAGGAACCGAGAAGGTGTAGGGCCAGCGGCACCTAATATACCGATGCATGGTCATGGCACTCAAGATGGCGCTATAGCTGACCCTATGGATAACGCCAAGGCATCCGATGGCCGCACACATGGGCACGCGCGCGCACCTAGAATGGAATCAATGTGAGCAAGCACTTGGAGAGAGAGGTTCTTTCTGACAATGAGCTAGAATAGTAACTTCTCAAAATTAAATTAATACATGTAAGTCTTGTACCAAACATACAACTTTAAAAAATATTAAGAAATATATTTGGTACCTGCAGTGTATACAAATAGGCACATCTTCATGCTCCTGGTATTCTCTCATTAAGCTGATCATGTCCAGAATAGAATCAAAAGATGAAGGAACATCGTGGTCAGGCCAGTTCACGTAATGAAACTGATATACCCTACGAGTTTCCTAATAAAAAAATTTACATCAAACACACATTGAAGAATTTTATATAAATGTATGATCATTTTCTGCATTATTTATTTTCCAGATCAAAGACTTTCACGCAAAGACAACAGATGCTGCATTTAGCTGAAGTGAAGTAAGACTGAGCAAGGACAGCACAAGTGGATGAAACAGATTTTGCATTGGGGTTGATATGGAAATCAAGATCTCCAATTTTGTTACAACCACCATGGACTCCAGTGTTTTTTGTATAAAGTAAAACTTGTAATCTTAAATTATATTAAGTAAAAAGTAAGTATTCACTAACAATCTTGTTTAAGCCAGTGGTTTTCAACCTTTTTCATTTGAAAACCACTAAAAAAATTTTGAACGGAGGTGCAGTCTGCAGAACCCCAGGGGTCCGTGGACTATAGGTTGAAAACCACTGGTTTAAGCCCATGGAGGAGGTTGAAAAGAGGGGCTACAGGAAAAGAAAGACAACTCAGATGTGCAGACCTCATCTTTTTACTTTTGTTGGACCTACAAAAGGAACATAGCTGAGAGAGAGATTCTGTCTTGTACATCATTAACTGAACATATTAAATTATAATTGTTTACACCTGTGTAAGCCCATTGAAGACAAGAGACTGACATATATGCAAGCAAGGACCTAATTTGGCCTGAAAAACCTTTATGAACTGTGTAGATGTGCAAAGAACGATAGATCCAGAGCGACATTCAGATCCCAGGAAGAGTTTGCGGGACTGGCAGAAAAATAACATATAAACTTATGCTTTTGATAAGTACTTTTCAGAACAGAACCAAACTAGCAGACTTCAGGAAAAACTGCAAAAAAAGTAGTGCATACGATGTTCCAATGAGCATTTCACAGAAGTAGATGAGAAAGAGGTTTTCCTTTCATTTGTTCAAGCTCATCTACAGACTGAAGATACCAATGTTCATCCTTTCATAGAATCATCGAATATCAGGGTTGGAAGGGACCTTAGTAGGTCATCTAGTCCAACCCCCTGCTCAAAGCAGGACCAATCCCCAATTTTTGCCCCAGATCCCCAAATGGCCCCCTCAAGGACTGAACTCACAACCCTGGGTTTAGCAGGCCAATGCTCAAACCACTGAGCTATCCCTCCCCCCCATCCTTTGCTGAATTGAGTGTACCATCATGAGATAAAAAGGAAAGTTTATATCTAATAATGAAGAGTGCTTAGTGTAACTAATTGATTTGTTGAAAAAGATGAATTAGATGCTCATGATTAGAAACAAATCCCTTTATTGACAGAGCAGGTTAAGTACAGCTATCAAGCTTCCCCAAAATAACCTGTCAATGTGTTTCAATTATTTTGTTCTAGCGGGACCAACTCTATAGGTGAGGAGTTGATTCAATTTTTAAACCTATCATCTTTGGCTTTACTGCCAAGATGGTAAACAAAGTGCAAATTGTGACTGTTTTTGTCACTAGTGTTTGTGTTGTTGTAATATAGTGGACAGTTGTCCTATAGGAACTTAACTGGGACTGCACACTTCATAGGTCAAATGGTTAGATGCTAACTGGGACACAAGCTAAAAATTATCATCAACAATAAACCTGAATTATCCAGTCCCCATAAGATTCAATTGTTAATGGTAGCCTGCTCTTCGTTTCTTTAAAAATTCCTCAAATGTAGCAACGCACTGAGTGCACCCAAAAACAATTGTAATGAACAATTCATCACACACATAACACAATATATTCAAAGTCCCTCTGAACCTATTTAGTGCAGGTAGTCAAAAGATATCGCTAAAATCAGAGAATTTAGGATGTTTTATAGATTGTCATGGCTTCCTGTGGCTTGAACAACAAAATAAACTGATACAGCTGTACACATTCTGTATAAGCTTTTTTTTCTGAACAACAACTATCTGAAATGGTTGAGATCGGAGTTATTTTTAGGGACAGCAAATGCCTCTTCAAGTGAGAAAATCTGACCAAGCACAAGAGGGTAACAGTCATTTAGTAACAGTGGTGGCCACTACAAACCCCAGGCTGGATAACTACCTACATTATCAACATTGTTTTAGGCTAGTTATCGTTATGTTTATGAAAACTGTATTATTGCCAGCCACCTGATAGGAACATAAATGGCCTTCCCCAACTCTTTATTCTGAGCTACAAATTAGCCCTCTTTTTAAGAGGTATAAACGCTGCAGAAAGGATCAACTCCTGCATTTTTTTGAACAGTTACTTTGTAAGAGCTTGATTTCCTTTAACAAAAAAGACAAACAACTTCCAATACTTGTTTTGTTACTATGACCAGTTCTGAATTCTGAACATTATTTAACCCTTTGTTTTTCAAGAGAAGGTTACTCATCCTATGCAGTAACTGAGGTTCTTTGAGATGTTTGTTCCTATGGGTGCTCCACTTGTTAGGTGCGGCATCGCCTCCTGCACCTGGGATCAGATATCTTCATCAGCAGTGCCTGTGAGACCACACATGCGTATCTCTCCCCCTGCCCCTCAGCACTCTGCGAGGGACATATATATATATATATATAGTGCTTTGCGGTCCAACCGCCCCCAGGTTCCTTCTCTGCCACAGAACTTTTTTTTTGTGTGTGTGTGCTCCGAAGCAGAGGGGAAGGAAGGTGGGTAGTGAAGCATCCATAGGGATGCACATCTTGAAGAGCCTCAGTTACTGCACATTGTGAGTAACCTTTTCTTCTTTGAGTGATGTCTGTACGAGTGCTCCACTTGTAGGTGTCTAGAAAGCAATGCCCCTAATTGGAAGGCTGGGGCTATGGAGTGACATTTACTGTCGATGATAGAACCGTATGTCCTAGGAGAGCATCTGCTGTGGCATCTGAATAATAGCGTAGTGACAGACAAAAGCGTCTGTTGATGCCCATGTGGCTGCTTTGCAAATTTCAGCAACAGGGAAATTATTGAGAAATGGTATTGAGGTGGATAATGAATGTTTGGAATGTGCTCTAATTATGGTAGGAGGTTGTCTACTGCGGAGTTCATAAAAAAATGTATACACTTCAAAATCCACTTTGAAAGGCATTTATATTTGGCTGTGCCTCTAGATCTTTTGGTGGTGGAGAGGAATAATTGTGGTGATTTTCAGAAAGGTTTAGTCCTGTACAAGTAAAACACCAATGCTCATCTCATGTCTAGGGTGTGGAGAGCTACCTCCTGTTGGTTACTGTGAGGCTTTGGAAAGAAGTAAGGAAGGTGTACTGATTGGCTGACATGGAAAGATGTTGAAACCTTAGGTAGAAATCTTGGGTGTGGGCATAGTGTAACTTTGTGGAACAGAATGTATGGTAGATATGCCATAAGGGCTGCAATTCTGCCGACCCATCGGGCTGAAGTTATGACAACAAGGAAGGCAGTTTTCATTCATAGATGCACGTAAGAACAGGTTGCCATTGGTTCAAATGGGGTTTAGCCAGAGAACGTAGGAGGAGGAGGTCGTCCCAGGTCTCATGTGGAGATAAAGATTTTGGAGATCCATCTTAAAGCATTTTGTGAGCAGATGTGTGAAGATAGAGTGATAGTCTACGTGGCAGTGAAAAATAGTGACTGCTGCCAAGGGTACTCAGATGGAGCTGGTGGATAACTGATTGTTTAAGGTATAGCATGTAGTCCACAATAAGTTGTAGTGGCGCACATGCTGCGTCGACTTGGTGGGAGGCACACCAGTATTGAAATCTTGTCCATTTGTGAATGTAAGCGTGTCTAGTTGTGTCATGCCTGCTATTTAAACATATCAGTTTGACTGTGTTCGAACCATGGAGGAGCCAGGCTTTGAGATGGATGGAGCATCTGTGGATTTGAATGGAGGATGCGTCCTGTGTCCTGCAAAAGGAGCCTTGGCATTGGATGGAGAGAGAGAGATCAATTGGTACACCATCTTGTAGAAGAGGTAAGTATACCAGACCTGTCATGGCCATGTTGAAGGTATAAATATGACAAGCCCGATAATTTTGCAAGACACAGGAGTCTCTGAATAGGAGGGAGAGACATAAAAGGAGCAGTATGTCCCATATAATGAGGAACGCATCACCTATAAATCCATATCCCAGTCCTTCTCTGGAACAGAATTGAGGGCAGCAGGCATTGTGCTGAGTGGCAAAGAGGTCTATGGTGGGGTATCCCCATCGATTGAAGATGGGCTGAAGTGCTTGCATATCCAGTTCCCACTTGTGAGCATGGGAGAACCTACTGCTCAATGCGCCCGCAAGGGTGTTTTGGTGTCCAGGGAAGTATGCTGCTGAAATGAGGATGTGTTGGATACACCAGTTCCACAGTTTGAGTGCCTCTGATCATAAAGAGTGGAACCTCGCTCCACCCTGCCTGTTGATGTAATATATGCAGGTGAGATTGTCAGTCATCACTCTTATCATATGATGTTTGAGAAGAGGTAGGAAATGTTGGCAGGCATTGCAGACTGCTCATAGTTCTAGGAGATTGATGTGTAGAGTGGATTCGATTAACGATCATCTGCCCTGCACTGTGTGATTAGGGAGGCATCAATTGTTAAGATCATGGTCGGTAAAGGTTGGAGGAAAGGAACTCCGACACAGACACTGTTGGGTAGTGTCCACCAAAGTAGCGAGCCCTTTACTCTCATCGGCATGGATAAGAGCTTGTGGAGGCTGTGTTTGTGTGGGAGATGTACTATACGGAGCCATGGCGTGTGTAGATTTGCGTGCCTGACCATGAAAGTGAACGTTGCCATATGGACTAGAAGTTGGAGGCACATTCTGGCACAGATCAGGGGGCAGACTTGTACGTTCAATACCAGATGTACTACACTTGAGAATCTGTGAGAAGGCAGAAAGGCTCTAGCTTGTATGGCATCCAACTGCACACCAATGAATTCCAGTTGTGTACCGGCTAACTTCGTGAACAGGTCTATTGTTATGTGGACGGCTCAGAGTGCGTCAGTCTCAGATGTGGCCTTGAAGAGGCAGTAATCCAAGTATGGAAAGATGACGACACCTTGTTTCCTCAGATAGGCAGCGGTTACCGCAAGGACCTTGGAGAACACCCAAGGTGTGAAGTATAGTCTGAAAGGCAGTACTTTGTGTTGGTAGTGGCTGTCGCCCAAGACAAACTGGAGAAGTTGCCTGTGGGCAAGGTGTATTGTAATATGAAACTATGGGTCTTTGTGATCAAGGGCCAAGAACTAGTCCACCTGTTCTAGTGCTGGGATAATATTGGACAGTAACCATTTTGAAGCATTGCAGTTTGATGAACTTGTTTAGATTGCAATGGTCCACGATGGCTCGCCAGTCACCAGATTTCTTCTGGATCAGGAAATAGTGGGAGTAGAAATCCTGTCCCATGTGCCAGAAAGGGATGGGTTCTATGGCTCCCATTTGCAGAAGATGATTTATTTCTCCCCATAGAATGGAATTGTGAGAGGGGTCCCTGAAGGACAGGGAGATAGTGGGCCGGGGCGGGATGGAGTATCCTTCTTTAATTATCTCTAGAACCCACTTGTCCGAGGTGATGAGTCTCCAAGAGGGGAAAAATAGAGCTAATTGTTCACCAAATTAGTGGAACATCAAAGACAGTGGGAATGACTGGAATAGTGGAAGGCTTCCTGGGGCCTCGACCACACCTTCAAAATTGTTGCTGTGGTGGGGGCACATGAGAGGTAGCCCTTTGATGAGCAGGCTATCTACGTTTGGTAGGAGGCCTGTGTCTTTGGCGCTGGGTGTCAAAGTGCTGTTGAGGGGTGTACTGCTGTGGTCGGGATCGCAGGGGGAGAGGATATTTCCCTGGGAGTCTCTTTGGTGCGGACGTGTAAATGCCAAGATCAGAGTGTGGCTTGGGAGTCTATTAGGGAATGCAGAGAATTGTCTGTGCGCACCAAAAATAGTTTCTGGCCCTCAGTAGGTAAGTCCTCTACCGTGGTATGTAACTCCTTAGGAAAACCTGAGAGGTGGAGCCACAATGCATGCCTCATGACCACAACAGTCGTGATGGATCAGGCAGTGGTGTCTGCACAGTCTAACGTGGCTTGCAGGGCTGTACAAGCTAGGAAGTGTCCTTCCAATATTAAGGAGTAGTTTAGGTAATTATACTTAGCCACAAGAGCTTCGTAGCTGGAGATTCTAAATTGGAGCATGGCTGATTAATATGCTGTGTGTCCAAATAAGTCCAGGCATTTCCAATCCCTGTTTGGATTGGATTGGTATTGACGGCCTCTTTCGTGCACTGCACTGACCCCCAAAGAATTTGGGGTGGGATGCAAGAATAGAAATTCCACATCCTTCTCCGGAACATTTTTTTGGGCACATTTGCAGGTCGGAGGGATGGACGCCGGGGTCTGCCAGAGGAGCTTCACACGGTTGAGGAGAGCCTCATGGATCAGTAGCGCGACCTTGGAGGAGGAGGAGGAGGTGGTGGTGTGGAGGGTATCAAGCATCTTATGCTGCTGGTACTTGACTTCCTCCAAAGGAGTCTGCAATCCTGCAGAGTAAGTCCTGAACATGTCTGAAATCATCGGCAGATGTAGGAGGCATGATAGCCTCGTCGGGGAGGAGGAGGAAAAATGGTGAAGCCTCCTCCTCCTGTTCCTCTTCTTCAATTGGTACCGGCAGGGGTTCAACCTCTGGAGGGAAAGACTGACAGAGAATGAAGAAGTGTAGGTCTCCGGCTTTGCTCCCTGGTAGGGTTCCTGACTGTTCCCTCTACATGGCCCAAGGGTCCAAATATGGCCAGTGTGGAGCGAGTGAAACATGGGGCTGTATTTACGGTGGTCCATGCCAAGACTGTGGACGAGATGTGGATTGTGGATAGTGAGGATTTGCCTGGCAAAGGAGGGAGTAATGGAACACTCCTTTTCTTCCTCCTCATCACTGGGGAAGGTAGGAAGGGAGGAGTGGAGAAAGGGAGGAGTGTCATTGAGTCCAGAGAGGGTAGTTCACATCGAAAAAGAGAGAGATTCAGGAGTGTCACATACCAGCAGGTCTTCAGAGTATGTAAAGTCTTGTGGGAGGTGGAAAAGCATCATTGGTGCCAGTGTATAACTCAATGTCAAAGGAAGGGTGTATTCCCCTGAAGTGTCCATAGATTGCGCAAGAGACCTGGTGCCAATGATTCTGATGTTGCTGATGATTTTGATGATGCCACAGGCTTGCTCGGGGCCAACGGTTTAATCGTTATTGGAAAGAGCACCGGTGCCGGCATTTTTTTCGGTGCCGAGGTTGTTTGCCTGTCTCGTTCCCCAGAGCTGTGAAATGGTGCCGAAAGCTGTAGGTCTGGCCTGCTTAGGATCCTAAGACCGTCCTGTCAGACATGCTGAGGCAACATACCTCGCAGGTCACAGTGTTCTGGTGGGCTGTGCCACGAGGTGTGAAAAGGGAGCCCAATTTATTTTCGTCCAACAGAGAAAGGCTCTCTCTTCAAGAGACATAGGGAACGAGGATTGGCAAACAACCTGGCAGAACGTGAGGGCCTCTCTGGGGAAGAGTCCAGGCCTGGGTCCGATGGTGGTCACAGAGAAGTTTTAATGTAATGTCCCGGTCTTTTCTGGCTCTGGGTTTCAGGCCAAGGCAGTGGGAAACACTCCTGTGGGATGTCCCCATCTCCCAGACAGAGAATGCATTGTGGGTGGCTGTCTGTCACTGGGAAGGTGGCCCTGCAAGAAATGTACCTTTTAAACCTGGAGTATCTGGGCATAAGGGTGAAGGAAAAAGCTTCCCAGTTGGGAAGGGTAGGAAGTGGGGAAACGGAAACCTAAGCTATGCAATAACTGAAGGTAAAATTAAAACAAAACAAAAACAATTAAGATAGAAGAAAGGAGAAGAAGATCATAACTACACTAACAGGTAAGGTACTATCTAGCAAGGGAATAGGAAAAGCGGACTCTGCTGTGGATTCCGTCACAGACGAAAGGTGATAGAGAAGGAACTGTGAGGTCCTACTGCCCACAGCACTATATACACTGTGACAAAGTTCCTCCTCTACCTCGGTGAGTCCTGCGCTTATAAGTGGATTTTGCTTGCCTCAGAGATCTTTCCTTCTGGTAGAACCCACAGTCCAGGTCAACTCCTCCTGTGTCTGATCAGGAGTTGGGAGGTTTGGGGGGAACCTGGGCCCACCCTCTACTCCGGGTTCCAGCCCAGGGCCCTGTGGACTGCAGCTGTTTAGAGTGCCTTCAGGAACAACTGCACGACAGCTACAACTCCCTGGGCTACTTCCCCATGGACTCCTCCCAACACCTTCTTTATCCTCACCACAGGATCTTCCAGCAGTACGCCCTCTCACTCTCAGCTCCTAGTGCCTCTTGCTTCCAGCTCCTCGCACGCACACCACAAACTGAAGTGAGCTCCTTTTTAAACCCAGGTGCCCTGATTAGCCTGCCTTAATTGATTCTAGCAGCTTCTCGAGTGGCAGCAGGTGTTCTAACCAGCCTGTCTGCCTTGTTTCCAGAAAGTTCCTGAGTGTTCTGGAACCTTCCCTGTTACCTTACCCAGGGAAAAGGGACCTACTTAATCTAGGGCTAATATATCTGCATTCAACCACTCTCTTGTAGCCATCTGGCCTGACGGTGTCACAACACACATACTGTGCAGAGTGCGAGGGGGCCCAGGTGTATGTGTGGTCTGAAGGACACTGCTGATGAAGATCTCCGACCCCAGGCCCAAGGGGTGCTGCCACACCTACACGCGGAGCACCCATAGGGACATCACTCAAAGAAAAACTTAGTTTTATTTCAGAAAAAAGTGACTGCAATTCTTAAAGATTAAACATGCATAACTTCCAAATTAACTAACACGAAAAATCAGTATGAATTGGTATTATCACAGATCATTCATCTTATACTTAAATATAAGAATGTTACTTGTAAGGTTCTTATTCTAACCAACGAACTATATCTTGAAAGTACAATTTTAGTAACACTACCTTTGTTAGTAATTTTGATGGCAGAAAAGTGTGCTTTAAGCACAGATTTTTGTTTTGTTTTGTTTTTAACTTTTATTTCCATTTTGAGCCTTGACTGCATCCTCCAAATCCCTATGGACTTCAACTGACAAAAACAAAGTGACAAGCAGAAACAGGAAGGTCAGCACCTATTAACCTAAAGCTAAAAGCATCTATTAGATGAAGCAAAAAAAATATTCAGAGGCCTTGTCAGCAAGATATTGAAGCCTAGATGGAAATTTCATTTATCAAAGCTAGACTGAAGAAAATTATCATTTTTACATTAAACAGAGATAATAAGGCAAGTGGGTATAACTGGGCATTAAAAGAAAATTTCAAACAAACACCAAGAAGCACTTTCTCGGGCTAATAAATAATCTGTAGGGTGGGCTATCAAATAAGTCTCTCAGACACAAAGTTATAGCCAAGGAAACAGTCAGATCGCATACTAAGAGGCATTAAAAATGTTGGCTGGATCAAAAAAGCTTCTTTAGCCCTTCAGATAAAATTTGTGGATCAGATATTCAGCTGGTGTAAACAGTATAGCTTCATGGACTTCAACAAATTATACCAGCTGAAGATCTGGCCCTTTATTGTTAATGAACACTACTGAAAAACGCCCCATAGATTTGGTTAACCACAAAAGCACTAGCATAAGAACAGATATGTTAAAAGACGTTTCATGAACCTTTTGTTTCTTGTAATTAAACTATTTATATCCCTTACAAACTTGGTAATATACACAGAGAAGCAAGTTTTTGCTCCATTAACATTAGTGACTTGATTTTTTCGTAAGTTTCCTTGATTATTTACCATCTGATATCTTTGAACAGATGTTAAGTCATACCAAATTAAGACCAAAAATGTAAAACACAAATAGTCTATTTGAGCAACTGTCCTGAGTGGGGAAACCTTTCATGTTTTAACTACTTACATTTTGAAATTCAAGTAATAGCGTTCTAATATAGTAGTCTGTTCTTGCTTGTTCAGCTTCCTAAATAAGAGGAAACATCTGTGAGTGGATAGAAATTTAATATACAACAAATTAGATATAAACCCCAACTTTATTCTCTATAGTGTCATGTGAACAAAAATAATTCACTTTTTGGCAATTTAAGACTTACCTGAAGAGTCAGTGTAAAAGCTATTTATCTGCTATGAAGCTAGACAGGTAAACATGTTTTACCATGTTTTTTAAAAAATGAAATAAGATTTTGGGTTTTAAAAAAATCAGTTAAGATCTTGGCCAGAGGCTATCCTATTTGGAAATGAAATTTCCCCATAAAACTAAGCTGTCAAATTCTGTCACTTCTTTCTCCATGATATTTCAAAATACATCCTTGTACCTCTAATGATTCTCCATGCCTTAGTTAACTTTCTCTGGCCTCATTGTTTTCTAACTTGCTTCCTTCAATTTATCCTTCTTTGCCATGCACTCAGATCATGTTTCTCCCCCACCTGAATCCTTCCATTAATCTCCATCATTTACTGAAATCAAATGTAAGGTTAATTTTTCTTTCCAAGATTGGACACAATTCAGTCCCTGCTTATATTGTTGCATCTCTCCTTATCCTTTTCACTTCCTCTGTGATGGCAGCCTCACCTCTCCTTTTATTTCCTTCCTTTTCCTGATGCCTTATACTGCAACCAACCCATGCCACAAATGCCACCTCTATCCCAAGTATGCACTCTCACTTACCTATTAAAACCTATTTCAAGTGAGTTTGCATTTGAAGGGCCCTTGAACATACTACTATACCCACACCTTTTTTAGTAAACAAAGTGTTACCATTTTCTGGTATCCCAGTATACGAATGTCCATTTTTGAATTTTAAATGACAAGGTCAGGCTAGGGACCATTTGGGCCTTGTGCAGTGTCAAACAATGCTGGCACACAACCAAATATTTAATATTAATGTGGACAGCTATGAAAGTTATTCACCGGTCTGCAGTTATTTGCTAAATATGAAAGATGAATTTTCCAGGACATACAATAAATAAGTATACATTTTACTAATATTATAATATAATATTACAAAGTAAGACACTAAAGTCCTCTGCACAGCCAGGCAAGACAGTGCTTTATGTCATTAGGGATCCCCAATTAAGAACTGAGAATTACTAGCCACACTGAAACCACCTAGGGCCTGTTTTGTTCACAATGAGAAAGACGCATTTTTAAAACGTTACATGTTTAGAATTAAAGTTTACACATATTACAAAAAGCATTCAGAGTCTGTGCTACTGAGTACATCTGATAATAGGAAGAGCTCTTCAAGATGTACAGCAATAAATCCATTAAAAATATTAGTTCACAAAACTTTATACTTACACAAGAAATCTGAAATGGTCCAAAAGTAACACTTTCTTCTCCATGCAAAGGCCAGTACCGCTCACATTTTTTCTATTAAAAAAAAGCGTAGTCCTAATTTAATTCATAGTTGGTACTTTAAGTCACTGACAGTAAAAGTGTTGCCATCTTTTGTAATTTTATCACAAGTCTCATATTTGGAGTTTTTCTTAAAACTCCAGCTTCTGGAGTCCGCGATCAAGAGAGCATCGCAGCTTTCATTTAAAAAAAAAAAAAAAAAAAAAAAAAAAAGAAGACTTTAGTCTTCATGGTTGCAAACGTTTGAAAACCAACCTTAAGGACTTGAAAAACAGAAGACCAACAAATGTAAGCAAGAGATTATTTGTAAAAGTGAGATTTTTTTTTTTTAAAGCCTCGTGATCTTTTGGAGCCTGATACAAATTTTTTCTGAATGCACAAGGTTAGCAATAGTGATTGCACAGAATTTTCCTGTGGCACTGGAAATACTCACTAAGCTAGGGAGCATGACAGAGCAATATCAGCCCTTCCTGTCTTCTCATCTGAAAGGGGTTCTGATGGACTCAAAATCAAGATTCCTTATTTGACGAATGGGCCTTTTTATGCCTAAAACTGCAGTAGGAGCATGATAATCTCCACAGCAAGAACAGCAGCAGTACAGCTACCATTAGTTTATTTTAATTCATAGGGATCCTTTTATAACTGAAAATAAAGATTAGCTTGGATTCTATTCAGGTTGTACCTGGCTAGCACTATGGTACAGTTACCAGAAAACAGCTGCTTTCTAGAATGAAAAAGTGGCCAAATTCACTGATTTTCTATGCATATTGACACAACTTGGCTCGTAGAAGTAGATTTGTGAACTCTCTCCATAAAGAATGACAAGAATAAAGGTTCTTTTACTCAGTGCAATTGAGCTATATTTGTAGTTATTGACTTTACATAAAAAGTCTCAATAATAAAAATACTGTCCTAGCAAGTGGGGCTGCAGTATTTATTCATATTTCCATTTTAAGCATACGTACCCGTCCCATTTCAAACTCTCGACAAGCCATTACAATTATCTGAAAAAGGAAGAAATATATAACTACAGGAAGTTAACATTTTAACATCTTTCACAAAAAGTTCAGAACTTTGCCATCTGAGAAAGTGCTCAGACTCTTTGTCTATTATTGAGGTGTTTAAACCTCTGTTAAAATCTAAATACAGGTTTTGCATATTAAGAATTGCACACATGCAGAAGTATGTACTTTTAATATTAACTTAATTTAAATACTAAACACCGAGTCTGAATTTTTATCACTTACAGCTAATCTACTCAAATAGCAATAGTAATTTCTTACATCCAGTTATTTGTATTCATTGCCATCCTAATGTTTTTAAATTAACAGTGAGATAAATCAGTCTATAAAAGTTATACACTTAAGTTCTTACATAGATTGACAAGTTATGATTGACCTTGCCATTTATACACAATGTATGTGGTTATATGCTTTGCAAGAAAACACAGCCATAGCTGGCTTAGTTAAATTGCCTGGAAAGAACCAGGACAGATTTTTGCATTGATCATACATAATTAAAGAAATATTCAAAATTTTTAAATGTAACTTACTGCTATTTTTCATGGAGTTGTGTGTATTACCTTAAACCTCTAGATAGGAAATCTTTAAATGTTAAGCTATTCATTGTACTATGGAGTAATATTAAGTTTCCCCAGTCACGAAATCACTGTTTTAATTGGTAAACATAATGTATGAATGATAAAGTTGTACAATTCAATCAGTAGAAAAAGATGAGTTTCATAGTACTAAAACTTCCACTTAATTCATTACAACAGTGCAAAACTATATCACTACATGAACTCTAAGAGGAAGACTACTCCTAAGCTCGCTCACTTTTTTTTTGTTTGAACCCTTATTTCTGAAACCGATTTTGCCAGTCCATAATGGACTAATTAGAGTGATAAACCCTATTCCAGGAAAATGATTAATGATGCATTTGAGCTGTTTGTATACAATAAAATAATTTTATTGGCAATATTTAAATTTAATGTTTTCCCACAATTTTCATTCAAACTATAAAAAACAAGTTATGTTTCAACACTGTAGGTCACTAAGATTTTAGCCAGTCAGTAGAATTTTTGGCGGAAGTCCAAGTTGCTCAATTTTTGTAAACATTCCTGTGTGCCAACAATTTCAATAGACTCTGAAAATGCATTCTTAGTTGCTCAATATTCATCACCATGTATGTATGCAACAAGTTTAAAAAGAGAAGTAGGGTACTTACTGCAACATTGTACTCCCATATCATTCTCCAGAAATCTATTACTGTATTTGCTAACGGTCCCTGGGTAGCAACATATGCTTTTGGCCCATGTACTCCCTAAAATTGCAAAAAAAAAAAAAAAAAAAAATTTTTTTTTTAAAAAGATAAACAGTTGAATGTTCACAACAGAAGTCTGGTTGCATTGGATAAAAAAAATCCCTATTTCATAATTTAAATGTAAATCTCGAATCTCTTTTCAGTGTCCTTTCACAAACTGATATTTTGTTCCATATCCAAAAGATGGCAAAAATAGCCTCCACCACACTTCCAAAGAGCTGACTTGATGTAAAATCAGGGGGTAAAACAATGGGAATTTTACAAGGTTATGTCTACACTGCAGCTGGGAGCTGCCTTCCTGCCAGGGTAGACGAATATGCGCTCATGCCACACAAACTAACACAGACAAATTAGCAGACTGGATACTCCAGCACAGGCTAGCCACCCAATAACAAGCCCACCTAACTTCATGCGCCTGAGATCAGGTGGCTAGCTTGTGCTGCAACATCCACATTGCTATTTTTAATATGCTAGCTCAAGGAGAACTAGAAGATGTCCATCTACTCAGGCTGGGTGAGATGCTCCTAGGTACAGTGTAGATGGACCCCCTATTGACTTCAAATGGACCAGGATTTCAGAGTTGTAAATTCTTAATTTTTTTATGCTGGCATAAAAGACCAAGGAGTTTAGTGAAAAAAAATTTTTTTAAGGAAAGTTTGTATGGAAGTTCCAATTCCGCAATATTTCCCTTGCTTTATAAGATTTGTTAAAAAGGAGGGGAAAAAACCGCAAATACTTCAGATCTAAATCTGAAAGTATGCTTCATATTAAATTTGCCCACCAAAAAAAGTTATAGGAAAACCTGCAAAATTATTTACATAAAAGAATGGCCATATTGGGTCAGAACAATGGTTCATTTAGCCCAATATCCTAACTTCCAATAGCGGCCAACCCCAGATACTTCAGAAGCAATGAAAAGAACAGGGCAATTTCCAAGTGATCTATCATCCTCTGTGATCCAGTCCCAGCATCTGGAAGTGAGTCTTAGGGACACTTCCTTAAGTGCATGCCTGACTGTCTCGGCTAGTAACCATTGATGATCTATCTCCATGAATTTATCTAATTAATTTTGCAACCGAGTTATAATTTTGTGATTACTACTAGTCTTTAAATTTCTTCTTTTAACTAGTGTTGCATTTCAAAGCTCAAGTTTTACAAGACAATTTTAGTCAGAATATTTTTATTTTTAAGTCAAAAGCAAATATTCTCAATGAACATAAAAATTTGACTGAACTTTGAAATATTTATTAAAAATTTCTCAAATCAAAATTATGTTCAAGTAGTGAAACTTTTTTTAAAAAAAAGCAAGAATTAGAGATTAGAAGCATGCCCACTGAAGAAAAGTGGATCAGAGTTCCAGTGAAACTTAAGAATTATGTCACTTCAGATCATACAGGCAAAAGGCAAAGCATAACAGCATCCTACCAGGACTCTACTACCTGAAGAGTAGGCTTTCAGAAAGAATGCTACTTTCATTGTATTAAAATAATCCTCCCCCCCACCCCAATAGTGATCAAATATTTGCTAAACATTGGAAGATCTGTATATAAATAATATTCTATATCTATCATCTCCATGCAGTGGTGAGTCTTTGCAAAGGCTCACCACTGCATGGAGATGTAGAGATACGTTGATATGTGTTTGAATATTCTATAATAAATATACAAATGTATATACACCTTATTTTTTATCTTAAAATATCCTATCATTTTCCTGTGAACAGTGTGTCTTATAAATGTTACCTGGAACTATATCTCAATAGAATGACAGATCTGCAGTTTTACTGCATTGAATTCGTGATAGATTAGCCAACTCCAAACTAAAGTATTTTTTTTTAATAAAAGTACAACGTATAGTATAAAGTAACATTTGACATTAACTCATTTAAAGTACACCCCAACATGTTTGAAAACCAACTGGAAATGTTCTATAGTAAGATTTGAGTTCTTATTTCATAAGGTTTGTAAAATATTAGATTAAAATTGCATTTCTATGAAATCAAAACTCCAAAGGTATTTTAATGTAGTCAGATGTTAATACATACCTTAATAAAATTTGCATTGATATAGTCTGAATCTTGCGGGAGTGTTTTTAAAGTCAGTTTAACCCGGCTGTGGTCAACTAAAAGAAGAGAGGGTTTTTTTAGTGAAGAATTATAGCACGTTAAGATATATTTATTACATAAATAAAGATATTGCTTGATGCAGGAAATTAATCATTAACAAAATGTTTCTTAAGATGCATAATAGTTTCTAGCAGATACTAGTCAGTCAATGAAACCAGCAATTTCTAAATAAGGTAATTTAGGTGGGAAAGGGCAGGAAAGACCTACAACTGTGCACTTAGAGCATCTCAGTGGATCTCCAAGCAATTTACAACCATGGCTAATTATTGGGAATCCTAAACAAATACTGTTACCATTGTATTGTTTTAAACCCCTCCTCCAATTGTCAACATTAAGCAAAAATTTAATACATATTAAATATAACAATACTTATATCTATACAAGCTTTTATATAGAGCTTTTCCTCAGTAGATCTCAAAGTATCATTAACCCAGTTTTACAGATGGGAAACTCCGGAAGAAATAGTTAGAGTGACTTGGCCAAGGTCATCCAATAGATCAGTGGCACAGCTGGAAATAGAACCCAGGTCTCCTGAGTCCTGTCCAGAACTCTATTCTTAAGGTCACACTTTATCATGGTCACCTTTGAGTGTTTGGGTTAGACTCAACTGTGACAGCAAATATCCTTTAAGGGCAACTGCATTTGTATTCCCCCTCTATAGTGCACCAGTGGCACCTACTCTAGGTTCCCAGCTAATTAACCATCACCTTTCTTGGGAAGACACTCATGTCTCCCTCCTAACTGGGGTTTTCCCTTGCCTAATTCAGTGATATTCCCAGCAAGCCAGACTGCCTAAATAGGCCAGCAGTTTCGCTTTGCTTTCTCTTCAAATGCTACAAGCAACTGTAATTGCCAGCAGTTAAAAGTTATCACACAGCCCTTTATAAGCAAGCACATTTATTTTTAAGGTGAAAACATCAGAGAAAATGTATTAAAAACAATAAAAGAACCACATACATCCTAATAAGCTTACCAGAGATCACTCCCCAGCTATAGCAGGGGCTCTGATAGGAGTCAGTCCTTCAAACCACAGAAAAAAAGTGTTTTTTTCTGTGGTTACAAGTTCATAACAGCTTTAGTTCAGAACTAGCCCACCCTTCCCTGGAATAAGTTAATTTTTCCTTTATACAGCTTGGGCCTTTGATTTTGACACTCCAGTAACAGGTAATCAGCAGACAATGGCTCGCTCCTCAGGGGACAACTTCAAAAGGCTGGGTTTTTGGAAGTGGGGAATTTACATTCATCTTGAGATTTCTCCAATCAAACCTCTTGACACTTGTTTGTCCCAGAAGTCCATTCTTGTCTGGAACACTGTTCACTACAGTCCTTTGAAGTTCATAACACTTCCAAGGGTTCACATCACATTTCTCCCTTAGAGAGATTACATATAATCCCGGCCGACAATAACCTTTGCATGTAATACAATGGACTCCAAAGATACTTAAACTTAATTCAACAAGGGTTTTCGAGGGTATTGCAGGAAATTGCCATATCTGTCACAATTGACATTGGCTGTTAGGAAAATGGGACTAACAAAGTTATTATTTTCCTCTTAAAGGAAAATATGGCAACACATTCTCAACACAGAGTGCTAAACACTGACAAGGGAATGCAGCTGGTTGAGAAGACCAGATGCTGAACATGCGAACTACCGTAGGAGGGTACTGAGTGTGGCCTGGGAAAACAGTATGCAACAGAAACTAGTTGAGAGACAGCATTTAGGCAGTTTCTTAGCATATTTTGTCTCTGAAAAAGCATATACCAAGAGGAAGGAGGAAAGAGCCTTTGCAAGCAAACCCTGGGATAAAGACCCAAGGGCTCAGGTTCCCCCTGCCTACTCAGTTTTCAATAGAGCTATTCCAACTGACTTCCGGATTGCTACGACCTATTTAGAAATTGCTAGCCATGGACATTTCAATCAGAAACACCAATATAATACTAGATGCTCGGTGAAGTGCCAAAGTAGCATGCAATATATCAGAAGTAGAATTTCCACATAAGCTTTTAAAGCAAAATTCAACAAAGATTGCCAATTTTTTGTTTTGGATAGAAACAAAGGGAAACAATTGAAACATTTTTATTAACACTATAAATCTCTGGTTTACACCTAAAACAGAATTTTTTTCAGCTTGTTTGCCTTTTAGATTTAGCAGGCATCTACTCAGATGTTCCTGTATTTGGACAGTTTAGGATTTGTTGTATGAACCATAAGCAACAGAGCCTTCAGCATAAAGTAAGTAACAGTCACAAAGCTTTGGTGACCAGAAAGTGTTGTGATTGAACAATTGTGCAAGATTAGTATAACAGCCAGGTATTTTGTTTTAAGCACTCTAGGTTACTGAACTCTTTGAAGCACACATTCAGCTCTGTTTAGGGACTAAGGATATGCGGATATTGCTCCATAAGAACCATCATATTCAAATGGTTTATTTACAAGTACACAACTATAAATGCTTACATTTTAAGCTAAGAATTTCAACTGTGAAGCTTCTTTCTCTAGAGACAAATACACAAATGAAAGTTTGCCTAGTGATGTAGCAGCTCACTCCATCTACTGAGGAACCTTAGTAATCTTTCTAGTCTGTTGCTTGGACATTTTATGATTCAGGAAAACTACAGGGTTCTTGAAGTAAAGTCGAAGTTAGTGAATTCTATTGCAGTGTCATTTCTGTGATTATTAAGGGGATACCAGGAAGTTAATCCTTTTTAGGTGCTATGGAAAAAAATGAGCTAATCCTGCTCAGTAACAGTTAGTACACTTTCAATATAACATAAGTAAAGAGACAAACATATTAACGTTCTTCAGCTGAACATAGCAAATACATCTGTAGGTAATCCATGTTATTTGCCAATTGTTCATTCAATTTGATTGTGATGCTTCATAATTATTGGACATTCCCATTAATACAATATTGAATAATAAATCCTGTTTTAGGTGGTTTCAAATTTACTCTAAATCAAACACAGTGTTCTAGAGTGAAGATTGTCCTTGGGAGTCTAAGCTCAGGCAACATTGTAACTGACTTTCAGTTAGGCTGTGGCCTGAGACTAGCATTAGGTCATTTACGAATGAAAAAAAATAGATTTGTGCCTTCCCCCCACCGCTTCTTCAGAATATAGAAAGGAGACTTGAAACTTAAAACAAGCCTTTAAAAAAATACCCATTAGAAATTCATATCCTGTCTACCCTATTTTCCCCAAAGACACTATGGATGGATGGAGATTTAGGAGGCATTTTTTGTATCTTGTAGGGTTATTTAAATTAGAGGATTTGCATGAAAAGTGGGTCTTTGTTTCTGCTCTTGTGACGCACTCCCCAGCAAAAAAGGGGAGATCGTGCTCTCCACAGCAACTAACTGTGAGGTCAAGAGTATTAAGTCTTCAGGTGGAGAATAAGCATCAGTAGGAAGCCAACCCCTAAGGAAGGAAGACCCTGTTTTCAACCAAATGTCATTAACAAACAGGAATAGAAATGTAGGAAGTAGGCCATAAGAATTACTTCTAAACAACATGCTTCCCAAAGCTTTTCATTAGATATCAGCAAAGTATCACTTTTATGTGTTGCTACAATAATTTACTTCAAGCAAACATTTTTGGCAGGTGTATACGTAACACTCCTCATAAAGTACCAGTTTTACTCCCGGGCAAATTCTGCAACCTTGTGCATGCACAGAATTCATGCCCCCCCCGATTTCTTTGCTTTCTCGCAGAAAAATGACTTTCTGACAGGGAAGCAAAGGGAAGCTGCAAGAGCAGTCATGCACCACTCCCTAGCAGCGCAGGCACATCGTTTCAGGAGCAGTCGGCAGAGAGGCAAATCACCGCAGGGCTGGGGATACTCCAGTTAGTGGCTCTTACCCTGAGCTGGGATCAGCTGCTAGTCCTGGCTGGACTGGAGGCAGGAGAAAACGGGACGGCCTTTTCCCCTGAAAGGAGTTGCTGGGGCTGTGTCAGACGCATCCCCAGAAACCTCCCCCAGCTGCAGGAAGTTCAGCATCCTCCCCTGCTTCCTGCTCCCATCATTCCTTGGCCGTGGAGGGGGGGTGTCACTGGATGGGGAGCTGCTCCCCCATCTGCCGAACCCCGGTGCATCTGGACGTCCCATACCCAGACACCTCTGCCAAGCCTCACCCGATACATCTAGAACCCCACTAGCCCTCCATACACAAATAGTTCCCCACTGAACCTTAACCCCTGCATTTGGTGCCCCACTGCACCCAGACCACCCCCCACTGAGCTCCCTGCACTCAAACCCCCACCCTGATGCCCCACCCCTGCACCACCTTGAGCCCCCACATCCAGACCCCTCACATCCAGACCCCCATGCAACTGACCCCCAACTAGTTGCACCCAGACCCCCATCCCACCACGCCCCACCCCCCACACTGAGACCCCAACACCCAGACTCCTCTGCTGAGCCCCACCCATCTTTACCTGGAAGCTCCTGTAGAGTCCCATTGCCCCTGCACCTGGAACCCCCGCAACAAGCCTCTGTGCATCCAGATCCTCCCACACCTAAACCTCCCACTGAGCTGCTTGCACCCAGATTGTCCCACACAAAATCATCTCACCCCACACCTGGATCCCCCCCACACTGAGCCCCTCCACACTTGGATCCTGCCTGGTTGAGCTTGTCTGCTCCACACCTGGTGCGCCTGGCACATAGGGACAGAGCCCCAGAGTGTTTCTGGAGCAGGTCCAGGCCTTGTGCTATGTCAGGGTCAGCTGCAGCCTCAGCACTGAGTCTGTGTCCCAGGGGTAGGAGGGCTGCAGTGTGATCTCCCACCTTCGTGCAGCCAGTGGCCTGTGCTCCCCACTGCCATGCTGGAGCCTCTGCATTTAACAACAAATAAACTTTGCAGAATTTGAAAATATTGTGCGCAGGATTTTTAATTTTTTGGCACAGAATGCCTTCAAAAGTACAGTTTATAGAACTACAAGAGCAGCTGCAACCCTCACTAGTTTTAAGACACAGTACACCTTTTTTTTAAAGATACGGATAATCCCTTTGAGTATGTTATATTGCTGTTATAGCAGCAACGTAATTATTGCCATGTCATACTCTTTAATCCTATTTCACCCAAACACAAAGCTCAGTTGCAAAAACTCATTTATGAAAATTGTTGAAAATATCCAGAGATGGGCTTATCATCATGCAGCCTGGCTCCACTCCCCGGATCTCAACTAAATCACCTACCTACACTTCTGGTTCCCCACTTCTCTAGCTGCAAGCTGAACTCAAATCCTGGTTCACCACCCCTCTGCTGCCAAGCTCCACAGAACATGACAAAGTATGCACGGTTATCAAATTAACCCCGCTTGTAGGGAAAGCTGGAGAGCACGAAGCAGCGGCAGACAGATCCACTATGGCAGGGAGACAAACCAAGATGCCAGGTATCTGGCTGCAGCAAAATGCCTTCACAGCCCATTAGGAGGTGGGGGCCATTGTCTGGCATGTAGGAAAAGGTGTGTGGCCCTTTAGGGAGTAGGTAGCCAGCGAGTGACTTGCTGTAGCAGCTTCAGACAAGGTGAGCATAGGGATGCTGACCCATCCGCCCCACACTAGATGACTGGAAGAGAGAGGAGACTATTTAGGTCCACAATGGTTCAGGAAAAGCCCTCTCTCGCCTGCACTAGGCAGAACAGCAGGAACTAAAGCACTTTGTTGTCTCGTTATGCCATGTACACATACAAAATGGGAAAGGACTGCCTAGTAAGGTGTACTGTGGAAAGATCTGGGGGTCATAATGGTCTAGATAATACTTAGTCCTACCATGAGTGCAAGGGACTGGACTAGATGACTTCTCGAGGTCTCTTCCAGTCCTATGATTCTATGAAGTAGCAGATTGGTGAGAACAGCAAAAGGTGGGAAGAAACCCCCCACCCCCAGCAGCAGAAGCAGAAAAGGAGATTGTTTCAGCTCATTGGTGCAATGCTGTAACTGAATGGTGAGAACAGGAAGTGGGGGGGTGTGACAGTGTACCCCATAAGGCTTTATGGGGAGATGCTTATAAATGTATATATAATATAACTGGAATATGTTTTATGCTACATGTGCCATGTAACATATCTTTGTAAAAGTTATGATCTACTGAATCTATTCCTCCTCTTTGTATGCATGTATCATTTTTGTAGTTGAAGTTATGAATATTGGTTGTATTTATTTCTTAAGAAAGGAATGTGCAGGTTAAGTGCCCAATCAAGAAGCACTTAACAGACAAAAAGAAGTTGCAGACACCAATCCACATCTGAGCTTGGCCAGGAATGTGGCTGGGCTGATAACTGAGTTGTGCATGGACATGTGACTTGCCCATGTGACCAAAAAAACTCCATTTTGTAACTGGATGCTACACAGGGAGAGGGAGGGGTGTCTACACAGAGGAGAAAGTCTATTTAAACCCCTGGGAGACCCCTCCATTTTGTCTTCAGCTGGCTAAAGAGAGAGCCTCTCCACCCCCCAATGACACACCTGAAAGAGGCTGGAACAAAGGACAAGGACAATAGGAGGTGTGAGTGATTGCTGGACCCAGGCTAGGAGGACCATAGCCTGTAAAAGGAAGTTTACTGGAACTGGTGAGGTTTTAAATCTGTATTCAGTGTGATTAGACAGACTTGCGTGGTTTATTTTATTTTACTTAGTAATTCACTTTGTTCTATTACTTGAAACCACTTAAATCCTTTCTGTACTTATTAAAATAACTTCTTACTTATCACTTAACCTGGAGTACATGTTAGTTCCTGGAGAAGGGCAAGCAGCTGTACATATTTCTCTCTCTCTGATATAGAGGGCGAACTATTTATGAGTTTACCCTGTATAAGCTTTATACAGGGTATAAGGGTTTGAACCCCACTGGGAGTTGGGCACCTGGGTGTCAAAGGCAAGAACACTTCCTGAGCTGCTTCCAGGCAAGCCTACAGCTGTTAGGGGACGTGCCTCAGACCTGGGTCTGGGTTTGCAGCAGGCTAGCGGGTCTGGCTCAAACCAGACAGGATTCTGGAGTCCCAAGCTGGAAAAAGGCAGGAAAGCAGGGGCAACAGTAATCTTGGCACACCAGGTGGCAGCTCCAAGGGGGTTTCTGTGATACCAACCCATCACAGGGTGTCCCCCCACCTTCCTGCTGGTCATAGCAGGCATGTTAGAGCTGATGGGGTAGGGAGTTCCAAATCCAGCTCATGGGGGACCAAAAGGAGCTCGAGGGGCCACAGGAAACCAGGGGGTAGGATCCTCGCTACATGGGCAAGGGGTTGGACATAGGACCACAGCTATAGATCCCAGGGTGGTCTGCATCTACCAAATGGATACCCCATTTACTTGGAAGTAACACAGATCTGGAGGGAAGCAAACACACCTTGTGGTGAACTAGCTAGGGGGCGGGGATGCCAACAGAGAATTGATTCAAGTTGTCTGAGCAGTTGTTTCCGAAGTTGTTTCTGCAGTACTACAAGACTTACAAGGTGTAATGGGTTGCCCAGAGCCAGGACACTTGAACGAACGAACAGACTGTAAGAGAGGAGAGCAACATGACTGGCCGTGGTGAGTCTGATCAGCACCAAATACAGATTGCAGGGGCAGGGTGTTAAAGTGAGTCCCTTTCATCCAATGATGCAATGGTGTCTGTAGGGGGAACCTCAGCAGGGTTCAAGGAACTTGCTCCCACCTAGGTCCCCTGAAAGGAAAAGTGGGCGAGATGGGAGGGCGGTCTCTTACCCCTCCGTCCAAGAGGGCAGGAGACACTGAACCTAGTGGAGTAGCAGAACAAGCAAACAGGCTACGTGGGGGATCTGGTCTCCTAAGAGCTGTGTTGGAGATGTCTGGGGTACACACACCTTGTACAGAAGTTATGGCATTACACAACCTTAAGTTGTTTCAGCAGCTGATAGCTTCCACTGGTGAGGGAGGACTGGAAGTGGTTTTAATGGAAACCCAAGGCTCCAGCTTGGGAGACAGGTGATAACCACATGAGGCAGGCTGCTCAACAGGGGGCAGAAGCCCTTAAAAGGGGGGGGGGGGTAATTTATGAGAACCCTACAACTCACCCACTGATCGGGAATGTGAATGCACAGGACAGAATTGCTTTCCCAGGGGCAACTGGTGAGCAACAGGGCACTGAGGGTGCCAGTCACGAGTATGGTTATGTTGGGGTGGCTGACCCAATGGGAGTTCACTTTCTAAGCACCACTAAAGATAAAATTGAGAGGTGAATTTGTAGACATCACTGTTGCACAGGGAGGTGCTGACAGAAAGTAAGTTGGGGCAAAGCAAGCAGGGCAATGAAATGCCCAAGCAGCCAAGGGTAGCTACAACATGGGAAAACTGGGAAGCTGCCTTCCTGATGTATGTGGGCTTTATTGCAGATGCTTACCTAGACAGAAGCTCAGCACTGTTCAAATATATGGTTATAATCAGGTGTGCATATCATACATTACGGGGCATGGCTTGGTTTATCTAGGAGGAACAGTTTAGATTGTGGGCAGCAACACAAACCCGTGGGACATACCACATCATACACTGTGGTTAGATTAGATGACACCACAGGCTGGTTTCCATACTGACAGTTCATTCTGCAGGAAGCCCACCAGAGGCCTGAGGCTCATAATGACATTTGCTGGGCATTTAATGAAAGTAGTTTTTGTAGCATCTGAAAATTTAGGCATGCTTGCAAAATGTGCTTTAGAGCCTGCAATTACCACAGTAATTGGGGAAGACTGCAGTAGGGAAACAGAATGGATGGGTAATTCAGGTGCTGCCCACAGACCCATGGGGGCCGGAGCAGGGTATGGGGGCCAAGGCATAGGAAGGGTGGGGCTGATCTGAAAATGGGGGGGCTGGACAAAAAGTGTCATTACCAATTAAGCTAGAGGAGTTAAAGGTGTCCCTTTAGGATTATGCGGACAAGACAGATGAGGCATATTTATGGGATGGGTTTACTGAGGGGTTTAGGATCCCCTTTACAGGGGAAATAAAAGTCATATTATGTCCAAAAAATTTAAGTCCTTAGTGATAATGGATCATATTGTAAAGAAAAAGATGACGCAAGAATTAAAGAATAGAGTAGCAGGGCCATGCAGTCATCTACCGATACAGAACATGTGGGTTTCTCCCCCAAGCTTGGTCCCTAAGGAAGTTCCAGGTGAATATAATTTAATTCACCACCTGTGATACTCACAGAGTAGCTCCATTAACAGTGGAATAGACCCAGACTTGTGTTCTGTGCACATGGTTAGGTCTTGTGGCCCCGGGGCACTGATGGCCAAGGGTGATATCAAGTCTACTTGTCGACCGCTGCCAGTGCATCCTTCCAACTTTGAAAGAGAAACCCAAAATGTTAAAAAATAATATTATTTTGATAAAGTTATGCTCATGGGATGGGAAATATCTTGTTTGGCATTTGAGAAATTTGGATGAGTGTATTAGCCTGATGGACAACTTTCAGGCACTAACTAAAAAAATGGGGGTACCCATGGCAGAGAAAAAAAACAGAGGGGCCTTCCACAATGCTGACCTACGTGGGTATAACACAGTGGGTATACAAGCTCCCTTAAGATAAGCTTCTGGACAGGGCCGGTGCAAGGACATCTCGCGCCCTAGGCGAAACGTCCTTGCACCAGCCCTGCGCACCCCCCACCCCGCGGCTAACACCCCCCCGACCGCTCGCGGGCCGCAGCAGCCTCCCCCACCCGCCCGCGGTGAGCCTCCCCCTGCCTCCCGGCTCCACGCTCAGCTGCTGAGCTGAGCTCGGAGCCAGGAGGCAGCCACAGCGAGCCGCCCATGAAGCCCTGCTGAGCCCCACTGGCACGGCAACAGCCCTCGCCACAGCAAGGCTTGAGCATGGAGCCTCCCAGCTTGAGCGTGGAGCCGGAAGGCAGGAGGCAGCCGCCTGCCGCCGAAATGCCACCCCCCAAATCCTGGCGCCCTATGCAACCGCCTAGGGTCGCCTAGTGAAAGCGCCGGCCCTGCTTTTGGAGCTACTGGGCTTGATCAGGAGAAGTAGGGGGGCCATAAAAGTTATGCTCCACGAGCTACAATCTATTAAATGGGCATCTTAACTTTGCCTGCCAGGTGTCAGTCCTGGGTCTGGATGCTGCAAGCAGGGCGCAGAATGCCGCTGCAAGCATAGACAGACCTCACCATGTTCTAAGAGTTACTAGAGAGATGGAGGATTTGGGGGGTTTGGGAACAGTTTCCAAGCCATTTTAATGGCATGTCATTGTACAGGGAGGAATGGATACTTGCAGATGGTTTAAAGATACCCCAAAACCCGTACCTCCCAAATCATCTGAGTGTGTTTTACTAAGACAGGTCATGTGCCCAAAAATGACCCTTCATATGAATACAAAAAAGGATACTACAAAATAAAACATTTTTGGAACATTTTCGGAACATTTTCTCATTTGGTTGCAGTGGTCATTTGGGGAACAGAGTTTGCTAATAAAAACGTCTATTTCTGGTGTAACAACATGGTGGTGATGCATGTTATCAGTTACTAGTCCTCCAGATCACAGAGTTATGAGCTATGTAAAGGCATTTGTACTATGTTTAAGTTTTAATATTGGTTTCTCTTCCAGACAGGTGTCCAGGGTTGATGTCATATCAGATGCATGGTCTCATTTTCAGATGGACAGATTTTGGTAGCCAGCATCAGAAGCCTGCAAGGAACCCAAACGGATGATGCTAGCTAGCACTACAAAACTTTGGTGTACGACAACTGTCATTGTAGTGCAGAGATAGGTGGCTCTGTGAACACTGCAGAGCTACAAAAGAAGTCTTAATGATTTTGTTCAATTTCAGGAGCAAAAGGGCATGTCACCAGTATTGCCCATAATGGAAGAATGAGTGCTGCAGTACATGGTGTCATTAGGAACCCGACAACTGGTATCATCAACCATCTCCACTCACCTACCAGACCGTACACTGGTCAGTAGGCTGAATGGTTACTCAGATCCATGTAGTGTTTTTTTAGTTTTGAGACCATCCTGCTAGAAACTTCCAGGCACCAGTCCTAAGGAAGATACATGCCGTCCCATCGCTGTTACTGTGCTTAAGGATCTGGTGCGGAACGTAAAGCCCACACATCACTGTGGACAAGAGGTAGGCTTATTCAGGGTGGCATTACTGGTAGAACATTTTGGAAGTTTTAGGATCAGTGAACTAGTACCTGGGTTCTATAGGGACTCGTCTGGAAGGGCTATGGAATTGAGGGATACACACTGGGAGGGGCAATTGGTCATATTAACTTTGAGGGAGTCAAAGATAGCTTGAGTAGGTCAAAGATGGATTCACCCCACCTCCTTGATCTATTATTCTACAGGAGGATGACAAGCCTGCGATCTGCCGTGTGGAGACAGTGATGGCATATGTTGTGTGACAGACCCAGACAAGTGGGATACAGAAATCTCATAGAAGGCAAATATACTGGCCATTGGATTAACAGTTTTCGGTTCCCTGAGTGACCAGAGCAGGGGCTGCACTAGAAAAAGCAGGAACTTTCTGGAACCAATTTAAGGCAGGCAGGCTAATTAGGACACCTGGAGCCAATTAAGAAGAACCTGCTAGAATCAATTAAGACAGGCAGGCTAATCAGGGCACCTGGGTTTAAAAAGGAGCTCACTTTAGTTTGTGGTGTGGAGTGCGAGGAGCTGGGAGCAAGAGGCACACAAGGAGTTGAGAGGGAGAAGAGTTGAAGGACTGAGGAGTACAAGCATCAGCAGACCATCAGGAGGAAGGTCTGGCAGAAAGCATAAAGAAGGTGTTGGGAGGAGGCCGTGGGGAAGTAGCCCAGGGAGTTGTAACCGTCACGCAGCTGTTACAGGAAACCCTAAAGACAACTGCAATCCACAGGGCCCTGGGCTGGAACCCGGAGTAGAGGGTGGGCCCGGGTTCCCCCCAAACCTCCCAACTTCTGATCAGACACAGGAGGAATTTGACTGTGGGTTCTACCAGAGGGGAAGATCTCTGAGGCGATCAAAATCCGCCAATAGGTGCAGGACTCACCAAGGTAGAGGAGGAACTTTGTCACAGTTGCAATAAGGCCAGGGAGGGATGGGCCTCCTCTTGATTCATGGTGACGGGAGTCTCCCCACAACATACCAGTTTGTCACAGTTTTAAGGCCGGGGTCTGATGAAGTTGGGCTTCCAGCACATGAGTTTGGTTCACTCATTCAGGATCGGGCAGCAACAACAGTGGCCCAACTGGGTCTGAGAGCTAGTGCAACTCAGGCAATTAGGTGTCGACATTCTGAAGCATACAGAATGTACCCGAGACCCCAGATGGGGAATCAGTGTTCATTTTCCTTTGTGTTTGTATTCCAGATGTTGACAAATGAGACAGGCAGACCGGTGGGGATCTGCGGGCACAATATTGTTTACTGGGCGCATAGACAGGCTTCCAACTTACCTGGAGGTTACAGCTAGGCCTCAGTGGTGAAGCAGCCCTAAGCTGGCATGGGAGGAGGGCATAAGAACATAAAAATAGCCATATTGGGTCAGACCGATGGTCTATCTAGCCCAGTATCCTGTCTTCCAACAGTGGCCAATGCCAAGTGCTTTAGACGGACCAGCTGTTATGGGACCATGCATGTTATGGGACCAGCTGTTGTCCCTTCTGAACACTGTGGTGGCCCATGAGCAGGCACCAGATATGATTTTTCCCCAAAGTGAACCACAACAATTTGGAAAGGTGTAAAGGGGTGGACTTAATGATCAGAGCAAAGAGGGACTTGGGGCAGATCCTGGAACTTTCCCAGGAATAAAAATAATTTGGTCAGACAGGGTGTGGCAGGAAACTGTGAAGCCCCCTTTGGTTGACAAGGCTAGGAACTATGTGAATAGGGAGGGGGCCAAATTCACAGATGGCATGGGGGATTAGTAATTTATCATCCAGACAGTATAAGGGGCACCAGAATTATTCAGGGAGACTAGGGTCCACTTGTCAGCCTTAGGGTATATGTAATTGATTATGGAATTACCTGCACTGTACACTTTTATCTGCCAATGTACTACCTGACATTTAGGAATGAAGTTGCAGCCTAGTCAAACCCCATTCAGTTTAATCATAGCCAGACAATGGAAAGGTCCCTGGGACAAATGTCGAAATGTAGCATTTTGGGGAAAATGACAAATATCACAGCTGCAGAATTGCTGAGTTAATGGGGCATCACTCAAATGAGTGGGGCAGTTCACTCCTCTTTGAGCTACTGTTTCAGGCTGTCTGGAACTCCAGAAGGAACAGACTGCACTGGTTTATCTCTTTTGTTTTCCAGATTCTCTGTAACCCTTACAATTCCAGAAGCCTTTAAAAAAAAAAAAAAAGTAATGAGTTGAGATTCTAGAGTACAATTCTGTAGGAGAGGGTGAATCCTGTGGCAAATTCTATGATTACAGAATACATCAAACCCTGGATATGTTAATACATATTTATGGTTCCAGTTTAGAGTTTAAAAATTGGCCCCTCTGGATAATTCATGTTAAACATTTTAAATTAAAACAGAATTTAAGGTAGTGTATTAAAAGCTGTATAAACAGCCTAAAATAAAACACGCACTGATTTGTTTAGGTTGGAACTAAGATGGAATATGGTAACGAGTATGTCATACTTATACTCCTCTCTGGTGGCAAGAGCAGTTTCCGCGGAATTTAAAGATTGGCAAATGCTTTATAAAAATCTATTGTGCCTTTTTTTCCTCCTTTATGACAAAAGGATCCATAAGAGTTTTTCCCAAAAAAGCTTTCTGGATTTCACTTCGATACCAACATAAAATCTTTTCTTCCCTAGTTCAATGAAGGACCTCCTGAATATCTTAAGATATTCTCAACTCAAATGAGCAGGAATTGTACTTCTAGACTTCTGATTTTCCTGAATGCCACCAAATTCACCTGAGGTCTGCCCCTCTTTTCATACAGCTGTTGAACACTTAATTCAGTTCCCAACTCCCCTGCATACAGCTGTGTTCTGCAGGACTAACACGGGTATTTTTTCTAGTATATTTATATTTAAATAACTAAAAAGACAAACGGAAGCTCTAAGTGCCCAAGCACACCATTAACACCACAATTAAATCTCAGCAACATTAAAATGATCATTCAACAGTGCACCAGTGGACCAGACATCTAACAAAGACTTCTTTCCACCCCTTTATTGTTATGGGAAACATACATTTAGCCTTCTCTGTAAGTTCCTATCAAATGTATGTCTTTTCAGCATGTCTGGAAAGTCATCAAATTTGGACTATTTCAGGCCAAGGTGGGGAGCTGCAGACTCTTGGAGCCGCCACTAACAGAGTGGAAAGATTTATTTCTGCCCATGACATAAAGAGGTCTAGGGTCTTAGAAACCATTAACCGCCTTGTGCCTCCCTGGTGGTTAATCGAAGTCATAATCATGGCACTGTCCAACTGAAACTCTTCTAGATAACTGTCATTTGTTCTGAAAATTCAATACAAAGAACCTCATTGCATTGGTCTCTGGCTTATGGATCACTTTCATTCATTCTCTGTTCATTAGCCCTGAACTATTGCTTTCCCTAAATGAGCATCCTAACCCTGTAGGTTGGCATCTGTGTTCAATACCTTCCACTCCAGAAGCAGGTCAATAGATAGTTGCTATCCACAAAGGAATGACTGTTTCAGATAATGCCACACCTTCTTAGATATCTTCAGATATAAAACCATCTGTGGTATCCCAACTTCCTTCTATTGCACCAAGATTTCAAATGGACTATTGGACAAGTAGGCTAAGGACACTACAACTTGACTTTCCACCACTGATCCTAGTGCCTGCAGCAACTCCACACTGTTCTTCTAATGAATAATCAAAGCTTTGCCCTAGCTCTGAAGTTTGTCATTTTATCTTGTAGAGGCTGCTTATTAGGTCTTTTAATCTTGCTCCATGACCTACCAGCTACTGCTAGACACTAACAGAACTATTCTGGTTTATTACCTACTCATTGCTTATTGGGAAACTGCAAACCTCTGACACTGCTGGCCTGCCTGTTTACAAATTGGCTCCAAGCAGTCAGTCATCCAGGTAAGGATGGACACCTGCCTTTTCTTTCAGTGCTGCAGCCAACACTATCATAATCTTGGTAATTGTACTTGTGGATGTAGCCAGTTCAAAAGGCAGGGCTTGTTGCTGAAAGTGCTGCCCCAGGATGGCAAACTATAGGGATGAAGCATGGCAGTATACAAGATCCAGAGAACATAGAACATACTCAAGTGCACTAATTGAATAATGGACTTCAAGGATTCCATGCTGAAAGCTGAGACTGAAGAGGACGACAACCTTTTTTAAATTCAGAACTGGTTGTAGACCTATCATTTCTGGAACAGCAAAGTATGAAATCCAGTGGCACCTTAAAAAGTAACAGATTTTTGGGCATAAGCTTTTGCGGGTAAAAAAACCTCACTTCAGCTTACGTCCAAAAATACGTTAGCCTTTAAAGTGCCACAGGACTCCTCGCTGTTTTTGTGGATACAGACTAACATGGCTACTCCTCTGAAAGTATGAAATAAATCCCTGCACTTCTCTAACCTCCCGGGACTGGATTAATGGCCACTCTATTCTCAAGATATGGTTTTTGTGTCTGAGCTCTTTGCCACTTGCTTATGTTAGAGCAACAAATGAATGAATTGCTGAAAGGGTTTACACTGAATCTATGATTTTATGATACCTTTGTCGTTCCATCCCATTTCTCTATTTGTTATACTCTTTGTATTAAAAATAATAATAATTGTAAGCTTTTCTGCCAGGGCCCATGTTTTCCTACATGTTTATACAGTGTCTGGTACAATGGGGCACCAATCCTAACTGGGCGCTACCAAAATGCAAAAAACAAAAAAGACTCATCAGGGATTGAAATTTCCCCCAAAAATCTTTTTGTTAGAGGTTTAAATTTAACCTGTGTATAAGAATTATCTGTCATACCACAAACAAAGCCACATCTAGAGTTTACATTGGTATGTCTTCACTTTCTACCCCAAATAAGTAATTTCTGATCCTCTTAATGGGGGGGAAGGGGGGAAATCAAAGCTAGATACTTAAACCTGAATTAAATTTCAAGACTGAATTAATTTTGAGTAACTGAATGAATGTGGTGCTTGTGAAGTGAAAAGTGCTGGTTTGACAGGCCTGGAGACCAAAGTCCACTATTCACTGCAAGTTTGTTTTGTAAAGTAATATGGTTCTAAGTAACTTTAAAATAGAAACTAGAAGGCTGAAATAACCATATATACCAGGCCAACATTTCACTTTAAAGGCCGATTAGGAGAGTCTTGACAGCGAACCTTTATGCAGAAAATAATTTCTATCTAATTTAACTGTTCAACAGAATGTGAATAGTAAAACTGGGAAGGTACATTAACATGGATAATTAACATTTTTCTTTGTTCTGTAGTAGAAGAATCAAAACTTACATGGCAATATGTCCTTATATCTGTTCTTTTTAACATTTTCTTCTCTTTCTCCAGTGACTGTTGGATAGATTTTTTCAGTTCTATATTTGGTTGATAATCTTCTTAACCTCTGAAATAAAGATGTTAAAGTTTAAGCAGCGTTAACATCTCAACATAATGAAAGCTTTGAGCAAATGAAGCACAGCACTGTTGTACTTGCATCACATTGTACTTCAAAAACAAATCTATTCATAACTAAGGCTGCTAGTGTGTCACAGAAGTCACGGATTCTGTAACTTTCCGGAACCACCAGGACTTCTGCAGTGGCCGGTGCGGCTGGGACAGGGGGCCACCGGAGGACCTTGGCAACCCTGGGCCAGCCGCACCAGCTGCGGCTGGGACAGTCTTGGATCACTTCACCCCCCCTCCCACCACCCAGCAAGAGTTCAGGTGTGGGAGGGGGATCAGGGCTGGGGGTTGGGGCACAGGAGGGGGTGAGAGCTCTGGGCAGTGCTTACCTTGGGAGGCTCCCTGGAAGCGGCGACATGTCCCTCCCTCTCAGCTCCTAGCTCCACATGCTGCCTCCATCCACAGGCACCGCCCTCGCAGCTCCCAGCCAATGGGAGCTGCGGAACTAGCACTCGAGCTGGGGGCATCACATGGAGCTAGGAGCTGAGAGAAGGACATGTTGCCACTTCCAGGGAGCCAGGTGGGGAGTCTGCCAGCCCCACCAACACCCTCCCCTCCCCCCAGCACCAGCGGGAGTCCCAGACCACGCATTGCCCCCTCCCCCGCCCGGCACCAGCGACAAGATTTAGTCAGGGCTACATAGTACAAGTCACAGGCTGTGAATTTTTGTTTACTACCCGTGACCTGTCCATGACTTTGGATTAAAAATACCCGTGACTAAAACGTAGCCTTATGCATAACTCACCCTTCCTCTTCCAATCTCTCCTGAGTAACAACTGTACTCAAACTATTAAAATGTCTGAAACACTAAATGCTGCAAACAAAGCTCTACTTTGCACCCCTTAAAAATGAGATGTTACAACCAGGAAGAAAAAGGGGGGGAAAATGAGATGTTACAACCAGGAAGATAAACTACAGTTTCTATTAAGAGGAAAAAACCCCACACCAATATTGCTTTAGAAGGGACTGGTCGGAGATCAAGGTTTAAAAAGCACTTTAAGTAGAATAGAGGAAAGGTAACAAAAATAAATCAGTTACGTTTTCCAGGTAAGAGAGCATGGTAGCAAATACAACCAAGTCAGTGTTAACCCAGGGAAACAAAGAGATTACATAAATATATCCAAAGAGAAATCTAGTTGAGAAAAAGTTGATCCATTATTGCAAGGAGATTAACTGGCCCAAAATCAGATATTTAACTTTTTTTCCCCTAAAGGTAATCCGCAAAGGATAAGAGTTGAACATGTGCTTGGATTTTGCACTTCTCTAGGATGCATACAGATGACCTGAAGTATCAGAGGATTTTCTGTGGGTTTGTTTTTTTCCCTACACATTGGAAATTCAAGTCTACTGCAGAAGACTATCAACTGCAAAACTGGTAGAATGACTTCACAAGTACCAAGAAAGTAGAACCTGACTAAAAAGGGGAAGCAATTTTTATTCAGACTGCTTAAAACTCAATAGTTTTTATTAATATCTGGTTAAGAAATGACTAAAACACAAAGAGTTGATTTAGATTTAATGCTCCGCCCCTTCAATTATAAGTCTGAGAAAGACTACAAATAGCATTTGAGAACCACAAGTCTCCCAGAAAAGCCATGGAAAACCTGACTTGCTATTTCGAAGACAAAAAAGGGAGAAAATGTTTTGACAAACCTTTTATGTCTTCTTTATACATCATGAAGTCGTAATATGAGGCAACAATCTATCAGCTGGTTTTGATCACTCTAAAGCAGGCATACTCAGACTGAGGCTCAGGAGCTGCAAAAGTCGCTCTTTAAATGGGTCTTCTGCGACTCTTTGCAGCACATATTAAAACACCATGTGATTTAATTATTCATCAATCTAAGGGTATGTCTATACTTACGCGTCCCGTCGGAGGCGCGCGATCGATGTTCTGGGTTCGATTTATCACGTCTTGTCAAGACGCGATAAATCGAACCAGGAAGTGCTCCGTCGTCGACGCTGGTACTCCAGCTCGACGAACGGAGTAGGCGGAGTCAACGGGGGAGCCTGCGCGCCGCGTGTGGATCCCGGGTAAGTGCTTTTTCATTCGAACTAAGGTACTTCGACTTCAGCTACGTTATTCACGTAGCTGAAGTTGCGTACCTTAGTTCGATAGGGGGGGTAGTGTAGACCTAGCCTAAGTTATTAACCAATCAGGCTGCTTTTACTATGCTATTAAACAACTGTAGAATACTTGGCCAGTTATTACTATGAGAAAATTACAAAGTTAATGGATGAAGAGAAAGCAAAAGATAACATAAATGGACTTTAATAGATAAGTTTTGCCCTCAACTCCAAGCAGGGTGAAGGAAAGGGTGACTTAAGTTTAAGTTAACCGTGTGTCCCATCTACATACATTTTGCATTTCTGGTAAGCACAAGTTTTCCTCGTGTAGATGAATGTACAGCAGACAGCTACGTAGATATGAGTTTGCAATCATTTCAAAGTAATCTCTTCAGTACGGCTATAGTGAAGTTGCAACTAGAATACTGTGTTTGGTTCTGAACACTAGAAGTAGAAGGATCAACATATAAAAGGAAAGTTTAAAAGAGCAAGATAGATACACACAACTTGACTACTACTAATCAACTTACAATGGCTAGGTTAAGGGTTAGCTGGAGATAGTCTACAGAGCCTAAGCATAAACCACACAAAAGCAGAGTAGTTAAACATTAATATTTTCAAATTGTGGCCAACACTTGCACTTTGCTTGCATATTGTACCTCTTCTCTGACCCTACAGCTGTCATCTTTGTGATTTTTGGAGGGCAGGTACCATGCCTTTTTATATTTGTGTCTAAAACATTAAAAAATCTCCCAGAAAGAATTATACGATTAATATTAATTAATAAAAAGTGCCAAATAAAGGACAACATAAGTATGTAAATTTAAACACTTAAGCAAAAACTTACTTAGCATAAGAAAGTTATACTTTAGGAATAATGGCATTGAGAGAGATATATTAGACTATGGAACAGTTTCGCAAAGAAAGTGGAGGAGTCTTCTTTGTTTTGCCTATATAAAGCTAGACAAGATAAAGCCGCTAGTATATGTACAACATGGAATAATCTTGGATTGGCAAAGTGGACTGCATGGAAATCTTTGACAGTCTGTGGACACAGGGATCTGTGAACCACAGGTTGAAAACCACTGGTCTAATACAATAGTTTCATTCTCCAGAAACTGATACTATGAAAAAATCACCGCCCTCCTGCCCCCAATGGCAAAACTATTGCATATACCAACTATAAAACTAGAGAAAAAATAAGCTCTGTTTACTATCAGTATAGCTCAATGACAGAATCAGTAAACTGAACCCTATGAACCATTGGTCTTGCTTAACAATACCTCTGTTCCTAACAACCTCCATTCCTCAGTAAGTTTTCAAATAATGATTTTTGGTGAGGAGGTAAGTCAAATGTGTTATGCATCTATTCTTAATACAACCTGCAGAAAAACCACATATTTAAATTGTCAGTCGATGGAAAATAGTACTACACAGCAGGTCAGTGCACACACCTCTAGCAACTTGGATTCACAGATATGATTTAATTAATTCAAAAGTGGAATTAATTTGTATATTAACCCAGACAATGTACTAGGCCCTGTCCACATGTATGAAGACAGTCTCTGCCCCAAAGAACTCTCAGTCTAAGACACGCAAGAGTAAGGATGGTACAGATAAGAGTAAAAAATATATACTTGTTACATTTCAAAAAATAGTCCCAAATGCAATCCCACTTCTGAAGTGATTATGTTAGCTAGTGATGAAGGGAGTCTGAGGAAGTATTTGAGGGAGGAAAGGATGTTGAAAAAATGGTTACTCGCCTTCTCGTAACAGTTGCTCTTCGAGATGTGTTGCTCATACCCATTCCAATTAGGTGTGTGGGCTCTGCGTGCACAGTCATCGGAAAGTTTTTCCCCAGCAGCACCCATCAGGTCAGCTGTGGAGCCCCCTGGAGTGGTGCCTTCATGGCGCTCAATATATGACCCTGCCGATCCGGCGCCTCCTCAGTTCCTTCTTGCCAGTTTCTCTGACAGAGGGGAAGGCAGGCGGGTTTGGAATGGGTATGAGCAACACATCTGGAAGAACAACAGTTACGAGAAGGTGAGTAACCATTTTTTCCATCATCCTTTCCTCCCTCTACTCACTTCATCACTAGCTAACCTGATCACTTCAGAAGTGGGACAAGTGATTGCTCATATCAATTCCAATTAGGTGATTCCCAAGCCTTACCTAGGCAGTGGGGTTGGAGTTATGGAATCGCTGATTGGAGCACTGCTCTGCTGAAAGCTGCATCATCTCTGGCATGCCAGATGATGGCATAATGAGAGGTGAACGTATATACCGAGGACCAAGTTGCTGCCCTGCAGATTTCTTGTATCTGGACCTGGGCCAGGAACGCTGCTGCTGAGGCCTGAGCCCTCGTGGAGTGTACCATAAGAGCCAGGGCTGGTATTTTGGCCATCTCGTAGCACATGTGGATGCATGATGTGATCCAGGAAAATATTATTTGAGATGAGACCAGGAGTCCTTTCATCTGGTCTGCCACCACTATGAATAACTGTTTCGACTTCCTGAATGGCTTAGTGCGCTCAATGTAAAAGGCTAGGGATCGCCAAACATACAGGGAGTGCAGCCTCTGCTCACGGCTACTGGCATGAGGCTTAGGGAAAAAAACAGGCAGGAAAGTGTCCTGACTAGTGTGGAAGTGTGACACAACCTTAGGAAGAAAGGCCGGGTGAGGTCCGAGTTGGACCTTATCCCTGTGGAAAACCATCTAACACTTGCTGAGTCCTTGTAGATCTAGAATGGGTCTGAGACACACACACCCCCACACACCCTTGGCTTTGGGGATTAGGAAGTATCGGGAATCGAATCCCTTTCCCCATAGCTCCCATGGCGAGGTGTGCCCACACTTCCTGGATAAGGAGCTGCTCGTGAGAAGGGTCTCTGAAGAGGGGAAGGGGGGTGGGAGGGAGGGTAGGAGCAGAATTGGAGAGAATATCCCACTTCTACCATACGGAGAACCCAGCAGTCCGAAGTTATTTGGGACCAAGCACGGCAGAAGTAGGACAGACGATTCAAGACAGACAGGGAAGGATCCGGAATTGAGGCTGGTGCGGCGTCCTCAGGTGCACCTTCAAAAGGCCTGCTTTTAGCCCAACGACGATTTAGTCAGGCCCGGGCCCTGGCCCCGCCCAGGTGGGAGGTTCGAAGGCTTTGGTCTGCCATTGCTGCTCCTTCTCCTATAAAAGTCCTGCCTCAGTGCTGTGCTGCTGAGGCTTGAAATGTTTACGTTGGGTTGCCAGGGCGTACATACCCAAGGATTTCATGGTAGCCCTATAGTCCTTTAGGCTATGCAGTCTAAAGTCAGTCTGCTCTGTAAACAGACCTGCCCCATCAAAAGACAGGTCTCGCATGGTCTGTTGAACCTCTGCCCGAAGCCTGCAGCCATGAGCTATGCCTCATGGCAATACTGGATGAAAAGGTGCATGCCGCTGAGCCTGCAGTGTCCAGTGAGGCCTGTAAAGAGATCCATGCCACCGCCTTGCCCTCCTCCACTCCAAACTCCTCCCTGGACTATGTTGGCACTAGCTCCTTAAACTTGAGTATCAAGTTCCAGGAGTTGAAGCTGTATCTACTCAGAATTACCTGCTGGTTGGCAATCCTGAGTTGCGCTCCCCCCATAGAATACACTTTGCGCCCAAACAAATCTAAGCGCTTGGCATCCTTGGACTTAAGCGCTAGGCCTTGTTGTCCCCGCTCCTTTTAGTTTACTGCAGCCACCACCAATGACCAAGGCTGTGGGTGTGTGAAGAGGTATTCACACCCCTTAGATAGGACAAAATACTTCCTCTCCACACCCTTCATGTGGGAGGGATGGAGGCCAGGGTCTGCCAAATGGTCTTAGCATTGGCCTGTATAGTCTTGATGAAGGGTAGAGCCACCATCAACGGGCCTTCCGGGGCCAGGATGTCGACCATCTGGTCCTCCGACTCCACCACCTCCTCGGCCTGCAAGCCACCCTGCAAAGGAGGTCCTGGTAGGCACGGCTGTCTATGGGGGGAGGTCCAGAGATGGAGGTGCCTGCAACCACCTCATCCAGGAAGAATGACAAGGAGGCTAGTGGGGGAACAGGGTCCTCCTGACCCTCTTAGTCTCCAGGGGCCTCCTGTCCAGCCTCTCAGTAAGGGCCAGCCTCACCTGGGTCAGGCTCAGGAACTGTGGTTAGTTCCAGGGGATGTAGTGTGACCGGCACCTCCTCGGCACCCCTAGGGGTGGGGCGACTGGCTGATGCCTCCGGCACCCATGGTTCAGAGATTGCCGAACGGGAACCCTTGGTGTGGGTTCCCTCGGTTTGGTGGTACGCCTACGGGGTCAAAATGGCCACAGCCCTGCCCCCACCTCAGGCCTTCCACTGCCCAACCGGTGCCGGCCCGCTCTGAATATCTAGACCCCGTCTCCACAAGGCTGGGGAATGGCACCACAAACAGGATCTGTGTGGGGATGCTGACCGGTGCTGGGATGACCGGTACCGGGAGCAGGACCTGCTGCGCGACAGGGATCGGCGTGAGGAGTGGTGCCACAATTGAAAGCGGAGCCGCTGAGGGAGGGAGCATCGCCAGTTTGCCTCGAGACAGTGCCACACATCGCGGTACCATAGGCTTGGTTCAAAGGACCGGGGACTGAAGTGCTGTCATGGCGATGAGGTCCCTCGTGGCCTCAAAGGTGTCTGGTGTGGATGGCAATTCCACCTCCTCAATGACCTGGCTCGGGGAGTCCAACGGCACTGTATTAAATGGTCCCCCTTGTGGGGCCGAAGTCGACAGTGCCGACCCCAAAGTATCCATCCCTGGTGCTACTCTCTGGGACGTGCCCCATTGGCCAGTTCCAAAGGGGGGTGTCTCTGAGTCGGAGATCCACTCCTCCCCTCCTTCCGGTGCCGCTTCTGCATCAGGAAATGGGACCAGTGCAGGGTCGATCCTGCCGGTTTTGGTGCCGGTGCCACGGGTCTCTCCCCGAGTTCTTCCGCAGTGCTGCTTCTACCACTGCTGCCGGGGCGCTGTGCACTGATGAGCTCAGTGCTGGGTCTTGCCGCGCCGATGTAGATTGCAGTCTAAGTGCCGCCTCCATAAGGAGCTGCTTGAGGCTCCTTTTTTGTTCTCAGGAGAAACGCTTTACAAATCCTGCACTTGTCCACTTGGTGTGCTTCCCCCAGACACTAAGCAATGTTGGCATGGGCTTATTGCAGGACTTACAGGGCTTGAACCCCTGGGACTTAGGCATGTAAGTCCCCCAAGGAGAATGCAGCTGGTGTGGAGGGTAAACCCCCAGCCCAACAGCTAACTACTATAAGAACTAACTAAAAATTGATCAACTACAAAATCCAAACAGTCTGAATCAGAAGGTAGAGAAACGTGGAGAGCTTGCAAAGCAAGATGCCACAGTTCCAACGACCGTCACTGGTGGTAAGAAGGAACTGAAGAGGCACCGGGTGGGCAGGGTCATATATTCAGCACCATGGAGTGGCCACTCCAGGGGGCTCCACAGCTGACCCGACAGATGCTGCTAGGGGAAAACTTTTCTGAAGACTGTGCATGCGGCGCACACACACACCTAATTGGAATCTATATGAGCAATCACTCGAAGAAGAAAGGCCTTTAGTGTGTATGGGGCAGCATAGTAGAGAGTGCAAAGACATGAGAAGTGAACTAATGGAGTAGATCCAAGATGGACTTCTGTGATGTGGATGAATACACACAAGAACCAACAGATAAATAAGGAGGGGGAGAGTTATGAAAGCCTTTGAAGGCAAAGAAAAACTTTTATTTCATGCTTTGGAAAAGAAGGATCCAGTGGAGGCATTCAAATACAGGGGTAACAGTCATAAAAGCAGGATTAGAAGAGGATCTTAGCTACTGAGGGTATGTCTATACTTACCCGTCGCGTCGGAGGCGCGGGATCGATGTTCTGGGTTCGATTTATCGCGTCTTGACAAGACGCGATAAATCGAACCAGGAAGTGCTCCCTCGTCGACGCTGGTAATCCAGCTCAACGAGTGGAGTAGGCGGAGTCGACGGGGGAGCCTGCACGCCGCGTCTGGACCACAGGTAAGTTCGAACTAAGGTACTTCGACTTCAGCTACGTTATTAACATAGCTGAAGTTGCGTATCTTAGTTCGACAGGGGGGGTTAGTGTAGACCTGGGCTGAGTTTTGAATGGACTATAAAGGGGAAGATTAAGGTGTCTGAGACCAAAGATGTTGCAGTAGTCCAGATGGGAGATAGAACCTGCACTAAAGATTTAGCTCTAGAGTCAGAAAGAAAATGTAAGATCTTGGAAAAGCTTTCGCAGAACATAACAAAATTAGGATATAGCCTGAACATGTGATGTAAGGGAGGTGGGAGTTGGAAGATTTCCAGGTTACAGGGCAAAGGAAAACAGAAGAGGATGTGGGCAGTGAGAGGAAAGAGAATTCGGTTTGGACCAAGTTTAAGTTGATGGCAAGACATCCAGGAAGAGCGATCAGAGGAATAGGCTTTATGCTCATTAAAACTGTTCACAATACACAGCAGCATGTATTTTGGGACAAAAATCAGTAAGACCGCCAAATTACTTCCCTGAAAATTTCAGAGATGAAACAGCAGAGATGTTAGAGATGAAAAGTCTGTGCTTTCACAGACAGCATGGACCTTGCACAGCACTCACATGCTCTCTACTGGCAGTTCTGGTGTTACAAGCCCTTCATTTATATGCACCATACAATTCACATAATTTTTGACAAGTATATTTTTAAAAGGCAATTGGAAATTCGCATGCAGTTCTTTAAAATTAAGACAAATCATTCTAAAGGCTCTGTAAAACTAAGTTCCATTCTAGCTAGAAATGCTGCATAGACTAATTTTGCTTATTCACTGTATCACAGAAGTGGTTTGCGGGATAGTGACAAACCCTTACCACATATGGCAGTGGGGGATGTTCTTTTGACTGGAACAATTGAGTGTTAGAAATACACTTCCTGCTTTCATAATGGCTGAAAGTCAGCATTGTGAATTGTTGAAATTCTACTCAACTGCATCCTTTAAAGTTGCTTCAGAAAAACCTTGGGGTTTGTTTGGCTTTTTCTAAGTCTTAGGTTAATATATGGACTGCCACTACAGTAAGTCAACAATTCAGTCAGTTTGAGAGAACAGAATGTGTCACTTTTGCAGCCATGGTATTTTATTTATTGGTTATCCAATTCACACTAAAAATATGCAACAGACACACATTGCTCAATACCACACAAGATACATATTCATATAACTTCTCTTCCGCAGTGTATGTAAAGAAATATTTTAGCTTGTTTTCCATATGCTGCCTATCTAGGTTTAAAGAACACCATTTAAGACATTGATTTACTTAGAATCAACTGACCCATTTTGCCTCCTTCCTGGTAAGTATTTAGCAGATGCTTACATAAGAAATAGTGACACATCATTAGGGCCTTGTCTACACTAGCAATTTGCAGCAAGTATTCCCGTTGCTTAACCACCTGTGCAGTTCTAGTGGTGACCAAAATGCTGGGAGAGTTAATATAGACAGGGTTCAAGCATTTACCATGGTTTTAACTAGACTTGCTTTGAGCAGCATTTGATAACATGGTGGTAAAATACCAGCTCTTAGTCTATGCTATGAATCCCACCATTTTGTTGCCATACACACAGATGCATACTGTTGTAGTGCAACAAAAGGAGATTAAGAAGTTCAGCGTAGATACACCGTGCAAGGCAATGTGACTTTTCTAACAACCATGCAGAAAAAACAATATGGAAATCGAAGTTTGCTTCCTGCACTTAGGAAGGAAGAATCCCATGCACCGCTACAGGCTGGGGACCGACTGGCTAAGCAGCAGTACTGCAGAGAAGGACCTGGGGATTACAGTGAACGAGAAGCTGGATATGAGTCAGCAGGAAGGCCAACAGCACATTGGGCTGCATTAGTAGGAGCATATCCAGCGGATTGAGGGAAGTGATTATTCCCCTCTCTTCAGCACTGGTGAGGCCACACCTGGAGTATTGTATCCAGTTTTGGTCCCCCCAGTACGGAAGGGATGTGGACAAATTGGAGAGTCCAGTGGAGGGCAACAAACATGATTAGGGGGCTGGGGCACATGACTTATGAGGAGAGGCTGAGGGAACTGGGGTTATTTAATCTGCAGAAGAGAAGAGTGAGGGGGGATTTGATAGCCTTCAACTACCTGAACGGGGGTTCCAAAGAGGATGGAGCTAGGCTGTTCTCAGTGGTGGCAGATGACAGAACAAGAAGCAATGGTCTCAAGTTGCAATGGGGGAGGTCTAGGTTGGATATTAGGAAAAAACTATTTCACTATGAGGGTGGTGTAGCACTGGAATGAGTTACCTAGGGAGGTGGTGGAATCTCCATTATTAGAGGTTTTTAAACCTGGCTTGACAAAGCCGTGGCTGGGATGATTTAGTTGGTGTTAGTCCTGCTTTTAGCAGGGGATTGGACTAGATGACCTACTGAAGTCTCTTCCAACCCTAATATTCAATGATTCTATCAGGTTGCCTTCACCAAGAACCTAAACTATGTGAGTGTCCTACCTTTGCAAACGTTATTTCTTTACAACCTACCCAAAGCATCAGAACACATATACCTAAAAAAGTATCTGTGTGTCTCTCTCTTCCAGCGTAAGCTTTTCAAAACAACCGCTTTTCCCACCATAAGCTTTACTTTGTACTGCTATTTCAAATATGTAAAAAGAAGGACCCAGTGTACTGTACTCAACTACCACTTTGCCTCCAGTATTTTAAAAAAACAAACAATTTTACTCTGCCTTCAGGCAGCATGTTTACCACTTTTTCAAAGATGGAGGAAACAAACTTTAAGGCACAGTATCAACCAAAATCTAGTGAATTTTAAAAAAAAGTTTAAAGTAGTTTCAGACATCACTTTTGCACCAAGATCCCCTATCAATTTTTATGGTTTCCAGAATCATATTTTCTTAAAAATCTTTTTATCTTTTGCTGTGGGAAAATACTCAAAGTCTTGTCAAAACTCATGGCATAGGTAAAGAGATGTAGACAAAACTGTAATTTTGAAATTGGCAGTTTCACATTAACACTAGCTCCCGACAGTGCTTGAAAATGCCCCTACTTGGGGCAAACAGGAATCTTTCCCCAGCTAGGGCCATTAGCCTCTGAACAATTCAAGCTTTCATTTCAAAACAATGTTTCTAGCCTTCAGGGCTAAAGGAAGCAGCTTTCCAAATGCAAGCCCAGTATAACCAACGCAGTGGCGTCTGCCCAAATCAGCAAAAGAAACAGCTCCAATGTTACTACTGCTGCTGGGCAGTAATGTGGTGACTTCTGTTGTTGGGAGTAGATTGGCTGGGGCAGAGTCTGTACACATGGTGACGGTCATTTCCCTATTGGAATTGAGGGGACCCCCTCCACACAAGTAGAGGGCCCTATGTGTGTGTACCGGGGCCTCGCTCAGCAAAAGATTCAGGAGGAAGGGGCTGTTGCTGTCATGTCATGACTCCAGCAGTGAGTTATTGCTAGGGTGGTGGTACCCATAATCCACACCAGAGTCCTCTGCTAGAGTGACAGATGGGTGTGAACACCACTCCTGGTCTTCAAATTAGTCAGGGCCTCCCTGTTCCTAAGCCTGCTGCTCCTTATTGTGAGGAGGCTGGAGTCCAGTCCAGGAGAGCAAAGGTTTAGCCTCCACCACCACAGTAGACAGCATTGTGTGAGGGGGCCAGCATAAATGATTTTAGGGGCTGTCCATCATTAATATATTGGAGGCAATGTCATTTCACTAAGGCAGCCCAACATTAGAGGATTTAATCTGTGCTATGGCTAATCAGCATAAACTGATTTGGTGTTTTGGGGAAGCAGGATTAATCAGCGACTCAGAATTCAACCAGCAGTAGACCGTGGGTCTTTGCATCCAAACAGTGGTACCACACAACCAGCAGGTGTTCAGGCAAGGGTGAAGGCAGGACATGGAACACCACTTTAATCTGGCTTGGCATGTAGGCCTAATTCTTGGGCAAATTTTCCAAGTCCTGCCCCCAAAACAGAAAATAAATTGGGCTTATCTGATTGATGAGCACACTGTCTCTATAAACAGTAAAAGTACTATGTAATCTCATTTCCAACATAGGTAGCATAAGGCATAGCTAACTCAAAAACAAAAAAAATCCACCTCCTGTTGGTTATGGTCCTGAAGTTGCCTAACACTATTCCTTTCTGAAAAGGTGTGCCATCTTTTACTATGAACAATTATAATTACAGCACAGGCTATTTTTTAAAATAAAGTAGGAGCCTACTTTGTGGTGCTGTGGGAAAAGCATTGAGGGAAGCCTTTGCTGGGTCCCAAGTTCATTTTTCTAGGACAGTGGTTCTCAAACGTTTTTTTTTCCCTGAGGACCACTTGAAAATTGCTGAGGGTCTTGGCAGACCACTTAATGATCTTTCCAAATGTTGTTTGTACCATTAGCTAACTATTGTAAAGCACTTTGGATAAAAACGCTATATAAAAAAACTTAATTGTTTTTTTCTTCTACAAATAAAAGCACACAACTCATTTTAGTATCAATAGCCTTACCTTTCTAATGCGATGGATATTCCCTCTCCCCCGCTGCAGCAGCCACCGCACTGGGGCTAGGAAGGAGGGGGTCTCCAGGCGCCGCCCAGTTGCGCACCTTAGAGGGAACTATCCGTGGACCACCTGAATGGAGCTCGAGGACCACTAGTGGTCCATGGACCACAGTTTGAGAACCTCTGTTCTAGGAGGAACAGGTAAAATACAAGTGCTTGCCAGGACAGCCGAGAAAGTATTAAATGAAACACACATTGGAAACAATTATTTCCCACTGCTCATAGCCTGACCCTTCTCTCCAAAAGAAAAACAATGCACTAGCTAACAAGAGTTTAAGAGATCTGCATAGCTCTAACAGTACAGGATTCAGTCATACCAAAGGGCAGTTTTACATATGGTAATGTTATCAAGAACTGGATTACTTAAATCACCCTTCTTTAGGTGTTCTGCAGCCCTTTTTCCTGTGACTATTTCTCTATGCTACTTGCATATGTTCCTGTAAACAGAAGCATCATTTTTCCAACAGCAGCATCACACAACTGACAAATGCAATGCCAGTGAAAACCTGTAAAAAACGGCTTATGTAGATTAACATAGTCAACATATAGTATTCCAATAGAATCCCACTGACCAGCATTTTTGACAGGAAGACACACTAGCGTATCTACAGCTAGCAACATTGCCATGATTTCTGAAGCACTACTGAACACGGTTTGACCTTACAACAACTGTAGTTAAACTAACAACAGGTAACTATACCCTGTGTAGACAAGGTGATTGAGAGTTACAGAATTCTGTGAATTAGCAAACAAGTTTTAAGAATAAAGCAACATCACAAAAAGCAGTTTGCTGAATTTGACAACTATAGTTTAGTTTTAATTCTGAAAATGTGGCATTATACAAGTAATGAAGCCTCAGCTATATATAAAATTATACATGTATAACATGGGGGGGGGGAGAAATCATGCTTGTATAATCTGATTTCAACTTCCTGCCCACAGCCTATACTATTATTGCAGCAAGGTCATTTTTATTGCATTGTAATAAATACAGCAGACACTACTATACAAGTCAACTGAAATTACTGTGCTAGTAAAGTCACTTGAGAGTACTCTAGCAGAGTTATACAGCATACTAGGCAAGAATAAGAGCATTTCCATTATAATCAACTATTTTCAAATGGTTTACACTATGTTGCTCTGGGTTAAAGGATGGCAAAGAAAGTCTCAGGGAAACAGCAAAAAAAGCATTTTAAAATTAGCAGAAACCAAATCATAGGTTCTCTAACAGACTAGCTGCTTTGAAGGAATTTTGCAATAGTTTATTTAAAATGTAGTTACCTAAATAAGCCTGAAAAGGTATGCTTTGCTGCCGTGCAAATTAAAGAGAGATCACATTTTCAGATCCCTACAATACATTAGAACCCAAAGCAAGGCAAGAATGAGGCAAGCTTCAGCCTGCATCCTTGCTTGGATCATAAACTTAAATTTACTAGATTTGTTCTTTCCCTCCCATGGCTTGACCCACCATTAGCAGCACTGAAAACTGCTTTTGCACATATGTTTGAAGACTACTTGCTATCTAATACTTTGTAAAATACCTAATATTTAGATATTTTAAATTGTTACTTTCCTCTGACGTTTGCATGGTAAAGGCACAGGTCCTATTAGTCACACCTTTACTAAAGTAGTGTAGTTATCAAAAGAGGGTAACCCTTTAACAAAACTGAAAAAGTCTTATCAAAGCCTTTTGCAACAGCCTCGAATTTTTGACATTTTATTTACTATTCTGAAAATGAATGCTCATTATTTTAAAAGTAGCAGTTGCCTTATGGAACAGTACTAAAGTGCACTTGTTGATTCAGGCTTTATGTATCTCCATTTTTATCAAAGAGGAATTTTGGGTAAAAATAGGACCTTTGTTTTTATATATTTGTTTCAAGTATTAACAATTTAATTTATATTCTTTTCATATACAACTTTGTCAATACAAAATATATGTTAAATTACACTGGTCTACAATTTTTGAGAAGTCGCCTGCTTCAGAGATAAAATGTGCTATTTAGTATGTATTTTGATGTGCTGAATTCAAATATGACAATTAAAACAATTGATTGACTACTGTTTCTAAGAGATTTAAGTTTTTACATTTTATGTCTATGTATATTGTGTAGATAGTAGAGTTTTAATCATAAATTGTAAACCTAGGTCTTTTCATGTGTTTATGGTTGCGTTACATGATACTATTTCACCTCTTCTGTTTATGTAACACTTTAAAAATCAGCAAAAGGGTTATATAAATAAAATTTATTATGAAACAAAAGGCAAAAAACGTATGTACATAGTTTAGTCCTATTCAGTGTCTACTCGGCACTTCTTGGCTTGTCTCTTGTTTTCATTAAATGGAGCATCTCTTGTCACTGTCCAGCAATAGTCTGCAAGCATTGATGGGCTCCATTTGCCCTGATAGCGTTTCTCCATTGTTGCAATGTCCTGGTGAAATCACTCGCTGTGCTTGTCGCTCACTGCTCCACAGTTCAGTGGAAAAAAATCTAGATGAGAGTGCAAAAAATGTATCTTTAGTGACATGTTGCAACCAAGGCTTTTATATGCCTTGAGGAGGTTTTCCACCAACAACCTGTAGTTGTCTGCCTTGTTGTTTCCGAGAAAATTGATTGCCACTAACTGGAAGGCTATCCATGCCTTTTTTCCCTTGCCACGCAGTGCATGGTCAAATGCATCATCTCGAAGAAGTTCACGAATCTGAGGACCAACAAAGACACCTTCCTTTATCTTAGCTTCACTTAACCTTGGAAATTTTCCACGGAGGTACTTGAAAGCTGCTTGTGTTTTGTCAATGGCCTTGACAAAGTTCTTCATCAGGCCCAGCTTGATGTGTAAGGGTGGTAAGAAAATCTTCCTTGATTCAACAAGTGGTGGATGCTGAACACTTTTCCTCCCAGGCTCCAATGACTGTCGGAGTGGCCAATCTTTCTTGATGTAGTGGGAATCTCTTGAACGACTATCCCATTCGCAGAGAAAACAGCAGTACTTTGTGTATCCAGTCTGCAGACCAAGCAAGAGAGCAACAACCTTCAAATCGCCACAAAGCTGCCACTGATGTTGGTCATAGTTTATGCACCTCAAAAGTTGTTTCATGTTGTCATAGGTTTCCTTCATATGGACTGCATGACCAACTGGAATTGATGGCAAAACATTGCCATTATGCAGTAAAACAGCTTTAAGACTCGCCTTCGATGAATCAATGAACAGTCTCCACTCATCTGGATCGTGAACGATGTTGAGGGCTGCCATCACACCATCGATGTTGTTGCAGGCTACAAGATCACCTTCCATGAAGAAGAATGGGACAAGATCCTTTTGACGGTCACGGAACATGGAAACCCTAACATCACCTGCCAGGAGATTCCACTGCTGTAGTCTGGAGCCCAAAAGCTCTGCCTTACTCTTGGGTAGTTCCAAATCCCTGACAAGGTCATTCAGTTCACCTTGTGTTATGAGGTGTGGTTCAGAGGAGGAGGATGGGAGAAAATGTGGGTCCTGTGACATTGATGGTTCAGGACCAGAAGTTTCATCCTCTTCCTCTTTCTCTTCTGACTCAAGTCAGAATGATTCTGGTGCATCAGGAACCGGCAGTCCTTCTCCGTGGGGTACTGGGCGTATAGCTGATGGAATGTTTGGATAATGCACAGTCCACTTTTTCTTCTTTGACACACCTTTCCCAACTGGAGGCACCATGCAGAAGTAACAATTGCTGGTAAGATGTGTTGGATCTCTCCAAATCATTGGCACTGCAAAAGGCATAGATTTCCTTTTCCTGTTCAACCACTGGCGAAGATTTGTTGCACAAGTGTTGCAGCATATGTGTGGGGCCCACCTCTTGTCCTGATCTCTAATTTTGCAGCCAAAAGAAAGGTGATACGCTTTTGTGATGCAAAAGTCACTTCACCACAAACATAGCAGAAGTTATCTGCACTGTTCACACAAGTACGAGGCATCTCTGCTCACTCTGGCTAAACAGAAATGTGTCCCTTTGCAAAATCAAACACTGACAAAGAAGAGAGCATGACACTGTATGATTTCTAGAGCTGATATAGGGCAATTTGTTCAGCAGAGTGATGTAAGCTTTGTTATGATTGCATCATCCATGACTTCTAGGAATAACATGATGCAATTCATATCATGTATGATGCAATACCAGCTTCAGATTGCATCATTCATTGTTTTGCCTAAAAAGCAAGTACTGTCCAAACCCAGTCATAGATTTATTCATAGATCCAGTCAAAGATGTATTTTAGTCATTTCTGGTTTAAACTGAGATCCCTTCCCTTTATAACTCACTTATCCTCCGCCATTCCCAAGTCAAGGGTCGTATACACTGACCCAATAGCATGTCTTGAAAACTAGAGCCAATCAACAATTTTAAGCATCATTTTCGTTCTCAGTGACCCAGAATTAATAAAGTTTGACTACATTTATTTCAGAAGCATTTTGGCTGTAGAGCAGTGTTATTACTGATACATATTACTCAGGTGAGTAATCCAAAACAACTGGATACTTTGGAAACATTATGTACCCTTAAATATTACTCAGGAAAATTGGCAAAGTATAATAAAAGATATCACAAAATACTGCAGTGCTGTACTTAAAAAGAACGTTTTAATAAGTTTGCTATTAACTTATTTGCTTAGGCATGTAAAAAAGTCAAGGGTCTGAAATGCTCAATAAACTGGGACATATGAAGTCTCACTTTCAACTGGCTTCAAATTCACTGCAAATTCCGCTTCAGTCAGTAATTTAAGTTCTTTTCATGTGATGGCTGTTGGTAGCTCATGAAAGGAGTTGGTGACCTAGTCCGGGTCTCAGTGGACGAGCATTAACATCAAGTGCACACAACTGCATACCTTGTTAGCCGTCTTCAGCAGGGGTACAAAGGACTGAATGGTCATGCAAATTGATCAACCTTCTCAGCCCTTTTCTGCAGGGTTGATGTATGCTAGCAAGACAGTATGGGGAAGGTGTTTAGCCACTACAGAACAGGTATAGTTCAGACAGATAGATGCCTTCAGTCTCCAAGGCTAACAATCCAGCATCTTTCAATCATGTCACCTTTGGTGAGTAATTGCACATTTTATTACTGTGACTGCTGTTTTTCCTCTTCCCAATCTCCATCACTTTTGCTCTTCATTTCATCATGTATGAAGTTAGACAGTAAAGTTCTTTCAGAAAAAAATCTTGTGTAATTAAACTGTACTCTCAGGCACATATTACCATTTTGTTTAATGCAAGATAAATCCTTTGTCTGAAATTCTCCATTATCAATAAAAGTTCCAAATGCTCTTCCTGCTTCCTTATGCCCTAGAACAGGCTGTTTCACATGAGTCTTTGCCTTTAACCCCATTTACACTAAAAAGCTTTGTAACAAATGAAAAAGCTTTGCAACAAATTGTTAGAATACACTGAGCTTGCAACACATGTCCACTGCCTTGTCTCCAAACATCTTATAGTTTTACAAAGGTTAGATGGTAGCAATGAACTGGTACAAGTTCTTAAGATCATGTCCAGCAAACAGGCAGTTTCTCCCAAATGTTGATAGGAAGCTGCAAGTGTTCAACATACAGTTACACTCAAAATGTGCTGCCTCACATTTGGAAGTTACCAGAAAGCCCTTACCTCCAGCTACAGAGCCTGGCAGTAGAGGGCAAAAACTTCTGAAATCCATAGATGTACAGTGTATTTGAGGTTATGACGCAGGCTGTTCATGGATGTTTGCCAAAAAATACTGCTGCATGAACGTTTTAACTGTTTGGGGCATGACATTAGACCACCCAACACCCCCTGGTACTTAAACAGGCCCAACTAGGCACTGACACCAACACCTCTGAGGGTTTGTCTAAACCAGTGGTTTTCAACCTTTTTTCATTTGTGGACCCCTAAAAAAAATGCAAATGGAGGTGAGGACCCCTTTGGAAATGTTAGGCCATAGATCACAGGTTGAAAACCACTAGTCTAGACTAGGCAAAGTGGTCAAGATTTAGCTAAAACATTTTACCTAACCATGACCTTTTCCTAGGGCAGATTCGGATTAACACCTTGTGGCTGATCAATGCCCAGCATAGGCTTCCCCGAGGATGAACAGTGACCAACCAGTCAGGGGACAGGGAACAAGGCTGGATAAGCGTGGGAGTGCAGGGGGGCCTGTCGGGGGGAGGGGTGTGGATAGGGGTCGGGGTAGTCAGGGGACAGGGAGCAGAAGGGGTGGGGTACTGGGGGGTGATTAGGGTCGGGGGGGTCTCGGGAACGGGCGGTCAGGGGACAAGGAGCAGGGGGTTTGGATGGGTCAAGGATTCTGAGGGGGGCAGTTAGCGGATGGGAAGTAGGAGGGGGCAGGGGACAGGCTGTTTGGGGAGGCACAGCCTTCCCTATCCAGCCCTCCATACAGTTTTTGCAATCTCAATGTGGCCCTCGGGCCAAAAAGTTTGCCCACCCCTGATCTAGTAAGAGCTACAGAACGAAAATATTAGGCAGCAAAAGAGGAAAGACTAGAATTCATTTTATACTGGCTCCTGCTCTCCCTGGAGCATTTCCCCTAGGCCAAAGTGTGAGAGTATAAGGCATTATAGCAGACTGCTAGCAACAGATCATTAGGGATTGGTGGATCATAGCATCCTAAGAGCATGAATGACAACATTAATAAACTTCACCATGGTCAAACATAGGTACCCAAATTGTATATTACTTTTGACCTCATCTTAAATTGCTTTGTGGACCATTCAAAAAAAAATAAATCAGGCAACATCATTGTGGCAATTACAGCAAGTGTTTACATGGAAAAACAACAACAAATTTCAAGCTGTCAAATGTAACAAATGTTCATGTTCCTGAAAGTTAATCACAAGTATCTCCTTTTGCTCTTTATTTCATCTCCCACTCCTACCTGTTCTGTTATCCGCATGTACTTATTGACATCTGCTCCTTTTCTCCTCCAACTCCCCTTCCTTCTCCTTCACAGCCCGCTTATGGGCAGCCAGACCTAGTAGTCAGAGCCAGAGTCCACAGGCTACGGGGATACCAGAAGTGGGAGACAAACTGGAGATCAGAACCATGAATCAGGTGGGGTCAAGTTACCAAGAGGTCAAAGACAGGAAACAAATTGGAGCTCCAGAACCACCAATCAGATGCCAGGAGCCAAGCCAAGTCAGGATGCCAAGAAATTTCAAGCAGCAGGAAGCACAAGGTACATAGTCCAGAGCAGGGTAGAGCCAGCTGTTTGGAAACCTTCCTGTTCCCGCTGCTGGCTTCAGTAGAGTCAATCACTTGCTCTGGGGCTCTGCCAATCTGCTCTCAGGATTAGAGACTGGGGCTGGGCTTCATGGGTCTCAGGCAGGCCATTCTCAGCAAGCTGCCAGATGGAGGATTGGGGTGTTCCTACTCCCATGAACTCTGCAGACCTGGGTTCAAGACCCATGGGTCATGACACCCCCTACTGAAGACCTTTCCTTCACATCCTTTGGGTTCTTTCTACACAAAACATCTTGGAAAGAAGTCTCCACATGGTACAGTTCCACCAGTTGTAGGAATGGTGGGAGCACTCATTTAAATACCAGCGCTCTTACGGCTACACTGAAAGAAGGTCTAACCTGGAGGCGCTGCTTGGTCCTTGGGGACATTTGACCCGGTTAACAAAAAAAATTGATGCTTCCTACTTATTGTGTATTGTCCATTTACCTGTCAGTGGAGGCCAAGGCCTACAAAACATCTTTCAATAAGGTGACCAACTAAAAAAGCTAGGGTTCTGGAAAAACTCGAGTAGGATTTGTATAGATAGGGCTGAGAGTATATATTTAATCAGGAAGCGTTACAACTCATCTGCTTCTGTGTCCAAGCTTTTATTTCTGATTACAGCAGAACTCACTCAAAGCAGTTATTCCCTTTACCTCCTCCAATACTTTTTGTATACAGTCCAGTTTTTGCCTCTGGATGCTCAATAGTGATATGGTAATATGACTGCATGTTAGATATAATTATGCTCATATTAGACACTAAAGGGATTTTATTAAAGAATGGCTCATTTGATTTCAGAGCGCATGTCAGAGGATACATATTTGTTATTCCAAAAGTGGGCTTGAATGCTATATAAAATGCTTTATCAATTCTATATATTTCTATTTTAGAGCTACAGTATTTACTAACCACTCCTGAAATAGTGTAAACAACCAATACTAGCATTGCCCCATTCCCAGCTGATTCTAGGAACATCCTGTGGTGTCCGAGCATTACTCAGTTACCCCTTACAAAATTCCAACAGTGTCATACTTTGACCTCTCCAGACTTCAGTGCAGCAAGAATACTTTTGATACTGTGTCAAATGAATTTCAGTAAAAGTACTTCTATGCAACACCACACGAGTTATATAAAAATCAGATTTATATAGTAGGAATATAATCTGAAAAGCAATGAAGGGGTAAGAGAAGGTCTCACAGAAAATACAGCTTTTTATATCTTAACTGGACAAAACATGCTTAAAATTATTTTTACCCCTTCCTTGAGACTCTGCCTGGAAGCCAAGGAATGTGCTTGTTATAAATGGCCCTTTATAATTGAGCTCAATAGCATTTTAGATCCAAAGAGAAGTACCCTCATTAAAAAGAGAAACTTGTACCGAGACTTCAACTGTAATAACCCCAACTAATAATCTGCACAATATTTAGGGACTGGCAGAGGAAATTTTCATGTTGTAATTCTTCACATTTAGAATATTTGTCAATTCTTGGCCAACAACTGTATTCTTGTCAGTCCAACCGTGCATGCATTTCAACTAGATGCCAATTCTGTTTTCAAAAGAGACAGAAAGAAAGAGCAGAACAGGGAACAAAGCTTTCTGAACTATTTCAGGAAGAGAGGAGTTGCACAGTAAACATTCAAATATAATTAGAACAGCTGTTGCTCACATAGAAACAGCCAACCTAGAACAGTGTTTTCAGTTGGTCACCTATACAAGAGTGTGAAGGTAATTTTATACATTTGTCTATATTAAGAGTCCATTATGTTTGCATAGTTGAGCACTCAAGGTCACAAAACGTCAAAGTTGAATGCACAAAGCAACTTTAATTCTGCCCTTCTGTGCACACATTATACTAAATACAGGGCAATACACTTTTTCGAATACACAACTTTTTGTCCCCCTACAACTTAGATTCATGAAGCATCTTTTACTACTCTGTACACCCAAAAGAGTCCATGAAAGATCTCTTGCCACATTCACCGTGCTCCTTTCCACGTTGCAAATTGTATGTTTTATCTGAGAAACAGGATCTAATCATGTAGCTAGTGAGGTACTGAGCAAATACTTAAAGTTGCTACTGCATCTTTAACTATGGACAGTCATACCTGAATGACTAACTATACAATCTTAAAGGTGACTAAAAAGATTGGGCCACGTGCCCTATTTTGTTTCTTTATGATGCATAAAGAAGGGCTGAAAGATTATTTCTTTTGAATCCTCCCCTCACCCCACCTCCCACCTTCCTTTTTGCAATAGGAACTCCAGTTCTGTCTAGGCTGAAATACTGATGACAGGAGAACTAGCAAAATGGTGATATTACAAGAGTTAAGTGTGAAAGTTGAGCTACTAAGGCCATGTCTACACTACAAACTTTGGTCGATGCAAGTAACATCAGCATAAAACTGCTGCAATTAGTGTATCGCTCATGTGCATACATACATGGCTCTTTGCATCAGCACTGCGCATACTCACCAGGACTGTGTGTGTTGATGCCCAGTGCATCATCAGTAGTTATCCCAGTGTGCACCTCATCATCCAGCGGACTGTCTCGGGAAATTTTGGCAATGCATGGTAGGACAGAAACAAGACCCATAATTTTCTCACCTTTTTTTAAAAATCCCACACAACTATGTGAGACTTCTTATGGTCTGCCATCATTGACAGAAGCATGGAGTCCACACAGCTCTGCACTACGGTCATGAACATTGCAAACACAAGACGAATGATCCACCAGCATGTGCAGAGGCACAGGGCAAACTGCAACAATGGGGATGTGATCGTTTCGTGGAGGATAGATTACTGGGGGCCATAACAAAAAACAATTCAAGGTTGTTGGTAGCATTCATGGAGCAGCTTAATACAATGCCACTTCTGGGCCCGAGAAATGAGCACTGACTGGTGGGATTGCATCACAACACAGATTTGGGATGATGAGTAGTGGTCGCAGAACTTTCTGATGCGAAAGGCCACATATTCTTGGATACATGCACTGAGCTTGCCCTAGACCTTCAGTGAAGGGACACCAGAATTATTGCTGCACGGACAGCTGAGAAGCGAGTGACAATCACCCTGTGGAAGCTTGCAATGCCAGATCACTACCCAATAGGGGAAAATTGTTTTGTAGTTGGAAAATCCACAGTGGGGGATGCAAATGGGCAGAGCCATTGTCTCCTGCTATGCTGGACTGCGACTCTCAGTAGTGCGCAGGACATAGTGGATGGATTTGCAGCAATTGGCTTCCCAAACTGTGGTGGGACAATAGATGGCACGCATATCCCTTTTTGGCAACAGCTCACTTTGCCACAGAATACATCAACTGAAAGGGCTACTAGTCTATGGTTATGCAACCACTGGTGGATTACCAGGGATGCTTCATTGACAGTGTTGGCTGATCAGGGAAGTTACATGATGCTTGCATTTTTAAGAACATAAGGTTGTTAAAAAAAGCTGCAAGCAGGGACCTTCTTTCCTGACCAGCAGATTAACATTGGCAATACTGAAATGCCAATAGTGATCTTGGGAAACCCAACCTACCCCTTGCTACTCTGGCTCATGAAGCCGTACACTGCTCATCCTGACAACACACCAAGGAAAGATTCAACTATGTCTCAGTCGGTGCAGAATGACAGTTGAATATGCTTGTGATAGACTGATGGGACATGGGAGTTGTTTATTCACAAGACTGGATCTCAGTGAAAAACATATCCTAATGGTTATAACTGTCTGTTGTGCCCAGCATAATATCTGTGAGGCAGAGAGAGAAAAGTTGCCACCACAGTGGAGGTGGAGTGGCTGTTGGCTGAGTTTGAACAGCCAAACAAAGGCTATTTTAGAAGAGCTATGAGGTTGAGGGGGGCTTTGAACGAACACTAACAGTCAGTCTTCGTAGTTTGGTGTTATGGACGGTGCTCCATATGGGGGCTATTAGGAATTTTTGTGTTTGTTGCACATTTATGAAGATAACACTATCTGTTAATGCGTCTATTAGCTTTGCTGTACATTTATCATTACTGTGTTTGTCACTGATCCTACGAGTTCTGTCACCAGTACAAGTAGTGGGTGCTTTCAAATAGCACTAGGCATTCTGCAGCTTACGTTTTGACACAATAAAGATGAATTATTTACCACAGTTTTATTGCATACCAAAGCTAGCGCAAAAAACAAGATGCAGTTAAAAACAACAACTTTTGAAATTAACAACAGAACAAGGGGAAAAATATTCACATCCATTTCAGTTCATTTTAGCTACCCATACAGCAACTGTGGCTCTCACAGGTCTGTGTATGTAAAGCTGCAGTTGTCCTTACAGTCCCCTATAGTGTAGTGGTAGGAGTAGGGATGCAACCCTTGATGCCACATGGAATGTTGAAGGGTGTGTGTAAAGAGGTGCTAAAATGGAATTCTCCGCTGACTGCAAAGAAAGACAATTAAGTGATTGTTGAACCTGTACGTCAACAATTGTGTGCAGCATTAGTGTTTGCTGCCGGGGAAGACCCATTACTTCCTGGTGCATCTCTCTCTGACTCCTGGCCCTCTCTCATCTGCTCTTCCTTCTCCATACTGTGCACAGTATTCACCCTCCAGGCCCTCTGCTCATGGTCCAATGCAGCACTGGCTTGCAGGATCTCACTGAACATATACTCCTGTGACCTCTTCTTTATCATCATAGTCAGGTGTTTCATGAATGTGAAGGGGGGACCCCCTCAAAGCTGCAATAGTAGCAGCTACAGATAAAATACACAGAGGTATCATTGTACATATAGTCACAACGGAAAGTGAAAATTAAGTTTCACAAATCCCTTCCCTTGCTCCCCTGAAGTTTTAAACAAGACATATTTATTGACAGTTCAGCCTTGGAGTGTGTGCACAGCCCTGTTTTCCAGCCCGAGCTGTGGCAAGTATGGCCTGGGGCTGGGTAGGTGGAAGAACTGTTCAATTGCATGAAACAATAACATTTTAGTCACTATTTCCATGGGTCTGAGTGCAGGGCAAATGGCATTGAGCACTGGCACTATTCTCCACAGGCAGTAGTGATTTTAGCTGGTATCTCACTCCTGAAGGTAACAAAGGATTGAGCACAGCCACTAGCCTGTTTACTGCAATGGTGCATACCAAAGTAATCACAGACTGGTGCGGAAAAGTGTTACTGCAAAGGAAGAAATAAAGCTGCTATCGCTCGAAGCCTTCAACAGAGAATTGCAGAGTACCTCCATGAAAGTTTCAACAAGGTCTCTCAGAAGGATTCAAGGGACAGCCCTGTGTACATAAAAGACTGCTCAGTATGCCCCAACCCCACCCCTAGATAACTCTACAAGGGAATGAAAAGCAGATAATTCTCCTTCTGTTTGTTGTACTGCTACCTTCCTAGTACATGTAAGTTAAGGAAAATTCAGTAACTGTGTCATCCTATGTTGGGGTTGGGCACCATCTGTACATTTAAACATTGTAATGGAAAAATGCATTCACACACTTACCCTGCACCAGGTTTGCCAGTCAGTGCTTGGCTCCCAGGACTAATTAGATTGTGGTGACATCTCAAACAGATCCTGGCTCATGGCATGACTCTGCCCTCCCTCCTAATCACATGTCCCCCATCCTCCTCCTCTTCACTATTAACAGAGGTCTCTGTCTTAGGCTCCTCTGAGGTATCCACAGTGCTCTGTGGGGTCTCCGCCAAGTATGGCACGAGCGGCAGGTGTGCAGCTCAGCACCAGATATACAGTTGGCCTCCCTGGCCTTCTGGTATGCCTGTCACAGTTCCTTCACTTTCACATGGCACTGCTGCTGATCCTTATCATACCCCGTTGACGGTATCCCCCATGCAACCTGCTTGTAGATGTTCCAGGTTCTTCGACTGCTCCATAGCTGTGCCTGCTCAGCCTCTTCTCTCCACAGGCCCAAGAGATTCATTACACCTCCTGTCTACTTCAGGCAGGAAAGTATTTGAGGCGTGTAGCCAGTATGGTCAGTTGAGCAGTTTCACACAAGGGAGAGCTGCAAAGAGTGCACGCCAAGCTGGACAAACAGGAAAAGGTATTTCAAAAATACCATGGGGTTTTTAAAAGGGCAGGAGGGCATGGCTCAGACTCCATGATCCCTGGGCTGTGATGTTCACATCTTTGATCAGAGCAGTGTCAGGCATTGCAGTACAGCTGCTAGAAGACTATTAGTGTCGACAGAGGTCACGTAGCATCTATACTTGCACTGTGTCAACCACAGTAGATCGAGCATGAGATGATGCTGTTCAGGTATTACTGCATCACTGTAACAGGGTGCTTAGATTGGCAGGAGATAAATTTAAGTAGACACATGAACAACTAGGTCAGTGCAAGGCAACTTATGTCAATCGAACTTTGTCGTATAGACAAGGCATAGGACAGGAAAAGATTTTAGTCAGACTGCTGAAAAACTAAAATTTATCAGTGACTAACATTGTAAGAGGCGGAAACAAACACCATTATCCTTTCAATTCTGGTGTTGATAGACAAAATAACTTCCACTTCCCAGAAGTCCACTTACAAAACCAGACCTGACATTCCTGGTATTTCCAAAGGTAAAAAGCCAAGCTTTTTAAGTCTGACTTTTATACATCATAAAGCACCAAAATGGGCTCAAGTCTGATTTTTTAATAAATCCTTTTCAGGATATCTTTAATGTTTTCTTAATGTAGACTTTTTAAAGTGGAATATCTTTAAAAAAAAAGATAGGGCTCAGAATTTTTATATTTGGGTAGACATCACAGGAATGCCCTGTCCCATGTAAACATACTCAACCAAGTAAGGATCTTGTATTGGCCTGCCTCCATCACTGTTTGCCTTGCAGAATCCACACGCATTATGCAGATAAGTTATCATGCCACCCTATAGACACTGCTTTAGAACTATTAAATATTTAATAACTATGGGTACATCCACACTACCCGCTCGATTCGGAGGGTAGCGATCGATGTTCTGGGATCGATTTATCGCGTCTCATGTAGACACGATAAATCGATCCCAGAAGCGCTCCCCGTTGACTCCGGAACTCCAGCTCGGCGCGAGGAGTAAGCGGAGTCGACGGGGGAGCCTGCCTGCGCCGCGTGGACCCGAGGTAAGTAGTTTGCAATTCGATCTAAGATACTTCGACTTCAGCTACACTATTCACGTAGCTGAAGTTGCGTATCTTAGATCGATCCCGCCCCCTAGTGTGGACCAGCCCTAAGTGAAGTGTGATTTTCATAAATCTAAACTATTGGCAGACCATAGACCAATCAGAACACTGAGATGGTTAAATTATAAATTACTTTTCTTTTTTGCCTGTCAGGCAAGGGCGGTGCTGGAAGAGACTATAGCCACCCCAAAATTTCCCACCTCTGAAGGCAGTGTCACTGCCAGCAGCAGCGCAGAAGTAAGGGTGGCAAAGGGATGGTAAATCTGCAGTGAAAAGTGGTATTCACAAAGTTTCTTCCCAGCCCTGCAATACTAAATAGTAACTGTTTAAAAAAAAAAAAAAACTTCTGCTTATAACAATAATTCAATAAATGTGTGTTTTAGTCTTAATTTAAAAGCGGCGGAAAAGGTACATTCATTTTAATAGGGTTATAAATTTAGCATTTAAAATCGTGTTAAACATAAAAATGTGTTTTTAATTTAGATGGGGGGCAGTCACACTCAGAGGCTTGCTGTCAAACAAAAAGATTGAGAACCACTGCTCCAGCCCCTTCTTTAGGCAGCAGAGACTCTCATTCCCCTGCCAAAAATATCTTATCAGTGCTTCACTAAAGAAAGACACTGGATCGTTTTACACAAATACATACACGGCTTGTCTACTCTGGAGGATTATTTTTTTTGCATTGTGTGGCTGCACCACCATAAGAAGAGTGACTTAGTGGTGTCTTTCCTCAGTTTCAGACTGGAATAAGCTGCACTAGTGTAGCTAGTCTACTCCATGGGTAAGCACCAGTTCACATATACATCATCTTAGCCACACTGGTGCAAACAAAACAGCACAGACAAGTTCCCAGCAAAGACCTACCTCCAGTTCCTTTGAATTCAAGTGTGGGTACCAACAAGATCACTAAAGCAGGTATCAATTATCCAGACAGCATGTAAGGAACAAAGTGGTCTGAGATAGCCAGAACTGAAGTCATTTACAGCTTTGTAGATCAAAATCAGAACTCTGAATCACACTTGAAACAAGTTAACTAGTGTAGTCTGTGGAACACACTGGATTGATCAAGCAATCCAGCAAACACATTCTGCTTTAGGTGACCGATGACTTTTCTACAAGAATAGTACTACATGGAGCATATTATACGCAGAAATCTATTCTAGATGTAAAGGAACAGCAAATGCAGACAACTGTAGTTGGCTACTGCTGCTGCCTGGGAATTAAGCAGCATTAAGGATCCACAATGAACTCCAGTGAGCCTTAACAAAACAAAAGACTCATTCCATAGAGGGAGCAGCTTTCTGTTAGTTTTCATTAGAAAATGCCTGCAGTGTCAAATTGGTAGATGGCCTGAAAAGCCATAGCTTGAGTATATCAATACACATTTCTCTCTCGCGCCTCCCCCCCCCCGCCCGCCCCGCACAAGGCTGCAAAGCTAATTGCATCAGTGAAAATAGTAATGGTGCTGTGCATTTGTAACAGCTACCCTGTTCCAATCACAGTGCTCTAGTCAAGTATTCCAGTCACTGTCCTCTGTGTATTTATAACAGCTCCAGGAACAGCCACCTGAATTAGTAGTTTATGGGATATTTGGAAAGTGTTTCTGGGGAAAGGAGTTATACTTCCATAATTCTCATCCTCAGTTATGCTTCTTGGAGTTCAGCTGGACTCCAAGATCCGGCCCAAGAATTCCAGGTTTCTATCTCAGTCTCAGTCAAATGTGTTAAGCTTGCTCATTGTGTCTGAACAGCACGAGGAAGCTGCAGCAGCAAACTTGGGTTTTTGTATGTTTTGTGCTGCTGGTGAAAAAGTTGTGACTTAAAGTGGGTGGCAAAAGTAGTGTCCATCTACACATTGGCCATTGTAAGATGAGGCTTTACGATCTTCCTCATGGAAGTTGAGATCATCAAATATGTTCTAGCTAGCAGTCCACCAGTATACCAGGAATGAAGCTGCGACAGGGCTCTCTGAGTGAAGGGCCCAGATGCTGGAACGCTTTCCCCCTGATCTGACAAAGCTACAGCCTACTGAGTTTCTCAGCACACTGCTAAGGACAAGTACTCTTCCAGGTTTCTGAGAACGAGGTTTAAATAGGGTAAAAATAGGGAGGTGGGGAATTTTTGTTTTTGTTAACTATGATGGGTAGAAAAGGTATTAGAGTTCATTCCTTTAATATATTTCATAGTTTACATACATGAACCTAGGGTGAAAGGACAAGTTTTCTCCTATATGATGCCAGATCCGGCACTAACTGGAACTTTGCCAATTATTTAAATGGACACAGAAACTGGACCAGGAAAAGTAACTTCCTTTAATTTCTTAATTTCCTGTTTTGAAAGGAAAATAAGCAAAAACTCAAAAATATCAAAGTGATGGAGCTGTATGCCCCTGATTATTGTGAAAGAAGGAGTAAACCGTCATAGGATAAGAGGGAAGGTTCTCTCGTGAATCGGTAACTGGTTAAAAGATAGGAAGCAAAGGGTAGGAATAAATGGTAAATTTTCAGAACTGAGAGAGGTAAATAGTGGTGTCCCCCAGGGATCTGTACTGGGACCATTACTATTCAACTTATTCATAAATAAGGCTATGTTTTAGTCACAGGTATTTTTACTAAAATGTCACGGACAGGTCATGGGGAGTAAACAAAAATTTACGGCCCGTGACCTGTCCATGACTTTTACTAAAAATACCTGTGACTAAAACTTGGGCAGGGGTCCACAGGTGCTGGGGGGAGGGGGGGGGGGGGAGGAGGAGAGCACAGTCCAGGGACTCCATGGGTGCTGGGGGAGATAGCCCGGGACCCCTGCTGGTGCGTTGGGGAGGAGGGGGAGAAGAGGGTTGGCAGGGGCTCCCTAACCAGCTCCGTGTCCTTGCAGCTCTTAGGCAGCGGAGGGGCACAAGCGCCAGCTGCTGCAGCTCCCATTGGCTGGAAACCGCAGCCAATGGAGCTGCGGGGGCAGGGCCTGCGGGCAGCCCCTAAGCCAGCACCAGCCACTGCAGAAGTTACGGAAAGTCACGGAATCTGTGACAGACTTTTGCAGCCTTATTCATAAATGATCTGGAAAAAGGGGTAAACAGTGAGGTGGCAAAATTTTCAGATGATACAAAACTACTCAAGATAGTTAAGTCCCAGGCAGACTGCGAAGAACTACAAAGTGATCTCACAAAACTGGGTGACTGGGCAACAAAATTGCAGATGAAATTCAATGTTGATAAATGCAAAGTAATGCACACTGGAAAACATAATTCCAACTATGCATATAAAATGATGGGGTCTAATTTAGCGGTTACCACTCAAGAAAGATGTTGGAGTCATTGTGGATAATTCTCTGAAAACATCCACTCAATATGCAGAGGCAGTCAAAAAAGAGAACAGAATGTTGGGAATCATTAAGAAGGGGATAGATAAGACGACATAAAATATATTGCCTCTATATAAATCCATGGTGCATCCACATCTTGAATACTGAGTGCAGATGTGGTCGCCCCATCTCAAAAAAGATATATTGGAATTGGAAAAGGTTCAAAAAAGGGCAACAAAAATTATTAGGGGTATGGAACGGCTTCTGTATGAGGAGAGATTAGTAAGATTGGGACTTTTCAGCTTAGAAAAGAGACAACTAAGGGAGGATATGATAGAGGTCTATAAAATCATGACTGGTGTGGAGAAAGTAAATAAGGAAGTGTTATTTAATCCTTCTCATAACACAAGAACTAGGGGTCACCAAACGAAATTAATAGGCAGCAGGTTTAAAACAAACAAAAAGAAGTATTTTTTCACACAACGCACAGTCAACCTGTGGAACTCTTTGCCAGAGGAGGTTGTGAAGGCCAAGATTAAAACAGGTTCAAAAAGAACTAGGTAAATTCATGGAGGATAGGTCCATCAATGGCTATACATCAGGATAGGCAGGGATGGTGTCCCTAGCTTTCTGTTTGCCAGAAGCTGGGAATGGGTGACAGGGGATGGATCACTTGAGGATTACCTGTTCTGTTCATTCCCTCTGGGGCACCTGGCATTAGCCACTGTTGGAAGACAGGATACTGGGCTAGATGGATCTTTGGTCTGACCCAGTATGGCTATTCTTATGTTCTTATATTTTTATCAAACAGATGAACGTGTGCTTGCCAAAAGTCAATTCTTTTTCCTAGTGATTGCTGTCAATCAGGTAAGTGGCAATCAGACTAATTTATGTAAAGGCTATCAATCTGCATTAGTGGCAACAAAATCAAAGGATACATATTGGAATAATGGTGAATCTCGAGTTTTGAAATGGCAATACAAATTCTCAAACTTCAATCAAGATGTTAACAAAATGGATTTTAATTCCTTCCTTTTAGCAAATTGGCTGGATAGTTCAACTGTTCATTGATGAATTCATTTCCTAACTGATCATAAGCTTTTACTACTTATAAAAGGTGCTTGCAATAACGAAGAAATAGGTCCTCATTTTGCACATCTGTCACTAAAAGTTTAACTGCTAGAACTGTTGGAAAGTCTTATTGTGCACACTTCCATAATCTGTCTGTCTTTGCTACCAATGCCTTAGGCAAGCAATACAAATACTGCAACTTGCCCAAAAGGCTTTTGATTAGCAATCAAAAATTTTAATCAAGTGGAATCTTATTTTAGCCTCAGTTTGTAAATTATTGTAAGATTAATAAACCCGTAGACAATAATTTATTGTTTAAATAAGAAGTAGTGCAGAAGTAATTACTGAGAGCCTTTGCAAGATCGAACAATAATCTGCATCAGTAAAAAATGTTAACTGCTTACTGACACATTGATCTAAGCAGCTCACTTCCTAGCTCCCTAAAGTCTAGTAAGTAATAAGGGTCTCCTCATGCTTAACTATTCAGTTTTATGCAATGTTTTGCCAATTTTCCTGACACTTCTACAAAATTCAGATACAGCATTTACATTAAGATTAAAATTTCAGATTTTACATTTACAGGGACATTTGAATTTTGTATATTGATTATTTTCAGAAAGTTTTCTGAGTGAGCTCCCTTTTCACTGGTATGTCCCAAGTTTAAAAAAAGAAAAAAATTAAAGACAGGTGTTTCTGTTCCCATTTACAGGTTTGTTTGGTTTCCCCTCCCCCCCAAAGTCTTTGGACAAGCTCAAGTCACACTACCAAATGCACTCAGGCATGGAAATTTATTCAAACCATCCTGACAGAAACCATATTAATATGCTTTGTTATTGTTTCCAGCCCACTTATTTTAAAAAATTCACTACTCTATACAGAAGTTAAATCTGAAGTAGCAATTAGACACTGGGCAAACAGGGCCAATTGGAGGGGGCCCAGAAAAATGGGCACCCCCACATCCCGACCCACTCCACCCACCCATCACTCCTGCCGGGGAGCGGGGCAAGGGGCTCGTCCCACTCCATGCGCCTGGCGCTCCTACTGGGGAGTGACGTCAGGGCACCGGGGCTTGTCCTGCTCTGCCCGCCCGGCGCTTCTGCCAGGGAAATGGGGGAAGCTCCTATGCCCCAACCCCAATCCCTGGGCAGGAGTGCCAAGCAGGGGGGCGGGGCAAGCCCCCACACAGTAACCCTATCTCCCTGGCAGAAGCACTGGGGGTTGGGGGGTGTGGACTGCAGGCAGAAGGGGTGGGGAGGGCACCACAAAAGCTTAATCCTCCTCTGTTCGACATGCCAAATCTAATTAGCTTTCACCTTCTCTTTATGCTGTGGAGACACAGTGGTCTCACCAACATGGCTAGATTGAATCAATAACTGGTGACTTTCAGGAACTGATGCTGATAATTCAGTAATAAATCAGTCAATAGTGTTTAATTAATTTACCTTTTCTGGATAACTCAAATTACATTTTTAAAGCCATCTTGGCATGTGGTAGCCCTGAATGTGGATTAAAATGTGCCTTCTTGCATAGAAAATGTATTGCTTCCATTAAATCAGAAACAAGATTTTCAAGTACAGAAGTGATCAAAATAAGATCGTGATATAGCAATGGCCTAACCAAAGGAGATCTTGACATCAGCACCCTTTTCTGAGATTCTCCCTTCTAAGGTATTAGTGGATAAGGACACAGTTAAATTAAACAGTAAAAGAAAAGCTCAGGTTTTTGTCCTTCAACAGAACACAGTTCAAAGCAACAATTTAATGCTGAAGTTCAGCCTAAGTATTTAGTTTCCTCTTTGAAGTTTTTTATATTTTCAAATCATCATCTGCATCCAGGGCATCTGATCAGGATTCTAGTCAGATTTCCATCACCTCTCTCCATATTATCTTGCAAAAGCCTATTCGGAATAAATATGAGGGGAAGAGGGAAATCTAGCAGTTTTACCTCTTTATTCATGTAGATATGATCAGAAAGTTAAATGGCTAGACACGTTATTTCAGGGGCTTTTAGAAGCTCACCACAAGTTCTGTACTGAACAGTGAACCAAGAACTCTCTCCTGGTCCTGCGGTTATTGTCACCACAACATCAGGAGTAGGATTTTGTGCCCTGCACCTATGACAATGTAACCAGGTCCTTGTAATTCTGTAGTACATCCGATTCTAGAACAATTTGCATATTGAGCACAACAGTTCTGCAGCAAATACAAGTGTGTTTTTATGCACTACAAATGTGTAGTTTAAGGTTACAAACTGAGCTGCAAAATTCTAGGATACATAGGTGTTCAAAATTCCACATCAATGACATTTTTCACTGCCCATAAGACTCCTTTTAGCACAGAAGAGTTTATGCTGAGAAACAAAGCAACCAGGCTTCTAAATCTGATATCATTAGGAAAACAAGTTGTGCATCAAGCAATTACAACCCATACTTGATGGGGACAACATCCTGACAAATCTTTCCAAACCCCCTCTTTAGACCTTCAAAAAACCCTCAACTTCACCAAGTGTTATAGGATTGCTTATATGTTAGCAGCCATTCTAATATTCAATAAAAGTACTGATGCTAGTAAACCCAGAGAATATATGCATCTTGCCCTAAATAGATTAAAATGGCATGACATGCAATAGAGTAAGAGGTGCAACCCTTCAATTTGAAACAAAATGTGCATTTTGTACTTTGCATTCCAACATCAGTCTATAGCCAGTCAAGTAAAATGAATCTATTCATAGGAGTGATCATAGTACCATAATAGTACATCAAAACACAATTATTCAAAACCAAAGACAACCTTTTTACCTTCTAGACTAGTCAGAAGACTAGTCACTTACTAAAAGAAAGTGACACAGTTACAAGGCTAGCTGCAGCTCTGCTCCCTCTGTTCCCTGAGCACAACCTCTTCCCCATCCCCCCCAGTCCTCATGCCTTTACCTCTCCCAGGATTGAATTCTCCAGCTCAGACTGGGCCTCAAATGGCAATACCCTGTGTATTGCCTACATTTATCCAGCAGATCCATGTGGGTTCAGCACCCATGGTTCTTCCCTTTGGGAGATTGAGCAATAGTGAACATAGAGACCAAACAGCCTTCTTAAAGAAAATTATTGTTTGACCTTTTTTGGCAGCAGAAGGCATAACATAAGAGAAAAAGGATTTTAAAAACAGTCTGTGTGCATTGGTCTCTTACCTAGAGGCTTACCATCCCCTGATGGAAACCTAGGAAGACCTAACTTCTTCAGACACATCAGTGGGCAGCTGCATATCTCCCCAACAACTGCCTCCTCCCTTACAGTCTGTCTTTATCCAGGCTGAGTTCCTTCACCTTTCCTGGCATTTTTGGCCCTGTTGTCCAAAACATCTGGTGGGCTCTGTGATGGATTCCCCCCCGGGGTGCCACCTGGAACTCGGGTACCACTAAGTGCCCTGACCCACCACCAGCTTGGGCTCCCTTTTACACTGTACTGCCTGTAACAAGCTGAAAAGCCCTTTCTCCAACCTGCACTTTCACCAGCATACCTACAGGTAGGGACACACCCAGCTCCAGTTACAAGCAGGCAGGCTCTCTGACCAGCCTCTGCCTCAGAAGGCTTCAGATAGGCCACCTCCAAGCTCCTCAGGCACGCACCCCCTCTGGAGTGTAAACCCAAAATTATACCATCTTGCGCTGCACAGGGAACTGTACAGCATAAACTCATAAAATTCACCCCCTCCCACAATGTGGAGAGGAATATGCAACAGCCTTTTGCCCCAAGTTATGATTCTCACACACTGGTTTAGAATAAAGCAAAAATAAGTGTAACGACAAAAGATAGATTTTATATAATAAGGGATAGCAAACAGATCAAAGAAGATTATCTAGCAAACAAACAAAAACGTAAACTAAAATGAATATACTAAATAGATTTGATATGAATAGCAGATTCTCACTTTAAGTGATGATACAAGCAGGCTGCAGATTCTTAAAGGGCAAGCTGCACTTGTTTACAGCTTGGAATCCCCAGGTGTTCCATTCACAGGCTAAAAATCCCTTTAGCCTAAATCCAGCACTTCCCCCAGTTCAGTCTTTGTTCCTCAGATGTTTCCAGGAGTCTTCTTGGGTGTGGAGTCAGTGAAGAATCTAGATGAAGTCACTCCCCTGCATATGTCGGGAACCCTGTTTCAAAGCTTGGGTCCCACACCAGTCAGTGAAAAAATACTGACACCCCAAGATGGAGTACAGCACCAGGTGACCTGGTCACATGTCCCTGTAGAGTCACAGCAGACATCCCTCACAGGGTTGTTTGTTGCGTTCACAGGAAGGCTCACCATGTGGGAAATAGGAAGAAACCATAGGCCTTAGGAGAAGCCTAATGGCTCATTAACCTGAATGTCCCGTCCCAGCCAGCCATCTAGACCAGGGATCTCAAACTCGCAGCCCGCAGGCCGCTCTTCCGTGCAGCCCGCCAAGCTCCCTGCGCCCTCCTGCCCCTCTACCTACCCCATGGCACCACGAGCAGCTGCGTAGGGCACCAGGAAATTTTCCTGGTGCCCTGCTCAGCTGCGTGCTACTCCAGCCCCTGCTCCGTCCCAGCCCCGCCTCTTCCCGCCCGCCCCAGCCCCTCTCCCACTCCCCTGAAGACTGCAGCCAAGCTCGACCTACTCACCGCAAGGTAAGTGGAGCGACCCGGCCCCAGCCTGCTCCGTTCCCCTGGCTCCCAGCCGTACCGCTGGTGAGTGGTTCCCCCCTCCTCCAAGCCTGGGAGCTAGGGGAGTGGAGCAGGCTGGGGGTCACAGGCCTCCGCCGGGGGGGAAGGGGGCTGGCTACTTCCTGCGGGAAGTGACCCGGCCCCAGCCTGCTCTGTTCCCCCGGCTCCCAGGCTTGGTGGGAGGGGGGAACCGCTCCTCTGCACTCACCGGCAGCGCGGCTGGGAGCTGGGGGAACGGAGCAGGCTGGGGACGGGTCACTTCCCACAGGAAGTGGCCAGCCTCCGTCCCCCCTGTGGAGGCCTGGGGCCAGCCACTCACCCCCCTGCTCCCCCCCGTGGAGGCCTGGGGCCACCCTGCACCGCCCCCGCACCCCCCATGAAGGCCTGAGGGACTGTGTAGGGCACCAAAATAGCTAGGAATGGCCCTGCCCACACCCCTCCTGCACCCCAACTCCCTGCCCTGAGCCCCCTGCCACACCCTGCACCCCGACCCCCTGCCGCATCCCTCACCCCTCCTGCACTCCCAGGGGCAGGGAGGTGGCAGAGTTGGGGTGAGGACTTCGGGGAAGGGGCTGGAATGGGGGCAGGGAAGAGGCGGGGCCGGGACGGGGCCTCATGGAAGGGGTGGAGTGGGGGCGGGGCCAGGGGTGGGTGTGTCTGATGCGGCCCTCAGGCCAATGCCCTAGTCCTCATGCGGCCCTCGTGGTCATTTGAGTTTGAGACCCCTGATCTAGACAGAGCTTTTTGCCTAGTGGGATAGCTACATGTGAAATAGACACAGTCAATATTCATAACTTTGGATACATGCATACCAATAGGATAATCATTCAGCAAACCATAACCTTTCCAATGACATCTCACATGACTTATTTTGCATAAAATACATCATAACTATGTCATAATCATATAATAAAATCACTGAAGAATATGGAGTGCACTGTCACAGACTTAATGGGGGATCAAGCCTCTCCCCTCAGGGCCAAAGGCTCTCCCATTGTCCTGTAACAACCCCCGAGCATTTGCTAAGTGTCTTATTGAGAGTCATTGTTTCACCTTCCTATGTTTCCCAACAGCCTGCTGATTTAACCATTATAGTCATACAGTAAAAATCCCAATAACCAGGCCAACACAGCGTATTAATAAATTACTACGTAACAGCCCCATGTCCATCACAGAAAGTTTAAACTAGAATCTAGCCAAAATGCATCACCTATATAGTAAGACTGAGAATTATATTCCAGCTTTACTACTGAGATCTACATTTCCAACATAAAAATATTTCAAGTGCTGTTTTCCAATTGTTCTCAGTTGAAATAAGTATCACAAAAACTTTATTTTCAAGTCTTAAGTCATATGTTTGCCATATTTACTATGAAGGTACGAGCAGACACCCCAAAATTAAAATTGCATTTGGCTTCAGTTAAAGCAAAACTTAATTCTCTTAATTAGTTATGAAAGTTTATCAGACCCAGAATTACACCACTTGGAGTAGATACTTCAGAAAGGAGTTATTTATTTACAAAAAAGGTAAGTTTTAGAGCTGGTATCTAATATTTCCTCCAACTCCTAATCTATATGGCTTCCTTAATACTTGAAACTTTTAGATGTAGGTGTAAAAACCTCATGCGCATACTTTTGGAGTTAAAAACAAATTATTAGCATCATGTATCTGTTTAAAGTTATACCATGGAAGCAATTAGGAGTTATCCATTAAAAAACATTTTCTACACCAAATGCACAAAGTTTGACATCACAATTGTGACAGTTATCAATGAGCTATTTCCAAACAGACACTTACATACAAGAACCAGAATATACAAGCAGAAGATCCTGCAGGAAGGTAGGAACTTGTTTTGCAGAAGAGTGTTCAAGTGGAGATCCATAACAGAATGTGGCCATGCCAGTGCACTTGAGGCTGTCTGTATGGACACACTGCAGCACTTTCCCTACTGCGCTCTACGAAGGCTGGTTTAACTCAAAGCGCTCTACATCTGCAAGTGTAGCCACAGCCATAGCCTTAGTAGATTACATTTGCTTTTGACATACTAGGGACGTAGGGTAAAAATTTCAAAAGGGCCTAACCGACTTAAGAACCCAAGTCCCATTGACTTGAAATTAAACTTACGCTATTTGTACACTATAGACTAGCATATGCTGGAAAAACCATGTCAGCATAGCACCCTAGTGTAGAAGCAGTGAACACCAACAGAAAGATGACCTTGAAAGGTCCTTCCAGTTCTAGGAGATTGGCATATCTCCATTTATATAAAGGAGTTATTCTGCCAGTGTCATAACACCACCTCACTGAACGTTAGCTATGCTAAAAGAATGCTGCTGTCAGTGTAACTGCATCTACATTGCGGGGTTGTGTCAGGATAGCCTTATATTAGTCAGGGGTGTGGTTTTTCCATACCTCTGACCAACAGAGCTATGCAGGTGTAAGTTCTAAGTGTAGACCAAGCCTCCTCAATGCATAATTCATTTTTGAAATTATGATATGGGCTCTTACCACAATAAGGCACTTTTGAAATTTTTACCCAGAGTTCTATTCCCAGCGCTGTCAAAACTGACCTTATTTTAACTCTGTAGCTCTCAGTTACTTTATCTGTAAACGGGGATGAGTGAAAACCCTAGAGCAGCTACATGAAGCCTTGCTCAATAAGGGTTGTGAAGTGCAAATAATTATTAAGGCTACATTTTTAGTAAAAGTCACGGACAGAGAACAAAAATTCATGGCCCATGACCTGTCCATGACTTTTCTAAAAAGATCGGTGACTAAAACTGGGGGGTGCTACCTGGGGCCCCCGCAGATGCTGGGGTTGGTGGGGCCAGCAGGCTCCCTACCAGGCTCTGCACCTCCCCACCCCAGCAGCAGAGTTTGGGTGTGGGAGAGAGCAGGAAATTAGCGCTTAGGAGGGGGTGAGGCGGGCTCTGGGCAGGGTTTACCTGTGGGGTTCTCTGGGAGCAGTGACATCCCCCTCACTCAGCTGCTAGGCGGAGGCGTGGCCAGGCAGCAGGGGTGGATAAAAATCATTGCCTTTTTTAATTGATTTTTTTTTATTTAAATTGGATTTTTTTTGATAAAATGCTTTTTGAGGGAAAAACCTATCTAAAGATATTTTTTAATTAAAAAACATTATAGCTCAAAGATATCTCATCATGGAATAGGGATTATAAATTCTAATTCTATAGTATGAAACAATATATTCATGTAATGTTTAAGAAAAGTTTTGTAAATCAGTTCCAATAGGTCATGGATTAGGGACCCAATGTTATGGGGTTCCAGGGGCTTCTGTATAGATTGTTTAGGTTAATCTTTCTATCTACCCAAAGGGACTCAGTGCTCAGTCTAGAAGATACCATCAGAGATGCTTAGTTTTGCAGTTCTCAAACTGTGGATTTGTGTCTCCAGGGAAAACATGCTTGTTAACAGCAAAAATGTTTTTAAATAAAATAAACAAACAGAGGTGAGAAATAACAGACCTCAACTCTACTGTCCCTCTGCAAATTTGTGTAAATAGAATCAATCCCTTACCTCTCTCAAAGTGTAAAGTTTCAAAAAGTTCAACGAATAGAAGATTGTTGGGGGCGAAATAGATCTGGACAAGGACTGTAGATAAGTCTGTAGATAAATGTGAGAAGGGAGGGACAGGCAGTGGAAACAAAAGTGAAACTGTCTGAGTAGCATATTCCAGAAGTCTTGAGGGCTTTCTGAGTGTAGCCTTCATTGATTTGAGATCTACCATATCATTCTCTCACTAGAAGGGAAAACCTATAATGGCAGCAGGCCATAAAAGAGACCCAGTTTGGGCATAAGAACCATTCAAGAAATATATGTTTGCCAATGTTGTTTTAAAGAAAGTCATACCAGTGAACTGGAGGAAGTCACTTAAGCACTTGGATTCAGACTGTTGAAGTGATAATCTCACTTTTAACAGCAGTAGCTTTTTCTGAGAGTGAGGAAATAATATTGTCTTCCTTTGAACTAATTCATTCCAAATTGAGAAATTGCTTGGGACCTGAAAAGGCAGGAAAGCTTGTTTTTCTTTTCCAGATTATGAAAAAACAGGAAAATGAAGACAAAGATGACTGAGTTAGCTGCAGAAGCCAATATTTTAAATTTCTCGTGTTGACCTGGCTGACATAGGCGAATTAAATTTTTAAAAAATATTTCATTTAACTATTTTAGTTAAACACTTAACAAAAACAAACCTGATTTTAAAAAACTTGAATGTTTAACTAAATTCAAAAATTCATATGCTTGTTTTGTTAAAATATTATGTTTGCTGTTGAAGAAAAAAAATCCAGAATATGCAACATTGTTGTTTTAGTTAAAAACAAAACAATTTAAGTGTGTCTGGTGATGTTCTCCTCCTAATAGAGCACAGCAAGAAAATCCTCCAAATATTAATGATTAACCTGTTGAATTGGAGATATTTATGAAGTCATTGGGAGGTGAACTATCTGCTTCAATTACCTTTGCTAAATGAAATAACCAATCATTCATTTTCTGATATAGCTGTAAAACTGATCTGAAAAGTTCTCAAAATAAATCACTTTAAAAATCTGAGTTGTGAAAAATATGTATTAAGGTTATAACAACCAACAAGAATGCACTTTTATGTAGAAATCCATGATTAGAGTCTTCCTGACTAGGGATTTAAATCATGATTTAAATCAATTTGATTAAAATCAAATCCACCTTGGCACTCCTACTCTTAGGTATATCTCCACATAATATGAAATGACATAACCTATCTCATAGAACTGGAAGGACCTTGAAAGGTCATCGAGTCCAGTCCCCTGCCTTCACTAGCAGGACCAAGTACTGTCCCTGACAGATTTTTGCCCCAGATCTCTAAATGGCCCCCTCAAGGATTGAACTCACAACCCTGGGTTTAGCAGACCAATGCTCAAACCACTGAGCTATCCCTCCCCCAATTGTTCTGCACAGCTTTATTCTTCCTATATAGTCAGCTGTTGACCACATTGGGTCCCTTCATTTTACAACTGATGACAACTCATTTGGGGTTTACTTTCAGAGAGAATTTTCCAACACAATAATTTGTCCTGTAAACTATGCCATACTTCCCTCCATCTCGTAACTTGCTTACCACAAATAAAATTATCTTTAAGGAAGTAATGAGATCAATTTACAGCACAAATAGGGTAGAGAGGCAAGGAGACAAGTCTCCCAAGCCAGATCACCATCTGTCCCTTCCCCTGCTTAACAAAGCTTGTTGCTATTGAAAAGTTTGGTGGTTTAGTTTGTCTTTTTATCTGTTTAAACATACTTTCTCCTAACAGTATTGGCTAACTTCCAGCTCAAAAATTCCCTCAAAGACAAACGTGGCAATTACTGCACACAAATCTCAGAGACATTCAGCATGCCGGGCTACTTCAGGAGAAGACCAAAAAGAAAATGAGTTGGAAGTCAAATGACAGTGGAGTTCTGCAAACATGTACTCAGGCTACTCTTGCCATTTTGCCTTTCCCTCCTCACATGCACTTTTTCCTTATCTGAACAACGTAGAATGACAGCACCGAGTCACGCATTACTACTATTTTTTCTTGGTATCAAGATTCCCCATCCACATAACAGGTTAAGCACAAACTGAAGCAGTACAATCTCCACCACTTTGCCCCTCAGCACCCATCAATCCTAGATGAAAAGAAGATACCAAGGAGCGATAAAATAAGTTCAACAAGGGTTCCGTTAGTGACATATTAATTTACATACATACATTTCTTTATTACTGTGTGTTTAATTTGTCACTTACCTTGTTAACTATGAGGTACATTTACCTTTATTTCCCCCCCAACATTAGCACAGCTATAAGCACTACTCAAAATTAGGTTAAATTGTCATTATTTCACAAATTATTGTTCAGATAAAGCAATCAATTATACAATTTGCCAGGATTATGACTTGACATTTAATGCGAGAAAAATAAGCTCTACAAACTGATCCTGATAAATTATTTCTGCAACAATGTGGTAAAGCTATATAAAAGTTGCTGAATTGTAGCCACTGACATTACCCACTATAGGCCCCAATCCAGCAAGGCACCTACCATGTACTTAAAATTAAGCATATGGTGAAGCACCTTGCTTGACCGGAGGAGCCACAAGGAATATTTTATATTGCTTACATCTGAGATGATCTACTTAAATACGCTGGTATGTCACTTACTGCCAGATCAGTCTACATTTTGTCATTGATCCAGCAAAATTAGCAATATCACAAAACTTGTTCACCAAGAGCGAAACCTTAGTATGTGAAAACAAAAAAGTTAGACTTTCCCACTTTCTTTAAAGATTTAAACACAGAACATATTCTTGTATCACTTATGTGATAAAAACCTTTAAGTACTGTGAGATCTGCTGCTGTTTTTCTCCTTGCCTTAAATAGCTATTGTACATTTTTGACCAGCGATCACAAGATTTCACATGGTAATGTCACGTTAAGCAAGATTTAATTTAATGATTTTACGCAGCAATCATTTCCTTCTAATTTGACTGAAACTGAATATATAAATGAAAGGGCTGTCCACTGAAAATTATATTTGTATAGCCAATATTTTAAAAAATTCCATTCCACAAAGCTTCAGATGCCCCTAACATAAGAGTTATTGAAACTATTATTCAATCATATTGTTCCAGACAGAAGTAAAAGTTTATTAACATTTCTAGCAAAGAGACTCTTACAACTGCTCATGTTATGACTGGCCTTTCCTATTAAAATTGTTCATAATGAAACTTTAGCTGAATTACAACCAAAAGGTGTATCAGACTGGAAAGAGTTTTAACAAATGTTATTTCAAAACAAATTAGTAACAGAAGTCATGTTTAAAATGCAATTCACAGAAGTATCCAACCTATCTCAACAGGACACTTCTCTCTTTTATGAGACCATACTAATCACAGATAGATTACATGTGATGGTGTATTTACATAGTCTTAGAAAAGGCCCAAAATAGACACTTTGCCTAACCCCCAAAACAGGAGGATTTACTAATTGTCCTTCAACATGGGTCAAAGTAGTTTTTTGGCCCTCCAAGTTTAGACACACTTGATGTTCATTTACAAATAATAAAACTGCACGTGGTTTATTAGAACTGTAAGAATAAAGTTTGTTAAAATTATCAGTTATGTCATATTTATGGGTCAGTTCCTGCAAGGTAATGGATGCCTTCAATTTTCATTGAACTCAGGAGACGAAATTGCTCAGCACCTTACAAGTTTGAACACTTTGTTAGTATCAAGACAGTTACAATGTTTGGTCATATCTGATTTTGACACATCGCTAGATATAGAAAATGTGTTAACCATTCTTAGATAAAGCACAAAGGATAAAAGTCATGAATCTGTTTTTTAGCATCTTCTCTCTGCTAAAGCCTTCTTAATAGGTTAAAGTTAATTCTGTTGAAAATTCAACAAGTAGCTTATGCAAGTCCACGAGAAAAACAGAGAAGCAGTTTTGTGCATTTATATTTAACCCTAAATGTTATTAGCATGAAACCTGCTCAGAAGGAATCGAGCCAACTACTTCTTTGTCTAAATAGAACAGTTGTAAGTTTATCTTTTGGACACAAACTCCTCAATGCTTTTCTGGTAAACTTCCAAACTACATAACTGCAAGCTTAATTTGAAAAACACAGTTGAGAGGTACATCAGTTGTATCTGGCACCAAAAGTTCACAATAGAAGCAAATTAATATTAAGACAGTCTTTCCAGAAACGTGTTGCCAAACTGTTATTTATAGCAGATCACTTGCATTATTTTCTTCTGTTATGGAACTTACACAGTACAGTAGAACCTCAATTTCACAAACACCAATCTTATAAACAAACATGATTTATATAATTTTTCCCTGACGGGGTGGGAGTGGGATGGAGATCACATAACTAAAGTGATGTTGATGAAGGACAAGTTAACATCCCTTCACATTCCAATGCCTTCAGTACACTGGAAATCAGTTTGCAATGGTTTGAAGGCCAAAAAGAAAGTTGCAGTGCAACATGCTGAAACTTATAAACCATAACTTCTACAATTTTCAGTTTTATGAATTTATTGTATTAATTCCTTAATCCCCAGTTTGTAAAATAGGGATTCTACTGTATTTAAACTGAATTTGTTTATCAATGCACATAATCTTTATTCACGTATTTGAGTATTCTTGCATTGTGACTTTTTAGAAGGACATCAAAATATTACTTCTGTCTGACAAAGTTTTGTCTACTTTTCTTAAGAGGAATATCTAAAGCAGTGTTTCCCAAACTTGGGACGCCGTTTGTTCAGGGAAAGCCCCTGGCGGGGCGGGCTGGTTTGTTTACCTGCCGCGTCCGCAGGTTCGGCCGATCGCGGCTCCCACTGGCCGTAGTTCGCTGTGCCCGGCCAATGGGGGCTGCGGGAAGCAGCGCAGGACGAGGTACATGGGGGCTGCGGGAAGCGGTGGTCAGTATGTACCTCGTCCTGCGCTGCTTCCCGCAGCCCCCATTGGCCGGGCACAGCGAACCACGGCCAGTGGGACCCGCGATCGGCCGAACCTGCGGACACGGCAGATAAACAAACTGGCCCGCCAGGGGCTTTCCCTGAACAAGTGGCGTCCCAAGTTTGGGAAACACTGATCTAAAGTTAAAAAAGTATTTCAATTCTAGGTGGAAACCTGTATATAGCCTATTTCACTGTTACCCCATATAATCAGTAACTTTCCCCTTTTATTTATGTGGTGTTTCACAAAGCAATAGGGAAGAAGAGACATGTAAGAATAGGAACAGATGCTTGTGAACACAGAAAATGGCAAGGGGACTAAGAGGCCAGAATAGCACCAGAAGCACTTTTTTTTAAAAATTGTCTTATTTCAAATCAACAGTCCATTTAATACTTTTCTTAAAATAATATGCCAAATTTGTCATTAACTTACAATCTGAGCAATCTCGTAATCAATTGGGTTGCACAAGCTACTAGGAAGTCCTGAATTTGACCCTACATTGAAGATAAGCTATTTCAATTAGTTGTAGTAAGGATCTAACTGCACAGTACCAAAATATATGAAACTGCATGGGATGCATTATTTATCTTGTAACTACATACAGATCCCTGTATTAAGGGAAATGTTTTTACAAGCTTGATTGTTTATACGGTCTGTTTCACTTACGCTTATTTTCATAAATTCACAGTATCAAAACCAGGGTGATTTTGCTGCCTTGAATCTACAAACGAGACCCTGAACATTCATTGCAAGGAATTCTGTGCAGACACGTGGGCCTACCTGCGCAGAACTCATTGCCGCATCAGGGCCTAAAAGTAAAACATCTGTCATGTGTAAGTGCTATTTTACCCAGATAATCATAACAACTGTTATTTTTGTACTTCTGACATCTTTAACAATTCTGCTCAAGTACTGTAACAATAGATTAGCAAGAGACTTACTCAAATGCTTGAGTGCTAACTGCCACACATCATTCATATTTCATGTGTTATTTTGAGTCAGACTGAATGATCCAGTTATAGCAATCTAAGTTAATGTCATGAATGATATACTAAAGAAACGCACTCTTTGCCAAGTGCCCTACATAAGGAATCAATAGAAAATCTGTTTAAGCTGCTGCCGTAAATGAAAAAATGGAACAAAAACCAACCAAAACTCTTACTTCTTGAGGTCTTTCAATGATAACCCACAAAATATTGTTCACACAACTGCCATAGAAAGCTTTGACCTTCAATCTCTCTCTCTCTATTTTATTTATATAGATATAGATATATATAGATATAGATATAGATAGATATACACACACACACTTTGTAGAAACCAAGGATGAGGCCATGCTTTCTATGTTTGTTCAATAGCAAGCAGGCTTACTCTTTTCAATAAACAATGCTGAGTAACACTATTCACTTACAGCTAGATTGTACATATGCAACACTTCACAAGCGATCTGCTAATAAAGTACTGGCACTTTTTGTACTTGGAAGCATGATTATCAAAATCAAATTCATTTACTTCTGGCCAAGTGGATTTGGTTCTCTTTGTAAAAGACTAGCCAATGACACCTGGATCATATCATACCTTGTAAATATTCCTTGTATTCCTATACCTAGAAGATAATAAGGTGATAAACAAGAGTCAGCATGGATTTGCCAAGAACAAACCATGTCAAACCAGCCTAGGGTGACCAGATGTCCCGATTTTATAGGGACAGTCCCAATATTTGGGGCTTTTTCTTACATAGGCTCCTCTTACCCCTCCACCCCCATCCCGATTTTTCACACTTGCTATCTGGTCACCCTAAACCAACCTGATAGCTTTCTTTGATAGGGTAACAAGCCTTGTGGATGGGGGAGGAAGCAGTAGATGTGGTATATCTTGACTTTAGTAAGGCTTTTGATACTGTCTTGCATGACCTTCTCATAAACAAATTAGGGAAATACAACCTAGATGAAGATACTATAAGGTGGGTGCATAACTACTCTCTGGAACAATTTTCCAACCAGTTATCAGTGGTTCAGTGTCATGCTGGAAGGGCATAATAAGTGGGGTCCTGCAGGGATCAGTTCCGAGTCTGGTTCTGTTCAATATCTTCATCAATGATTTAGATAATGGCATAAAGAATACACTTATAAAGTTTGCAGACAATACCAAGCTGGGAGGGGTTGCAAGTGCTTTGGAGGATAGGATTAAAATTCAAAATGATTTGGACAAACTGGAGCAATGGTCTGCAGTAAATAGGCTGAAATTCAATAAGGACAAATGCAAAGTATTCCACTTAGAAAGGAACAATCAGTTGCACACATACAAAATGGGAAATGACTACCTAGGAAGGAGTACTCAGGAAAGGGATCTGGGGATCATAGTTGATCACAAGCTAAATATGAGTCAACAGTGTAACGCTGTTGCAAAAAAAGCAAACATCATTCTGGGATGTATTAGCAGGAGTATTGTAAGCAAGACACAAAAAGTAGTTCTTCCACTCTACTCCGTGCTGATTAGGCCTCAACTGGAGTATTGTGTCCAGTTCTGGGTGCCACATTTCAGGAAAGATGTAGACAACGTGGAGAAAGTCCAGCGAAGACAAACAAAAATGATTAAAGGTCTAGAAAACATGACCTATGAGGGAAGATTGAAAAAAGTGTGTTTGTTTAGTCTGCAGAAGAGAAGACTGAGAGGGGACATAACAGTTTTCAAGTACATAAAAGGCTGTTACAAGGAGGAGGGAGAAAAATTGTTCTTCTTAACCTCTGAGGATAGGACAAGAAGCAATGGGCTTAAATTGCAGCAAGGGTGGTTTAGGTTGGACATTAGGAAAAACTTCCTGTCAGAGTGGTTAAACACTGGAATAAATTGCCTAGGGAGGTTGTGGAATCTCCATCATTGGGATTTTTAAGAGCAGGTTGGACAAACACCCGTCAGCCCAGGGCTAATGAAGACGGCGGCGCGTCGATCACTGCAGCTCCCCCGTCGACTCCGCTTGTGCCGGTCGATGACGTGGTTTTACGGCGCTGCCGGGGAGCGCGATCGGGGATCGATTAGGCGCGTCTTAATGAGACGCGAAAAATCGATCCCCGATAGATCGATTGCTACCCGCCGATCCAGCGGGTAGTGAAGACAAGCCCTCAGGGATGGTCTAGATAATACTTAGTCCTGCCTTGAGTGCAGGGGACTGGACTAGATGACCTCTCCAGGTCCCTTCCATTTCTATAATTCTAAGGTCAGTCATCTTACATTAATGTAACAGATGAATGTAGTATGACTGCACCTTAGTTTCATCCTTCCAAAGTGGGATGCGTTTTCAGTTATATCAGCAGCAGCATTATTAGGCTGTCGAATTTATTAACATTTTTGCCTTTTAACATTTATATACATCCAGGATGATTAGTAGGTTATTAGTTAAATCTACCATATATCCACATCATCTTAACTTCTTCTCCCAACAAATCCCTGACACCTATCTATAAAGTAGCGAGTCTTTAACCTTGATTGAATAAACTAGTGTAGGCAACTTCATCATAATCTATGGGAAGAAATAAGACATGACTGCAATTGAAAACAGTTTTCTTTTCCTCAACCACTCCACTTCTATTTTTAGACTCCGCTTTGGCTTGGAAGCGGAGTGATGAGTAACAGCAATTCCTTTTCCATCAACTTGCCATTACTTAGCAGCAACAGTACTTCCTGTCCATAACTGTGAAGACACTGCCTGCCTGCCTGCCTCCCTCCCCCCCACCCCAAAAAAATAAATAAATCACTCCTTCAGTTTTAAAGATAAGGAGAGAAGATGCAAAGGAGGAGAGACTATTTCTCCCATTAGTTTCTCTCACCACCTCCTCTTCACCCTTCTCCATTCCCTCAAAATCTCAAAGACAGAAGCTCTAATGTGGCTATGTAAAATAGGCGTGGCAAAAAATGCAGTTGCCATACAATGACAAACTACTTATAAAGAGAGTTTGCATTCTTGTGGTCAGACCCCTCTACATCTGCTTGTGTAACATATAGATAACCATTAAAGAAAAGTCCTTCAGTATAGTACTAGAATACTTTAACTACAATATTCTGGCTCCCCAACTCTCCTTTAACACATTATTCAAAGTTATTTTTTCTCAGAAATAGAAACATGCAGTTGAGTTACAAACAGAAAACATTCAAAAGGACATCAGGAACTTTGAATCTAGTCTCCCCCACCCCACACTCTGCTGAAGGCCTGAGAGGTCTTTTCAGGCAGTACACCTGCCCTTCAGATCTCAGCGAATTTGTGGTTTTACAATAATATTTTCCTCGTTTTTTATAAATGTTTTTCCATGCTTGCAGCTATGTGTAAGTTCTATAAAAACAGAGGAAGATCACCAACTACACAGCTGAAAATAGCAACATTAATTATACAGAGTGCTGTCAAATGCACAACAGAAAAGTTTAAAAATCTTTCTTAACCTAAAATGTTACTTGTAGTAGTAATTAAAAACATTACTACATATGTATTTTAAGTTGGTATCCCTTAGTATAGTGCAACTTTAATTCTGGGCTGCCAGATCAAATATGAAATAGCAAAACTGTAACTATAAAATACAGGAGTTCTTATATTGTCACATATTTGCTCTGTAAAAAGGCTAAATCCAATCCAGTTTACAGCATTCCGTTTACATATTTTTTCCATTTCTGTTTTTTTATATATACACATACATACACTTCCTTTACTTAGAACAATGGTCAGCCTTACCAGCATAATGTAACTGGATGTCAGTCTGTGTGTTAAACAGGAGTTCCTTTAATTACTTACATTTTCAAGCTTAATTTAAACAGATTAAGAGGATTGGAGTCCAACAGATTTAAGGCTACATCTTAATGTAATTTTCAAGGAAATTAAGCAAACTAAGAATTTACACCTCTTAAATCAATCTTGATTTTACATGTGGTTTCCTCCTTCCTTCCCTATTTGTATGGCTATTTCAGAGGCCCAGAATCAGTCAAATCCTTTCCTAATGGTATTCTGGTTTCCCACCCTGTATGAAATAGTTACTTCCCAAAGTACACTTCCTCTTCCATTCCTCAGACCTGAAAGTGCTCCCAACGCCCGAGTCTTGCGCAATATCCGTAGCCTCCTCCCCGCATTTCAGACAATCCCTGATGTGACATTTACGTCAAGATTTTTTTTGTTCCCAGTCCATTATCAAAACGAGATCTAAAAAGACTAGAAATACATACGTCTTTATTCTAAACCCCACCAGGTAATACAACAGGCTACTGCCGCATATTGTACATGCGGTCTGCTAACCCATCACCCCAAAACCAGGATAAGTTATATTTCCATATTAAATGTTTAAACAACATTTAAAGTCACACTGACATATCCACCTAATCAGGACTATTGTTCCCAGCTCAGATCACCCACTCAGCTGATCAAATCATTTCATGCATTTTAATAGCCAGAATAAGGAAAACAGATTAAAAAAACAAGCAGCGAATAAACCCGGCTCTAGATTATATCCCCTCTCCCCCTGCATGCACACAGAGGCTACAGGAAGGCTGTTGGTGAAGTGATCTCAAAGGAAGAGAGGATGAGGGATACAGCCTGGGGTTGAAGTGGGAGTGGGGAGCTCAGGGGAAGATACTAGCCTCCAAGAACACACCTACCATATTTTCGCAGAAAGGAGCAAAAGGGGGTTACAACGACAAATAACTGAGGGCAGAAGATGCCAGACTATACAAAATTGCCATTATGACCCCCACTATCGCCGACAGAAGAGGCCACAAAGCCAAATCCTGGAAAGGCACAAGACAGCACCCCCACCTAGAGCACCCAGGACCCTCCTTGTCGCCCCAGGAAAGGGGCTGGGTTCAGGAGAGGAGGTTCTAGGCTGCAGCTACCATAGCAGACGGCCGTGGTTAGCGAGAAGGCACTCACGGGTATCCCCTCTCCTATCTCCTCCCAAAGAAGGGCTCAGGCTGGGGCTGCTCCCCCAGGCCAGCCCCGGGTTACACAACAGGAGAGCTTAGGACAGTGGCTGGGGGGGGGGGGGCTACAATGGCAGCTCACGCAGGGGGATGTTACACACTCCCCCCCCCCCCTTCTGCTGCCCAGCCCACGCGGGACCCTCTCCCCTGCCCCAGGCAGAGACGGGAGCTGAGCGCTCCCGCCCCCCTCACCATGAAGTCGCTGGCGAAGTTGTCGTCCCCATTGTGGTCCGTGTCCTTCATGGCCTGGACGCGCTGGATGAATTTCCTCAGGATCTCCTCTTGCTCCATCCCGCCTGCCTCCCTGCGGAGCCGGAGCCCGAGCCCCGGCCGGCCCCACACGAGCCCCGCCGCCGCCTCGGCTCTCTCAGGCCGCCTGCCTCCCCCAATCCCGAAGCCTCCCCTCACACAACTTCCCTCCGGCTCAGCGCCGCCCGGCCGCCTTCTCCATCCTGCCTCCGGCCGCTCGCCCCTCCCCACAGCAGTCGCTGCAGCCGCCGCCGCCACCGACACGCTCAGGGAAGGGACACGACGCTACCCCCCACCCGCCTCTCCTCTCGCGCAGGCGCAACACCATCCACTCAGCATTTTCTAATCCCGCACTCAGCTAGAAGACTAACCCCGCCCCCGCCTCCCGCCATTGGCTATTTGTTCAAACGCGTCTCTGTGATTGGGTGCACAGAACATCAGTCACCGGCCTTCCGCCCCTTTATTCTGCTCTTCCCCCCTTCCCCCCCCCCCCCCCCCCCCGTTTCCTGTGGATGGGACCTTCCCGAAGTGCTCTGTATGGAACTCGGGGAGGGACCACTAAAGCTAGCAGGGGGAAGAACGCAGAGGAAGTCAGTAGAGAGAGACAAGCTCAGTGCGAAGAGGGGTGCGGCTCGCTGTGTAGTGACTACAAGTCCCAGGGTGTAAAGCCTGCTGAGCGGTGCACGCTGGGAGCTGTAGTCCGCCCGGGGCTACGTCCCAGGCTGATGAGAGCCCGTGAATGAGGAAGGTTCTTTAAGCGTCTCATTGAAACGCACAAAGCAAAAGCCCTCCTGCCCCGAGGGAGAGATTCCGTGCGTGAGACTGGGCAGCGTCTCAGACACCACGGCTGAGGCTGCTCGCTCGTCCCTCGCCACTGCTGTATGATGACACTGGTCTAAATGTCTGAGGGGATCTCTTTCTGCCGCCCACGAGTGGTGCTTGGACTAGGTCTGAGTGATGGAGTCTTTCCTTTTCTTCCAGCGAAGCGGAGTTTGCCAGTCCACAACACTGTAATGAATATTCTGAGACGGGGACTGCATTAAACTGAGAACGTGGACTAGTAATTTAAGAATACAGCAATATTTCGAGCTGTTGTAATTATTCCCAAAGCGGGCATTATAAACCCAAGAACTTCAGACTCAAGGTTAAATGTAACGAAACCCAGACTCGTTAAAGTATGGAAATAAACAGTTGAAGCACCTTAAGTCTGCTCTATATGACCTTATTTTTAATTCTTAACTCCAAAGCACCAGATTTTTGTCTGGGATTTTTTAAATTTAAAAATATCATGCATGAAGATAAAACCAGAAAGCCATTAAAAATGCTACCCATCGTGACTTCTCTTAGGAGTTGCAGATATGAAATATCAATCTGTTACTGACTTTTAGGGCCACAGCCACTGACTAGCAGGCTCTGGCTACTTTGCAGAACGCTAGAGCTATGCAAAACAGCTGGTGCATATTGACCAGTTAAATAAAGCTTGCAGGTGCAGCAGCTACTTTGCATCACCAGAGGAGCACAAAGCAGCTAGAGCATACTGGTGAATCTGGCCCATAATTGATGACTATTATTTTCTGTCTGAATCGCTTCTCGGCTGCTTGGAGTTCAGATCAAGGCTTAGTGATCATGCAAGTGTAGGCAAGGCTTAGTGATAATGTCAGGAGTATTGTGAGGAGTCTAGGGTTGATCTGGCTGAAAAATTCCTGACAGAATAGTTTTCTGTTGAAAAATGCAGTTTAAACAAAATCAAAACATTTTATGGGAATGTGTCAATTTCAATTACATTTTTTATGGGAAAAAGTCAAAATGTTTGGTTTTGACTTTCTCATTTTTTGATAAAATAAAAATTAAACCTTTTGATTTTATCATTTCATTTAAACTTTCATATTATATTAATTGTTTCAGCATTATCAAAATGATTTGGCATTATCAAATATAATTTTTTTTACATTGTATAAATTACTTTATTCAACATTATCAAAATGAAATTAATTGATTTTAAAAAAACTTTTTGTGCTGCAGGAAATTTCATACATTTGGGCTTTTTGTTCTAATTTGGACTGGAAAAAAAAATCAAAATGCAAGAATTCCTTCCAACATGGAAATTCCATTTTCTGAGCAGCTGTAGTCTAGGAATCTGTAGATTTTAAGATCAGAAGGAACTGTTACTGTTGTGATAATCAAATCTGACCTCCTGCGTAACATAGGCCAGAGAATTTCACTCAGTAATTCCTGTATTAAGTTCAATAACTTGGGGTTGAACAACAGCAAATATTTTAGAAAAACAACCAATTTTGATTTAAAATTGTCAGGTGATCGAGACTCTACCACATTTCTTGGTAAATTGTTCCAATCGTTAACTACCCATTAAAAATGTGCATTTTGTTTTCAGTTTGAATTTGTATGGCTTCAGTTTCCAGCCATTATATTTCATTATGTTTTTGCCTGCATCCAGATTGCAAACAGGGTGGATTACAGCCTGAGTTAAAGTGGAATGTGGGCTCTAGTCTAACCTATACCTCCAGCTGGGTCAACTAGCCTTGATGTAAAGCACCACCAAACCCAGGTCAGATCAGTAGCGTAGCCAGGGGGGGAGCAGGGGGAGCAGCCGCACCCCCTGTGAGGAGAAGCGGTGCTAAGGCGCCGCCCAAGCCCCGCTGCGGGAGCCGGGCTCAGGGGCGCTTTAAAAGGCACGCGGCTTCTGCCGCTGCAGGAGCCACGGCCCTTTAAAGCGCCCCCCAGCCCTGCTACCGGACCCGGGCTCGGGGCGGGGGGGACGCTTTAAAAGGCCAGCAGCTCCTGCTGCTGCGGGGAGCTGCCGGCCCTTTAAAGCGCCACCCCCCTCCAGCCCGGGTCCAGCAGCAGGGCTGGGGTGGGGGCGCATTTTAAAAGGCCGGCGGCGCCTGCCGCTGTGGGAGCCGCCGGCCCTTTAAAGCGCCCCAGCCCCACTGCCAGAGCCGGGCTCGGGCGGGTATTTAAAAGGCCCGTGGGCTCCGCAGTGGCTGGAGCCCCGGGCCCTTTAAAGCGCCGCCGGGGTGAGTACAGGGGGAGCGGCGCCTTTTTATAGCGCCACCGCTCCCCCTGTGCTCTAAACCTGGCTACGCCACTGGGTCAGAGGCTTCTCTGTGTGGATAGTAGGACTGTTAGGGGAAAAACATGGGTAAAAATCTAGGTCAGCTCTGCAGTGATGACATCCCATAGGTATGTCTGCATTGCACCTGGGAGCAAGCCCCCCAATCTGGATAGTCAGATTTGTGCTAGCAGGGCTCAAACTAGTGTGCTAAAAATAGCAGCATGGAAGTTGCTGCACTGGCAAAGGTGTGGTCTAACCACCTGAATTCATTTCCAGGGGGTTTGGTGGGTCCCAGTATAACCCACACACCTCCTGGGTGTGCTGCTCTGTCCCCTCTATTGGCACCAAAACCACTTAGAGCAGGCCTGCACAACATGCAGCCCGCGTGGGCTCACTGTGCGGCCCGTGGAGGGGTGAGTAGGCAAGCGGCGGGGTGGGGCAAGCCAGTGGCCGGCTGGCAGCCAGTGGGTGGGCAGGGTAGTGAAGAGGCCAGTGGCAGGCTGGGGAGTGAGGGTGAGCCAGCAGCAGGGGGTGGGGGCAGCAGCAGAAGGTAAGAGGCCAGGGTCACTCTATGCGTGCTGTTTCTTTTCCCCTCTACAGGCTTCCACACCCCAGCGCTGGGGAAGGAGGGGTGTTTCCGCGGGGCAGGCAGTGCTGCGGGCGGGGGAGGGGTTGTTTCCGCAGGGCCGGGGGGGTTTCGGCCCTCAGCTGTTTTCTTTGGAGTAATATGGCCCTCGCCGCTTTACGAGTTGTGCAGGGCTGACTTAGAGATTAAGGAGTCTGCTCTACTGCCTTAGCTAAAGGCCAAGTGGCTTTTAGCTCATGCAGTAGCAGCTCCAGAGGTCCCAGTTTCAATCCCACTGATGACCAGGGTCTGTCAGTGTTACACCAGCTCAGGTGGCTAGCCATAGCCTCTGGTGGTGCAGCAATTTCCATAGTGCTATTTTTATTTTAGCATGCTAACTCAAGCCCTGCTACTCAGTCTGCGAGGCTTGCTCACAGTTGCAGTGTAGCTATACCTGTCATCTACTAGAATGAAGAGACTTCTATCAGATATCTTCTCATATTGTAGGTTCTAATATACTGTGAACAAGTGACTTTGTTATCTACATACCAAGCCCCGAACCTTTGTTAACAATGTTTAAGGCTGGACGGTGACTGAGTTATGTTAACACTTTTGGCCTATTTATTCCATCTAAATTAATACAACAGTGAGGAGGGCATACGGTGGTGATGGAGAAGGATATGGGGGGCCCTGGAAGGACCAATGGGGATGTGGTGAGCCGGATATGGGAGGAGCAATAGAGATAAGAGGAGATGAAGAGAGTATAGGAGGGCTGTCTGTATCCCCCATTCATGCCAGCTGAAATTGATTTATTTCTGCTCCAGAAGAGGTCTTTACTTCAGTCAGGAGGAGTCTTGCCATGGCAAACCTGATCCCAGGAGCCAGCATGCAGGCATGGAATCTTTAAAGAGCAGTGACAGTTGGGGCTAGGGTGACCAGATGTCCCGATTTTATAGGGACCATACCGATTTTTGGATCTTTTTCTTATATAGGCTCCTATTATCCCCAACCCACTGTCCCAATTTTTCACACTTGCTGTCTGGTCACCCTAGTTGGGGCTAAGTAGTCTACCAATGAGAAATCTTGAAACATTCCCCCTCACATATGCACCCCACTGGCTCATTTCAAATAACAGAATTATAGCATGTGAATTAACTGGGAAGGAAAGGTAATGCATTCATTATGATGTTACAGTAGGCTGACCATATTTCCTTGAGACAAAAACGGGACATTGGGATGGCAAAAACGGGACGGGGAGACAAGGGGCAGCCGCAACAAGCCGCCCCTCGTCTCCCCGCTCAGCAGCTCGGCGGGGAGACAAGGGGCAGCCGCAACAAGCTGCCCTTCGTCTCCCCGCTCAGCTGCTCGGCGGGGAGACGAGGGGCAGCCGCAACAAGCTGCCCCTCGTCTCCCCGCTCAGCAGCTCGGCGGGGAGACGAGGGGCAGCCGCAACAAGCCAGCGTTCAGTTTTTTACAAAAAAATAAAAACTATATATAGTTTATTAAAAACGGGACAAAATTGACATTTACATTAAAACGACGGGACGGTCGGGAAATATGAAAAAAACGGTACTGTCCCGTTTAAAACGGTACATATGGTCAGCCTATAACAGTGACCTCACTTAACATCATAAGCTATTGATCTGGCCTTGTTTATAGTCAAAACAATTAGATACATTGTTAATAATTTAGCTTAATTATAATGTAATTATGTCAAATGAAGCCTGCTTATGAGATTTTAAATGAGTTTTAACTATAATGACAATCTGAAAAGTATATGTAATTCTGTTAAGATAATTTGAGAAAAAAACCTGGTCACACAGCGTCTCTGCATTTCATAAGGGAGCCATTTAAAAAAAAGCTGATTGAGAATTTTCTGTCAAAATGTTTTCTCAATGGCAAATGTGGTTTCAGTCAAACTGAAATTCCCCATGGGAATATTTTGATTTTGCCAAAATGTTTCTTATTTTCCATCAGGAAAATCAAAACAAAATATTTTGTTTGCAGTCAGGTCGACCTCAATATAAATATTGCAACTGGTCAAACTGAATCAAAACATTTGTTGTAGGGTCAGTTCAACATTAATCAGGGACTGCATGAGCTGCCACAGTGTCTCATGCCCTCTTTCTCCTGTGTGGGCTGGGCTCCCTGAGTGGACTACATTTCCCATTGTGCATCAGTCTCTTCCCTCTGGTTGAACTATTATAGTTAGGGCTCTGTGTCTGTCATGGAGGTTGTGGAAGTCATGGATTCCGTAACTCTCTGTGACCTCCATGACTTCTGCAGCGGCCAGTGTGGCTGACCCTAGGGCCACCCAAGCAGCTGGCTCCGGGATGGCCAGGGAGGGTGGCCGTGAATTTTTGTTTATTGCCCGTGATCTGTCCATGACTTTTACTAAAAATACCAATGACTAAATTGTAGCCTTAACTATAGTGCATCATAGGGTATGTAGTCAGGCCATGGAGCACAGACCATAGATAGAATGGGAGCATGAGGCACCCAAACTACAACCTCCTTCAGGGACCACAGCAGGTCAGAGGGACACACATTAATGTTGAACCAAGCCAAACCAAAACATTTAATTTAGTTCAACAAACGGAAACATTTCAATTTAGGAATCTCAAAATGTTTCATTTTGACCAAAAATAGCTAAAGAAATATCAGAATTTCCCACAGGACAGAAATTCAAGTTTTTGACCAGCTATACTCTACAATAAACTAATTAATGGATGTATTTCTATATTCTCAGATAATTCTTTCAGTACTCATAGACTAAGGCCATCTCGACATTACAAATTTATGTCAACCTAAGTTACGCCAGAATACAGCTGCTGGAGTTTGTGCGTGTGCGTACTTGACTCCTTATGTCACTCGTGTGTGTCCTCACCAGGAGTGTTTGTATCAGTGCAGAGTGCAGTGCACCATGGGTAGGTATGCCACTATTCAGCTCACCATCATCGAGCACAGGGTTTTTGGAAAGTTTTTGCAATGTCTAATGGGGACAAAATGAGCCACGCAGGGGTGAATGTGAGCATCGGATCAGCTTCCCATAATGTAGAGTTATCCATCCCATAATTTTATCCCACATTTTTGCACCTTCTTTTCAAAATTACACAAACCCATGCATCCCTCCTTGTTGTTCGCCATCTCTGACAGAAGCTTGGCACTTGCATAGCTCTACAGTATTGTCATGAGCATTGTAAGCACCGGCACATGATCCTGCAGTATTTGCAGAGCTGCAAGAGGAGTCGTGGGGAACATGACGGTTCCTTGGAGGCTAGATTGCTGTGGGACATAAAAAGAAACAATTCAGGGTTGTTCGTGGTGTTCATGGAGCAGCTGGAGACGGTGGAGCATCGGTTCTGGGCCCGAGAAACAAGCACTGAATGGTGGGATCACATTGTCATGCAGGTTTGGGAGGATGAGCAGTGGCTGCAGAACGTTTGGATATTCAAGGCCACATTTCTGGCTCTGTTACTGAACTCGTCATAGCCCTCCAGCGCAGGGACACCAAAATGAGAGCTGCACTGCCAGCTGAGGAGCGAGGGGCAATTGCACTGTAGAAACTTGCAATGTCAGATTGTTACTGGTCAATCAGGAAACAATTTGGAGCCAGGAAATCCACTGGAGGGGCCATTGTTGTCATAGGCGTCAACTCCATGGGTTTTCTGGGGCTGGAGCATCCATGGAAAAAAATAGTGGGTGCTCAGCACCCACCAGCAGCCCCGGAGATCAGCACCTCTCACTCCCACCCCCCGTGCCTTCCACCCACAGGCGGCCCCATCGATCAGCTCCTCCCCTCCCTCCCAGTGCCTCCCACCCACCGGTGATCAGCTGTTCAGCAGCATACAGGAGGTGCTGAGAGGGAGAGGGAGGAGAGAAGGCAGGAAGAGGTGTGTGGGGGGGAGTACTTGGAGGAAGGGATGAAGTGGGGGCAGAGCCTGGGGCAGAGCAGAGGTCGAGCACCCCCCAGGATTTGAGTAAGTTGGTACCTGTGGTTGTTATGTAAGTGTGCAAGGCCATTAATTGCCTCCTGCTATTAAGGACTGTGACTCTTGGCAATGTGCAGGACATAGTGGATAGTTTTGCAGCAATGAAGTTCCCAAAGTGTGGTGAAGTGATAGATGGCACACATATCCCTTTTTGGCACCAGACCACCTTGCCACAGAGTACATCAACAGAAAGAGCCACTTCTCTATGCTAATGCAAGCACTGGTGGATCACTGGGGACGCTTCACCAACATCAATGTGGACTGGTTAAGGAAGGTGCAAGACACGAGCTTCTATAAGAACACAGGACTGTTCAGAAAGCTGCAAGTGGGGACTTTCTTTCCTGACCAGTGGATTACCATTGGGAACGTGGAAATGCCAATAGTGGCCCTGGGCAATACAGCCTACCCCTGCTTCCATGGCACAACGTCCCCATCAACAACACCAAAGAGTGCTTCAACTAAGCTCATCAGGTGCAGGATTACAGTTAAATGTGCCTTTGGTCATCTGAAGGGTCACTGACATTGTTTATTTACAAGATTGGACCTCAGTGAGAAAAATATCCCAATGGATATAGCTGCCTGCTGTGTCCTGCATAATATCTGTGAAGGACTACAACAGGGACCAGCAACAGTGTTGGGTGAAAGCCAGGGAGCTGCAGCAAGCATACCAGAAGACCAGGGAGGCCAGCAATCGATCAGGTGCTGAATTGCAAATCTTCTGCTTTTACAAAGAGCTGCATGCCATCCTCAGCGGAGAGCCTCTTGGCCCAGCAGCACTTTGCATCATTCATAAAGTTTATCTTTTACTTGTCACTCTCAAGAACAAGGTAATTAAACTGTTCATTGTCAGTTTCATTTTGTGGTTCTTATCCATAACCACAATGCACTTTGCTGTTATGTTTAAATAACCCTCAGAGCTGCATTCACTTCTATTTTTAAACTCATGGAAATATTTCAGTTCATATCAGCTTCTGTAAAACCACTTTTTTCAAAAACTAAAAGCTAAACTTTGAGCCTAAATGATCTGACAGTGTCCCTTTAACTTGCACTGACATTCTTATTTGACACTATATAATTGAATTGCGTTTTGAAGATTATGCCATATATGGACTTTACATTTATAATAAAATTGTGGTAAGAGGGACTAGAACTAGTAATATAATGCATAAGACATGTTGATGAGACTCAAGAAAGTTAAGCTATATCCTCTGAATTCCCCATGACCTCCTGATCTGAAAAGCATGTTATGGCAGTTACTAATGAAAGCCACTTTATGGGCCAAATTCATTCTCTAGATCAGTGGGTGCAACGCCTTTGATTTTAATTGTTTCTTAAGGGAGGTGGTGGAAGCCCTCTCACTTGGCAAACAAAACTAGACATCCCAAAACTCTGGTAAATGTATTACAGGGAGCAATTCTGCATTAGAATAGGTCTTTTCTATCTAACTTCAAACATTCCATGGTTAAAACCCTGGCTCCACTAAGCCTGTGGAAGTTTTTCCATTGACTTCAATGAACCAGGTTTTCACTTTATATCTGTCAACACTCACTTCATTCAATATTACATAACAATAATTTCATTAATATTCCTATCTGTTTATCTGAAAATGCATCAATAGTTCTGTTGTGTAATGCTACTCATTTCAGAAGTGGAAGGAAGGCTGCACACTGGCTTCCAGAGTGGTCCAAGAATATGATGGTGACACTAAGCTAGTTCATGTAAACAGGAAATAGAACCAGGATGTAAACTGGACTCCTTCCATGTTCAGTAACATTAGCTAAAAATAAGCTTGTGAATAATGGTAGGAACGCCAATTCTGTTTGCAAACTGTTTTTCAGATTGAAGCGTGTAGAGTCTTATTAGTAACAAAGCTGAAATAAAAAGATTCAAATCCCTTTAATGCCATAATTAAGGTTGAGATTTTAACACAAAATTCATTAAATTTAATTAAGGTGAACTACATAAATAAAATTGCATGAATATCCATGTAAACTTAATGTTCCCAGTACTCATGCTCAGAACTATAGTCAGCACATAAACAACTCAAAACTAGCCTCTCTTTTTAGGTCTCCTGAAATTCCACTAGCCAGCTCTGCTCTAGAGTGATGTTATAAAATGTGTTGTGACATCAGCCTTATCAGAAAATTCCAGGGGAGAATGGAAAAGTCAACAGGGAACTCAGATAAAATCCCAAGTTTTTAAACATATGCCCAGTTTCAATTAAAAAAACTCTAGAGAAAGAGGTATGATATAGTCATTAAAATATCTTTTTCTAGAAATAAAAAATATTGCAAAAAATGAAACTGGAATCTGCTTAAACTGAAATTTTACATGAGTAAAGGCTGAGTACAGAACTGGGAGCTAGGAACTCCCGGTTGAGAATTCTAATCCCAGCTCTGAATCTGACGCTGTCTTTGATCTTGAGAAAGTCACTTAAGGATACATTTTCAAAATTATCTACTAATTGTGAGACAAAGAGTCCTGTGGCACCTTATGGACTAACAGATATATTGGAGCATAAGCTTTCATGGGCAAAGACCCACTTCGTCAGATGCATGTGATGGAAATGTCCAGAGGCAGGTATAAATATGCAGGCAAGATATCTTGCCTGCATATTTATACCTGCCTTACCTGCATATTTATACCTGCCTCTGGACATTTCCACCACATGCGTCTAACGAAGTGGGTCTTCACCGACGAAAGCTTATGCTCCAATATATCTGTTAGTCCATAAGGTGCTACCGGACTCTTTGTCGCCCTTGCAGATCCAGACTGACACAGCTACCCCTCTGATACTCTACTAATTGTGTGTCTCAGTTTCTGGCTGCCCAACTTTAGGCATCAAGCGGCTAAAACTGCACACCCAAAATTAGTGATCAACATTTTCAAAAGTGTCCTTATCCTCTATGTGCCCCAATTCCCTCAGTTGTAAAATGGGTGTGACAGAATGCAGAAACTATATACTTAATCACTGCCCTTCCCCCTGCACAGATGTTTTGAGGGAAATAATGGACAATTTAGCCCCTACAGTCATATGGTGTGATGATAATCTGTGTGTAGGAGGTTTGAAGTAATGAGATCAAAATACACATGCTCTAAAATATTGCTTTAAAAATGCAGCCTGTCACAGTTCCTGAATGGGTTTATGGTCAAGTGCTGCTTATGATGCTGCAGTTATTAACAACTAAAGGGCAAACATTTTTCAGATTCAATGAATACGAAAAAAAGATGCCAAATGTGGTGATTGTGGTTTTGGGGAGGATTTGTGGCAGTGGTCATCAGAACTGATATCTTTCCCTTCTGATCTGCGGATGTGGGACCTGAATATAAATAGATACTTGTTATAAATAGTGGAATCTTTCACTTGTACAGACACGATGAAACAAATTCAATGCAGATCATGCTGAAGATTGCAATGGAGCATGCCTCTGATATTTGAGCAAAAGATAAGTCTTTCAAAGAGGAAATTATTGGCCAATAAAATGGTGTGCAAAATTTTAATAAAGGTTTCCTCCATCTATAGAAATCCATTTGCAATACTGTTCCAACTGCTAAATTTCAATGCATATAAAAGACAAACAGTACCCACCTGGAATATGGGCAAGTCATGTTCAAATTCCTTCTCCAATGAATATTTAAGTATTTTATGCAAAGTGGAAGAGCTTCAGCTGGCCCCAGATTCCTTCTTATCAACACAACACAGCAGCAAACTCATTTCAGGTAAGCCATCCGACAGCCTAAGATAGTTACACTCACTAAGAATCTAAGTGTCTTCTGATCTTTCCTGATAAACTTTGCCATTCAAACTAATCATTTAGAGTATACGAAAGTCATACAATACAAACAATATTAATAACTCTGAGGTTATCAGACAGCCTGCCAAATGCAAAGAAATTAAGTGAATGATTAAGCCTAATAGAATATTTTACATTTTAGTGGGGATGGAGTGAAGAAAGTGGAGCAGGGGAACTGGAATCTGTACATCAACCAAACTCTTGCTGTACCTGGGCACATTTCATAAGTGTAATATATTGTATGTACTTGCTGGAATAAACAATGTACATGATGCACTGCCAGATGCCTAGGCAATGGGAAGCTGTTTGTCTACATACGATTTTTAAAAAAATACATCCATCAGCCATCTCAAGGATCAAAATGCAAAATCCAACACTTAGTGCCATCTGGATATCTAGTGCTCTCCAGGGGCCTTTGTGGCTATGAACTGATGAATAAACTACACTCATCTATCCATGTAGTTTGTCGATCTGGGACAGATATTAAATGAACTATCCATATTCTAAGTAAGCAAAATATAAATCAGCATAGAAGTACAGTAATATGTTCATTTTACTAGTCTCTTTCAGTGCACCATGTGAGAGAAATCATACAAAAAAGGGGTAGAGAGAGTGCACTGCAGCACAGTCATACCTGGCATACCTCTCAAGGAACTTAAAGGTACATTGCACACTGTTTTTTCAATGGAGGACAAACACCTAAGATAAGTTATGCCTTTCACTCCAAGAGTCATGCCACATGTCAAGACATACTGCAGTGAGCATTGGTGAAGTGCATAGCAGTACTGGAGTATTGATACTTTGTGACTGCAACAGTCACAAAAGGATATGAGAAATAAGAAGCAAATAGGTTTTACTTTTATTTCCTGTACCGCAATACATATCCTATGTTAGATATGCTGTTTAGACAGTTAATTTCACACAAGCAATTATTATGTTAGTGTATTGTATGGTAAATAGCCAATGAAGAAATGGTTAGGAAGCCTGCCAGAATAAGATGCTTAGTAGATAAAATGTCACGAGTAGAAACTCATATTTGGAAAAAGGTAAGGACAGCCCTCCTGGAAATTCCAGCATAAGCTATTAGAATCCTTCTCCTGGATTTTTTTGGGGGGGTTTACTGAGCACCAAGGCCCCAGGAATCAGTAGCTCAATAACCCTGTTATTCTTTCACCTAAATAGGGTGACCACATAGCAACTGTGAAAAAATGGGATGGGGGTGGGGGATAATAGGCACCTATATAAGAAAAAGTCCCCAAAAACGGGACAGTCCCTATAAAAACGGGACATCTGGTCACCCTACACCTAAACCTAGTTGACAACAGGAATCAGTAGGAGCTACTATAGTTGAACATTTTGAACTGCAGTTTCTACCAGAGAACACTACATGTAATCGGTAGCAGAAATATGGAAAATGTGACTACATCCAGATCCACACAAACAGATACTAAAACAAAGAGAGCATTACTACAAAGTAATTGTCACTTCATGGTTTGATCATGCTCCTCTTGAAGTCAATGGGAATGTTGCCATTGACTCCAATGGGAGAAGGTTCAAGCCCTGAAAATGCACCAAGATATACTTACAAACTGTATTAAGTGAAGTCAACAAAGATACACTGATGAAAAACTGGCATAACAGAGTAAAGGATCAGGTCCTCTGTCTCTTTAATCTACTGAGCCAAAACCCCAGATCCCAATTCCTTGAATGTTAAGGAGCTTAAGCTAGGTGGGATCTAAATTTTGCGGTTTAGGCCCATTTTAACTACAACCATATATGAAATGGAGAATTTCACGACTGGGCTGAGTTCATGCAAAACCAGGTCCAGGTTTGAAGGTTTGCACTTAATGAAGGTGTTTACATGTCTTAGAATACGGTTTGAATTTTGAGTCTACAGAAATTTTTTAATCTGGTGGTTTTCACACAGTTTGAAATTTTGCTTTGAGCATTTTGTTCAGTTCTGTTAAATTCAAAGTACTGTGCTCCAAATGTAAGATTCTAAAAATTAATTTTAAAGAACTTAAAAGTTTGACCTAGCCACTTCCGAGCGCCATTGGTGGTTCATACATAGCATAGCTATTGACAGAATTATTACATGCAACAAAAATTATTACAAGTCTAGAAAATGTAACCTATGAGGGAAGATTGAAAAAAATTGGGTTTGTTTAGTCTGGGGAAGAGAAGACAGAGGGGACATGATAACAGTTTTCAACATAAAAGGTTGTCATAAGGAGGAGGGAGAAAAATTGTTCTCCTTAACCTCTGAAGATAGGACAACAAGCAATGGGCTTAAATCACAGCAGTGATGGTTTAGGTTGGACATTAGGAAAAAATTCCTAACTATTAAGGTAGTTAAGCACTGGAATAAATTGCCTAGGGAAGTTATGGAATCTCCATCATTAGAGATTTTTAAGAGCAGGTTAGAGAAACACCTGTCAAGGATGGTCTAGATCAGTGGTTCTCAAACTGTGGGTTGGGACTCCAAAGTGGGTGGTGACCCAATTTTAATGGGGTCATCAGGGCTGGCTTAGACTTGCTGGGGCCCGGGGCTGAAGCCTGAGCCCCACCGCCCAGGGCTGAAACTGAAGCTCAAGGGCTTCAGCCCTGGGCGGCAGGGCTCAGGTTACAGGCCCCTAGCCTGGGACTGAAGCCCCTGGGTTTCAGCTTTGGCCCCCCTGTCTGGAGCGTTACGGCTTGGACTTTGCACCCTCTCCCCCGCCCAGGGCAGCGGGGCTCAGGTGGGGTTGGTCCCCTCTCCTGGGGTTGAATAGTAATTTTTGTTGTCAGAACTGGGTCACGGTGCAATGAAGTTTGAGAAAGCCTGGTCTAGATAATACTTAGTCCTGCCATGAGTGCAGGGGACTGGACTAGATGACCTCTCAAGGTCGCTTCTAGTCCTACGATTCTATGATGTTGGTGTTCCATTGAAAGTAAGTGCAGGGCATCAAGGCTAATGTCCCATAAGAACAAACAACACATCAGTGTTCAGCATGTCAATACTAAACTAACAAAAGCAAAGAAACTTGAAGTCAAGTCTACCACTATATATTTTTAACATTTGTAATGAGCAATTGTCATAATAATAATAGTAACTATAGATGTGCCTAACCAGCAAAATCCCAATCTGGATCTAATTTTTCCAAAGTTTAGGTGCAACTGCATCTTGGACTTGATTTTAGACCTATCTCCAACAATAATAAAGAAGTATAATAATTTGCATTTCTGGTTGCAGAATTTAGGTTGAGCTTGCTGTAGAAAACAGGGCCTTGCTTATATTGCACCTGCCATCTGAGAATCTCAAAACATTACATACATTAATTAACCTGAATATTCCTGTGGGATGGGTATTATGTCCAATTTACAGATGGGAATACTGAGGCCCCAAAACTTTTTTTTTTTTACACTTTGGCAAGGCACAAAGAGAATTAGAGGTAGAGCCAAGAACAGAACATAAGAATCAACACACCTTTGCATATTGCTGCATGGATTGAAGTGGCTGTTGTCTTTTTCTTTGTAAAACTCCTCTTGACTTTATTTCAGTGGGAGCTTGCCAGGGTAAAGACTGCAGGATTTGTCCTAAGGAGAATGCCATACATTGATACTATAGTTCAAAATGATTATAAGAGTATATTATCCATACCTATACAAAACTGAACTGTATATATTGTATCTTATGAAGCTGTTCTTGCATAAATATGTCAAGTCCTATTACTGTCACTTAATGTATTAATGCAAGGGCTCCAAAATATACAATACATGCTAAAAAAAATGTAAAATGCATCATTATTCATGAAAGAACATTTTACTGACCATTTTTATAGATGAATAATTCATCTGTTTAAAAATTTGAGAGAAAAAACCTAGTTTACACACCTTTATGTATCATTATCCTGCCAAATTTAATTTAAAAAGTTAGGTTAAAGGAGTGCAAATTATTTGAAGCTAGTCAAAACACTATTTTTGGCCATTGCTATCTCAAAACACAACCTAGTTGCTTCATATTATATAAGCATTTCCATTATACAAACAGTTACTACAATTCAGCTGGATACCAGTAACTTTAAAATAACAGACAGGTTATTCTGCTTTTTCCAACAGATGCTCACATTGTTGTTTTTTAATCTCCCATAAGGCACCAAAAATTGATTCTTTTTTACAAAGAGGATGAATTAGAAGTGCTGCTATATAAAGCTCATAGCAGTTAATGTCTAGAGATCACTTTTTATTGTATTTGTTTTTTTACTGCATGCCCTGCCAAAGGGTTTTAGTGGATCTTGGGGTTCTCTGCTACCTTAAAGTTGCCCGTTCCTGGGTTAAACAAACACCTGTCTAGGTATATTGGGTCATGTCACAGTGCAGGGCTAATGAACTAGATGGCCTCTCAAGTTCCCTCTATGTCCAGTTATAACAATAGGTACTGAAATTATAGATAGGGCCCATAGTTCTCTGTGGCAACTGCAGGCATATTTCTGTAATAAATTCCTATCTAACCTACTGCCTACCATGACAATGAGGGAGCAGACTGACATCTCTTGGTCCTAGAATCCACTGCTGCTTTCAGAAGAAGCAAGCAGGCCATGATCAGCCTTCCTTCTGTATCCACTATATGAGATAGCTGCTATTTGTACTCACTCAGGCCCACTACAAGAGAAGGGGAGTGGGGCATCATTGACTGTTGCCTGGGGATTTGAGTCTGAACAAAAATTCTGCAGCTGGATCCAGATTCTGTGATTGTTTCTATAGCTATCAAATGCTGCCAGTCCCAGTAGTAGTGCAGTCAGGGGAAAATAAAGACTGAATGAGCCTGGGTCCATCAAAACTTTGATATTCTTGATGTTGTTTTTGGCTAATCCATGGTGGTAGGATTGTGTTCAGTTTTCTTCTATGAGGATGGCGCAAAATTCTGAAGTAATGATTTGCACAGGCAGAGACACAGAAGCAATCTTGCAAAAATCCCATATCACCTTTGCAAATAATATGCATGGAAAATCCCAGTTTCAACATTGTGGAAACACTTGTAAGTGCTGCATCCCAGGATGAGTCCTTCAGAAAGGATTAAAGTGTTGGGGAAGAGCCTATATATACAGAAAATCAAATGTGTAGCCAAAACAGATTGCAGAGGCTAACGAACTCCAGAAGATTCATTTTCCCTTTTGAATTTGTTCTCTTTCCTTTGTTTAATCTCTGCAGGAAGAGGGTTCTAATCTGCCTACCTGCATTTTGTAGGCAGAACAGAAACTAGGGTTGCCAACTTTCTAACTGCAGAAAACCGAACATTCATGCCCCGCCCTTTTCCCGAAGCCCTGCCCCTCCCCCGCCCCCTTCTCCAAGGCCCTGGCCCCTGCTCAATCCATCCCCCCTCCCGCCATCATTCACTCTCCCCCACCCTCGCTCATTTGCTCATTTTTCACAGGGCTGGGGCAGGGGGTTGGGGTGTGCGGGGAGGTGAGGGCTCCTGCTAGGGGTGCAGACTCTGGGGTGGGACTGGGGATGAGGGGTTTGGGAATGCAGGAGGGGGCTCCGGGCTGGGGCCAAGGGGTTTGGAGTGTGGAAGGGGGCTCAGAGATGGGGCAGAGGGGTTGGCGTGTGGGAGGGGTTTGGGGTGCAGACTCTGGGCGGTGCTGACCTCAGGCGACCCCGGCATTTCCCAGGGATAGAGGAAGTCCACTCGACTCCGAGGAAGCAGTCAGCATGTCCCTCCAACTCCTAGGTAGGCCGGAAGCCAATGGGAGCTGTGGGGGGCGGCACCTGCGGGCGGGGACAGTGCACGGAGCCCCCTATCCGCCCCTCCACTTAGGACCTGGAGGGACATGCCGGCCACTTCCCGGGAACCGTGCAGAGCCAGGCACAGAGGCTGCCTACCCCACTGGCCAACCGGACTTTTAGCGTTCCTTTTCGACTGGGTTCCTTTTCGACTGGGCGTTCTGCCTGGACGCCTGGCAACCCTAACAGAAACTGGAAGTCTATTTAAATAGGCCTGGTTAGCCTTACCCAGCCTTTGGTGGACTGATGTTGGTCTGCCTTTCTTTGGATGTAGATCAGCTCTCAATGGGGATCTATTCTATTCTCTTGTGTATTAAAGTTAGATATGTAAGAAGCCTCATCCTAGCTCTGAAAGGTTAGTGCCTCTCTAAACCTCCTACCTGATACATTTATAAATAACCAATTTTTGGACAGACAGAATAGCAGGATTGCTCCCTAAGTACCATCAAAGTGAATATAAAACCGAGTTTTGCCATTGATGTCATTGTGAATAGGATCAGGCCCTAAGAAATTATTATAAATTAAGTAAAAATTAGTTAGTTAAATTTCATAATGTGCATGACACCATATTAACATATACAACTCTCTTCACTTCATAGAACTCAATACAACGCCAGCACTATAGCTAATGGTCTCAGCATTTCCACCATAAATTATATTGTTTAGGATGTTTACAGTTTTCTGCCTTTTTTAATTGTTTTGTGCTAAAACATAGCATATCTATATTTTGATCCAGGGTGACTTTTAACAACATTATATTAAACTGAATTTGAAGCAGTTAGGCTGTCTTTTAAAAATGGCAATGAAACAAAATTTTTCATTTGTTCACAAGGCTATTTTGATATGGCCACCCCGTTATACTTTTAAAACATCAACATTTGGAAGACTTAAGTTCCCTACCTTCTGGTAATTACGAAAGTAAACAAGGAAATTATTAACTCTTAATTATCTTCCAAACACGTATAGTTACTTTAACTTATTTTCTTTTCATTTTGTATTGTATGCATAGTAACACACTAATGGTCAACAGAACACAATAAATCAATCAATATATTTTCATAGCCCCCCCTCCGCCCCCCTGAAAACCATTAGGACTTCATCCGAGACTCATTGAAGTAAATGGGAGTCTTTCCTTCTATTTCAGTGGGCTTTATATCAGGGACTTTCTGCATTCAGGACTCTTCAATACATTTGTGATTAATGCAAAAAGGTGTTTACAATCTAGGGGTCTGACCCTGCAAACACTTATTACTGGGCACAGTGCTTATGATGGGTCTGATCTTGTTCTATTAAAGCCAATAGAAGCCATGCCATTGACTTCAATGGTCATATCTCTGACTGATTGCTGATGGGTTTATTCCTTTTTTTTATTATTAAGTTGCACAACTCAGTGATGTGTTAGGGCATATGTTGTCTTGTGGATGGTTTTAGTTGAGATGGTTGTAACAACATCTTATTTATAACTATATTTTCATGTTGATAACTGTTTTCTAACACAATTGTAGCTAACTTGCTCTGATGATCCAGCCATTCACACCTTGAATGTGACACACTCCAAATAGAATGATCAGAAAAAACTCCCACACACTATGGAAAACTTTAAGGGTTAATGACCTCTGTGTTAGGACTAGTCCAATATAGGTCAGAAGATGAATAAAACAAAGCAAAAAACTTCTGTCATGACTAAAACCATTTTGAAACAGAGAATGTGGGGGAAAGAGAAATGGTTAGTGATAGGTCTAGAACAGTGGTTCCCAAACTCGGTCCGCGGCTTGCTCAGGGTAAGCCCCTGGCGCGCCGGGCCGGTTTGTTTACCTGCCGCCTCCACAGGTACGGCCGCTCACGACTCCCACTGGCCGTGGTTCGCCATCCCCGGCCAATGGGGGCTGCGGGAAACAGCGGTTTGGCCGATCGCAGCTCCCACTGGCCGCAGTTCACCGTCCCCGGCCAGTGGGGGCTGCGGGAAGTGGTGGCCTGCACATCCGTCGGCCCACGCTGCTTCCCACAGCCCCCATTGACCTGGGACGGTGAATAGGTTTGGCCAGTAAGAGCCGCGATTGGCCGAACCGGCGGACACGGCTGGTAAACAAACCGACCAGCCCGCCAGGGGGCTTACTCTGGAGAGCCGCATGCCAAAGGTTGCCGATGCCTGTGTTATACCAACAAAATGGGATCAGCTAATTATAGTATCAGTTCTGAGTTGGAACTTTAATTTTGGATCTTTTTGTAGGTTAAACAGACAAATAGGGCCAAATTCAGAGCTGGTGAAGGTGCAACATTGACTTCAAAGGAATTACACTTGCTTTTATTCTTTATTTAATAACAAATTTATGGTAATGCCTAAATCAAGGCCCCATTGTGCTACATGCTGTACAAACATATAGTGAATGACAGTCCTAGCCGTAAATAGCTAAAAGACAAGTTATGTCATTGGGCTGGGGTTCATGAGACAGGTAAACAAAAATAAGAGAATATGTTCTAATTTTTGTCTGCTTACACCATGTCAGAATTTAGCCTATAGTGTTCTTTAACACTGATATTAATGGTTTAGTATACTTTGCTTTTTATGACAGTACAGGCAAGTCTCATCTTACGCGGGGGTTCCGTTCCACGGTTAGCGCGTAAAGCGAAAACCGCGTATAGTGAAACACTCATTGAGTTGAATGACGGGCGGAATCGCCCGCACTACCGATGCAGTTTTAAAATTGTTTTTTCCCCCCCTGTTTTTGCCGACCGTGCAAAGCTGAATTAGCACATGTTAAATGTGCCTAAGATGCGACTCATCTGTATTTACAACAGAGGCAAAACCTCTTAATGGAAGCATCAGAGCTGACATAACAAACTGCATGTTATACAAATACATGCTGGAGCAATTTCTAAAACTGGGGTTAATTTAGGATCTGATCCTGCACCTTTGAAGTCAATACTAGGTACGTCATTGACTTCAGTGACTGCAGGAGCAGGTACATAATGCTTTTGAAATAACTAATAATACTAACTAGATATGGACTTCAGATTACATTCTTCTTTCTAACCGAAATGTGTGCACACACACACACACACGGTGGGGTTTTTATGCTTTTATTCTGAGTGGCACCAAATTCCTGTATAGCTCATTCCTGCTCAGATTGGTGGCAAGAGGCTAAAACCTATAGCTAGATTGAGGGCATAAATCAAAAACAAGTTGGCCATGGCCTCAGAACACAGTTCTATGAGTCCTGTCATGAAGTGCCTATAGTGTCTCATCTCCATTGGTTTTGAGAGAGAGAGAAATCAGAGTGACTTTTTTTCCTCCCAAGGTTCCCCCCTTCTGCCCATGGGATTTCAGGCGTGCAACTACATGTATCAGGCATCCAGAATTTGACTCAAGCACAGACTGGTACTCTGTAAACTTTTTTCAAACAGCTCTGTTAATATATTCAGTTGTAATCTGCAGAACCTTTCCTTTCAGGGCTCTCCTGAATAAAGACTGTTCACCATGCAGAGGTTTTGTGATGTGGATACTTCCCTAAGGAAGCCTACAATCAAGCCACCAAATTCATTTCCACTTATGTCATAAGCAAGATTTAAGTTTCTCTTCTAGATGAACAGTTTGTGTCACAACACCACTTAGCCCTCTTATTATATACAAACACCATTTTAAAAACACTTAGGGATGAATTCTCCACTACCTTTTAAACTGTGGATCCCAGAAAGCAGAATTTGCATGTTGCAGAATTTAGCCTATACAGAATGAAATTTTGATCCCATTGAACTCAATGAAAATGTTGCTATTGACTTTGAAGGAGCCAAGATTTCACCATAGGACTTATAGTAGTACACTAAGTGGATACCTAGTTATATATTTTAACATTGTACAATGGACAGACATATTACCCCCACTTGTTTGTTTAACCCAGCAGTGCAGAAGGGGGAGGGGAGAGAGGAAAAATACTAAACTGTAAATTAGCATGAAGTTTAACTATGTGCTCTGGAACACTAAGTGTTGGCCACTATTGGAGGCAGGATGCCAGACTTCATGGACTGTCAGTCTGGTCCTGTGCAGCAAATGCTATTTGATCTGAGCAAAAGTCATTATAGTTTCTCATGTAAATATATATTTAAACAATTGTAAATATTTATCTTGTACATTTTTAGTTCCTCCAAGTTGCTAGGCTCTGTTATATTAAATACTTTGAAAATTTAAAAAGCACATTATTTTCTACTTAGACTGTAATGACTAAGATGTAGGTGTCCATTTCAAGAAGTAGCTGTCGTGGCTTGGGTTAAATCAGCAAGGTTTAGGATTCCTGTGGTAATGAAAACAGTGGGGGTATTAACACATTTATTTTAAATTGTTATTTAAAAATCATTTTGAAAGAAGTAAGGAAAGTATCTAAAGGCTTTTATTTTGCTATGTTTTCACCGTGAAGGGAATATTGATCTGCAATGTGTTGATTTGATAAAGAAATTCCATAAGCTGCAGGATTTTTGTCCAACTGCAACTATTGCACAAAATAAGTGTATATTTTTAAAAAAGTCTTTCATATATAGGTTTTTATGGTGCAGTGTCTTCTTAGATGAAGAACTGGCCACTTTAAAAAAACCCTGATATTTGCTGTCAGTTCAGAAATGAATGCAGGGCAAGCTTTGCTTGGCAGTCTTGTGCTGCCACAGTAAAGCATTCCTAAAAGTTAATGTCTAACTTGATACAATTGAGTTCAATAAACTTAAATATAAGGAAATGTCTTTACCGTCTCTTTACTACTTTTTATCCAAATGTAGCATATTATATTGGATCAGTGGAAAAAGCAAATTCCATTCTAATGCGATCCAACCCTGTCTGTTACCACATCACTGTTTTTTCTCCCCTCCCTCCCCTCCTTGATTACAGATCTGAGAAGTACAGGCTTAAGTTTGAAATTTCAGAAAGAGATCATTTGAGTCATTATGATTATCACAAAGATTGCATGTCTTCAGATTAATTTCCAGGTACATTTCACTGTATCTTTGCCCTAGCTGGCGCTAAATTCAGATTAATCAAGTCTCTAGCTTCAGTTCCATGCTCATTTTATATTATCTTATATTTGCAAGACTTTAGGATAGTTGAGCATATATTACAAAAGCATTTTGGATATTTGACCTTTTTTAATGTATACATGAAGGAATTAAGATTACTGTGGTGAAACCAGTAAAGTTGTTTGCTGACTGCTCTTCTGGGTATTTGGTTTTAGCAGCTGATATCAGGAATGTGGAGGAACAAGTTCAAATGAACTGCTAAATAAAACAAATACTCCAGATGCAGTGCAATCATTTTGTCTATGTTACACTAATTTATATAGGGTCAAATCTTCAAAGCAGCCTCAATCCAGCCGCTGGGCCAGATTTTTTGCTGAGGGTAACTCCCTCTAACATTATGGGTCTAAAACTGTATATCAAGGTTTTGTGCTCTCATGCTTGGATAGGCATCTAACTCCTCAGTTTGTACTCCTCAGGAGTACAAATTACATTTGCTTGTAAAAATACAAAATCTAAAGTGCATAAAATCTTAGCTACCTAAAGCTGAAAGCGCAAAACTAGAAAGTGCAAATTTAGAGGCCACTTTTGCAAAATTTTATGGTTCATTCCGTTTAGAAAACAATTTTTTTTTTTAGTTTGCATAGAGGAGGAAAAGCAGAATTTGGCTACTCTTCGCCTCAATGCCTTTGACCTTATTTGCACCAGTAAAATCAACATTCTAGGTAGTTTCTGGACCTTTAAGAGCAGATTTTCAAAAGTACATGTATACCTTTGCACAAGCCCAGTTTGCAAATAGGTAAACTTTACGAAACATGTGGCTCTGTTACACTAGCCAACTAGTCAACAATAAAAATACTAGCACAGACTAATAGCAGAAAGCAAGCTACACTTATTCTCTAAATAGCAGACAAAATAACTGTCGAGTATATATGGTTTTCAAATACTTCAGAAGATTGCAGAATATTTAGTGGAAAGCTTTGAAAATTACCAACTGAATTGATGGACATCTTATTTATACTTGTTATATTACTGAAATTGGATGTTACTATATTTAAATGAGCCTTTGTTGCAGTTTTTTGCATCTTACCAGTTTTAGTGTAAACTGAACAGACTTTACTGAAATTGTAACATTTTCCAGTCAGCCTCATCTGCAGTCAAACCTTTAGTTATTATTATTCTGGAATTGTTTCAAATAAAAAAGCAAGTACAAAGATGCTTCACTGATTGTGTTAACTGATGTTTTTGTTGAGTGGAGTGTTTTAAAAAGTTTTCTTTACTAGTTTTTTTTTTTAGTCCAATACCTATCTGCCCCACACTTTTCTGTGGACTTACTCTCTTGTTCTAGCATGGGTAGCAAAGTATAAGTCTATCCACAGATCTGATTACAGTGTTTAAAATGTGCACCACAGGATTTAACTCATGGTAGTTTTGACCATGTTCTTGTGATACAGAAGTAGCTTAAATATGCATCTAGCATCTGGATCAATACAACAACTCTAAGCCAACTCTGTTACTAGGACATACGTGGTTTAATGCCAGTGCTGTCACAGGCATTGGACAAGTATAAATAGACGATATATCATGTGGTAAATTACAGGTCTAGCATAATTTTGTGTCTACATTTTTACTCTTCAAAGAAAACCTCTGTCTTTCACTCTGTATTTACACATTTTCACCAATATGCAGCTTTATCTTCCATTCCTTTTAGCAATCCATACACTGTTGTGCTTTATTGACACTTTTCCCCATCAAGCCCAATCATGTCAATGGTTTCTCTGTCAAGAATAAGATGACCATTTCCCCCTGCTTCATAATGGTCCAAGACAATTCCAGCTTCGCAGGCTATCACAACCAATTAATTATAGATAAACATGGCCATCTGTTTGTTGCAGCCACATTGCAAATTCAGTTAATTCTTAAGATTACGCACAGGTATCCTGATCCTGTTCTCAGGGTATGTCTACAAGGCAAACATGTTGACACCCTAAATGACATCTCCCAGAAAAAAAGGAAGAATAAAGGTGAAGGAGGACAGAGGGTGTGCACACATACCCTAGCATGGAGGAGAGCACGGGGAATCCTGATATGAGGGGAAGGGGTGAATGGGGTGAGGGAGATGGAGACACATAGAACTGTTTTGGGGGGATGGGAGGCCTGGTATGGGCAGAGGGAGGAATGAGGGGCACACAGAATCCCTGGCAGGAGGGAGATTGGGGGACCCTGGCATGTGGCAGAGGAGGGAATGGAGTGGCACTGAGCCCTGGCCATGGTCCCATGCATGGGTGGGAGAGGTTTGTAGGGAGTCCCTGAAATAGAGGAGAATTGGCGGGTGGCACCCAGAGAGCTTGTGGGGTGGAATGGAGGGATGAATTGAGACCCAGGTGCATACAACAAACTTGGCCTACACAAGCTATGAAGTATGCACCCCCCCACACACACCCTTGTATCAATAGATGCAGCTGTACTCCACCAGTATGTTACTGCCTATGATGGACACTGGTATTGCAATCATATGTACACACATCGGCTACAATAGAACCTCAGAGTTACAAACACCTCTGGAATGGAGGTTGTTTGTAACTCTGAACAAAACATTGTGGTTGTTCTTTTCAAAGTTTACAGTTGAACATTGACTTAATACAGCTTCGAAACTTTACTGTGCAGAAGAAAAATGCTGCTTTTTACCATCTTAATTTAAATGAAACAAGCACAGAAACAGTTTCCTTACCTTGTCAAATCTTTTTTTTTAAACTTTCCCTTTATTTTTTTAGTAGTTTACATTTAACAGAGTACTGTATTGTATTTGCCTTTTTTTTTTTTTTTTGGTCTCCTGCTGCCTGATTGCATACTTCCGGTTCCCAGTGAGGTATATGGTTGACTCTTGTGTTCGTAACTCTGAGGTTCTACTGTACAAATGAAACCTGGATAAAGCACACTTAAGTGGTCTATTTGTGTATGCAACAATAATTGAGTATGTAAACACTTGCATAGAAGTACAGACTTATCTTTCTGTAAATCAGTCATTAAAAAAAGATCTTCACAGCTAACCGCTTTGCTTTCCTCTGCAGATCCTAACCCTAGATAAAAAGATCCAGTTGGAAAGGCACAAGAATGTACTGCTCATGTTAAGAAACATAGCTGCTAAATCATCACAGTTAAAAAGGCTACAGCCTAAAATTATTTTGAGAGATGAGATCCTGCATGCTGTGCATTCCTACAGGACTCCTCAGATCATTTCTCAACAGTATGAACAATGCATGATTAGTGGGTTGGAACTATGGCTCTGCAGGCTGCTGCTAGCCTCTCTCTGGAATATGGTGACTCTGCTGATTACATCAGCAAGTTGTTTTGTTGGAGACAAGGAACAAATTTTCTATATTCAGCTGGATTATAAGAAATGCTACTGCTCTGCAAAATTCCCATTGGTTGAGCTGTTCTAAAACCTTTCCAAAAATGTGCAATAGCATGTCGGTTGTGGGTTCTATAAATTTCTACCTTTTCCATTGACTTCATTTCACCACATTTCAGACAACTCGAGATATGTCTACAGTACATTTAAATGATTTATCATGCTGACCTCCGTGCACCTTTGCATTAAGAACTGGTTGTATTATCTCAGGGTTTTAAGGAAAGGCAAATCTAAGACCATCAAACAAATTTGTACCTCAGCACTTGATTTATACTTTCCACCAAGTCTAAAATATCTAGCCCTCATGAAAGGGGAAGGAAGGCTTTTGCTTGAGCCACATCTATACTCTCAGCCAAAAACTGTAAGAGTACATATCAGTAATTTAAGAGTAAAATACAAGACAGTGATGTTATAATCAACAGAAATCCAAACAAATTAAGGTATGACAATGTATAGTTAGGGCATCCGGACCACCTTAACTCTACCTCATTGTGACATCATGCAATAACCATATTATAATTAAGACATTTTAGTGTTTTTAGTCCCAAATTAGATGATAGTGATTTTTAAAGACACAATTACTTTTTTTTTTTTTGCTCCTCCTCACAGGATATTGCTATGGGCATGGAATTCTCTGAAACCGATTATGTGTCAAACTCTGTTGAAGGATAAACTTTCACTTAAGAAATAATGGCAAAAATTAGCATTTATCAACCAATAATCAATTTTTAAAATGTAAAATATAGTCTACGCGACAAGATTTCAGTGAGTTTTAGCTACACAGAAAAGTTGAAAAGTCTGTTATTGTTATTCAAATTTCTTAGGACAAATAAAAGAGGTCTAACGCAGGGTGCTAAATTTCTTAAAGGATCCATTTTTCAATTAATTTTAACCCATACATTATTTAATGGACTTACCCTTGGAATATCTGTAAATTTCCCAAAAAAATATTCTGTAAGTCCTAATAGGTACTGACTTTCGGAGTTCCCGGGAGGTGCTTGACCCCTGCTCTGCCACAGGCCCCACCCCCACCTTAAGCTTTCCACCAAATCCCCGCCTCACCTCTTCCCGCCCCCGATATCCCACCCCCGCAGCACCTCCTGCACGCCACTGAACAGCTGATCTGCGGTGACTGGGAGGTGCTGGGTGGGAGGAGCTGATCCATGGGACTACCGGTGGGTGCTGAGCACCACTATTTTTTTGGAGCATCCACGGAGTCGGCACCTATGAGTACTGGAAATGTTACGAGGATACATTGTATATTTCATATACAATATAACATATAGTCAAACAGTTTATATATATCAAAGAGACTGAATCCTTGATTTAAGAGCAAATCTCAACACCCCCCTTGACTATTGAGCTGGGACTGGGATTGCCATAAAAGAGCAGCAGGTTCCCTACTTGTTTGGAGGGGTAAAGCTAAGACGATTATCTTATTTATTTTATTTTCAAATGTTCCCATCTGAACTTTTGGGCACTTGTATAGAAATTAAATAATAAAACATACAAACTAGAAAAAATATCTAAAATATTAAATCCTCAATGATCAACTTCAGTGGGATTTGTGAATGCCCAGAACCTCTGAAAATCAGGCCACTCATTTAGGTTTTAGAATAGAAAGGTACATAAACAAAAATGCAAGATGAAAATTAGGAGGACTAAGAGGGAATTTGATATGCGAATAGCCAAGGGCATCAATCAAATATCAAGAAACTATTTGACAGTATCAGAGTTACAAAGCCTGTGAGAGAATTGGTGGATCCACTGGACTACCAACAAGTAAAGGGAACAATGACGAGAATTAGGACAGTGCAAAAAATCATTTAGCTTCTTTGCATCAATCCACAGAGGATGTTAGCTAAATAACCACTACTTTCAAATGATAAAAATGAGGCACTTCCAGAGATTGAGGAGTCTTAAAAACAGCTATACTGGGTCAAATCAATGGTCCATCTAGCCCAGCATCTTATCTTCTGACAGTGGCTGGTGCCAGATGCTTCAGAGGGAATGAACTGAACAGGGAAATTTAGAGTGATCATTCCCTGTCATCCAGTCCCAGCTTCTGGCAGTTGGAGATTTAGGGAACATGGAGCAAGGGATTGAGTCCTTGATGATCTTGGCTAATAGCCAAGTGCCTATGCTCCATTAACTTGTCTAATTCTTTTTTTAACTCAATTATCCTTTTGCCCTTCAAAACATCCCAGGGCAATGAGTTCCACAGGCTGACTGTGTGTTGTGTGAAGAAGTATTTCCCTTTGTTTATTGTCAATCTACTGCCTATTTCATTGGATGACCACAGTTCTTGTGGTATGTAAAGGTGTAAATAACATTTTTCTATTGACTTGCTCCATACAATTCATGATTCTATAGATCTCTATCATATCCCTTCTTAGTCATCTCTTTTCTAAGATGAGCAGTACCAGTTTTTTTAATCTCTCCTCATATGGAAGCTGTTTCATTCCTCTAATCATTCTGTTGCCATTCTCTGTACCTTTACCTATTCTAATATATCTTTTTTTTATATGACAACGTATTCGAGGTTTAGGCATACCATGGATTTATATAGTGGCATTATGATATTTTCTGTCTTATTATCTATCCCTGTCTTAAGTGTTCCTAACATTCTGTTAGCTTCTTTGACTGTCGCTTCACATTAAGCAGATGTTTTCAGAAAACTATTCATGATGGCTCCAAGATCTTTCTTGAGCGATAACAGATAATTTAGACACCATAATTTTGTATGTATAGTTGGGATTATTTTTTTCCAATGTGCATTACTTTGCACTTATCAATATTGAATTTCATCTGCAATTTTGTTGCTCAGTCACCCAGTTTAGTGAGACCCTTTGTAACTCTTTGAGGTCAGCTTTGGACCCAACTATCTTGAGTAATTTTATATTGTCTGCCAATTTTGCCACCTCACTGTTCACCCCATTTTCTAATCATTTCTCAATATGTTGAACAGCATGGGTCCCAGTACAGTTCCTTGTGGGACCCTGCTATTTACCTCTTTCCATTGAGAAAACTGTCCATTTATTCCTACCTTTTCTTTCCTATCTTTTAACCAATCACTGATCCAGGAGAAACCCTTCCGTCTTACCCCATGATTGCTTATTTTGCTTTGGTGAGGGACCTTGTCAAAGGCTTTCTGAAAGTCCAAGTACACTATATCCACTGGATCAACCTTGTCCACATGCTTGCTGACACCTTGAAAGAACTCTAATAGATTGGTGAGGCATGATTTCCCTTTACAATAGCTGTGTTGACTGTTCCCCAACATACCGTGTTTATCTATGTGTCTGATAATTCTGTTCTTTACTATGGTTTCAACCAATTTGCCTCATAGTGATGTTAGGCTTACCTGTCTGGAATTGCCAGGATCACTTGTGGAGCGTTTAAAAAAAATTAGCATCACATTAGCTATTCTCCAGTCATCTGGCACACGGGCTGATTTAAGTGTTAGGTTATATATCACAGTTAGTAGTTCTGCAATTTCATATTTGAGTTCCTTCAGAACTCTTAGATGAATACCATCTGTTCTGGTGACTGATTACTCTTTAATTTATCAATTTGTTCCAAAACCTCCTCTACTGACACCTCAATCTGGGACAGTTTCTCAGATTTGTTACCTAAAAAGAATGGCTTGAGTATGGAGATCTCACAGTAAGGAGAGAAGCAAAGATTTCATTTTCTGCAATGGCCATGTCTTCCTTAAGTGCTCCTTTAGCACCTCAGTTGTCCAGTGGTCCCACCGCCTGTTTGCAGTCTTCTTGGTTCTGAAGTTCTTTAAAAAATGTTTTGTTGTTAGCTTTTGTGTCTTTAGCTAGTTGTTCTTAAAATTTTTCCTTGGGCTGCCTAATTATACTTTGACACTTGACTTGCTTCTTCCTATTTTCATCTGTAGGATTTTACTTCCAATTTTTAAAGGATGCCTTTTTGCCTCTAACTGCCTCTTTTACTCTGCTGTTTATCTATGGTGACATTTTTTTGGTCCTCTTACTTTTTTATTATTATTATTTGGGGTATAAATTTAGTTTGAACTTCTGTTATGGTTTTTAAATAGTATCCATGCAGTTTGTAGGCATTTTACCCTTGTGCCTGTTCATTTTAATTTCTGTTATGGAGCTCATTGCTACAAGATACCACAGAGGAAAATAAATTAGTAGGATTTTAAAACACATTAGACTTATATACAGATAATAAAAACATTAACAATTATAGATAGAATAAAAGACATCAACACTCACTAATGGATGGAAGTTAGGAAGAAATTTCCCATATAGGCAGGTTTCAGAGTAGCAGCCATGTTAGTCTGTATCCATAAAAAGAACAGGAGTACTTAGAGACTAACAAATTTATTTCAGCATAAGCTTTTGTAGGCTATAGCCCACTTCATCGGATGCATAGAATGGAACACACAGAAGTAAGATGTATATATACACACAGAAAACTTGGAAGCTGCCATACCAATTCTAAGAGGCTATTTAATGTAGATGAGCTATTATCAGCAGGAGAAAAAAAAAACCTTTTGTAGTGATAATCAAGAAGGCCTATATCAGACAGCTGACAAGAAGGTGTGAGGATACTTAACTTTGGGGAAATAGATTCAATGAGTGTAATGACCCAGCCATTCCCAATCTCTGTTTAATCCTAGGTTGATGGTATCCAATTTGCAAATTAATTCAAGTTCAGCAGCTTCTTGTTGGTGTCTGTTTTAGAAGTTTTTCTGTTTTAAAATTGTCACATTCAAGTCTGTTATTGAGTGACCCAGGGAGATTGAAGTGTTCTTCTACTGGTTTTTGAATGCTCTGATTCCTGATGCCAGATTTGTGTCCATTTATTCTTTTGTGTAGAGACTGTCCAGTTTGTCCAATGTACATGGCAGAGGGGCATTGCTGGCACATGATGGCATATATCACATTGGTAGATGTGCAGGTGAATGAGCCCCTGATGGAGTGGCTGATGTGATTAGGTCCTATGATGGGGTCAGTTGATATTATTATCAATAAACTAGGGAAATACAACTTAGATGGGGCTACTATAAGGTGGGTGCGCAACTGGCTGGATAACCATACTCAGAGAGGGAATGGTTCCCAATCCTGCTTGAAAGGTATAACGAGTGGGGTTCCGCAAGGGTCTGTTCTGGGACCGGCTCTGTTCAATATCTTCATCAACGACTTGGATATTGGCATAGAAAGTACGCCTATTAAGTTTGCAGATGATACCAAACTGGGAGGGATTGCAACTGCTTTGGAGGATAGGGTCATCATTCAAAATGATCTAGACAAATTGGAGAAATGGTCAGAGGTAAACAGGATGAAGTTTAATAAGGACAAATGCAAAGTGCTCCACTTAGGTAGGAACAATCAGTTTCACACATACAGAATGGGAGGAGACTGTTTAGGAAGGAGTACGGCAGAAAGGGATCTAGGGGTTATAGTGGACCACAAGCTAAATATGAGTCAACAGTGTGATGCTGTTGCAAAAACAGCAAACTTGATTCTGGGCTGCATTAACAGGTGTGTTGTGAGCAAGACGCGAGAAGTCATTCTTCCGCTCTACTCTGCGCTGGTTAGGCCTCAACTGGAGCATTGTGTTCAGTTCTGGGCACTGCATTTCAAGAAAGATGTGGAGAAATTGGAGAGGGTCCAGAGAAGAGCAACAAGAATGATTAAGGGTCTAGAGAACATGACCTATGAAGGAAGGCTGAAGGAATTGGGTTTGTTTAGTTTGAAAAAGAGAAGACTGAGGCTAAGTCTACACTACCCCCCCCCGTCGAACTAAGGTACGCAACTTCAGCTACGTGAATAACGTAGCTGAAGTCGAAGTACCTTAGTTCGAATGAAAAAGCACTTACCCGGGATCCACACGCGGCGCGCAGGCTCCCCCGTCGACTCCGCCTACTCCGTTCGTCGAGCTGGATTACCAGCGTCGACGACGGAGCACTTCCTGGTTCGATTGATCGCGTCTTGACAAGACGCGATAAATCGAACCCAGAACATCGATCGCGCGCCTCCGACGGGACGCGTAAGTATAGACCTACCCTGAGAGGAGACATGATAGCAGTCTTCAGGTATCTAAAAGGGTGTCATAAGGAGGAGGGAGAAAACTTGTTCATCTTAGCCTCTGAGGATAGAACAAGAAGCAATGGGCTTAAACTGCAGCAAGGGAGGTTTAGGTTGGACATTAGGAAAAAGTTCCTAACTGTCAGGGTGGTTAAACACTGGAATAAACTGCCCAGGGAGGTTGTGGAATCTCCATCTCTGGAGATATTTAAGAGTAGGTTAGATAAATGTCTATCAGGGATGGTCTAGACAGTAATTGGTCCTGCCATAAGGGAAGGGGGCTGGACTCGATGACCTCTCGAGGTCCCTTCCAGCCCTAGAATCTATGAATCTATGAATAAATATATGGACAGAGTTGGCATTGGGTTTTGTTAGAAGGGTAGGTTCCTGGATTAGTGTTTTTGTTGTGTGGTGTGTGGTTGCTGGTGAGTATTTGCTTCGGGTTGAGGGGCTGTCCGTAAGCGAGGACTGGTCTGTCTCCCAAGATCTGTGAGAGTGAGGTATCATCTTTCAGGATCGGTTGTAGATCTTTGATGTGCTGGAGAGGTTTTAGTTGGGGGCTGAAGGTGATGGCTAATAGCATTCTGTTATTTTCTTTGTTGGGCCAATCCTGTAATAGGTGACTCCTGGATACTCTTCTGGCTCTGTCAATCTGTTTTTAGGCAGGTTATTCCAGTATGGATTTCTTGTGTCTTTCTCTGTAGCATCTGTTACTGTCCACTGTCAAGCTATTAGGCTAGATGTATAATTGGTCTGTCCCAGTATGGCAATTCCTACGTTCCTACAGTAGCCCGCACTTACCTCATGGGGGGTGTAGTAGTGGTTAATTGATTAATGATTGATAAAGTGCTTTGAAGATCTTAAGTGCTATGTGCTATTATTTCAATCTGCCCATACATAATGAAAAATTAATGTTTAACCTTTTTCAATAGGTTCTGTATAGTTAAGCTGCTAATAGGCTGAGATGATTCTACTAATTATCGTATCAAACAATGTAATCATTTATTATTGCAATGGTATACTACTATTAAAAACATTAGAATAAAACTTATTAAAACACATTTAAATTTCTTTACTAATATTTCTGTTATGTTTTAGATACATTTTACACCCAATCCCTTCTGTAATCAGGCAAATGCAAATGTAAAAACTTTGGTCTGAATTCTTCTCTTATTCTCAGCAATGTAAACCTAATGCAACTGAATTTTGAACAGAATTTTGCTCTGTATCTGTTCTTTCTTTGTACATTCATGGCACTGTATAGCACTGTATAAATAATACATACATAACTAGGGCTTGACCCTACAATGCTTACAAGTCCCCATTGACTTGGGGACCAATCCTACAAAGTCTTACTCATGGGAGTAGGCTCACTGAAGTCAGGTAATTGAGTAAAGGCTCCTCACATGAGTAAGGATTTACAGGATGAAGTCCCTAGAAGTCAGTGTTAATGGGATATATTGGCTGAGTAAGGATGGCTGGAGGATAAGGCTTTTAGCTGAACCCTATAAATAGTTCATTGTTAAAAATAGTCAGACTGTATTTTGCAAGTATTTTGGAAAAAGAAACAGCTGTGTGGCAAATCAAGCACACCTACACACTCCTCCCTGTTTATCAATGTGTCATTTGTTTGAAGCCAATGTGTATGACAAATAAAAGGTATTTTTAGGACCTATTAGGGAAATGTTTTCAAAGCTTTGGATGAAGAATTTGAATGTATTTAAAGTGCTGGGTTTTATCAAAAGGGCAAATGGTGTAACGTACAGATGAGGTATTGTTAAAAATAAAATGGTAACTAGACAACACCTTTTTGTTGGCCAATAATAAATACAACAGAAAGCTGGAGAGGGGAAAGATCAAATAATCATCTGAAGATGTGTGTATTAAGGGCGATCCAAAACCCAAGTAAGTCAATTGGAGGTTTCTTGTTGATTTCAATGAGCACAGGATCCAACCCTATAGCAAAGGGGTGGGCAAACTACGGCCTGGGGGCCACATCTGATCCTTCATATGTTTTAATCCGGCCCTCAAGTTCCCGCTGGGGAGCAGGGCCTGGGGCTTGCCCCACTCCGTGCTGTGGCTCCGCGCGGCTCCTGGAAGCAGCGGCATGTCCCTACTCTGGCTCCTATGTGTAGGGGCAGCCAGGGGATCCGCACGCTGCCCCTGCCCCAAGCGCGACCCACGCAGCTCCCATTGGCCAGGAACCGCAGCCAATGAGACCTGCAGGGGCAGTGCCTGCGGATGGATCAGCGTGCGGAGCCCCCTGGCTGCCCCTACGTGTAGGAGCTAGAGGAGGGATATGCCGCTGCTTCGGGGAGCTGCTTGGGGTAAGCGCCGCCTGGAGCCTTTACCCCTGACCCCCTCCTGTGCCCCAACCCCCTGCCCTACCCCTGATCCCCCTCCTGCCCTCTGAGCCTCTCAATCCCAGCCCAGAGCATCCTCCTGCATCCCCAATCCCTCATTCCCAGCCCCACCCCAGATCCCACACCCCCAGGTGGAGCCCTCACCCCCCCCCCCCGCCCGCACCCCAACCCCCTGCACCAGTCCGGAGCCCCTTCCCACACCTGAACTCCTAATTTCTGGCCCCACCCCAGAGCCCTCACCCCCTCCCGCACCGCAACCCCAAATTTCATGAGCATTCATGGCCCGCAATACAATTTCCATACCCAGATGTGGCCCTTGTGCCAAAAAGTTTGCCCACTCGTGCTATAGCAGGAGGATGACGAAGTGTTAGTACTATGTGGTCACTGTCTGTAGTTTGCTGTAGTCCATGCTGAAGTCTTAAATTCCTGGTAGCAACATTTGAGTGAAACATTTTGTTTGTCTTTTAGATTGTTATATTTTATTATTTTAAAATAAAACACACAATTATAATGAAATCAACATTAATGTAACAAAAATAATAAACATGGAGCAAACTAAAATTAATGTGCTAATCAAATGCAGTGTTGTATCAATCCATGTTATCAGTATTTACTAAACCTGCCACTGAATATCAATAGCATCCTCTTGAATTAAAGTGAAAAACAAGATAAAAAATAACAGACCAGAAAGACAATAGGAAGTATCTAAGTTCTAAACTATAGTGATGGTCTTAATGAGGTTCCCTTTGAGAGAACAAACCCAGCAAGTAGTTCCTTAAACAGCCATTGAGTCAGCGTGTATTCAGAGCTTTGATCCATGCTCGCAGGGATTATTTTGTGAAAAGAACAAAGGAGCCTAAGAGATGGGCCATGGAGAGAGAACTGAAGGAAGAGAACAGGCCACAGTCACAGATCTCTCTGGGCTCCATTCTGCCTCCCTCCCTCCCACTGTTGTACCTTACTTCATTAGCAGTCCCACTGACTTCAGTGAGCTTTGCATCAGGCCTGTGGTGTTGATATCAGCGAGCCTATTTGCAGAGTAAAGTACTACTCAACATATGAGTAGCAAAATACGGTTCTTTATTAGTAATGAAAGTGAGACATTAAATATTTCCTAGCATTAATCATAACAAAGCATGGGAACACATATCCACAAAGCAATGAAATCCATATGAGAATGCTGATGTCTTGCAAGATCAGTACTCAGCTGGTTGATTTCAAGGGAACTATTCTGATTTACACCAGGTTAGGGTCTAGCTCACTGTTTTTATAGTGTCTGAAAATGTGATACAGAAGTCTGTAAAAGAAAGGGAAGTTCTGTGTTAAAAGAGATTTTGTTAATTCCATAGCTTGCAGTAAAACTATCCTAATAAACTGCCCTTAAATTTTGGACTTTGTTTACTATTGAAATGTATATTATAATTTGCATCCAATTTGTGTTTCCTAGGGACATTGACAAGAACACAATGACCAACCTTTTTGTATAGAGTAATTTATTTACATATTTTTTGTTTATTCAAGAATTGACATTGGCTGACAAAGTTCTTCAAGGAATCCCCTCTCCAGGAGAGATCACAATTAATACACTGTTGCTAGACCATCTGGAAAAGAGCTTGGCCTCAGTAAGTGGTACTTTCAAAAGAAGCTATGAAATGTTTGCCACGCTGCTAAGATTTTACTGAATTGCTTCAGATACCCTTTTTTTGTGGTTTCCACTATGGTCAGAAGTCTTAAGTGGAGGTTCTTTATAAAGAACACATGGAACTTTCATGGCTTAATGTTTCATACTCTTCTTTATTTATATGTCTATTTAACCAAGTAAAATTTATTTTAAACAAGTGATTCTGTAATTCCAGCTACATGAGTTATCTGTAAAGAAACAATGGCGAGACTAAATAAGTGTGCAATAAGTATAAGAATTTTTAAACTGTTCTGCAGAATCCTATTTCTGGTCATCACATGATCAAAAGCACTTTTGATGATATATCAACCAACCTTGACTAGGTCAAGGTCAAATCCTGTGATATGCTGAAAACATACTGTGAGTTATTGTCCTTAATAAAGGACCTTTTTTAAAAAACAAAAGCAAGAAGCAAATAACTAAATCTGCCTATTTTTCCTAATAGATTTGTGATTTAGGCCTCCAGTCTGAAAGTTGCTCCATTGGGAGAGACTCCCATGTCTGCATGGAGTTCCACTGACTTCAAAGGGGCTCTATAGAGCAGATACAGGGATTCATCTGCATAGAGTAATTTGCAGGATTAGGGACACAGATTGTATGTTTTATCACAGAGGATTTAACAGAAATGTGTATGAGTAGAAGTATCATATTAAGACATATTGTTTTATTTAATTTTTAATTTTTACACTTAAATATTCCCTGCAGTGCTGGAAACCTAAACCAACACTAATAATGTGGTAGTGCATGAGAACCAGGAAGTGAATCTGACTAGAAACAGAAAGTGAAGCTCACAATTGGGTTTCACTGTGCAAGCTGAGAGAAATGCAAAAAGTAAACAAACAGCATACATGATTAGCAGTAAATTGAATTTTAACTATAATTTTCCTTAACAAAAATTAGAACATTTAAATAAATATATAATTTTGTAAATTCAGAGTATTTCTTTAACCAGCTTCTTTTCCACCATAAGGCACACCTGATGTATCCTTATTTATAGAGCCCTGCAAATCTGCGGATACTTGCTTTATATCTACAGATATCCGTGGACCATGTTTGGGGCTCGGATGTGGATACAACTTTTGTATCCACGCAGGGCTCTACTTATTTACCTAAAATAGCTTGGGGACTTAGGGCTTGATTCAAAGCACACGGAAGTCAATGGAAAGTTTTCTATTGATATTACTGGATTCTGGATCAAGCTCCTAAGTTTTAAATACCTGTGTGCTGGACCTTATTCTTACTTAGAGAATTATTTAAAAAATGTAAGTGCAAGTCAGCTTTGTGGTTTGTGAAGAATGCACTGTGCTGCTAAGAGTTAACCTGGCTCCTTGGGCCTATAGAGATTGCCACCAGTCTCCCAAAGAAGAGAATCACTTTATGTAGTAATCGCCAATCTATACAGAGGCTTTTCCTTCAGACTTGGAGGAAATGGGTCTCAGCATTGAACATTAAAAGGGGAAGTGAGAAAATAAAAACAGAACAAAACAATGGCAGAGCAGGAAGGGAGGGGCAGCGATCCCATCTCAACTAAATTAGTCGTCACTATTGAGGTGATAGCTGCTGTAGTAGACACCCAACAATTACTGTCTTGAGGAGACAGTGGGAATGAACTAGGTCTCCTTCATGACAGCACAAAGCAGTAATACTGGTATGGGATAGCCTGCTGATGAACAGGGCTCCAAGCAAAACCCAGTACCCTCTCTTGGGGATCCTGCTTCTAGAGGAAGATCTCAGGCAGTGATTCTTCTTTTGCGCCCACTGATTGAAAGGTGTGAAAAAGACTGGGCTGGCCATAAACTGCAAGGGTCTGCATGCTAGTTCTCAAAGGATGGGGTCCCAAGCAGTTGCTGAGGTTGCCTATAGCACTAAATGGGCCACTCTGAGGAGTTTCATTTAAACGTGACAGTATATTCTGCTGATCTCTCATTCCCCTCATTCAAAAGAAGTCAGCCTCCAAACGCTAAGTTAAGAATCATTCATACATTTCAATGGCTTTTTAATATTTGTTTTCATTGGCTTATTTCCTGTTGGATCTAAGTTTTCCCTGTACTTTATATAGCTGTTTGCCTTCTGTCAAATGAATGTTGGGAAATAAGTGTTGGGGTGCTATACATGCACACACGGGTGCTGGTTTCCTTCTTTCCCCGGGGGTGCTCAACCCCTGCTCAGCCCTAGGTCCTGCCCCCACTCTACCCCTTCCCCCAAGGCCCCACCTCACCCCGCCTCACCTCTTCCCACTCAGTTCCGCCCCCTCCCCCAAACGCACCTTGTCCCCGCTCCTCCCCCTCCCCCCAGCGCTGCCTCCTCCACAGCACAGAACGGCTGATCGCGGCGGGCGGGAGGCCTTGGGAGGAAGGGGGGTGGAGTTGATCGACAGAAGCCACTGGGGAGGGGGAAGCTGGCTGCCGCTGGGTGCTAAGCACCCACTAATTTTTTCCGTGGATGATCCAGCCCTGGGGCACCCACAGAGTCGGTGCCTATGCACACACAAATATAACATGCATGCAACTATGTTAAAAGAATAGTCAGGTTGCAATGTCAAGCACTAAAAAGTTAGGAAATCCTAGAAGTAAGGTTGTCTGTGCAACCTTCATTCACCCCCTTCGTGCACACACTTTATGATACAGTCTTTAATGACACGTTCACATACTATTTTTTTCCAAAGAACTCCTGTTTAATTCGGTGCACACGATGGATCATGACCTGGAAATGAAATAGGATGGATCGAGTCCTGGACATTTTGTAATTTTGTGGGTAATTTCCTAAAAAAAATAATATAGAATTTATGTTTTTTTCAATCATCTGAACCCATATTGACCTCCCACAAGGGTCATCATGGGGTTGCAACGTTTAAATCCATAGCATATACCTCTACCACTTGAGCTAATGGTAGCAACTGTAGGCTGCACTGTGTGGACCAGCTACTAGAAGCAGATTAGACACATTTTGTCAACAGGTTTCACAGCTGTTTGTTAGACAGTGGAGGAATAATGAGATTTAGGAATCCTCGTTCAGTTCCCTCTTCTGTAGGAGGATGTGCTGTAGTGGTTATAAACACTTCTTCCTTTGTCTCACCACTGGCCCATTATTCCCGCTTCCTCTTCCCACTTGTTTCTCTTCACCTTCCCCACTCAACCCCTGCCCTTGTTCTCCTTCCTCTGTTCTACTTCTCCCCTTCCCCCCAGCTCTGGCTCCTGACACTTGGCTTTCACTCCTCCACATCCCCATTGTTGACTCACTCCTCTCTCTCCCCCTCTGCTCCTCAAATCTCTGCATTCATCAGTGCTATTCAGGTTTGGACTGGCCACCCTTGGTCATGATGGAGGGGCAGCCAGGCAATATTTGAGTGTGTGGTGTTGCAACATGGCACATGGGGTCACACTGCCATATGACTCCATGCACCAAGTCACAATACCCAGAGTTGGAAGTTTGGCCCAGCCTGGCGGGACAGTAGCCATATCTGCCAGATGAGTGCGGGGCCAGCTTACTCTCCAGCTCCTGGTGAAAATTCTTGTGCAATTTTGTCAATTGCATCATCTTGAAAAAGTGCTACCCATACCCTGAAAGGCTGCCAGAGGGATAGTCACCCCTCACCCCAGATTAGCTCTGCCACTGACACAAAGATGAATTGTACTGGCGAGCTCTACATTAGCGCTGCATAGTTCTTACTTAGTGGAAGCTGGTTTCCTTTCCCACATTGTATAAGATACAGATCTTATCAAAAGATGGTATCATTTGATTCTCATACTACACATAGTAGAGAATAGTTCATTCACCATTCATGTTTTCTCTTTTTGATGCTTTGGCATTTCTGATCCTGGCCCAGACTGTCTCCCCCTGCATCCAGATGCTGGGAGTGTGCTCCTCCATGTGTGGATGTCCTGAGCCTGCACCTCTGTGGCACTGTCCCCGTCCCCTCTAGCTAGACACCCATACACTCTCTTTCTGCTGCAGTCCGTGGAGCTGAACTTGAAGCTGAGCTGTGTTTTCAGTGGAAACACTGAAAACCTCCCTACCTCCCTACCCCCATGGCTTGTGTGGGCTATGAGGGCCAGGGGAAGCACTGGAGCCGCACTGCCAGCATTTGCAGTCAATGTGGGCGAGGGAGGCAGTAAGACACTGGGCCTCCAGACACTTGGCTCTTACCTCCCCTTGGTTCAACCACAGAGACAACCAAGCTGGGGTGGGAGGCAGCCCCTCCAAATGGATTGTAAAAGAGGGTTCAATCTCGGTCCGATGGAACAGTTGGGGAAGGAGCTTTGGGGCAGGAAGTGTCTTTCTGTTTTTTGGGCAGTGCTCAGCACTTTCTGGGCAGTAAATGACTCTAATGAAAAACAACGTAAGATCTGGGCTTTCCACGCCCCAGTGACTGAGGTGGCAAAACAAAAGCAGATTTTACCCTATTTTGACCTCACAAGTGACTTCCTAATGCATTCACAAGCTAAATATGAGTCAACAGTGTAATGCTGTTGCAAAAAAAGCGAACATCAATCTGGGATGTATTAGCAGGAGTATTGTAAGCAAGACACGAGAAGTAGTTCTTCCGCTCTACTCCGTGCTGATTAGGACTCAACTGGAGTATTGTGTCCAGTTCTGGGTGCCACATTTCAGGAAAGATGTGAACAAATTGGAGAAAGTCCAGAGAAGAGCAACAAAAATGATTAAAGGTCTAGAAAACATAACCTCTGAGGGAAGATGGAAGAAATTGTGTTTGTTTAGTCTGGAGAAGAGGAGACTGAGAGGGGACATAATAGTTTTCAAGTACATAAAAGTAGCAAGGGCAGTTTAGGTCGTAGATTAGGAAAAACTTAATAACTGTCAGAGTGGTTAAGCACTGGAATAACTTGCCTAAGGAGGTTGTGGAATCTTCACCACTGCGGATTTTTAAAGACCAGGTTGGACCAACAAACACCTGTCATGGATGGTCTGGAATAATACTATGTTCTGCCCTGAGTGCAGGGGACTGGACTAGATGACCTCTCGAGGTCCCTTCCAGTCCTATGATTCTATAAGCAATTACTGTACTGGGCGACTCATCATTTGTGCTGGATTTCAGCTGCGCCGACCCAGTTCATGACTGTGGCCTGAGCCTGAAATCTCCCGGGTGTTGTGGGGAACTCTGGGCCTGCAAATTGCCCAGCACAAAGGAGCCATGGTTCTGACCTGGGCCTCTGGGTGCTATTGTAATAATATAAGAATGAATAATACAACACCCCCATCTATTGCTGACACCATTAGCTTGTGGTAGCCGCATTACGGGCTCCTGGAGGGCTTTAGAGCCACGAAGGGCAGCAGACCTGGACCAGAATCCAATATGCCTCTGAGTTTGGCAATGTTGGAGCTGGGGGTTGGTTTTGTGCCAACCTCTAGCGTTTATCTTATTACCACTTAGCACCAGCACGCACGGACCCTTTCTCAGCACTCCGCGTGAAGCAGCCCCAACAAAACCCCCCCGTTTCTCCGGGCGAAAGCCCAGGCCGACAAAGCATCATGTGCCCGCCCGCTGCAGAGCGTGCAAATCAGGCGCAGCCTCCCCCTCGCTGCAGCCCGCGGGAGCAGCGCGCCCAGCCACTCCAAGCCGCCCGGAGCTGAATGACATCCCCGGCACCCAGTAGGCTGCCGCTTGGAGCAGCTCCCGGCCGGGCTGGGAGCAGAAGCGAAAGCAGCGGCCCGAGCGAGGAGGAGGAGGGCGGAAGCGCCGCGCAGCGCCCACGCCCCCGGCTCCAGAGGGGCGGCGCAACCCCCGCCGCACGGGAGCGGAGAGGCTGGTGCGCCGGCCGGCCCCTCCAGGACCCGCGCTGCCGCGAGTCTGCCCCGCGCCTCCCCCCGGGTGGCACCAGCGGGATGCTGCTCCAGCTGAGCGCCGAGTTTGATCTCCAGAGCGATGTGGTCCCGTGGCTCTTGGCGCAAGGTCCGGCAGCGGCTCTAGGTAACGCTGATGCTCGGGGAGGCGCTTTCCGTCCTGCCCAAGGCTCGGCTTCTGTAGGGTCGCCCCCACCCCCGCTAGCCATATCTGTCTTGTACTCGGCTCAGCTGCAGGGAAAGTGGCCTCGTCCTCCGCCTGCCCCGTCCCAGGCTTCTGAAGTGTGTGCACATATGTATGGTTATCCGGCCCTTTAACAGCCCCCCTCCCCATCTTAAAATACAACACACAAAGGGAGGGGGAAGAAGTTTGACATGATGTGATATTAATTAATGTCCTTGCTGGGGGGTCAAAACGAAGCTGGCTGGAATCTAATTTTTCATGAATCAGCACCTTAGTTTAGTTTATGGCAGTAATCACAACATGCTATTTATGTGCTGAGTGGTGACAGTGTCAAAAGAGCCCAGGTGTGTTTAAACTTGCCTAAATGAGTGAAGTAGTGTCTTATTTGGGCATGGCTTAGTCAGGTGCTGGGAGCATGATATGTGAACCATTGCCAAAACATATCTAGAAATACCAGTCTGCCTTGATGCGTGTTACGGTTTTCCCATTTGTATGCTCCTTGGCTGCCAGTTACAAAGATTGCTGGGCCTAATACTGTACTGATTACACCACGTTCAAATGTCATTAAAGTCATGTGCAGAATCTAGTCCACTCATTATTTATGTAAGTACAATCTCTAAATGTCTGCTTTAAAAGTGATGCAAATTGCAAAGTTATTCCGTATGGTGTAAGTTTAAATTTTAGATGGTGACATTTAATTTATTTTTTAAAAATGGAGAATCAGGGAGTTTCATCTGTTATGGCAGGGAAGTGAAAATAGTTCTCTTATAAACATGAGATGCAGACTGCACTTAAGGTGACATGCCAAGAGCTGTGAACTCCTTGAGTAAATATCATAGAGTCTGAAAACTAATATAACATGAAACAGGTTATTCTAAAGTTTGTGTATTTAAAAGCAACTACTTTGAAATGTGAGCCAAATTCATCCTTGGTATAGCTCGCCACTAAAGTCACTCATGCAGCAGAGATGAATTTGGCAAAGAATGTTCAAAGTGAAACAATTGTATATGACAACAGGAAATAACCTATGTAGATTTAACTTCCTACTAAGAGACCACTATTATATATGCTAGATGTTATCCCTTTCTTTCACAAAACTTTCCTCTCTCACTCCCCATTTCTCCAAAAATTTGGTTAGAATACTTTCCTCCAGTAATCTCCCCTTTAAAAAAACAAAAAACTTTCATCCATTTCGTAAGTGAATGCTAATTAAAATTAAATTAACTGTTCGATGCCCCAACAATATGTGATTGCTAAATTATTCTGTTGGATGGTGTGGAAGTTGAGAAGCAATGAATAAACCAAGTGAACTTTTGGCACAATGGTTCCCTCCCTCCCCACCAGGGCCGGCTCCAGGCGCCAGCGCAGCAAGCGAGTGCCTGGGGCGGCAAGCTGCAGGGGGGTGGCCGGCCGCTAGCTGCGAGGGTGGCAATCAAGCAGCCTTCGGTGGTGTGTCTGCGGGAGGTCCGTGGCGGCAATTCAGCGGCTGGAATGCCGACAGTGCGGGACTGGCAGAGTACCCACAGGAACGCCGCTGAATCCGCGGGACTGGCAACCTCCTGCAGAAACGCCGCCGACGGCTGCCTGACTGCCGTGCTTGGGGCGGCACAAAACATAGAGCCGCCCCTGCTCCCCACCAGTGAAGTAACTGGTTCAGTTATGTTTTTTTTAAAACTACAGAAGACTCAGTTTAGAAAAGCAGAGGGAAATAGCATAAAAATCATCATCTTTAGGGCCCTACCAAATTCACGGTCCATTTTAGTCAATTTCATGGTCATAGGATTTTTAAAATAGAAAATTTCATGATTTCAGATATTTAAATCTGAAATTTCATGGTGTTATAATTGCAGGAGTCCTGACCCAAAAAGGAGTTGTGGGGGGCTCGCAAGGTTATTGTAGAGGAGTTGCGGTACTGCTACCCTTACTTCTGCGCTGCTGCTGGCTGCCTTCAGAGCTGGGCACCTGGAGAGCAGCGGCTGCTGGCTGAGAGCTGAGCTCTGAAGGCAGAGCCATCACCAGCAGCAGCACAGAAATAAGGACAATATGGTATGGTATTGCCCCCTTACTTCTGTGCTGCTGCCTGAAGAGCTGCACCCTCAGTCAACAGCTGCCACTCTCCAGCTGCACAGCTCTGAAGGCAGCAGTGCAGAAGTAAGGGTGGCATGGTCTGCTATTGCTGCTCTTTCTTCTGTGCCGCTGCTGGCAGGGCACCGCCTTCAGAGCTGGGTGCCCAGCCAACAGCCGCCGTTCTCCGGCCGCCCAGCTCTGAAGGCAGCACAGACGTGAGGGTGGCAATAACGCAACCCCCCCCCCTAAAATAACCTTGCGACCCCCCTGCAACTCCCTTTTGGATCAGGACTCCCAATTTGAGAAATACTGATCTCTCCTGTCAAATCTGTGTAGTATAGGGTAAAAGCACACAAAAGACCAGAATTCAGAGCGGGGAAACCAGATTTCACAGTCCGTGATGCGTTTTTCATGGCCGTGAATTTGGTAGGGCTCTAATCATGGTAGAGACAGATGCTAGTATAGGTACTAAATTCTGAATGTCTAATTGGAGACCATTTGGCAAGATACATAATTCAAAAAATCAACCATGTATTGTTGCTCTATAAAGGGGTATGTCAGATTGATTTACAAGTTTATACAAAGGTAAATAGGAAAGTTTCCATTATTTTAAAAATAAATTCCTTACCTTTCCTCCTACCTCAAAGTCTGTAGTTGAAAAGTATTCCATGTATGTTAGGTATTGTTATTATCTACCTGGCTATTCTGAATTGGTTGGTGGTGGTAACCTGCTGGAGAGTCACAAATGGCCATCAGTATAAAGGAGTCTTCAAGCAAGTTTCAGAATTACTTGAAAGCTGAGTTAATTATCTTTGAAAGGATTTTAATTTCTAGATGTTAAAGCATTTTTGCACCTAGCGGTAAATGTTACTAAGTATAACATTAAAAATGAATGTTTTCTCCCTTGAGGATTTGAGAGTGGTATGCAGCCCCTCTTGGAATTTGCAGTGATGTACACACTGGGGATAGCTAGGATCAAAGAGGTAACTATAAACTGAGAGAAGATGGGTCTCACACAGGCCCTGATCTAAAGACTCCCATTGAGTTCTGTGGACTCTGGATCAAGGGCCTACTGTCTGCTTGGAGGTCAAATTCATCCTTCCTTATACGCAATAGAAAGGGGGTTGATGCATAGGCGCAGACTCTGTGGGTGCTCCAGGGCTGGAGCACCTACGGGGAAGAATTAGTGGGTGCTTTGCACCCACCAGCAGCCAAGCTCCCCTCGTCCCCTGCCCCACCTCCTCCTCCCCTGAGCGCACCGCATTCCCGCTCCTCCGCCTCCCTCCCAGCGTTTCCCGCCAGGCTGCCGCCAAACAGCTGTTTGGCAGCATTAGTATGTTCTGGGAGGGAGGGGGAGGAGTGGGAATGTGGCGCACTCAGGAGAGGAGGTGGGGGAAAAGGCGGGGCCGGGGTGGGGATTTGGGGAAGGAGTTGGAATATTGGCAGGGGTTAAATGCAGTCATCAAATGTTCTTGTTATGGACTACATTTCCTCTCCCATTCCAGATCCCATTTGTGATGCCAAAACCCTTTGGCAACCACAGCTGCTAGAAAAGTGGCATTAGGAAAGCATGCCTTCTTATTGTCTTTAATATGATATGAGATTTGTCCTTTTTGACACCTACCAATCACACTATTTCCTTTTGTTTTGGGCTTCCCTGCTGCCTGGTCCTTCTCTTTCCCCTTCATGTCCATCGTGGCTTTCTGATGATTCTCTCCCTCCTCTACCCCCACTCTCTTATCTATGCTTCCTTGCAAGTGCCCCTGTGCTGCTTAGTTTCCAGGTACCCCAGTGCAGTGGTTCTTAAACTGGGATGTGTGGAATGTATTTGGGGTGGGGCATGAAAAGATCTAGGGGGAAAAAAACACCTTACTGCACACATTTAGAGCTGGGTGGCCAGAGAGCAGCAGCTGCTGGCTGAGCGGCCAGCTCTGAAGGCAGTGCTGCCACCAGCAGCAGCACAGAAATAAGGGTGGCAATACCATACCACCCTTACTTCTTTGCTGTGGCTGGCGGCAGGGCTGCCTTCAGAGCTGGTGGCCGGAGAGCGGTGGCTGCTAGCCAGGTGCCCCAGTTGGGGCGAAACTACTACAGACCGAAAGAAGGGGGTGTGTGATCAAATAAGTTTGAGAACCACTGCCCCAGTGTATACTGCCTGGCTGCATGGCTCCCTGGTGGCTCTGGTCACTAACGGAAAATTCTGTTTCTTATCCTGCTCTTTATGCAGAAGTAGCCTCTGGAGGAGGCAGCTAGGCTGGCACTGCCTCATTTCCAGGTACTTCTCTGAGTTGCCTGGAGAAGCAGCTGGAAACAAGGTGACAGGTATCGTGGTGCTGGTTCCACCGCTCTGTTGACCACCAGCTGGTGCTCTGAGGACTGGAGATTGAGAACTTGCAATGCACAGCCATTACTTAAATGCATACAGGACTTTAGAATTTAATAGAATGGGTTGAAACTGATCTGCTGTAAGCGGCATACAATGAATCCAAACATCTTATTTAGAATTCTAATGGAAAATAAGAGTTGATCCTGAAAGTTTGCAAGGAGATGGTTGAATTCCATTACTATAGCAATTAGAACTGTTAATTCAAACATGGTTTCCATGTTATTGGGTGGGTGAATGGGGAGTGTTTAGAAACTAAGCTCCTTTTCTATAAGTTTTAAAACTCATTATATCTCATTTGAAGTTTCATTCAGGATTAAATAGAAGCCTGCGTACTACACTATCTTCCTCAAGAAGAGAGGAATTTTTTCACGCGCACAATATGCTGTAGAAAGGCCTTCATTTAAGTGTTTTTGCAGATGTAAGACGAATGCTGATTTGTTTTAAACCTACATAAATTCTACGATGAATTAATCCAAATGAGTGTCTTATGCCTTTAATACTTCTCATTTCAGAAACTTTTGAGAAGAGTGCAGCAACACCGTACATAGTAAATGTTGAAAGAAATGGAAAAATCATTTATACCTGGAAGGTAAGTCTACAGCATAGAAGTCTGTTCAGATATACCAGAAAGTAATAATTCGTCTAATTTAATCTAATACTTGCATTTTACATTTCTTTTCATTGGGATTTAAAACCTGTAATTTGATCGATTAAAAGTTTTGGATGCCTTTTAGGTTACTTACAAAACTGTTTTTAACTTGGGGCAAGGCTGGAGGGACTGAGAGCGAAATCCTGGCTCCATTCAAGCCCATTGGAGTTTTGCCATTGACTTCACTGCAGCCAGGATTTCATCCTGAACGAACAGCCATTACTTAGACAAATTCTTCATAAACAGCGCATTCTTCCACGCTGAGAGCTGAGTTGCTCAAGAAAGGCAGAATCTACTGAATTCAAGCGGAGCTATTTCATTTAAACTTGGTTCTGTATAAGTGACATCTTTACACTTTTTTAATGTTAAAAAAAACCTCCTCTTATGCTGTGCTTTGTGTAATTTTAAACCCTGCCTGTCGCTGTAGTTGTCATGAACTATGAAGTATCTTTAACTTGTTTAGTATCCTTTAGAGCTACAGTCATTTTGACTTCAAAAGCCTACATTTAGGGCCCTGTTCTCCTTAGTGCATGTAAGGAAGAAGTAACACTCGGTATTAAATCTTGTGGCATTGCAAGATTGCATCCAATTGGTTTGGGGATTCCCCCTCTTTGGAAGAAGTTGGGGTTCAGTTAGCAAAATCTACTAGTACCCACCCAGATTCATGTGGGTTTTGGGGGATCTGCTTAGGGCACAGGCTGCAGGGCAATGCACTTCCAATGGAACTGTGTTGCCAGGGATGCCTCTTATTCATTGACCTGCCCCCTCCAAACAGCAGAGCTGAAACCCTGCAGAGCATCCAGCAGGGCTTCTACAAGGATGAGGGAAGGAAGAGGCTGCAGCAGAGCAGAATTCCCTTTTCTTGTGGATGTAGGCTCTCCTTTGCATGAGGACACCAAGGGGAGTTATGGGGCCTTCACACATGACCTGGCAGTATTAACAAACCTCTCTTTGTTTTGTTGTTGTTTGTTTTTTAATATTTTAGTTTCATGAAATATCAGATTTTTGTATTCACAAAAATCTGTTAATATTTTACTCTGATCCATGCAAAGTTCATCTGTGCAGCTGTTGACAGCAAATCTTCTGGGCATCACAGACTTGAAGAGGCCAATTTTTGTTCATAAGGGGAAAGTGCCTTATTTCTAGCATGTATGGAATGTTGCATTAAGCATTCCAGGGCTGCAGACTGGCCAGCCCAATCACTTCATATGGCAGTCAGGCTCTTGGGAAAAATAGCAGGATTCACTGAGCTTGCTCAGCGTGTTTGTCTTCCTATCCCCAGCTAGTTACATTTCCTAAATAAACCCTGCAGGCTGTGTGGTGCCAGGTGGTGGTAGCAGGGCAGAAGGGAGATCCTGAAAACTGGGTGTAGCAGAGTGGAGAACACTTTTGCATGAGATTTCCACCTCCCAAACTGCTCTGAACTGTGTCCTGAAGAACATGTTTTTTGTTAATTCCCCAGTCCTCCTGTCTCGCCAAAGTAGGCTGACCTTCCCCTGGGTAGGTCAGTCTACTACGGAATCAGCATCTGGAGCCTTGCTCCCTTGGGAAGGCCACAGATATGTTTTGTTTGTTTGGGTTTTAAGATTTAAATCCTGTTACTGGAGTGGAGAGTACTCCTTGGAGTGTTTTCACCACTGGGCAAATTTTGAGGGCGGGTCATATGTTGTATGTTTAAAAAAAAAAGAAGAAGCATGCATTAGAAAAGGTTCAGAGAAGGGCAACGAAAATGATTAGGGGTCTGGAACGGGTCCCATATGAGGAAAGATTAAAGAGGCTAGGACTTCTTAGCTTGGAAAAGAGGAGACTAAAGAGGGATATGATAGAGGTATATAAAATTATGAGTGGTGTGGAGGAAGTGAATAAGGAAAAGTTATTTACTTCTTCTCATAATAGAAGAACTAGGGGCCACCCAATGAAATTAGTGGGCAGCAGATTTAAAACAAATAAAAGGAAGTTCTTCTTCACACAGCGCACAGTCAACCTGTGGAACCCCTTGCCTGAGGAGGCTGTGAAGGCTAGGACTATAACAGGGTTTAAAAGAGAACTGGATAAATTCATGGAGATGAAGTCCATTAATGGCTATTAACCAGGATGGGTAAGGAATGGTGTCCTTAGCTTCTGTTTGTCAGACGAGGGTGATGGATGGCAGGAGAGAGATCACTTGATCATTACCTGTCAGGTCCACTCATTCCGGGGCACCTGGCATTGGCCACTGTCGGTGAACAGGATACTGGGCTGGATGGACCTTTGGTCTGACCCAGTACGGCCTTTCTTATGTTCTTATCCTTCTCCTAGAGAGAGGAGTGTTGTCTGTGTGAGACAGACAAACAAGGTGTCTAACCTGCTGTGGGATCCGTACAGGCCTTAATGCCCAGATAGATTCCTGCTGAAGTTAGTGAGACTCCATACAGAGTTGTGTCCATCCATGCTAATGCAGTCGCATGATGGGGCTCTGAATTATCCCAAACCCTTGTGCATGCTAACCTTTTTCTCCAGAAGTTGGAATTATATACAGAAAGTATAAATTTCATCTTGTGCATAAGATGCTTTTTGCATTAAATTGTCAAAGCTTGGAAAATGGACCATTTTTAAGCCTTAATGGCGAAATGCTGGCTCCACTGATAGGCAACTGGAATTTTTGCCGTTGACCTTAATGGAGGCAGGATTCCACCTAAGATGATTTTTGTTCTGCGGTAACTTATTTGATTGACTGATAACAAATGTACTGCTATACCTATTTTGTTCTCTTGTGTATGGCAAAACTTTTCCATCTGCTGATCTTTTTATGACTTTCTTCTTTTTGTGAAGGAAGGGACAGGGTCTTGAATTTATCTAAACTTTACTGTATCGTGTGGTTAACTGATAAGTAGATAAAGTTCCATTTTTGACTTACCTTAAAACTGTTGCAAACTGGTGAAGAATGTCTTCAGAATGATGAGTATTTTGCATATTGCTACTCTGTTGTTAATATATAGAAATTATATAGAAAAGCTTTCTCATTTTATTCCAGATCAGTAGATATGGTTACCCCAGTATCTGCAGGCTTCCTTGTTCTTCCCTATATTCACTGTGGGCAAATAACCAACACCAATATGTGCAGTAATGAAGTTAACTGCAGATCTTATTGTGTTGTCCAAGGCAATTTAGTCTTTAGATTTATTTTAAATAACCACTGTAAACTATATTAATCAATGAGCCACCATTTTTGTGAGAGACACTTAAACATGTGTCCTTCCTGCTGGCTCTCTAGCAGCAGTTAACTCTAATACTTGTCAGAGCACTTCATGTTCATACTGACATTATCATCAAGGCTGGTGCACAAACAAGGATGTAAATTAATGGAGCTATTTTGGCTTCTATCCCATTAAACACAATTGGAAAACAATCTGTATCTGCCAAGTGAAAAAAGACCAAATGTATTGTGTGTAGGATCAGTGGAATTAGGAGGATGGACCTTATTTTCAAGCTTTTACAAAAATTACAAAATGTTGAGATTAGAAAAAATGTGGCCTTTGTCATTCATGGCATATACAGTTGTCACATCCCTGTTAAAAAAACATTTTATTAGTCACAGGGTAAGCACTTCTGCCCTGAAAAGCAATGTAGGATTCCTGTAAGTGCACTTGGTAACAATATGCTAGCACATGCATAGACTTGATGTGGAACTTTGATTATTACAGCTATGACTCCAATTTGTATGAAATACACTTTTCTTAGCAAAGTACAGAAAATGCCAGGTAATAGGGGCCTGCTCCCACTCCCACTGAAGTCAGTAAGGTCTCAATTTGGTCCTGTTCAGGAATGCACTTGATTAATTTTAAGTCAGTGAAACTTAAGCACATGCTTTTTAAAAAAAAATGAAATAGGAGCTTAGAAGAGTTTTGTTGTTGAGAGCTTAGCTACTGTGGTAGCAGGTATAAAAACCTAAGAGAATGCCTGACCAGCTCTTATATATACTTAAGCCTCTTCATTTTCAGTTTAAACCAGTTTTTACCGAAAAATTTCTGGGTTTCACAAAAAGTATTCACTTTTTCCCCAATTTTCATCCTACTTTTGTATCATTCAAGTATATAAAAATAACTTGTTTTATTAAGAAAATACAATACATTGCATGAGATATATGTATTAGGATCATACATTAGTCTGTGTGCATATGGAAAGCTGCCTGTTGAAGTGAGGCTATGTATTAGTTTAGAAGGGACACAGAATAAACAAGCAGGCATGCACGCAAACTCTGAGGTGCATGTGAATCTGAACTTACTGATGAATCTCACACCTACCACATACACATTTCAAGCTGTTAGCAGATAACGGTTTAAAGATTTTACACACTAAAATGGGCAGAAAATGAAAATCTTTATCAGAATACGTTTCAGAACACAAGGAAGTATTTGAAAGTTTTTAAAAAAACAAAACCAGGAGAAAAGGATGAAGTTGAGTGTAGGTGTGGCAAATGGTGTGGCCCAATTATTAAATGTAAATATTTATAGGCTAATAGTTCTAGGTCTACAACAGTAAACTGTGTATTCAAATGGAAAGTTTTATTTGGAGATTAGAGAGATATTGTTTTCTTAAACTCAGAGATGGCATTATGTTTTGAGTTCTGTTTTGGTTCTGCAGCAAACCATGTTGATTGATGATGTTTTGAATTCAGTTCATCTACTGAATACTTCACCCATCCCTCCCCCCCCCCCCCCCCCGGGCTTTTTGTTCACTAAAATAAACCCCAGTATTTACCCAGAAAAATTATTAATAGTTTTTTGCACTGATTTTCACCTGTTTTTTGTTGTTGTGGTAATAAACACTGATAAATTCCCAGGAAAATTAAATAAAATTAAAACTGAAAATGAAGGGCACTATGTCTACTTCACAAAACAAGGTGCAGTAATTTTGCAAACCTCTACAGGTCCTTTTTCTCATGCTCTGTTGTTAAAAAGAGTGGTGTTTATTGTATCGAGCAGACTCAACGATTGTAGTCTGATGAGTGCAAGGTTGCATAGCTGGATGTAGCCTTATTAGCCTGGTAATTTTATGCACACTTTGAGAGTGGTAATAGCTTCCAACTGAAAATGGAAATGCAACAATTTGCTGCTAGTCAGAGACCAAAAATGGAAATAGATCTGGAAAACCTAAAGAGTCTTGTCCATTAAAAAGGGAACAGTTTAAGCTGTTTGTGTTCAGAAGTAGTATAAACAATAACCAATACATCATTCTATAAATCAGCTGTAGATGGTGTTTGTTTTTTACAAGGCAGTAGACTGTCAATAATTGTGTTGACAATCTGGAGCTTTTAACAGCTTGTGAAATCTAATTAGCGTTTGTCTTGATAGTTCCCAGGGTAGGGGCTACACTCTTCCTCTGACTGCAGGTAGGCCACTGGGCTGTGTGGCAGCCTCTGTGCACCTGGATGTGAAGTTTTTAGCCACTGGATCCATATAATTGCAGAACCCCCAGATCTGGTGCATCCCACCCCAAAATATCCTACAGAGGGGCCGGCACAGAATCCCCCTTCCATGGTGCACAAAGGGTAGGGTGACCAGACAGCAAGTGTGAAAAATCAGGACAGGGAGTGAGGGGTAATAGGAGCCTATATAAGAAAAAGACCCAAAAAATCGGGACTGTCCCTATAAAATCAGGACATCTGGTCACCCTAACAAAGGGTGCCAAGATATTGCTTCATTGCCACCCTGCCCTTGTGGAGGTTGAGCGGGGAGCCTGCACAGGCCCTCAGTGAGGCAGAGAAGTGAATTTCAGCGTCTAAGGGGATGCAGATTCAGTTGTGGGTGGTGGGGTTGATCATTTGTCACATATAACTGTTCTAAAAAACAAAACCACAACAAAAAACAACACACATCAAGCCCCCCCCTCCCATTTTCTCACTCCCCTTTTTTGGAGTTGAAGTCATAGAGCAATACGTATGAAACCAAAGGCCAGAAAATGGATGGGAGTGAACGGGAATAGAAAGAATTGGTGATAGGAGAGAAGAGGGGAGTAACACTGGAAAGGAGAAAACAATGCTTAACAAATATCTATGTAAATCTAGATAAATTGATCGTTATTTCATTTAATTTACAGGGAAGTGGGAGAAATACCTGCATTGGATTATATGATCCTCTTAATAAACAAAATGAGGTAAGGCTAATGCCACATGTAGATCTAGAAAGGAGAGTATCTCTGCTTTCTAGGTTTTGGTGCCCTAAAAATGACATTTTTATGTCTGTCTGAAGTGTTTGTTTTTAAATAAAAGTTGCTGTTGTGACCTTTCCACAACCCAGCGTAAAGCATTCAAATGAAGTTTTGTAGCACGCTATCTGCATAGCAATCTGACTTATTTTATACTGCATCAGGCAAATATGAACACTAATGAGTCTAAAAAAACAGCCTAGTTGAACATGTTTTCTAAAATGTAGGGCTGTCGAGCGATTAAAAAATTAATCATGCAATTAAACAATAATAGAATACAATTTAAATAAATATGTTTGGCTGTTTTCTACATTTTCAAATATATCGATTTCAGTTACAACACAGAATACAAAGTGTACAGTGCTCACTTTATATTTATATTTTATTACAGATATTTGCACTGTAAAAAACCAAAAAAAAGTATATTTCAATTCACTTAATACAAGTACTGTAGTTGAATCTCTTTCTAATGAAAGTTGAACTTACAAATGTAGAATTATGTACAAAAAAATAACTGCATTCAAAAATAAAACAATGTAAAACTTTAGAACCTACGAGTCCACTCAGTCCTACTTCAGCCAATAGCTCAGACAAACAGTTTGGTTATAATTTGCGGGAGATAATGCTGCCTATATCTTGTTTACAATGTCACCTGAAAGTGAGAACTGACGTTTGCATGGCACTGTTGTAGCCGGCATTGCAAGATATTTACTTGCCAGGTGTGCTAAAGATTCATATGTCCCTTCATGCTTCAACCACCATTCCAGAATACATGCTCCCATGCTGATGACGGGTTCTGCTCGATAACTATCCAAAGCAGAGCAGACCGACGCATGTTCATTTTCATCATCTGAGTCAGATGCCACCAGCAGAAGGTTGATTTTTCTTTTTTGGTGGTTTGGGTTCTGTAGTTTCCGCATCGAAGAGCATCGAAGTGTTGCTCTTTTAAGACTTCTGAAAGCATTTTCCACACCTTGTCACTTGCAGATTTTGGAAGGCACTTCAGATTCTTAAACCTTGGGTCAAATGCTGTTGCTATTCTTAGATATTTCACGTTGGTACCTTCTTTGCATTTTGCCAAATCTGCTGTGAAAGTGTTCTTAAAACGAACATGTGCTCGGTCATCATCTGAGACTGCTATGATATGAAATATATGGCAGAATGCGGGTAAAACAGAACAGGAGACATACAGTTCTCCCCGAAGGAGTTCAGTCACAAATTTAATTAACACGTTTTTTTTTTTAACGTGCATCATCAGCATGGAAAGCATGTCCTAGAATGGTGGCTGAAGCATGAAGGGGCATATGAATGTTTAGCACACGCGTGGGCAAAGTTTTTGGCCCGAGGGCCACATCGGGGTTGCAGAACTGTATGGAGGGCCGGGTAGGGAAGGCTGTGCCTCCCCAAACAGCCTGGCCCTGCCCCCATCCACTTCCCACTCCCTGACTGCTCCCCTCAGAACCTCCAACCCATCCCTCCCCCCCCCATCCACCTCCCTGGGACTCCCCGCCTCTCTGCCCGTGGCCCCGCTCCCCCGCCGGCAGGGAGCGAGCAGGGCATGCCCGCCCACGGTCCCGCTCTCCCCGGCCGGCGAGGAGTGAGCGCGGCATGCCGGATGCCCCGCTCTCCCCGGCCGGAGCGCCGGCGGGGAGCGAGCGGGGCATGCCGGCAGCCCCGCTCTCCCCGGCAGCGGGGAGCAAGGCTGCCCCGCTCTCCCCAAGCCAGAGCGCTGGCGAGGAGGACGGCATGCCCGCGGCCCCGCTCTCCCCGGCCAGCGGGGAGCGAGGCTGCCCCGCTCTTCCCAGGCCGGAGCGCCGGCGGGGAGGGCGGCATGCCCGCGGCCCCGCTCTCCCCGGCTGGAGCGCCAGGGCGAGTGGGGCATGCCTGGGGGGGAGGGGGAGACGCGTGTCGCGGCTGCTAGGGTTTTCTTCTCCCCCTCCCTCCCAGGCTCTTAAGCCTGGGAGGGAGAGGGAGAAGTGGCGCGCGAAACAGCTGTTTCGTGCGCCGCTGCTCGGGGAAAAGCTGAGCCGGCGGCGGCGCGCGAAAGTCGGTGGCGCAGAGCAGAGGTGAGTTGGGGCGGCCGGCCGGGGCACATTTCTAGGGGCGGCATGGCCGGTGCCAGAATGCCGCCCCTAGAAATGTGCCGCCCCAAGCACCAGCTTGTTTTGCTGGTGCCTGGAGCCGGCCCTGTCCGCCCCATCCAACCGCTCCCTGTTCCCTGACTGCCCCCTGGGACTCCATGACCCTTGTCCAACCCTCCTACCTCCTTACCATGCTGCTCCGAGTGGCAGAAGCTCGCAGCCAGCCATGCCACAGCCAGCCACACTGCAGCACTGCCCAGGAGGAGCAGGCCAGAGCGCGGCGGCGCGGCGTGCTGAGGCTGCGGGAGAGGAGGACAGCGGGGGAGGGGTCGGGGGCTAGCCTCCCCGGCCGGGAGCTCAGGGACCAGGCAGGACGGTCCTGCGTGCAGGGTGTGGCCCGCAGGCCATAGTTTGCCCACCCCGGTTTAGCATATCTTCCTCGTAAATACCTCGCAACACCGGCTACAAAAGTGCCATGCAAATGCCTATTCTGACTTTCAAGTGACATTGTAAATAAGCAGTCAGCAGTATTTCCCGTAAATGTAAACAGACTTGTTTGTCTTAGCAATTGGTGAACAAGAAGTAGGGCTGAATAGACTTGTAAGTTCTAAAGTTTTACATTGTTTTGTTTTTGAGTGCAGTTATGTAACAAAAAAAAAATTTGTAAGTTGTACTTTCATGATAAAGAGATTGAACTACAGTATTTGTATGAGGTGATTTGAAAAATACTATTTATTTTGTTTATCATTTTTACAGTGCAAATATTTGTAATAAAAAATAATATAAAGTGAGCACTGTACACTTTGTATTCTGTGTTGTAATAGAAATCAACATGTTTGAAAATGTAGAAAACCATCCAAAAATATTTAATACATTTCAACTGGTATTCTATTGTTTAACAGTGCGAAATCGCAGTTCATTTTTTTTGAGTTAATCGCATGAGTTAACTGCAATTAATCGACAGCCCTACTAAAAAGTGATTATTTTGTTACTTGTATTACATGTGCACCCACAAGGTGCTGTGTGCTGCCACATGTATATGAAGACATGATCCTAGAAAAGAAGATTACACAGTCTTGCATTTGGATCCATGTGGATGGCCTATGCAGAGCAGTGTTGAAATCATTGGGGTTTCATGCTGCCTTAAGGGTTTGCCTCTGTAGATCTAGTGGCAGATTGGGGGCAGGGGGGTTTAAGAAAAAAAGCAATGCACAAAGGGTGGGGGAGAGTGCTAAAACATAGGATCAGAATATAAAAAGAAAATAAGAAAAATACTTGTGGCACCTTAGAGACTAACACATTTATTTCAGCATAAGCTTTCGTGGGTTAAGAACCCACTTCATCAGACACATGGAAGTGGGTTCTTAACCCACGAAAGCTTATGCTGAAATAAATGTGTTGGTCTCTAAGGTGCCACAAGTATTTTTCTTATTTTCTTTTTGCTGACACAGACTAACACGGCTACTACACTGAAACCGATCAGAATATAGTTCTTCTGACCTTTGGAATGTTTGTTTAAAGAAACACTTTGAAGCAATACTGATCAGTGTTGTTTTCCTAAGGAGTAGAGACTTTAAAAATATTTTGTATTAAGTGAGTGAAACAAAACAAGCCACCTTATGTATTTAACTCAAAATTTATTTCTCAATAGCATCTGTATACCTTTGAAAAAGATCTACACATAATCAGTTGTTCGATCAACAATGAAAAGACATTACTAGGTAAGTGTCGTCTTTATCTCATTAAAATGATACTATGTCATGATAAAGAAAAGTTTTTATTTTACTAATCTGGATAAATTTAAATCTAGAAATAATAAGAAATATTTTACCCAGAAGCAGCTCTTGACAATCTCCTTCTCTGCTTTTTTTAATGCATCTGTCACTAGAATATCTAGGGTGTGGTCCACACTAAGCCCCCAGTTCGAACTAAGATACGCAACTTCAGCTACGTTAATAACATAGCTGAAGTCGAAGTATCTTAGTTCGAACTTCAAGGTACTCACCGCGGGTCCACACGTGGCAGGCAGGCTCCCCCGTCGACTCCGCCTACTCCTCTCGCGGAGCAGGATTACCGGCGTCGACGGCGAGCACTTCCGGGATCGATTTATCGCGTCTAGACAAGACGCGATAAATCGATCCCAGAAGATCGATTGCGTGTCGCCGAACCAGCCGGTAAGTATGGCCGTACCCTAAGTGACAATGTGATTACTGTGACTGCTTTTTTATTTTTAAACAAACTGACCACTTCTTAAGTTTCTACATGTCTAGTACATCTACAGTACCTGTTGTGGTGTTTCTTTAAAGTTTGGTTCAGTGATGAATTTTCTTCCGTTAGATTTTATGTCATTTTGATATTTTGAAATGTTCACTAAGATGAAATAGTGAATATACATATTTTGTTTTTTGTTAAGTAGCAGTCAGTTTTCTTCAGTCAACAAAGGAAGAAAGAGTAAATCAACTACTGCAGCCAGGTACCAAAAGTGGCTTATTTTTAATTGTGAAGGTAAAACTAACACTGTTATAGGGATTTTGCAACACTACTTTTGCTTGTATCCCTTATTTTATAGAACAAAACTTTATAAAACAGACTAATATAGTTTGAAACTTGTGTTCTTTTTGCAGTATCTAAGTGTTTGACCTTGCTCATTGAAATTCACCCAGTTAATAATGTAAGAGTCCTAAAGGCTGTGGATACCTGTATCAGAGTACAGGTAAATGATTCAACTAATCTGACTGTAACTTTTCATTTATTACTTTAAAGTGAAAAAGCAGGGAAATTTAAAAGTACCTGTTTCATGGTAATCATGCAAAAATATTGCATTATGTAACTGAGACATATTATGCTTTTGTAATATTTAGTACAATATAAGTAGACTATGCCTGTGATTTGAACTGTCTATTTTATCTACCTTGAATCTTTCTAAGATTGTATTCATAGCAACTAATGATGATTTTCATCTGTAGTAATGCTGCTGTTGTTGTTTATGGGGGATTATCAATGTGGCAGTCTGTATACAAAAGTTATTCTGCTGTCAAATAAATCCCTTAAAAATTATAAACAGTTTAGATTAGCTTTAGCAACAAAGTCTCTTGACCATTATTTTTACATAACTTCCTTTTACAGTTTCTCTATCCAGTTGCAAACAGAAATCCTTTTCCAGAAAGCCATCTCTTACTAATTTCAGAAGATAAATGTAAGTATTTGAGTTAAGATTTTAAGTATATATTGTTTTTCTGGTTAAACATGGACATCCTATTATTTTGAAATACTATAGACTAGAACTATATTGCTAATTTGACTTCAATATCCATTTTTATTTACTTATTTGTCCCTTCCATAAAAGCCAATATAGAAATAAGAAAGGTCTCCGCCAATAATATTATTACAGATGCTATTCCAACCAAAGTATACTTTAATAAGATTTTTTTATTGGAGGAATGGCCAATTTTGACTGTGTTCTTATTTTATTTTTGGTTAGCTAATGCATTGCCCATAAGCAGCCTTCTGCTTTTTTATTTTAGAACTGAAGGTGAAATTATGCTTTCCCATACACTGGTATAAATTCAGAGCAGTTCTGTTGACTTAAGTAGAGCTACTTTTATTTTACACCAGTATAAATAGGATAAGACTTTGGATATAAATTCCAGAAATTAAAATGGGGGCTATAAACTACAGCAATGCCTGTATAGTATCCATTGGCCATATCTTGTAGTCCTTACTCAGGGAAAATCTCAATGAGTTTGATGGGAGTTTTGCCTGAGTAAGGACTGTAAAATTTGGCTTATTATTCAGATTAACTCTTAAGCCAGGAGTTGATCTTTCTTGATACTAATATGGCAGCTCACAACTTTCCAGTGCTAGGTGGTTAAATTGTTTTATTAACTATATTAACATATTTAAAAAAAATTGAATTTCAATGTTTCTAATTTTAAAGATATTGAACAATTTCACATTCATGTTGTCACAGAAGATCACCACAAAGTGGTAAGAAACCAACTTTCTTTTGATGGTTTTATTGAAAAACTAGAGGAAGACTATTCTTGTAACCACTTTTCTACTTTGATTTTTTTCTGACCTTTCTAAATCATTGTTTTGGTAATGCTTTAAACTGTGGCTACAACTGTGAAAGCTATATTAATAAATGTACAGATAGTAGAGTAGGTTATTCAAGCAGATACTGTGTAACTTATGAGGAAAGTTAGTCATCTCCTTGCCTTCTCCTTAAGTCTATGAACTTGACCTTATCAAAGGGTATGTTTAAAGGTTCACAGCTTCCCCAAAGCCTAAATATTTTTGGTGATGATGGAGCTAAAGGGCTTTCACCCACCCTTGTGTTCTAGGACTCCGACATGGAGGAGAGTTTAGAAAGATGACCTGTATGGAGGATGCATGAAGTAGCAACAAAACCGAACGATGCATCTAAAATTCAGTTTGAAAGTGGTGATGTGAATGCTTTGAATTATTCATTCACCTATATTTATAACATATGATATTAATCCTTATTATAGTTGCAAATTGTAACATTAATGAGTGATGCCATTATTAGAAGACTATACAAATCCACTAATGTGTGGCCTACTTATTATGAAATGCAATCAGTTGTCCTGTATTTGCTGTATCATGAAAATCACAATTAATTTAATTGTGGCAAATAAACTTTTCCCCTCCAAACCTATAAGTCCTTATTCTCAGTTACTGTAAGATCTTTCACACTGCTCTGGCGGTGAAAAGGTGTCTTAAGGTTGGTGCAATTTTTTTTTTTAACTGTAAGAGTAGGGAAAAGGGCTTTAGAGTAACTGACTCAAGACCTTAGTCTATGCCAGTTTATGTCAAATAAACTGTTTAACTGTTACTTGAAATGACATCTTTCTGCATCTGCCAAGGGTAAACTTAGATGGTCCTAATCATTTCCCACTATTTTAGCCACTTCCCTCCTCATTCATCATGTGTTTGGAAAGAGGGGACAAGACTCCCTTTGGAACTAGCAACTTTCCTCCTTCACTGGCTAATAAAGATTGTCGCAGTCAGTTCAAAAGGATCTCACATCCCATTTCTCTCCCCTTCCCTGGGACTAAGCTTGCCATCTATTCTCCCTCCCCTGCTTCAAGGGACTTGGGTGGGTAAGTTGTTCTTTTGTGATTTCCCTTCCCCTCCCAACTCTGTGCCAAACTATCCTTCCAATCTAGAAAACCCTAGATGCAACTTCCTTGGGAGCTAGCAAATATTTCTCCTGAACTGAACATACTTCCTCTGCAATGTGCCAGACCCTCTGGTTTACAGAGACTCCTGTGAACTGAGCAAATAGGACGTTAAGCTACTTGGAAATATTAAAACTATCAGGCTGTTCTGTGTGCTGCTGTTTATCTTTTGAAAGTCTGAGTTGTTCATCATCTTCATTGCAGAATAGTATTTTACCTACAGTGTTCAGCTCATTTTTTAAATCCTTCCCTTCAGGTGATTCAAAACTCAGGCCAGCTCCCAAGAGACAGAGTTGCAGATGATCTCATTTGGGCACAATGGGATATGACAGAACAAAGACTTTTCTATATTATTCCAAAGGTGGGAAAAAATTGAATCTGTGTGTGTTCTCATCTTTTTTTCATTTTTCTGATATGAAAGTTTGAGTTTAAAAGCCAGTAATAATGGTGTGAGTTGAATTATTTTGGGTAGTAAGAAGAGTAGAGTAATGAAAACTAGAGGCCTAAATTAGACTTTCCATGGTATTGTTTACATGTGAGTATTTGCAGTGAGATGTGGTGTCAGTGCTTCCCAGGTAACAGAGGGATTTTTTTTTTAAGGTAGTGCTGAGGTATGTGATTATCTACACCTAGTATAGCTAGCACATGTGCCCTAGAAATATGGGCTTGCCAATTTATGAGAGAATATCATTTGCAAGCCAGGGCATATAGATGTAAGAAAGCATAGACCATGTGCACCAACTGAGTACATGGTTCTTTGCTAGAAAGTTTCAAACTCCTTTTCATTCTGACTAATGGGAATAGCCAAACTTAGCCTAAGTTATACATGAACAAAAGTGGACTTTCAGTTCTAGTTTGGGTTTTTTTGATGCACTGAAAGTGTAATATATAATGAAGAGCTCATCTCTATTCTTCTTTTTGCAAGAGGCCCTTTGGAGTTGTGCAAAATAGGATACTGTTCTCAATAGCTTTAGTCTCTATGGAGCAAAAAGTTACTGAAAGCTGTTTTGTAACCTTCTAGTGGCTTTCTGTGTGTGAAAGAAGAGTGTGATTGGGTATTCCACAAGACCAGAAGATAGACAACCGATCTGGGACAGGAAGGAAGCATGTGTGCTGGGGAGTGCTATTTCAGGGTTTAGTGTGTGGTTTTTGCCTTCTTTCTCATCCTCTTGTTGCCCTATGCATGTTAGCAAACAGGGATGAACGATGGACTTTCCAACCATCTCTCAGTCTGCGTAATGTGGTTCAATTATTATAATAAAAGTCTCTCTCTTAATTTTAGGAATCGAGGAATATCTTAAAATGTGTCCAGTTTTATCCTGATGAAAACTTTAATTTAATAGTAAGTCATAGATATAAACTTGTTGTCATATAGCTAGTCTGAGGAGGGATTTAGTTATATTTCAAGGGATGATAATTACATTTATTCCCAAGTATTTGTATTTGATATTTTTATTAGCACAATTATATAAAACCACAAACCTTGGAAACGTTCTTCAAAATGTAATGACCAGATTCTAATCTAAATACATTAGAGTCACTCCACTGATTTTGGATTAACATAGAATCGTAGGACTGGAAGGGACCTCGAGAGGTCATCTAGTCCGGTCCCCTGCACTCCTTGCAGGACTAAGTAGTATTTAAACCATCTAGAACATTTGTGCAATCCCACTGAAGTTCATGGAATTACTCTAATTTTAGACCAATGGAATTAAGCGGCACTTGCAAATCAAATTAGATGGAGAAATGAAGGCTTGCTCCTGCTCCCATTGACTTCAATGGAAACAGGATTGAGTCTATATGTTACTGAGTGTTGAGGGCACTCTGTAGTTATCTGGATTGGATTATTTGTGACAAAGTCTGAAATTCATGCTAGTGCTTGGGGCCTGCATGGATGCCCCTGACACATGGAAGTGGATGCATCCCAGCTAAAGGTTTGGTTAAGTGGTCTCTAGGAGATCTTATGTGAGGCTTCTGTGTGGGAGTGAATTTTGCCCACAGTGCACTGTAAGTTAAAAAGCAGACTGAGGGCTGATGGGCTCAGACCATGACTCCATGCTCCTCCCGCCTCCCTTTACTTAAAATCCCTGTAGTATTGCTGCCTTGGAGCTCAGCTGTTTAGATGTACTTCTCATATAAAGACAGTATGGCATTCCCAGTAACACCAATTTTAAGTCGTTTAAAATATGAAACTTGCCTTAGTTAGGCTTGCAAAGACATTAAACTTTTACATTGGCTTAACACAAAAGTATCTCATTCCATAATTGTATAAAACCCCTACTGGGAGGGGGAACTATTTTGTGAGTTCTTGAATGACTTAAAAGGATCAAGTGGTGGTCGATGACTCCACGTTTTCCTTTGTGAAATTGGTGAGTTGGATGAAGAGTGAATGAACCTGATGTATCCTTTACTGGACTGCAAGACCAGCCTTAAATACTGAATAATGTAGGTGTGTTCTGATTTTTGGGTTAACAGCTTGAAGCACCCCTGGACATCTCTTTAAGGGACATAGGATTAAAGTAAGTGGATCACAGAGTTTTTTTTTGGTCTCATTTGTCCACATGTGTGTCTAAAATTTGGTTTATTAACACATTAACTTCATTTGGCATTGCATGCATCTTTGCACCTTATGACTTGAGTCCATGTACCTGTTGTTGCAACCTGATTTATGTGGAGGTAAAGGGGAGGAAGCACATGACCTTCAAACCCTCCTCATGGCTTTCTCCTCCTTCATCTCCTTCCATGGTATGGTGAAGCCAGACGAGAAGTTTAACATGGTCACAGGTCCCTTCCCGTTGGGAGTGGTTTGGCTGGAGAACCAAGTATAAACTAAACCACCCTTCCTGGGGGATATAGTGTCCCCATCCAAATAACATCAACTTTCCTTAATTTCCTTCTGAGGTCACAGCCTCTCTATAGCTGGCCTGTGGCAGTGTCCCCAAAACTTCCATTCCATTTCTGTGATTCCTTTTCCAGCTACTGGGCTCAGCCCCCGGCTGGTAACTGGGCAGACCAACAGCTCATTTTTTGTCTCCATCTCTTCCTGTTATGAGGGATGATAGCTATTTATATACCCTTTCTCTTTCCCAGCATGCCTTGCAGCGATAGCTTACAGTTCCACACTAGCACTCCCAGCATGCTTCAGTACTAAGCAGAAAGCTGGAGCTTGGTAGTGCTTGACATGGAGTCTACCTTAAAGGACCAGTACAGCCTGTTACAGTTATGATATAGTACTGAAGAAAACCAACTTCACAATTGCTAAACTCATCCGAATCTTTGTGGAAAGGTTGAGAAATATGTCTGGAGGAGGACCATTTTTAAAAAAATGATTTAGTGCGTAATTTACTATTGATAGATTGTAGCTAATAATTAACACTTATGCCATGTTAGGTTTTTCCAAGATCTGTGAAAACTACAGCTAACATTAGAATCTGAAAAAAAACCAAAATGCAGAACTGGTAATACCATAGAAATTAGCCCAATTCTGCTGCCCCCTTCCCTTATTTTTGACTATTCCCATTGAAATCAGTGCGACTACTCACAGAGTAAGGTGCTACTTGGCATGAGTAAGGGTGGTAGATTTGGGCTCCAAACCTTTTGACCTCTCAGATATGGGGAATGAATAAATTGAGACCCTCCAGCATAATTTCCCTTCACCTTGATTCAGATAGTGTGGGATTAAGCAGTATGGTGCAGTGAAGAAATAATTTGCAGGCATATGGAATGTCCCCTTTTAAAATATGGTTATGAAGCAATTGCTGCATTTTGACTGCAATTCCAACCCTAAGAGAGTAAACTAACAGAAACAGACTGATCACTTGTAGTTTAATTAAACTTTCTTATGGAATGTTTAATAATAATAATCTAATTCTTATATTTCCCTTGTGACCTTTCATGAGTTCAGTGTAACTCTTTAAAAATCATTGTGGATGAAGAAATGCATGTAATGGTCTCTATTTCCTTCTAGATTTGTGAATTTGGGATATGATTACTCTCAAGACCAAGAGATGGAACCTAGATCTCTGAATCTGCAAGTTTTTACCAGTGAAACAGGTAATTAATAATGAAAAACTGTCTTATGATGATCATATGTTACAGATTTAAATTTTATTACACAACTACACTTCAGTGTAGTTTCTAACTAATTACTAAGACGTCTTAGGAGCTCATTGTTATATGTTTATGGCTAAACTTTTCCTGATGTATAGTACTTATAGCAGATCTTGGGGGAAATTGAGCTGAGAAAAGTAGTGGGTCTCTCTTTTTTTATTTTTTTTTACACGTAGTGATTTTTAATCTAATTACCATGGAAGGTCTGGAGTAACTAAACTATCTTGAGCCAGGCACGTAGTGCCTGATCCAAAGCTTATCAAAGTCAGTGGGAATCTTTCTGTTTACTTCACTGGTCTTTGGATCAGACTTCTAATGCAGATTTCTTCAGATCTGTCAGCAGTGTTATTCGGTCCTCAGAGTCTCTTGAGCCAAGCCTACCAATTATGCTGATCTGTGGAGTGCACAGATGAGGACTAGGGTGAAGCCCCCATACTTATGCTCACTGCTGCCTTCAGTCATTATGTGAAACCTGTGTTCAAGGGTAAAAAAAACACAAGTGCACTGATGCCTTGTGAGACATTTACATTCTTTTAGATTTATAAAATCCTCTAGATGCCCATCGTGTTCTCTGGGCACTCATCCTATACATTTAAAAGGATTGGTCATAAGTATCCATTAAGTCCCTCAAAGTCTTAGCTTTCCCCATCAACTCCAAAAGCCTAGGAAAAGTGATGGGTTTGTCAGTGTGCCTGGCTCTAGCTGACTCCAAGTCAAGCTTCCTGCTATTCATTCTGAGGTGGTGCCCACTCAAGAATCTCTGCCGATCTCACCTCCTGCCATAGGACTCAGAGACACAAGTTCTCTCTGAAGTAACCAAGTCCCAAACCATCTAGGTTTATACAGTGGCACAAATACCTCAGGGTGCCCCCAGAAACGTGCTGGCAGCTAGAGCAGATCCCCAGGCAGTGATGCAATGCACTTCCAAGGTGAAACTTCTCTTAATAAGCAGACGGCAGCATTCTGCATGACCTTCAGTTTCCAAGTGGTCTCAAGGTGTAGCCCCATGGAAGTACATTACAGCAAGCGAATATTAAGCTGACAAAGGCCTGGATAATTGTTGCAAAATCGGCATCAGAGAGAATGATTATACCTTCTTCACCAGATGTGGATAGAAAAATGCTCTTGGCTGTAGATAGTACCTGGGCAGCCCCAGGAGCAGTCCAGGGTCTAACACATCTGAAGTGCACACCTGTGCTACAACAGCCGCCTGGTCTACACTATAGCGTTAGGTCGATGTAAGGCAGCTTATGTCGACCTAATTATGTCAGTGTGCACACTGCAGCCTTGCTCTCGCCTGTGTAAGTGCCCTATTGCACCGACATAGTCACTCCACCTCCAGGAGAGGCATGGGGCTTGTGTCAGTGTAGTTCGGGCAACGCAGCGTCCCTGTAGACGCGGTGTTACTTGCATCTATTGGCTGTCATTCTTGTCCAGCGGAGCTGTGAAATTGACAAGAAAGCTGGCTCCCCAGCTGGGCTACTGCCTGGTCTCCACTCCAAGCCAGGGTGCTACTTAGGCGCCCAGCTCAGGCTGCTGCCTGGGCTCCCCATTCCCTGCAGGGAGCCCTGCTCCCCCTGGGGTTCTGGCTCCCCACTCCGATCTGGGCTGCCACCCAGGCTCTCGGCTCCCTGCTGGGAACACCACAGCCGACCAGGCTCCTTACCAGGAATCGGGCAGCTGCACTGGGCTTCTTGGCTTCCTGCTGAGAACAGGGCAGCTTCCCGGAGTCCAGGCACTGAGCTCCCCACTGAGTGCAGCTGGGCTCCCAGTGAGGAGCCAAGAGCCTGGGGGGAAGGGCAGCTGGGCTCCCGGTGGGGTGCTCTGCACCTGAGGTCCGGTTGGCTGCCGTGCTCCCTGCAGAAAGCCAAGAAGTCCAAAGCAGCTGCCCTGTTCCTGGCAGGGGGTGGGGAGCCGAGATGTGGGGAGACAGCCCAGCTCTCGAAGGGGAGCCGGACTGCTGGTGGGGAGCTGCGCGCGGAGCTGAGAGTCCTGGCTCTCAGCCCCCGCCTCCCTTTTAAGTCAGTGGAAGCGCTCTTGGTGAGGACGCGCACCATCGACAGAAGAAAGGCTGTGCGGACGTGAACCACTGCGGTAATTACAGCCACCACAGTAAGTCGACCTAACATAGGGTGACTTAAGTTTATAGTGTAGACAGGCCCTACGTGCACGTGAATAAACTGAGCACTGCAAGATCCTATTGCTGTAACCTCATTTTTTTTATCACCCCATTTCCTCCCTGCTGTTTGTATCTCACTCATCTAAAATTTACTTTGTAAACCCTTTGGGAAAGGGAATGTGTCTTTTGTGAATTGCTTAGCATACGTCAGAGGCTACAAAACATTAATACTAGGGCTCTTATTCGTTCTGTTTTAAACTGTTTCCAGTAAAGAACTGGCACAATTTCAAATGGAATATTTTATGCAATTTCCAATTTAATAAAAAACTGTTAGTGACCATAGCCTGTCTCAACTCTGAATGAAGCCGCTTTTTCTCTCTCAAACTTCCGTAGCAGAAGAAAAGTAGCCCTGTTACTCATAGCCAGCACTAACAAGATAGAATGTCACTAGACCCCAAAAAACCCTGCTCACAAATTAGCTGAGATCAAACAAGTCTGAGAATTAGCTTTCTATTTTCTGAACAGCGTTAATGGTTATTTAACCATTGGTATGGTCTCAGGAACTTTGTGTGATTAGGGGTGGTTGTTTTTTAACTTGGAGATTTTTATTTTTAATTTAGCTTATTGATCTTTCAGAAACATAGACAATAAGGTGGAATAAAAGACCCATCTCCTCCTCTGCTTCACCATTTGCTAGCTAGCATATCAATGACTCTCCTTTGGCTGTGTTGTGCATTGAGTCTGTACACAGGATAGATGCAAGACATTTATGTACAGTGACACATTGTATTTGAATTGGGAGATGTTCTGATGCGGCAGGAGGTATCTTAATGCAACATTATGGTTGAGATTCTACATGAACAAAAGTCAAGAAATTTAAAGTTGGTTTCCTAGGAAATGTAACTTTATGCATATATGGACTTGCATGACTCCTTTCATGGTAAATTCAATGGCTTAATGTATAGTTGCCAAGTCACAGAGTTTATAGTTGCTATTTCCTGACTCTTGTATGTCCTAAAATCTTATCATGGAGTTGCATGAGCAGAACTATATTTTTAAACTCTTCCTTTATGTTTCTGGTTTTCCAGCTTCCCTGCCCCCTCCCCATTTTCTCCCCTTGTCCCTCTTTGTTTTTGAAGAAGAAAGAGGAGAGTTTATCAAGTATCTGAACGTACAACCTGCTGATCACACTTGGACCGAACTCTCCAGTGTAATGACTGCACTTCCACTGACTTCAGTGGAGCTGTGCTCATTTATACCATTATTTCCTGCAGAGGATTTGGCCCAGTGTTTTGTGTGAGACTTACTGCTTGTGAACAGTGCGGGAGTGTAAGCTCTGTGTTCTGTGGATAAACAGAAAAACGACAGTACCATTTACAACTTGACCACTAGCAACACAATCTTTTCCACACTGTCCCAGTCGTGCAGGGACCACCAGTTGGGGCAAGAAAATAGCTCACTTTGTGTCACTTTGTATTCTGTCTTTGGTCTCTCTGAGATTGCTAACGTGGGGTCAGATGTGGTGACTCTTGTGAAATGTGTACCTGTCTACTTGCAACTGGATTGAGGCCAATCTCCCTTTATCTCACCGAAAAGCCGTTGGATGGCAACTCCTTTTGTTCACTACCAACCGCTGAGGGATGAAAGCACGTGTATGCCATTAGCAGTCTACTGAGCCATCCAGTTCCCTGGTCACATTTGCATACAAATGCACCAATGCATTAATCTGAATGCAAGATCATTAGTTTGCACATTCAATTCAAAATGTGCAGTTTATAGGGCAGTGTACTCCAAGCCACACTTTGTCCTTCCCAGCATGTGAAAATGAAGTTGGCAGTGTGGAAGGGGAGACCATGGCAAGAAAACAGCACAGGAAGAGGCCCAGAGAAGCCACAACCTTCCTGCTGTGGCTTTATGTTGCTGCTTTAAAATTCTGCATGTTCCATAAGTCCCCAAGTGAGCTGGGACACCCCATCTATTTATATTTATGTTTCAGTAACTCAAAAATCCAAGCAAAATTCTATCAAACTTACCAAAACTATTCAGCACGCTGGAAACAAACATGAATTTCAGCCAGAGGAAATTCTCTCTTCCCGCTCCTGAAAGTTAAATGCCTCCGCCAAATATGTAGCATTAGTAGTGCAATGCTACAGTACAGCTTTGTGCTCAGAAGTTCTAGGCACTTGATTAAAAGTGAAATCTCTTGAGGTTGGGTACTTGTGCTTTTGAGCAGTGTACTGTGCATCTATTTGCATTATAAAAGTGTGTCTGTGTACATTTATCGCCGTCTTTTGACAGCAATGTCTTTGTTAGCAATACATTTTTGTAGTCACTAAATTATTGACAGAGGTAACAGCTGTATGATGATAGTTCTCTCCTCCGCTCTCCCAATTGAATTGGGACAGCATGGATTTGGGGCTGCTTGTAGCATAAATTCCAAAAGTAACTGGCTAAAGTGATGGAGTAAGAGGACCAAGGTGTTTAATTTGTTTCCTATTTTATCAGATCTGGAGGGCAGGTTCTATTAGATGGGGTCAAAATGGGCAGTCATTCTCAATGGGTGGGGGAATAAGGTTGGGACAAAGAGTAAATTACCATGGCTGAACTGTGCTTATGATAAGGCCAGATTTCTCTTCTAACAAGGAAATAACACTACTTAAGGAAGAAAGGTCAGGATTTCTCTGAAGCATGAGAAGGTACTACCAAATATCTTTTAGGCCAGGGTTAATTCTGCACTGGCAGCAGAATGGTGAGATAACTAGATCTTTACTTTGTGTTATTCTGTTTTGCACATTGAATTACAGCATTGCATCTTGGCAGCTTTTAATAGATAATCTCCAGAAATCAGGGCTTTCTGTAGGTACAGTGGTTTGGTCAGTGGTTCAGACCGTGCTAGAATGTTTTCTACAACAAAGAGCTGAAAAATACAGTTTCTCTGACTTAGAAGGATTTGCTGAGCCTTCAGAACCCAAAATTGATGACAGTGTATTTTCCCTTGCATTTCCCTATCTTATTATTCATACTCAACCTTTTTGCCTTCTTCCTCTTTAGCTAAATGTTGCATGAGCTATTACCTTGATGTATGTATATTTCTATAGTCCTGAAAGTTGTTTAAGAAAAAGCATCTTTGTTATCTTTAGTCTAAAACATTTTTAGTTTTTTAGGATTGGGTTCTGCAGCCTGTATCCATCTTTTGAGAAATATAAAGTGGATCAGCGAAGGCAGACATGGCTTATTCAATGAACAAGTATGATAACAAAACCAACCTCCATTTCAATCTCTTTATTTTTATTTTTTCAGGAAGTTTTTGTCTGTGTTGTAGTCAGGCTCCTGATATGCCTAAGGAGGTCACATACTCAGTTTCTTTTTTACATAAAGGTACAGTGAATCTGTTTTATTCTATTGTTCTTTCTTACTTTATGTTAGTGTGTCATTTTGTACCAAGTGTCACAGAATACCTTACAAAATAAATAGCTACATAAAGCTGTAGACTGTAAAATAGCTGTAAACTGTAGACTCAGTGGTTTGAGCATTGGCCTGCTAAACCCAGGGTTGTGAGTTCAGTCCTTGAGGGGGCCATTTAAGGATCTGGGGCAAAAATTGGGGATTGGTCCTGCTTTGAGCAGTGGGTTGGACTAGATGACCCCCTAAGGTCCCTTCCAACCCTGATATTCTATGATTATATGAAATACTCTTGCCAAAGCTTCTAAGCCTGAGTGCCTGAAGTTAGGCTGCTAAGTATATATCCCTGTCATAGACTTCCTATGGGATTCTGGGCAAGGCACTTAAAACACAGTTTTCCATAGGTGGCCATTAGTTGCACGTTCCTCATTTCGGAGTGTCCACTTTGAAACCTATGCAGCCAGACTTTCAGCGGTGCTGAGCACTTACAGCAGCAACTGAAGGTCAGTGGAAGCTGCACAGAGCCCTGTGCGGATGCAAAATTTATATCCATGGATGTGGATATCCGCGGATATAAATCAGTATCTGCAGAGCTGAAGGGCTCTACTGGGAACGGCAGCAGTGAAAGCAGCAGCCTGGCGGGCCGCTGCTCCCAAGAGCCAGCACCCCATGCCAGCAGCTCCTCTGGTGTGACTATATCGCTCCCTGTCCCGCACCCAACCTCGCCCACTGGGGCAGGCACCAGGCTCATCGGTAGCTGTCCCTGGTGTCGCGACGCAGTGGGCACAGCTGGGGGCGGTACACACATGCTGGAGGAGCTGCATCCATGGATATACATTTTGTATCTGCACAGGGCTCTAGAGCTGTGGATGCCCTGTACCCGTGACAATAGGCCACTGTGTGTGGGAGATGGAACTGGTAGCTCCTAGCTTGAGTGTCTAGGGGCGCAGGTCAGCCCTTATTTTCACAGGCATAGGTGCAGCTCTCACTGACTTCATTGAAAACTAGCTGTGTAAGTGAAGCTAGCAAGAAGGTTAAGAGGTGACTTGATCACAATCTATAGGAGCTACATGATGAACAAAAAATTGATAATGGACTTTAGTCACAGGTATAACAAAATCCAATGGCTGGAAGTGAAGCTACACAAATTCAGACTGGAAATAAGGTGCACACTTTTAACAGTTAAGGTCATTAACCATTGGAACAATTTACCAAGAGTTGTGGTGGATTTTCCCTCACTGGCAATTAAATCTAGCTTGGTTGTTTTGCTAAAAAGATCTGCTCTAGTTCAAACAGGAATTATTTCAGGGAAGTCCTGTGATCTGTGTTATACAGAAGGTCAGTCTAGATGATCACAGTGGCTCCTTCTGGCTTTATAATCTCTGAAAAATTAACCCATTAGTTCTAAGCCCTTCTTGGTAAGAATAGAGACTGGCGTTTCAGTCCAGGCAGAGGAAGATTTGTTGTATCCAGTGAGAAATATAACGTAGGATAGACAAAGAATCTCAGAAGTTCTGTAGTTTGGATAGACTTGCACTGCTACGGATTCTCTCTCTACAGTTATACTTTGCACATAACAGATGTTTCATGTGTGTCTTTCCAGGTTACAGCAAAACCTTTACAGTTGCTCTACAAAGAACAGATTACCCACAAGTGAAGGAAGTAGCTTTTTTGAATCTCGGTAGGCTGCTAATGTAGCTTCTCTTGTTTCCTCTCCCCACTTTGAGAAGGGAGAGAAATTGTTAACCTCCAGCCTTTTGGTGGTCCCTCTCCTCTTCATAAGAGGGACATAAAGTCCCCCCCACCACACACACACACACATCCCTTCATAAGTTACGTTATTTGCTACATTTTGCAACGTACTTGACTTCCATTTTTAGCACTTGATATTGCAATACCTCATACTGTCAGTGAGCAACTTTCTCTGAAGTTGACTGTACTTCTCTGGAGATCAACTAGTATAGTGCTCTTGAGTGGCGTGAGCCTCTCACATCCTCCCCTGGAAACCTGAATGTATCACCTATATTTCCTGTGTTAACACTGCAACTGCTATTAACTAATCCCTGTTATATCTCCTAGACATAACCTGTTCCAATAAAGAGAATTGGGCTGAGAATTCATAAATCCCAGCCTCCCAAAGTAAATATTTGAACAGTTGCTCAAATTGATGTCTCTTTTTATTTTGAACAGACTATTACGTGGCTATTTATTTGCCTGGCCACTTTCTACACCTCCTCAATACTCAACATCCTGACCTGATGTGCTATAATTTGTTTCTGACAGGTACAGTAAAACTTTATACTTTGACATCTTTAGCATCTCTTTTATTGTTGGCTTTGGTGGAGACTCTTGAAAATGTTCAGCTCCCTTTGGAGGAGAATTCAGTTCATTTTATTGGCCTCACATCTGCATTACTGTACATTGTTCTCTGAAAAGCCTAGACGATAGGGATCAGGCAGAATCAGATGTGTATTTTTAGCACTCTCAATTTTAAAAAGAAATGATGAACTTTCTTATTTCATCCATTACTCACTGTTGGCATGTTATGAAATGAAAGAAGACCATTCACTGAATTGCATTCTCTGCCTCAGTTTAATAATTTCCCATCCCCCTATGCATGTTTATGGATGCTCCAGTATTCTAAAATTTCACATGGAGATGCAAATGTGATTGTACATTTCCTTCCTCCAATTGAGTTTTTGTATGTATGTTCGAGTGGTGTGGGGAGAGGAAATCTGCATTTCCTTCACCTGATCAGAGTAATGTAATTTGTTTTGAAGTCTCCTCTGAAAGGCACATTATTTCACTTCCACATAACAGTACTTGATAGGAAATGGGTTATTTTTGGAAACAGAAGGCCTTTGTTTGAAAACAGAAGGCCATTTTTCAGATTGGGTAAAAGAAAGGTAGGCTGCTAAGACTGGTGCAGCTCCGATGTATGCAGCAATGTCAAAAAGAAGCTACTAGCTGGTTGGAGGTGGGAATATAAATAAATATTTTCCTGTGGAAATACCTGAGGTAGGTAGGAAGCATTATTTTATTTTCTGCATGGTGGGTGTGATTTCTGATGCAGTGGGCTGAAATTACAGTGACAGAAAATGCAGTAACTCAGTGGTGAATCAGTTCCAGTATATGCAAAGTGGTTTTGGTTTTGGGTTATGTTTAAATTTAGTACTACAAAGCAGAATCTTATAGTTTGCTGTTTGGATGGCCTAATACAGTATAGGCATGTTGTTCTGGGTGGCACAGACTTACTGCATCATAATTAGTACAGACTAACTCACTCTACTCTGTTACTAAAATGGTGGCCATCGACAGTAGCGATTCAAATTCAGGCAAGAGTTAGATACTTTGTTTCTCTCTCCCCAAAAGAGAAGGGATTCGGAGCACTACTGAAGTCCTGGGCAGTAGAGGTAGTTGCTTGCACTACTGAATGGATGCGTCTATCTAGAGGCAGTTAAGGAATGTCATTAAATGAATCCCATCCAGTCATTTTAAGCTTCAAGAACAATGGCCAAGAAGCAGTTAAGACTGAGGGCACGTCTGCACTAGAAGCGCTATATTGGCATAGGTGCACCAGTGCAGCTACGCCGCTGTAGCGCGTCTGGTGAAGACCCTGCATGCCGGCGGGAGAGTGCTCTCCTGTCGGCTAAATACTCCACCTCCATCAGTGGTGGAAACTATGTTGACGGGAGAGCATCTCCTGCTGACGTAGCGCCGGTGTGGACAGCGCTTACGTCGCTGGAACTTGCATCACTCAGGGGGTGTCTTTTTCACACCTCTGAGCGACGTAATTTACATTGACTTAAGCGGTAGCATAGACTTTCTGTGAGTGCTTAGACACAATGGTGATCTGTGCTAGGGAAAAAATCTAAGGTAGGGCCTGATTTTCAGAAGTGCTGAGCACTTGCATCTCTCACGGTCTTCCAAGGGACCTGTGGGTGCTTAGCACTTCTGAAAACAGCAGGCCAGTAGGGTGGGGTGGGAAGTTAAAGCATGTGAGGGGAGAGAAAATGAAGGAGGGGTAGATTATTTCTCACCATTGGAGACCATGAGATCGTGGGACGTGGCAGAGGGGAGAAATCTGTGGTAAATAGAGTTTATGTACACGCAGACCTTTCTTCCTTCAAACCCCCTCCCTTCAGGTGAGGATGCGAGAATCAACATGCTGCACAAAAGTTCCATCCAGTCCCCGTTCAAATCAGCCGTCTGGGATTGTTGCTCAGGAAGAATGTTTACTGTAAGAATAAACGAGTGCTCCTTGATGCAATTCCTCTGGAACAGTAAACTGGACAGTGATAGACTGGCAGCGCTGCACTGTGCTCTTCTACATGTCAGAAATACAACAGATTTGGAAATGCAGGTAGGAATATAACTTAATTCCTTGCGTTTCTTGACATTTACTTATTCAGTGCTAAAAAGAGAGTGTGCTGGGTGCCTTACAGGACAAATATAAGGACAAGGTCACTATTCTTATCAAACATTTGTATTGTGATAGCACCTCGAAGTTGACCGGGTTGGCCCCAACATGCTTCCAGTCTAATTGGTATAATGGTTCTCTTTCTGAAAATATTGTTTGACTTAGTTCTGTCTCTCTATTTTAAGCACTGAACTGCAGGTGAAAGGTGTTCATTGATCTGGACCAGGAATTTCAAACTCAAATCACCACGAGGGCCACATGAGAACTAGTAAATTGGCCTGAGGGCCGCATCACTGAAACCTTTTCATACAGTGATACAAAAGTATTGTCAAAAATGAAAAAAATGAAGAGTAATATAGTATTCTATTAAAAATCAATGTATTAACTTTTAAAAAACTTTAATGCAAAGAGGGGTTTTAATAAAATATAAACACTCAGTAATGTTTGGAGCTTGGCTGCCAATGGAGTCGGCACCTATGGCGGGCCGCAGGAAATAACTCCGCGGGCCGCATGTGGCCCACGGGCCGTGTGTTTGAGACCCCTGATCTGGACTGTTCCAGAGTCTTTCATTTGAACACAAGCTTTAAATACAGAACTGTAACGAACTCTCCATTTTTTTGGTTTTCACAGATTATTCAGTGGATTTCTGAGAACCTGTCAGCATGTTATACATTTGACCCCTTACAAGAATTTATCATTGGTAGGTGGTTTTTTTGCATTGCATGTTAAACTACACACTGTACATTTTTGCTTAAAGGGAGACATCAGAAGATAAAGCCACATAACTGCAAACTGACTCTCCTGCTGCTGCTGCCTCAGCTTTTAAATTGTACTCATGGCTGGTTGACTCAGCTGTTATAATGCTGTGCTCCGTTGCTAATTGAGAAGACAAGTACATTGCAATTCTGGTTTTATAGCAATTTGTACAACTTTACAAACGTGATTAGCTACCTAGTTGTGCAGGAAGAAGATCCATTACCATTTTGCCCTTTCATGAGCCAAATTCTCTGCCTAGCAGGTGGCTCGAATAGCTGGGATGTGTGCCAGACAGATGAATAGAAGGGGAAGGAGTAATTCTCCTTTAGCCTCAGCCAGGTCATGGAGCCAGTCCATGAAGGTTGCCTCAGCATAATGGCTAGTGTATCCTGTGACATTTTCACATATCAGCAGATCCCCTAGCCCAGCCAATCTGAGCTGTGCATCCTGTGTGTGTGTTCAGGGGACCCTGCTGAGTTGAGCTGAGGCCAAGCAGCTGACACACCCCTGCACGGCTATCGGGAATTCCTTTCCTCCCTTTGTGCAGTGGAGTCCTATCAGGTTCCACTGCTAAGGAAGCTGCTGCAGTGGCGACATCAAGATTTGTCCCCAAGCAATTAATTGACAGATTAGTGAGGGAAAGGGCGTGTAAAAAGGAACAGACTATAAAGCTTTTTCTTGGTAACTTATAACTTTATACAGCCTTGTCTCTGTAAATCTTTTATTTTATTTTTTAATGCATTCAGCTTCCCTATACTGGGCAATGTGTCCAGAGACTAGCAAACTGGATAAACTTTTGCCATATACGTCACTGCTGTACTGGAATGGGGTAAGAAATCAGCTGCTTCGAGCACTAATAACTTTGGGAGAAGGGTTTTTTTCTTTCTAAAACCTGTCGTAAGACCTGTTTGCTTTTGGAAGCAAATTTATTCTTTTTGGAAGATGATCTAGTGGCTTGTCTGTCTATTTTATACCCGTTTTATCTTACCTAAACTTAATGTGTCATGGTTTTCAGGAACCTTTATTTTTGGTAAATGCATTTATGAAATGTCGATGACAACAGCTGTGGTTGCATTTATGTAACTGTTATGAATGATTACATTGGTTATGGTTTTTATGTAATAATATACCATGTGGTATTTGTAATGGATGGAGAGTAATTTTTAGTCACCGGGATCCTGCAGTTCTTTCCAATAAGTACACAATCTGGAGAGTATTACAATTATGGAAGTTTTATAGAGAAAACAGCATTGGGCAAGTCTTCACATGGATAACATAATCACCAGCCAATCAAAAGTTTTCTAGTCTTTAGCCTTCTCCAGTAAGGCCTGCTGTCTGATTTTCCTCATTAACACTAATCATTACAAAAGTTCTGGTGAGCTGGCAGCTTATTTAAATGGTAGTTACTTAAAACTTCAAACACCAGACACACATTTACTTCACACTGTGTTGGCTGGAGACTGTTTATCTTGTATACTGGGTCTATCAAGCTACTTTAATCCTGACAGAGAAGACCAGCACAGAGAGAAAATAGTTTCCATACTTCTTTTGTCCAGAGGTGAATGTGCTGTCTTGGTTAGCTAGATTACTGCCCAGAGGAAAGTGGTCTGAAATCTTCACATTTTTATGTTATAATCTGTTATATCTGTTTGTATCTTTCAGACTAAATTAATGTTTTAATTTCCTACTATTTGTTTATAGATTATCCCTGGAATAACATGCATGACAGACATTATTTCTTTACCTGAATTAAAGGTAAGTGCATACATATGAAGATGTTGCTATTGGTAGGAAGGGTTTGGGTTGTCACTTTCCTTATAAACATTACTGTAATGCACATGTTACCTGAAAATAAGGATGAAGAAAGAATTGCTTTAGTTTAAGTAGCTTTTATGGTTGCTAGAAACATGAATTTTCCAGACAGATTTTGCTGGCTCAGAAATGCACTGTAGTTTCTCAAGTCTTTGCTGTTTTCTCCTGCCCCGGGTGCCTTCCAGTTTGTTTGATGCCTCTTCATTCTGTGACTGATATTAACATGGGGAGAGTTTCTTTGCACTGGGGACATGGGGGATTTCTAATGTACATCCTCTCTCACTGGGCCCATTGGAGGTGTCACTATATTTTCATTAGGGATGTAAATACCATTTAAATAATTACAAATATTTTGTTTAAATGGTTAACTGATTAAGCGTCTGTGGCCGATCCAGCTGGCGCGGCTGGGTCTGTTCGGGCTGGGCAGCCAGCAGGCCGGGGATTAATGATTAAGGCGGGTTAAATGGTAAGACTAATGTTTACCAGTTAACATTTTACATCCCTAATGTTCATCAGCACCAGCAGTTCAGGATTTTTCCTTTCATTTTGGCAATGATACCATGCACTTGCGTTGTTGTGATCACTCTGGCCTTGCTGTTCAGAAGAAGTGTCTGTTTCACTTAAACAAACAAATTGTATGGGTACAGGTGGGTATGGAAAAGGAGATAAACCTGGTGAACATAAAAATGGCCATACTGGGTCAGACCAATGGTGCATCTAGGCCAGTATCCTGTCTTCTGACAGTGGCCAATGCCAGGTGCTTCAGAGGGAATGAACAGAACAGGTAATCATCAAGTGATCCATCCCCTGTTGTCCACTCCCAGCTTCTGGCAATCAGAGGCTAAGAACACCCAACGATGGGGTTGCATCCCTGACCTTCTTGGTTAAGAGCCACTGATGGACATATCCTCCATTACTTTACCTAATTCTTTTCTGAACCCCATTATAGTTTTTTGGCTTTCACATCAGCCCCTGGCAACGAGTTCCACAGATTGACACTGTGTGAAGAAGTACTTGCTTTTGTTTTTTTTAAACCTGCTGTCTATTAATTTCATTGGGTGACCCCTGGTTCTCAAGTTATGTGAAGGGGGTTAATAACACTTCCTTATTCACTTTCTTCTCCCCATCATTCATGATTTTATAGACCTCTGTCATATCTCCCCTTAGTCATCTCTTTTCCAAGCTGAACAGTCCCAGTCTTTTTAATCTCTCCTCATACTGACGCTGAATAGGGTATAGTCTTGGGCGGGCGGGCAGGCAGAATCTGTCTGTAGTTCCTATATTTGCTATGAAAGCTGGATTGATGATTCCTTCATCTTCCCCCTGTCCCCACAACTACCTTCAACTGAAGCCTTCACTTTGTATGATGGTTAAGAGCACTTGGCAGTTGGGAGAACATAGCTGTGAGGACAGTGATAAATAAGGTAGTACGATCTGTGCTGAATGTTTGGAGAATCACTCTGACAAGTAACATAGGAGTGATGTTCAAAGTGCTGGGAACCCAGCATGTGAGCAGAGGTGTCTTGTGGGAGTTGTATTCTGGACATAGCATGCTCAGGAACGTGAGAATATTGTCAAATGGAATAACTTAAGGCAGAAGTGCTCTCACTCCCCACGTGCTCAGAACGAGTTTAAGATTTCAGTTTTAACTGGCTCTAAGGGCTCAGTTTTTCTAACATCAGTGGGATTGCTCTTGATTTACACCAGGGTGAGTGGATAATTGGGCCTAGCTGCTTACCATTGATTTCACTGGGAGTTGATGTCACTTGGGAGATGAGGTCTTGAGATAGATCTTTGGTCACCATATGCTGCATGTGCTCACTGAGGTCAGAATATGCAGGCTGTTTAATTTGTCTGAGATTTAACCTCAAGCCTCTGGGAGCAAGGTCTTTAGCAGCTGCACTTCTTGATTGTGAAACTCCTTTCCTACTTGTGTCTAAAAACCTAAAAAGACCGAGAAGGATAAAGTTAAACTGAAGACACTTATTTGCTGCTGCTTTTGACTGAAGTGCTCTGACTCTTGTGTGAGGTTAAGATACAAAGGCTCTGGGTCAGATTCAGTGCTCTGTTCTGGCTTGTTTACGCTGCTCCAATGATACAAAACCATCATAAACCCAGTTTAACTGGCCAGTTAATGGGGTTCCAGGTGGCTCTTGTTGCCCAAGAGTGAAAAAGCAACCAGAACATAGAACTGAGTCTGGCCCTTTATTGATTATTTTTGCAGTCTCAGGTGCGTGAGACATTTCGCGGACAAGGTGACATCTACCGACCTTGATGAGCTTTCTCTTTAAGGGCCCCGTGCCTTTTGTGAACTTCTGAGTCCTCTCAGGAAATTCCTTCCCATTTGAGGGTGTGCCATATGTACTAGGAAAATGGATCCTAAATTCAACAGCCTACCAAGGGATAACAAACACAATGTTTGGGAACAAAGGGTTGCGAGAGAGGCCAGGATCATCACTGTAAGATCATGGAATATGTTTGTTTGTGTTGCATAGAAATCTAATCAGTTTCTTTGAACAAGTTAATATACTTATGCTCACTCATGTTTTAATCTGTCAGGAAGAGTGGGATAAAAGTCTGGGTTGGAAGGCTAAGTGGAAGGAAGAGTCTTGAAGAATTTGAAAGAAAAGAGTGAGGCACACAGAATCGGCAGGGGGGCAGGCATCAGAAAAGCTAGTCTCATGGCACAGGGGTGACACGGCCTGCTGAGCAGGCAGGGAGTAAGCATTGAGCCTTGTTGTATATTTACCTAGTGCCTCTCAGCACAGTTAGTTATACATCCTCCACCACCAGTAAGGTGGTAGCACACAGGCATACTACATGGACGTACGATAGGCGGTAAAGAGGACCGCTGTAGCCATTCAAAACTGCAAGAGGAGTTCAGGCAAGTATTCCTCACTGTGTTGGGTAAATATAGTCTGACACCACTGCGCTTGTGAAAAGGGTCATGAGGTTTTTAAGCCCTCACAAGTGGTTTCACATCTCTGAAAAATGACGCCTTCTGTAATACAGTGTATTAGAGGCCAGGCTGGGCCACTAATCGTGTACTGTCTGGTGGTACAGGGCAGCCTGCAGAATGAACACCACTTCCACCTCCACCTATGGAGATCTCTCCTCCAATTCTTACCCAGCCTGACCCTGTTCCTCTCTTTGGACAGGCCAGAGAAACCCAAGATTTTAGGCAACAAACAATCCTTTATTTTAATCTGGTGACATCTTAAATGAGACCAAAAAGATGCTTCTGGTTTTAGTTTTCAGTGGCATCAAATTTTAATCTTAAAACTTGCCACTTTGTTATGGACTCACTAGACAAAAGCCGCTTTTCATCGTGTCAAACGGGTTTGTATGGTTTGAAACAATTCAAGGGGGGACTGGCAGGAGATCCAGAGGGTTGTGCAACTGCAACTATCTAAACTGGTCACTAGATGTCACCCTTGTTGTATATTCTGGCTGTTAACCTAACAGTAACACTTATGCAAAATAATACTGTAGTAATATGTTGTAAAGTTAGTTATTTTTGACTATTTACTACCAAAAATCTCAGTCAATTGTGTTAACCTAAAGTGTTTAACCTAATTAAACTATGTTAAAACCCAGTCTGACCCTTATCAGCTAAGGCCACATGAAAGTTGGGGAGTATATTTCAAAGTATACAGTATGGTTTAAAGTTAGCCTGTGTCTCCTCGTAATTATGTGGGAGTATGTCATAATTCACTGTGATGGATTGTAGGTTGTCTTTCAAAGTCATGCCTGATCTCGAGTGCAACTGGAGAAATAGGAAATTAAGTGAATAGTCACATGTGCCTGTACTTTTTGAAATGATTGTGGGTTCTCCATTTTAGATACCGTTAAAAGGGTCTATGGGTTTTTTGGGTGGATTGTTGCTCAGCACTTTCTGAAAATTAGTCTCCTTTAAAGTATCTCAAGTTCGGGACCAAAATCACTAGTCCCTTTTTTGAAAGCTTTAGACTATTATATTTAAGGCTGCGATTGCTGGAGAATAGGTTTGTGTCAGAGTCTTCTGGGGGAGAAATAGCTGGTAGCTTCTAGAAAGATAGAACTACTCAAGTGAAAGTGAACTTTGGGTGCTATGCAAAGAGAGCGTACACAGGATGAATTTTCCAATAGCCAGCTAGTCAGGTTCAAAAGCAGATGTGAAATAATGCTATGGGGCAAGGGATAGAAACCAGCTTGTTTACCCAGGGCAGCAGTTCCATACAATATTGAATGAAGATGTAACATACGAGGGAAAATGGGCTACAATGTTTGGTTAAAAATTAAAGCAGTTAAGGATGGTCACACCTGCCCTCAAAGAAGCCTGGAGGAATAACTGACTGGTCTCCAGGGAAGTAGGTCCCTGACTCTGAGGGCACACTAACTCAGGTGGGCCTCTTGGATGCTGCAGGGCTGAAAGGGGGAAAGCATCTGATGGTCTAACACAAACCCTGCAGTGCTAGGATAGATTAATTCTTGTTTGACCCACTGAAAGTGCAGGATTTTACTTCACTGACTAAGCAGCTATTCCAGCCTAGACCAGATAGGACGTTTAGAACATTTACTCTTGATTTTTCTCTCCATCTTCTATTGAGTGCTGTTCTATTCAAAATATTTTGAGTCTTAGACCAGAGATTTGATACTGTGGGCAACGGGTGGTCTCTAGATCAGGATGGGCAAGATGCTGGTTCCTATCCTTGTTTTCCCACTGCTAAACTGCATTAAACTACAGCTAAAAATACATTATTTCCCTGAACTTATTTTCCTGATGTTCCTTTTCTGTGTAAGCCATTGCTGTAGTTGGCACAGGATTTTTGTGTGATTGACAGTGGAAGGGAAGTGGTCCATATGAGTATGAATTAAAGCCCAGGGAAGGTGGCCAGATTTCTATGTGTTGCTTTCTCCAGTAAGATGTGCTCCATGCTATGAAACAGTGTCAGAAGTGCCGTTTTAGTTTTCTTGGTAACTTCACTGTGGCAAGGGGCAGAGGCAGCCAAAAGCCTGCTGGGGCCTCCAAAGTGTTGCTAAGATGATGGCGGTGGTTGGAAAGGTGTGCCAGGAAAGGCAGACTGACAGGAGGGGTGACAGGAATAGAGGAATAAAGCTTAAAAATGTGAGGTTTTTTCTTTTCAAATATTTTCCAAAAATTAGTGTCTTAATCTTCTGTGTCCTGTCCAGTACAATGCATGCTGCTGACCCTTAATAATAGCCTCAAATTTCCATTTAAAATAAATAAATTAAAGTCAAACCCAGTGTGGAATTCTAGATGCAAAAACAGGCTCAGGAAACCAGAAATGTATGTGTTTGGTTTTTCCTGTTACCCTCCTAGATTTTAAGTCAATTTCAATGTTAAAATCAAAGGTTTAAAAAATGCTGTGGTAAAGCTTTTTTTCTGGGCTGAGTGTGTTATACCAACTTCCCAAATAGGACTCTCTATCAGAAGTAAAATGATTAATGCAATTCTGTAATGGTACAAACCTGGGCATGCCAGTATAATGCAGCGTTATGGCTGAGGAGGAGAAAGCCACTGCCAAATAAAGAAAAGAAATATCAAAAGATAAAAATGGGAGAAGTTTTGAAAGAACAAAGTGTCTGCATTGTTCGGCTAACATTCCCTGGGTGCAAAATGGGCAGGTTGTTCACCTGCTACTCTGAAAGAGAAACTTTGTGTAAGAGGTTTCATAGCTTTCTTGTATAGTAATACTAAAGTAATAATTTCTCAGTACAAGAATGGCTTAAAAAACAATAACCCAAGACTGCAAAAAGAAAATAAGAAAGAAATACTTGTGGCACCTTAGAGACTAACAAATTTATTTCAGCATAAGCTTTCGTGGACTACAGTCCGGTACCAGTACTGGAAACCTACTGACCGCTATACTTACCGCTATACTTACCTACATGCCTCCAGCTTCCATCCAGAACACACCACACGATCCATTGTCTACAGCCAAGCTCTAAGATACGACCGCATTTGCTCCAATCCCTCAGACAGAGACAAACACCTACAAGATCTCTACCAAGCATTCTTAAAACTACAATACCCACCTGCTGAAGTGAAAAAACAGATTGACAGAGCCAGAAGAGTACCCAGAAGTCACCTACTACAGGACAGGCCCAACAAAGAAAATAACAGAATGCCACTAGCCGTCACCTTCAGCCCCCAACTGAAACCTCTCCAGCGCATCATCAAAGATCTACAACCTATCCTGAAAGATGATCCCTCACTCTCACAGATCTTGGGAGACAGACCAGTCCTCGCTTACAGGCAGCCCCCCAACCTGAAGCAAATACTCACCAGCAACCACACACAATACAACAAAAACAAAATCCCAGGAACCTATCCTTGCAACAAAGCCCGATGCCATCTCTGTCCATATATCTATTCAAGTGACACCATCATAGGACCTAATCACATCAGCCACACCATCAGGGGCTCGTTCACCTGCACATCTACCAATGTGATATATGCCATCATATGCCAGCAATGCCCCTCTGCCATGTACATTGGCCAAACTGGACAGTCTCTACGCAAAATAATAAATGGACACAAATCTGACATCAGGAATCATCACATTCAAAAGCCAGTAGGTGAACACTTCAACCTCCCTGATCACGCAATGACAGATTTAAAGGTAGCAATTTTACAACAGAAAAACTTCAAAAACAGACTCCAACGCGAAGTTGCTGAACTGGAATTAATATGCATACTAGATACCATTACCTTAGGTCTGAATATTGACTGTGAATGGCTCGGTCATTGCGTTAATTGAATTTATCCCCCCCCCCCCCCCCGTTAAATACCCTTAACTCCTTTGTGTCAACTGTCTGTAATGGGTCATGTTGCTTACCACTTCAAAAGTTTCTTTCCTACTGATAACAGTTCCTTTCAATTAATTAGCCTTTTACAGTTGATATGGTTACTTCCACCTTTTCATGTTTCTCTGACTGTATAAATATCCTCTCACTGAGTGATCCATTCCATGCATCCGACGAAGCGGACTGTAGTCCACGAAAGCTTATGCTGAAATAAATTTGTTAGTCTCTAAGGTGCCACAAGTATTTCTTTCTTATTTTCTTTTTGCTGACACAGACTAACACGGCTACTACACTGTAACCCAAGACTGATTTTCAACCCTGCCTTTATCATCGTTCTCTCATGTCGTCATTTGAGCGATAAGCTCAATAGATATTTTTACAACTGTGCGGTTGGTATTCATGCTTTCGTTTTATATATTTGTAGGTTCAAAATTGTAAAGGCTTCTGGGAAAAGCTAAACTTAAACCTGGAGTGTGTGAAATACGCTGAGCCACACTTGCATTACAACAACAACGTGCTCAGGAGAGAATGGTATAAGCTACTTTCAGAAGAGGTAAATGGACAGACTGGATAAGCATCAATAGTTATGTTTCCGTGATGAGGGCATTGTTTTAAAGCTGAATGCAGAAGTAAAGAATTGAGCTGTTGGAACTCATCTCATTAGACGTTTGATAAGGAAATTGGGTAGCACTTATGGGAGGGCAGTCAGTGATTGCAATTCTTACCTATAGGTTCAGATAGGATCTGCATTCCACAATCTGCCACCAGGTTGGGGGCTTGTATTTCTGCTACACTAGTTTTCTGTGGGTTTCCTGAATTCTACCAGCTGCAGTTGTGCTTTTCAAAGTGATTGAGAGGCACTTCTGTAGCATTATCCCCATTAGAAGGGAAAGCTAGCACTATTTCGCATCGGGCTTTTATTTGGCAGAATTTTAATAGTTCTGCAACTGTTTTTTCAATGTAGAAAGCAGAGGAAAGAAGAACCACAACATACTTGAGGAATATTTTTGAGAATGCAAAAAAGTAGGTAAAATATTGGTGATTTTTACCCTTCCTTATTCTGATTACGTGAATGCTGTGTTTTTAAGTGGACCATTCTGGACTTAAAAGTGCGGTGAAACTAGGTGCATCTCACTGTTACATACCTGGCCAATTCACCTCACCTATGGGAGGTCACCCAGATGTCAGTCAACCCAGGTCATCAGGGACTCCTGATGATGGCCACAAAACTGTCTGGGGAAGCCAGCATTCTGGGCTTTAAGACTGAACATTAGAAATGAAGATTTCTTCCTTTAAAAACATGTTTAAATGAATTGTATGCCACTGTCCTTAATACACTGAGCTAGTTTAACATGGCCAATACATGCAATTTTAAATCTGATTAGCTGCATGTAGATGAGTAACTTTTCAGTGTGTGTCTATCCTTCTGAAGCAGTATTTAAATTCAGTTTTCCCTCCCTAGGGTGCTTTCCAATCTTGCTGCATGGAACTTGGGTAAGGAAAACATGCACTGATGCAGTCTGTGGGTAGGTGGGATGCTGAAATGGTTACAGTCTACATACCATGGGCTGAAAAATTCATTTTCAGATATGTTTTGCACCTGTTTGCCATGAAGGATATAAGGGATGAGGCAGGCAAAGTTGGATAACTAAAATTTAGGAAAAGAGTCTCTCTCTGATGTATAGTTAAGCATCAGGAGACCTGGGTGAGATTGAAGAGCTCCTTTGAAAATGATCTAGACAAAGAGTCATCTAGGCTTTGTCTACACAAGACGTTTTCCTTAAAGCAGGGGACAGATGACTGTTAAACATCTGAGCTTTGTCTTTTTACAGCTTTCTACAGTGCTATCGCTACAGAGCTGCACCCATCGGGAGATTATGGTAGAAAAATCCTAGAGGAGACAAAGCACTAGACTCAATCAGTTGCCGAGCAGAGCTGATCAGTAGCATCTCTGAATCATTTCAGAAATGCTAGCATGACCTTCAAGACCCCTACTTACTAGTTTAAAAATTAGTTAAAACTTAGGTTCCATAAAATTCATTGACAAATCATAAGTTGCTATTCTTGTTTCCGCTGCTAGGCATTTGAGTCTTTCAGGACCTCTCTTATCCTTTAAGTGTCGCTTCTATCATGTGATTCAGGTTTCCATTCACAATCTGATCAAGATTTCCAGACTGCAGTCCCACCTCGTTTACATCACTGTGCTAGTCTAAGTATTGGTCACTCATTTAAAAGCTTTAAACAAATCCAAACATGTCTAGAATATAAAGGCAACATTAACTTTCAGTATCCAACATTGTGATCATCCCCCCTATCCTTCAATCATTGCTTTGGATTTTGACTTTTCGGACCCCATGCGGCCTTAGCTAAACTTCTGTAGCCTTACATTGCAACCACTGTCCTCTCTTCTAAAGATGCTGGTTTAAGAGCCATACACATGTCTGTATAGTTCATTAGTGTCAGAACCTCAACTGTGCCTATAGACTTTCCAGTTAGTAATAGTAATAATGAGCATTTACCTAGTTCATTTTATCCTAGATCTCCAAGCATTTTAAAATGGGGTTAGCCAGACCCATCTTTGTATGGATAGGGAAAGTGAGGTAGAGGGGTTAAGTGACTTGCCCAAGGAGTAGCTAAATACATATACTTCAAGGCAGGCAAAAGATAGTTGAAGGGAAATGCTTCTAAATTTAGGGCCCAATTTTTGCAAGATGTCAAGTGAAGCCCTCTAATCCCAGGCCGTGAAAGTGGAGATGCTTGGCATCTTGCAGGGTCAGGCTGTTAGTTTGATCTCATGGGACAGGAAGAACTCGTAAGGAGTCAGAAGATGCCAAGCTCAGGCTGTTGTGTTCTATACCTGTTCTTTTGTTTTGTAACCGCCATCTTCCATGCCGTTAAAGGGAGAGCTGTCCGATATTTAGATTCGTCTTACTCAGCAATTTGTAACTGAAATAGCCACGCCAACGAGTTCTGCTGTGAGTGTAGGAGGTGCATTCTGTGAAAAGGCTACCTTGCTCTAACCGGTTGTATAGCAAACCTGCCCAGATGTTTGCCCTTGGTGAGAGTTGTAAATGTCAAGATCTGAACAGTGTGCATTTTGTATTCTTGTTACCACTGGGTTTTCTGGACCTGCCGGCTCTAAAGGGCTAATGGTGGTGGCAACATTTGTCTGAGAGATTGAGGGAAAGAGCTATAGAAACAAGGTGCGATGCTATTGTATAAGAGAATTGAGGGGAAGAGAATAAGCTTTTTTCACAAATGCCTCCATATTAGAGCAGCTGGGGAAGACTGCCTTGTGACAATTTTCTGTTCTGTGACTGTTCTCTGAATCTTTCTAGGAATGGGAACGCTATGCCTCCTGTTTGTTTCTCCTCCTTTCTAAGTGTTTTTGGAGTTCTTGGAAGTCTCTCTCTAATTTTGCAGAGACATGCATTTGAATGATATTAATTCTGTTTATTTCAGAGGAAAGGCTAGTTCCTCTCTTTCAAGAGGAAGACTACCAGCAGCGATTATTAATCGGACTAGTAAGTGTTTCGTTACATTCAGCGCAGTAGAAGACACGCAACCTTAATCAATGTAAAGAATAAGTTTGATAGTATTTATTTGTAGTTTTTCTTGCTAAGTCTTTTATTCAGTGATTCACTAGAAGATCACTTAGGCCAGTGGTAGATGTGACCCCTCAGGGTAATCCGCTGATGGGCCGTGAGACAGTTTGTTTACATCAACCATCCGCAGGCACAGCTGCCCGCAGCTCCCATTGGCTGGGAACAGCAAACCACGGCCACTGGGCAGCCGTGCCTGCGGATGGTCAATGTAAACAAACTGTCTCCAGTGGATTACCCTGATGGGCCACAGGTTGCCCACCACTGACTTAGGCTAATCAATGTTGGTACTAGAAATGGGACAGAACATGCTGCCATGCAGGAATCAGTTTGGTTCCCTTCTCTCAGGTCAAGACAGTAAGCCCTAAAAATGCAAATTAGGAGGCAGATCATAGCTAATGGCTAATTTGTCAAAACTTAACTTCCTCCTTTACAAGTTTGCTCTTTTTCTTATATGCTGCTGTACTCCTTGCCTAAACACTGACTTTCCATCCTCACTGGGCCTCATCCTGAGCCCCTGTCACTTGCATTCAATTTTTAACTCCCTTCTAATCCCTCTCCCATGTCGTCCTCCCTCTTTGCAAGAGCTGGCCGATTTACAAGAGAAGATCAACAAGATCCCCCATGATCATTTTTCCTGCTCCCCACTTAACACCATTTCCACTTTCTCCTTTGTTTCTCACCTGCCCTTTACCTCACTTGTAACCCCACTGCATCTATTCTTGGGCCACCTCCTCCGTTACACCATTTTCCCTGGGTGATCTCCCATGGCTTCATCTACTGACTCCGTGCTGATGACTCGCAAATTTAGATTTCCACTCCTGAGCAGTCCCCCTCCATCCAGTCCCACATTTTAGCCAATCTGTTGGACATCTACTCCTTCAGATTTCGTGGCCTGTTCAAACTCAGCATGGCTACAACTGAACTCCTCATCTTGCCTCTGAAACCCTCAGCACCTCTCCTGTTCTCTGCCACTCAAAATCTAGGGCTCATTTTGGACTCTTCTCTCAGCCTGGCCCTCTCATCCAAATCCTACTAATTCTTTCTCCACCACTTGAAGTTGAATGCTGAGAACTGGAATATTTAAGAATCCTCTTTTCTTCCAGGTGAAGGACTGTGTAGAAGTTGTTTGGGATATATGCAGCCACTGTAACAGTAGAGTTTATAGAGATTTAGATTTGCAGGCTTTCTCCTATTAGGCAGAGGAGTATGGTCCAGGGATGACTGAAAGCCTCATTTTATGTTTGTTGGTCCATTGAGCTGGATCTATACTAAGTTATAATTTTGGCTGTTTAAAATCCCTCTTTTCTTTGGTGAGAATGTGTGATAGCCAGTGATCTCCGTGTAAATCATGCTTGTTTGCCAGAGACAGAAAATAATTGACACTTGCACCTGCTTGAACTTTGAGAAGGCACCTAAATGGCTGTTTTGCTTTTCCAGATGGTTACTCAGTTGAAAGATCATCTTATGAGGCATCTACAATATGTAGGAAAAATGAAGATTGACCAGATAGTGCTGGACTATGTTTCAAAATTGGTTAGTTTTGAATTTTTTCTCCTTATTTGCCAACTTTAAGTTACTCTTGGAACTAGATTTTTTTAGATCGCTTTCTCTGGGCAAGGACGGTCTTCCTCTGTGTTTTGTGCATGGCTAATTGCTCAGTAACTAGTATCTATTTTCTAGATCTGTGTGTCTATAATAAGAAGAAATATTGGAGAAGAAAACTAGTCACTGATAAAATAAGAACTATAAGATTCCTTGCAGCATGAATGCTTGATGCTTAAAGTAGAACTGGGATTCATTTTCTCTTTTGCTATGGTTTTCTGATTTTCATGTGTTCCCTCTTTATGTAAACAAACACAAGACCTTCTTGGTGTCAGAATGCTTATTTAGCCCTGTTCTGCCAAAGTTTCTGGCAAAACAAATGAATTTAGATTTTTATTTATAAATGGAGATATGCCAATTTCCTAGAACGACCTTGAAAGGTCATCGAGTCCAGTCCCCTGCCTTCACTAGCAGGACTAAGTACTGTCTCCTTACAGATTCCCCCCCCCCTCAAATGGCCCCCTCAAGGATTGAACTCACAACCCTGGGTTTAGCAGGCCAGTGCTCAAACCACTGAGCTATCCCTCCCACCCCAGATTGAGCTTTTAAAATAATCCCCCCTATTTAATAATAAAACCTGTGATGAATCTTGCTCTTTAATGTCACCTAAAGCAAGAATTCTCTTAATATGTAATTTATAGGCTTCCATTCCTGTAGGCGCCTTAGCAGAAACTAAACAAAGTTGTTATAAACAAAGGCAAGATGCCCATAAAAATGACTCCTGCCATTTGGCTGGCATGCTTTGCAAGATTCTTTTAGAAGTCTATCACTAGACCTGGATCTCCCCTCATCCTGGTTGGGAGTTCTCTCTAAATTCATAACATCTTAAAATTTTCCATACTCCATTTATCGGTCAGGTGGCCTGAATGTGGTTCTCTTTCCATTCTTTAATGTAATCTCAGCAGTGAATGGCAGGGCAGCAACCAGCAAAGCAGGAAGTAATGAAAAGTGGGTTTAGTTTTGTTCTTGGCATTCATAGATCATCACTAAGGCTATGTTTTAGTAACCGGTATTTTTAGTAAAAGTCATGGATGGGTCACAGGCAGTAAACAAAAATTCACAGCGCGTGATCTGTCCATTACTTTTACTATAGACTCCTGATTAAAACTTGGTCCGAGGGTCTGCTCTGGGGGAGCAGTCCAGGGATGCCGCGGGTGCTGGGGGGTGGGGGGATGGCCTGGGACCCCTGCTGGTGCTGAGGGAGGAGGGTTGGCGGGGCTGGCAGGTTCCCTATCCAGCTCCCACCAGCATGTCCCTGCAGTTCCTAGGGGGAGGAAAGGCCAGGGGGGCTCCGTGTGCTGCTCCCACCACAAGTGCCAGCTCAGCAGTTCCCATTGTCCAGGAACCGCAGCCAATGGGAGTTGCAGGGGCAGCGCCTGCAGGCACAGGCAGTGTGTGAAGCTCCCTGGCCCCTCCGCCTAAGAGCTGCAGGGACAGGCTGGTGGGAGCTGGGAAGCGCCACCCCGCACTCCGGCCCTAGCCCTGAGACCCCTCCCACATACCCAAACTGCCGTTGCGGAAGTCGCAGAGGTCACAGAACCCGTGACTTCCATTACCTCCGTGACAAACACGCAGCCTTAATCATCACAGAAGAACCTTAGAAAAGCCAGAGTGGCTGAGCACCTCAGTGAAACCTCAGCACCTCGTGAAAGTAAGGCATAAAAATTCAAAAGTGGCCTAGGCACTCTAGAAAATATTAACCCCGGCCCTGCAGTCTTGGCTGGTCTAGTCCATTTTGCTACTGATGTTCTTTATCTGGATTTTCTCCAGTTCAGTTTTACGTGTACCAAGAGATGAGGCTTATACTGCTCTATCAGTTTCTACTCCATGTTTCAGTTCACTCTCACTGAGATGGAGAATGTTCTGGTGGTTAATGCACTGGATTAATGGTCATGTTCTTTCTGCCTTAGACTCACTAGGTGACTGTGGGCAAGTCACTTACTGGCCCCCATCTGGAAAACCACAATAATGCCTCCTTTCCCCCACACTTTGTCTTGTGTGTTTGATTGCAGGGACTGTGGGGCAGGGATTGTCTTTGTACAGCCTAGCACGGTGGGGACTCTGAAGTGCTATCAGAATACAAACAACGTAAAATGACTTGCACGCACTCAAAACTTGGTTACATCATTCTAACTGAACCAAATTACACCTGTAAGCTGCAATTTTTCTGAACTGGGTAGAAATTTTTCTTTTGATGGTGCTTCCATTACCAAGAGCTTCTGATAACTTTGGATACGTTGGATAACTAAAATGCAAGGAGTGTGCTTACTCAAACTCTACCAGGTCCCTGCAGTCATCCAATTTTGCCATGCAAGTAATAGCATAGCAAATGACGGTGGCATAACTGTTGGGAATTCCTTTAGAAACTTCTCTTCCCTATTATGTGCTGATCTTCATATAAAGCTAAAACTCCAGATGTAGCCAGAGTGCAGTTAGACTAAGGCCTCTGTTGCTTGCTGGACCAGAAATGAAAGCTTTTCCAGACAGGAGGCATGATTTTTCTGGCTCATGCCTGAAAGTTGGAAGTCATTCTCATTTCCTGGAAATGAAAGAGAAACTGCTGAACTCCAGAGTATTTCAGCTGGAATTTCCCATTGAGTCCAAAAAGCTTTGAACTTGGAAAATACTGGAATGTTATTCAGAGTTATCTGGCTGGTGCTATGAGTTCATCACTGTACCGTGGGGAAGTAAACTTTAACCTCACTGTGCCTTCGTATAGCCCCAGGAATATGGGGATAATACTTGTCTTAGGAGTGTTCAGTTAATCCCTCCAAGATAGTGTTTCTAAAGAATTTTGAGACCCCCCAAGATGAATGGTGTTGGAGACATGCCAGATGTTTGTGGTGGTGTTGAGCTACAAAAACACTTCTCATTTAATATTAATGGGATTATTCCAAACAGCCCTATATGGCGGTTGAGGTTTTGGGAATGAGGCCAGACTTGCACGCTGCACTGAGCATGTTTAGGGAATCCTTTCAACTTTCTCCGACAAGGGCAGGTTCTCTTTTGGCTGCAGAAGCTTAGAGAGGCCAGAGGTGAGTGGGGCTAGGAGCTGGTGCTGGCCAATAGTTCTGAGCTGGAGGTCAGCCAGAGAGCTCAAGAAAGAGACTGTGTGGGCAGTAGGTTTTGGAAATCAGCTAAGAAGAGAGACTGAACTAGGAGGGTCTGAGGAGAAGAGCTCACTTGTGTGCACTCGCCTGTTGCTTGGTGGGTCTGCAACTCACAGGCAGGAAGCTTGTGGTCTCCCTTCCTTCCCCTTTAGACTTGTGCAGCAAGTTGACTATCCCACTGCTTTTAACGTTAGTCAGTTGGATTGGGCCTTTGAGTCCTTCCCCCACCAAAAGGCCCAGTCAGGCAGCCATTATGTTTTCATTTGCATCACAATCACGGAATCTTTTCACATCTGTTTGTAGTTAATGTGTGTTGGCTGGCTTGGCTGTGCACACCGTAGGGATACTGGTGAATTCAGAGTTTAGCTTTTGGATTTCTTGTGCATGAGAGACCCATTGATTAAAGGAGGCAGCTCCCCCATCTCAGATGTTGGAAAAGTGATGGGAACGGCTGAAGTACTGATCGGAATAATCATAGGAGACCTAAAATCCACATATTGTTATAATGTGAACTGGTGTTGGAAATGCTAGCAGAGGCTAACGGCCTTCCGCACAAGAACTCATCCACATCCCTTTTTGTTCTAGCTGGATCTGATCTGTCGGATAATGGAAGCTGTTTGGAGGAAATACAGTCTTCAGTCCTGCGTTCTCTGCTTGTAAGCAAGAGTTTTCCATTAATCTACAGCACGTTTTATAGAATGTGGCAAAATGGTTTTGCCAAGTCCACCTTGCCCTGAGTGGTTTTTGGTAGTATTTATATTGCTAACAGACTGAAAACCCAGCACCAGGTAGGCGACAGAGGACAGCTTCAACTAGGGGGGGTGGGGGGGAGTACATAAAGAAAAGCCTCCCTGAGCTCCCATTGGTTTGAGTCTGGGTTGTGGGTACTGAAAAATCAGGCCACTTACATCCCTACGCAGATACCTACGGATAGGAAGCGTCTAACTTTAGGTACTCGGAAAGTTTTCACTCCTTGTTTAATGACAGAGACTGGTAGGTATGCTGCCAGCAGGGGGGCTCCACACAGATGATGTATGACCACGTTTCAAATTGTTAACAAGAACTAGAATCCAGTAACTTTTACTCTTAAATAAACCAAGATGGTATCTCAGGACAGCGAATTCCTTCCGTTTAAAATGCGTTCACAGTGACTAAGCCATGAGGGGAGTTCGATGCCTTTGGCTGCTAACAGGCTGTTTTATTAAATGCAGGGACGAGCGAGGAAGCGCAGCAGAGTTTGCAGCTTTCCACATCATGAGTCGGATTCTAGAAGCTGCCAATGGAATGTGTATGCCCCTGCCTCCTGGTAAGCCCTGTGACACTGGGTCTCTACGGCTCATTGTTTTATTCCACCCTTGAGAATAAGAGCATCGCTTTGAATTTCTTCCAGACAAATAGCATTTGCAGTAAGTGCATGCTGTATTAACTTTGGCAGGCCTGACATGTATTCAGTACAGCTGTGTGAGGAAGAGCTCTCCATAAACACCTGCAGGGAAATAAAACAAACGTCAGTAGTTACAACAAAGATGGTAAATCATGTAGTTCTGGAAAAGTTTCACTTCCAAGCACCATTTCAATTCTGTGGAAAAGCATCACCCAGAGTTACGTGGGTTTTTTTCCCCCTTCCCCTTTTTAATGAATTTTTAGTTCAGAAAGTAGCTGGGTTGGACTTTCAGTTTCAAGGGCTACCAACGTAAACGACATCCAGTGGCAAAACCTTTTTTTTTTTCATGCAGCCCTGCTAATGTGTTTCAGCCCCGAACTTCCAGCTGTGAGGATGGAGTAGAGGCCCTGATCCTGCAGCTGCCCCCAGGGGTGAGCAGCTTGCACTAGCGAAGCCTACATTTCTGTGTCTGTGCGGTCCTTGAAGACTGCGGAGATTGAAAGGTTTCAGTTAGTGCCAGTTTTCAGAACAGTCACCAACTGTGACACGGTAACTGCTGTTGGACACTATGGCCGCAAACTTGAACCAGTAACATGAAGGCTCTGTATCTCATTACCAATTTTCTAAACTAACCCCTGAATCTACAATTTTAGATGCTGGACTGTTCATTAGATGCTTCATGTGCCGCTTTTGGGGGTAGCAATCAATTCTTCAGTCTGAAATACTTTAACAAAAATTTACTTGAGTAGAATGACTCTCTTGTTTTGCTTAGTCAGAAACTTTGGCCTGGAAATATTGTGACTTTGGCTTTTTAGGCTACTGGAGTACAACCTCATGTTAATGTGATCTTGATCTGTGGGGAAAGATGCTCATAAGCAACCCTTCCCCCCATTCAGATGAACGGATGTCTCAGTTGGGGACACAAGGAAGAAGGGAGAGAACAGATGGAAAAATGTTGACTTAATTTAAAATGAAGAGTGAGAATGCTACAAGGCACTTTAATGGTGCTATTTTTTCTGTTACTGATACAGGGACTATATAAAGGGACTCACACGGATAAATTAGAAAGGAGTTTGGCTCAAGAAATCCATGGGACAAAGGATGTAATGAAAATGAACCCGTTTTCCTTTTGATGGTGCTAGACTTCCATTACCAAGAGCTTCTGATAATCCCCCATACAATTTTCAAAGCACTTTCTTTCTTTTTAAATTTTAGGAAGAATTTCTTAACACTAACGTTTTACATTTTTGTAAATCACATGTTGTTGTTTAATTTGCCAAAGCAGTAAGGGGTTTGCAGACACCTGATGGATTTCATCTGGATTTTAATCCAGTTAAGAATGTTTTTTGCAGAAGCATTTGGCTTATCATCATACCGTTAGTTGTGAGACCAAAGTATGTGTGTAACCACATGCTGGGGGGATATATCTGAGTCTATTAGATCAGAAACATGAATCTCAAAACTCCCTCAGTATTGATGCCATTTTTGTGCTGGTTCATGCTATGCTGGAGCATGGATAGTAACCACATATAATGCATGTTGAGGTTTATTTCTTGATTAATTGAGGGGGGACTAAAAGACACATGCATAAGAAATTTTAAATGCAAACTAACAATTTATAATATTTAGCACTCTCTTTTGTGAATTAAAAATATTTTAAAATAAAATAACTACTTTATGGCATGTCTCCAGACTCCTCCGTTTCATTTCCTGTTCCTTGCAGGGTGCGTTAAGATAACGGGAACTCAGCAGTTTCATATCACAAGTAGAAAATCCTTTGGGGAAGAAGGGTTTTTACCGTATTGTAACATAGTATTAGTTTGAACTGATTGCACTAGCTTAATCTTCAAACGGATGTATTCAGCATCAGCTGTAACTTATTACTGTTGCAGAGAGTGGAGGTGTTTAAGTAACATGAAGACTATACATTTTTGTATGGCAAGTGCTGATAAACTCTTCCTCTCCTCCCACAATTTGCCAATAGAAATATATAAGTGTTAGTAAAGGAAGTATTGTTATCAACTAAGCTTTAGTGCTGTGGATGGCATGGCTGTAATTGAAGGCTTTGCACAAAACTGTTTGTATTTCTGTTGCACAAATAAGTGGTCCTTTCTTTGCAGGTTTTCATACTTTGCACATGGGGCTTGGCGTTAGATGTCTGCCTTTGCATACCCTGCTGCATTACATCGATAATGGGGTGTTACAGCTGACTGAGACTTTCGCTATAAAACTTTTGAAAGGTATGGTGGATTTAACAATAGACACTTCGATTACATTCCTTTGTAACAAGTCTGCTTTGGAAATGGATACCCTTTGTATATTTTGAAGGGACACCCGTGGATCTTTGCACAACTGGCTGCTTCTTTTTAAAAACGTTGGGTTTTTTTGCTCTTACAGAACATAGAGGAAAAGTACAAGGGCCGAAGGTTCAATTCTTCACTTAGAATTGAAAGTGATTGTTGAAAGCTATTCCTGTGGAGCTGCTTTGAAGTCGGTGTGGTTGCACAGCTGTTCCAGAGAACAGAATTGGGCATGAGCCTACATAACACTATCCCTGATGTGATAGAGAGTGAAATATCCATTGTGAGCATTTCAGCAGATCACCACATGGATCCCAGTCTCATTTTTAAACTAGGAAATTTACAGACACGTTAACATTAATGATTTTCATAGGATTTATCTATAGTTTAAAAAAAGACTCCTGCCCTCAAAATAACTGGATTAGCTTGTCTCAGCAGATTTCCTCAGATTTATACAACAGACAAAATGCTTTTGGTGCTGGCATTAGTGGAATGTCCAGAAATTCTGCACAAGTCAATAAAGTCTTTTTAAAAACAAAACCCCCAGGAGTTTGACAATCATGCTTTAAAGAACTTTTAAAATATGCTATTACGCCTCCAGAGTGGTTATTTTCATTAGGCTTTCTTGTAAGTAGGCTAAGAAACTCACTCCTGTTCTTTCAGCTATGTTTTTTGAATATTTTAAAAGAAGAAATAGTGTACAAAGCAGCATATGAAAATCATGTTTCGCACAATCACTTCTCTTATACGCCAGTCAATATGTTGTTGAATTATTGCCCAGATTTACAGCCAGATTATCTGACTTTGTGTTTCTTGGCATAGGACCAACTTTATGCAGTCATCATAAAGCCAACATCTTCATGAAACCAGTTTGTGGCTTTATAAACCATAGAATGACCACAACTATGTTAATTGCCCTTTAGCTCAAAGGGAGCAGTCAGCATAACTCAGTTTATCTGAATCAGTTATTGGAATATAGCAATAGAGTAGCACCTCAGAGTTACAAACATTTGGGGAATGGAGGCTGTTTGTAACTCTGAAATGTTCGTAACTCTGAACAAAACGTTATGGTCATCCGTTCAAAAGTTTACAACTGAACATTGACTTAATACAGCTTTGAAACTTTACTATGCGGAAGAAAAATGCTGCATTCCCTTTATTTTTTTTAATAGTTTACATTTAACGCTGTACTGTGCTGTATTTGCTTGCTTTTTTTCTCTGCTGCTGCCTGATTGTGTACTTCCAGTTCCAAATGAGGTGTGTGGTTGACTGGTCAGTTCGTAACTCTGCCGTTTGTAACTTTGAGGTTCTACTGTGCCACACTATAACCGAACTAAAGCAATTATGCTACAGTAATCAAACCTGTAACACAATACTTACCCAGTGGATAAAAGAAATTAGGTACAGATTTATACAGTACACCATATCTTATCTCCAGGGTTGTGAAACAATTACTATGCTTTTGGAAGGTGGTGCTTCAAATTCTAATTGTTCCCAATAGGTCTGAATAATTGCATTCAAATCTGTTATCTCAAAGGGTGAGGGGTGTTTGTGTGAGGGGTGTGTGTGTGTGTGTGTGTGTGTGTGTGTGTGTGTGTGTGTGTGTAATATAAGTTAATGGGTATTTTGCTATTGAGTTAATTTAAGAAACCATAGCCCTGAAGTCATGGTCAGTTATTTATTTCTCTCTCTAATTTGTAGATCTGGACAACACTGAGAAGAATGAAAAGCTAAAATTTAGTATCTTTACAAGGCTTCCTGAGGTAACTGCATGGGGTGCTTCTTAGGTTTTGGATCCAGTTGTTAAGTCTTGAGCTCAGATCAATTTCATAAGTCCCATGGCTTAACTGGGACTTAAATAGTGCATGCTGGTCCACTGAACAGGGATGAAGTTCACCTTGTGTATCTTCAAGGCCTTAGCTACATATACATTTTCTTTAAGTTCGCCAGTGATTGGGAGGGGGGCGATTATTACATTTAGGAAAGAGGGCTTTTTTAGCTCTTTTTATATTTAGTATTGGTGATCCATGTTAGCATTTCCCTTTAATTCATGGAGTTTCCTATTCCTGTCCAACTTCACTACTTGTTAAAAATTATATATTGTCTAGGGCAGTACAAGCTATTCCGATGTCATTTTGTAATGCATACTGTGGTTGGTAATTATACATGCAAAACCTATTTCAGTCTAAGTTCGTAGGTCTGGTTTTACCCAATTATTAACTGATGAGGTTTCTTACCACACTAGATTCTTGTTGTTACAGGAAGTAAAAAGAACTCTGGAGCTTGACTGCTTAGCTATCACCCTTTTTTAATTTTTATTTTTTTAGTAAAATCAAGCTGACACTCTTGTTTACCCTTGTGAGTAGGAAGGCAGAGAAAGGGAGACATGTTCCCAAAGTAGTAATTTCCAAGAGCTAGTAAGAAATTATTCTCTCTTGGAGCCTGTTACCTCTGCCTCTTAAAGTACTAGAGGAGTTCCTGTTGAAAAATGTGAGATGCAGTTTTCACCCTTTCCAGCTTAGTAAGAGACCAGAAAGGGAAGTTGAACCTAAGCCTCCCACAAGAGTAAGCAGGGTTTTATTGCTAGGAGATCAGCTAGCTCCAAACCATATTTAAGCTAGCGCACTAATCTCCTTCTGGAAGCTTTGCATTTCTGTTTAGTGATTTTCATGTAGCACTCTTGATTACCTAACCTACTCCATTGTCTACTGCCCAAATCCTGTAGGCCAGGGGTGGCCAACCTGCGCCTGAGAAGGAGCCAGAATTTACCAGTGTACATTGCCAAAGATGTACAGTAATACATCAGCTGCCCCACTCCAAGTGCCTCTCTTTTCCTCCCCGCACCTCCCGATTAGCTGTTTCGTGGCGTGCAGGAGGCTCGGGGCGGGAGGGGTGGAGTTGGGGGCAGGGCCCGTGGCAGAGCAAGGGGTTGAGCAGTGAGCATCCCCCGGCACATTAGAAAGTTGGCGCCTGTAGCTCCAGCCCCGGAATCGGTGCCTATACAAGGAGCCGCATATTAACTTCTGAAGAGCCGCATGTGGCTCCGGAGCCACAGGTTGGCCACCCCTGCTGTAGGCTATGTCTATATCCTGAATTGTAGATCACTGCCATACTGTCTTCCAAGGAATTCAGCACATTGTGAGTGCTACCAGAATACAAATAAATCCTATACATGTAGAGCGTCTGATGGATGTGATTAATATTGCTACACTTACAACAGCTCATGCAGTAGCATCTGAAAAGCATGTACACACCATGTCACCCCGTCCTTGACATAGAATCCAATCTTCTTTTGGGGAAGATCCCTGCAGTGTAGCAGCCTTGCCTCTGGTGAGGAGAACTTGATAGGGCATCTCCAGATCCCATCACTGATGCATCAGTAGTGATGACAGGAAAGAGAGAGGCTTACTCCTCACCTTACCCCTTCCACTCCAGTTGTTGCCTCTGCAGCACTTCTAGATCGCATTAACCCAGTGGGCAGAGAATTGAGCATGGATCCCCAGGTGGCAGTGGTGTGCTGTTTTACTGGCCCTGCCCAACGTGACCCTAGTTGCTAATTGTTAGTTTATCATAGAAATGTTGGGCTGGAAGGAACCTCAAGAGGCCATCAAGTCTCTACTCCCCATGCTGAGGCAGGATTAAGTCTTACCTGTTCTTAAAAACCTCCAGTGACAAGGAGGTTGTGGAATCCCTAGATAAACTATTCCAGCTCTTAACTATCCTTATAGTTAGATTTTCCCGAAAATCTTATCTGAATCTCCCGTGCGGCAAATTAAGTTAATTACTTCTTGTCTGACCTTTTGTGGACAAACAATTCATCACCATCCTCTTTATAACAACCTTTGAGATATTTGAAGACTGTTATTAGGTCCTCCTAATAACAGTTGGATGCACAGACCAGATCTTCACTCTATGAAACATAATAGAACAATGCTTTGAATGGCAACAGAAGCTCTACATAAACTTCATAGACTTTGAGAAGGTTTTTGATAGAATTCACAGGACCAGCCTATATAGCATTCTGTGGGCATATGGAATCCCACTCTGTATAATCAACATAATCAAAAGTTTTTATTTCAACTTATATGCAGTGTTGATCACAGTGAGCTCAATTTTGAAGTCAAAAGAGGAGTATGTCACAATTGCATGTTTGCAATCCTCTTCAACATTGCCATCGACTGGGTAATGCGGCATACAACAGAAGACATGCCAAAAGGCATTAAATGGACACTCTTCTCATCCCCTGCAGACCTGGACTTTGCAGATGGTGTTGCTCTCCTATCACATACCCAACACCGTATACAAGAAAAAACAGCTCAAATCAACGCATTCAGCCAGCAAACTAGACTGAAAATCAATCACAATAAGACAGATATTATGACCTTTAATATCACCTCACCATCACCAGTACAAATAGAGGATTATGTTCTCACCAATAAGAAACATTTACATACTTGGGCAGCACCATCAGCCAGGACAGTTGAACAAGCCAGGATATCCGGAACAAAATCAGTAAAGCCAGGAACACCTTCAGGAGCTTAAATAGAGTTAAAATACAACACCAAAACCAAACTCAAGATTTATCAGAGCTGCATACTTTCAACATTACTTTATAGTGCAGAATGCTGGGGAATGAGAAAGTATGACATGTCCAAACTGTCTTCATTCAATACAACCTGCCTCAGAAAAATCCTCCATATCTTTTTGGCCCTGAACAATCTCAAACCAAGATCTATTGACACAGTGCAGCCAAGAGGATATGAGCACCATCATTACCAAGAGACGTTGGAGATGGACTGGACATGTGCTTTGGATAGAAACTGATTCCATCACCAGAGCAGCATTAAGATGGACACCTGAAGGTAAGTGAAAACGAGGCCACCCGAAGACAACATGGTGAAGAGCTGTGGAAGCCAAGCTGAAAAACTTGGGGCACAGCTGGGGAACCATTGAAAGACTTGCCAGAAACAGACAGGAGTGGAGGAGCTTCGTCGCTGCCCTAAATGCCAGGAACATAATGGGAACATGATCATGATGATGATTAGGTCCTCCCTCAGCCCTCTCTTCTCCAGACTAAACATGCCCTATTCTTTCAACTTTTCCTCATAGGCTATGTTTTCTAAACCTCTTGTTTTTGTTGCTCTGCTTTGGACTCCTTCCAATTTGTTCTCATCTTTCTTAAAGTGTGGTGCCCACAACTGGACACAGTACTCCAGCTGAAGTCTCACCAGTATCTAGTAGAGTAGAATAGTTTATCCAGATAGACCCCTGCAAGACACTACTTGATATATCCTCCCAGTTTGACACTGAATCATTGATAACTACTTTTTGAGTACGATCTTTCAACCAGTTGTGCACTCACCTTATAGTAGTTTCATCTAGACCATATTTCCCTAGTTTGCTTACAAGAATGTCATGTGGGACAGTGTCAAAAGTCTTACTAGAGTCCAGATATACAATGTCTACTCCTTCCTCCATGTCCATTAGACTGGTTACCATGTCAAATTAGCTGGATTTGTCAAAAACAAATCATGCTAAACCAATGTTAGCTATCACCTTCTTATCCTCCAGGTTTGAACAAATTGATTTTATAGTTTTGTTCCAGTATCTTTCTGGGTATCAAAATTAGGCTGACTGGTCTGATTCTGTGGGACTTCCTTTCCACTCTTTTTAGAATTGGTACTATGCTTATCCTTCTCCAGCTTCTGGGACCTCACTTGTCCTTGAGTTCTCGAAGATAATCATTAATAATTCAGAGTCTACTTTGGGCTAGTTCCTTACATCCTCTAGGGTGAACTTCATCAGTCCTGCTGACTTGAATATGTGGACTGTTGTGTGTTTCCAATCACTGAAAGTACCAATAGAATTTTTCTGTAAAAAGTTTCTTTACTTGGCTGCATTTAAAAAAAAAAAGTGTCCAAGCTTTCTTTGTCTTCTGTGTTTTGTTCTAGGAATGGTTTAGTCAGCTGAGGCACGGCTCAGTGTGAAATCTATAATGAGCTGTTAGCCATTGGGCACTGTTGGGAAGGGGAATGGATTGATTCTAAGTATACTCTGACTCTGGTGCTGAGTCATTAAGTAGCGAGACCTATTGTGACAGAAACTGCCACGTAAGGGCAATAGACTCAGTATTGCATTGCATCTATTTTATGTTTGGTTTTTTGCTTAATAGGCAATTGGTCACAAGGTCAGTCAGCTGTGGAATCATCCTGTCAACTCTAATTTTATTGCAAGGAACTCCGTTAAACTTTTGCTTGATAAGCTTAGGAAAAGACAGGTAAGAGTTTGGTGGTGGCAATTGCTTGTTTTTTAATCTTTTAGCTTTGATAATCTTGAGCCCAATATATACTCTACCATTGGGGCTGTTAGCCACTCTTAACTCCGTATTTAAGTAGCTACTTTACACTTTTGTGATGTAATATAAAGTGTTTTTCCTTTACAGCATAACAGACCAGTGATGGATAGACTGTCTGTCCATGTAGAGTTTCTGCCACTTAACTACTTAGTTGATATGCTGGCAGAGGTAGAGGAGCAAGGTAACATTATTATTATTATTACTATTTTATTTATTATTCAGCCTGTTTATAACAGTAGTGCCTAAGGACCAAAGAGAAGTGGGTTCTTTCTGTACTTTGTTCCTTTAATGAGCTGTCTGTGTGCCCCTGGATGTGCACATAGGGTTTTATCCTGTCCCTATGGAAGACTGCGGCCAAACACCATTCATAGAATCATAGAATATCAGGGTTGGAAGGGACCTTAGGAGGTCATCTAGTCCAACCCCCTGCTCAAAGCAGGACCAATCCCCAATTTTTGCCCCAGATACCTAAACGGCCCCCTCAAGGATTGAACTCACAACCCCGGGTTTAGCAGGCCAATGCTCAAACCACTGAGGTGTCCCCCCCCCCCCCCATTGGTTTCCATAGGTGCAGGGTTAGGCCTGTAGCTCCCATGTCCAGTAATGGAAGCTGTGTGAGTGAAGAGAAATGGAGTTATGTGTGTAGAGCTGGAGTTCCCACCATGGCTGTGAACATCCTCAGCCCCTCAATGTGTTCCTGCCCCGATTTCTCTCAAAAGGGCACCAGTGGGTATAGTGGAAAGCCAGGGTGGTGTGGCTGAAGTAAAGCAAAGGAGTCAGGCCAGAATGACTTCTTCCTGTTTCAGGTATAACTGCAAGCTCAGTTATTATTTAAAGGCTAAGAGCTTTAAATAAAAATGAAGTGACAAACCCAATTGGGGCATTTGGGTTAGCAATGCATTATTAAAAACCACACATGCAAGCTTTGGTTTTAGAAGGGATGTATACAGAATGCCTGCCAGTCTCTCCATAGTAGTTACTGTGACGGGGCAAGGCCAGAGGGCTATAGGAAAGTGGTAAGGAACCAATATGTTAGCCCCAGGCTAAACAAATCCCTGATACCTTATGGCAGTTGCTCCAGGTTAATCAAGACACCTGGGGCCAATTAAGAACTTTCCAGAAGGCAGGGAGGTTGATTGGGACACCTGAAGCCAATCAAGGACTGGCTGGAACTAGTTAAAAGCCTCCCAGTTAGTCAGTGAGATGTCAGGAGCTGTGGAAGGAGGTTGTGTGTGAGGAGCTGGGAGCAAGAGGCACTAGGAGCTGAGAATAAGAGGGCGTACTGCTGGAAGATCCTGTGGTGAGGATAAAGAAGGTGTTGGGAGGAGTCCATGGGGAAGTAGCCCAGGGAGTTGTAGCTGTCGTGTAGTTGTTCCAGGAGGCACTCTAAACAGCTGCAATCCACAGGGCCCTGGGCTGGAACCCGGAGTAGAGGGTGGGCCCGGGTTCCCCCCCAAACTCCCAACTCCTGATCAGACACAGGAGGAGTTAACCTGGACTGTGGGTTCTACTAGAGGGGAAGATCTCTGAGGCAAGCAGAATCCGCCAATAAGCGCAGGACCCACCGAGGTAGAGGAGGAACTTTGTCACATTACCTACCTATGGGTATATTAACCTTTCCATAAGAATTACATGCATGTGTAATGGACTTCTTATCTTTCTGGTATCACTACTCTGTTTCCCCTTATTCAGCCAGTGGTGGGTAGTTTCTCCCTGACCAATGGGCAATTTGGGGTTTAGCTCTCTGGCCAAACCTCAATAAGAGTTCTCTCCTTTTGGGGGTAACCAAAACATTTAAAAACAACATGGTCCTAAATGGCCATCCATGGGCTAAATAGATTATTCACCTCCTCAGGTTGCAGCTTTCTGTTTATCTTCTTGTCAAGCTAAAATGCAATAATTTGCCTTCTCCAGGCTCAATCAAGAGCCCTTTCTCCACAGGCATCAGCTCTGGTTTTCGAGTTGATAGGAGACTTCCTCCCACTTTGTTGGAAGCTCCAACTTAGTACTTTGTTTAAAGAGTGGCACCAACACTGTGAGCCTTCAGCCTATACCAATTCTGTATTGTCCTAGAGTTTTTCCTTCTTTTCGCTGTCTCTTCAGGCCTCGAACCACTTACCTCTTTCCAGAGCGCCTACCTGTTCGTTGGCCCCTCCTTGGCTCACTGCTTCCATAGCTTTCTTAGTGAAAACCCTTCTCCACATCTCCCCACTTACTCCCTTGTAGGTCTCTCCCTTTCTGAGCCAGCTTTTTATATAGTTCTGGCATGTCTGTCACATGGTTCCCTTCTGGTGACATGATCCGTCTGGGAATCATAACCATCCTAAATCCCTGGCCATAAAGCGCTTAGGCCCAGATTTTTAAAGGTATTCAGGCATTTCTGCATTCAGTGTTGCAATGCCTAGCTGATTTAGGATCCTAAATATAATTTAAGGGATTTAGGCACTTAGGAGCCTAAATCCCATTGACTGTTTAATCTATCTTAAGGTTTTATACTGGTGCCCATCTGTATTGTCAACTGAGTGCCTCTAACATAAAATCAATAGCAAAGTCTTCAGTGCATCTTGTAGAGTTTCTGGGTCTTCCTCCCTGTGGGTTATGTTCTCTTTATGTCCCAATAAAAAGCAGACTGGTGCTGCCAGCTTTGAAAGGCGTCAGCCCACTCTGCTACAATCTGGAAAGCAGCCAAGGTTAAATGTTAATCAGATCCACAATTACTGAGATAGTTTTTCCCCTAAATTACATTGCTTGCAATTTCATGTAACAGTATTATAGAATGTGGCCCTGGTATGGTCAGTTTCATAAGTCCTCCCCCCTCAAGCAAAACTTCCATTGATTTCAGAGTTTTGCCTGTGTAAAATCTTCAGGATTTGACCCGGTGTCCTTAGATAAAAGTGGCTGACAGACTCAACCTTATGACCTGATATTATATTGATACAGACTTTAAAGGTTCTATGAGGTCTGTTTTTTAAAAAAAACCATAGAAGTCATAGAATCTCAGGGTTGGAAGGGACCTCAGGAGGTCATCTAGTCCAACCCCCTGCTCAAAGCAGGACCAAACCCAACTAAATCATCCCAGCCAGGGCTTTGTCAAGCCTGACCTTGAAAACCTCGAAGGAAGGAGATTCCACCACCTCCCTAGGTAACCCATTCCAGTTCTTCACCACCCTACTAGTGAAAAAGTTTTTCCTAATGTCCAATCTAAACCTCCCCCTCTGCAACTTGAGACCATTACTCCTTGTTCTGTCATCTTCTACCACTGAGAACAGTCTAGGTCCATCCTCTTTGTAACCCCCTTTCAGGTAGTTGAAAGCAGCTATCAAATCCCCCTTCACTCTTCTCTTCTGCAGGCTAAACAATCCCAGTTCCCTCAGTCTCTCCTCATAAGTCATGTGCTCCAGCCCCCTAATCATTTTTGTTGCCCTCCGCTGGATTCTTTCCAATTTATCCACATCCTTCTTGTAGTGTGGGGCCCAAAACTGGACACAGTACTCCAAATGAGGCCTCACCAGTGCCAAATAGAGGGGAATGATCACTTCCCTCGATCTGCTGGAAATGCCCCTACTTATACAACCCAAAATGCCATTAGCCTTCTTGGCAACAAGGGCACACTGTTGACTCATATTCAGCTTTTCGTCCACCGTAACCCCCAAGTCCTTTTCTGCAGAACTGCTGCCCAGCCATTCGGTCCCTAGTCTGTAGCAGTGCATGGGATTCTTCCGTCCTAAGTGCAGGACTCTGCACTTGTCCTTGTTGAACCTTCTCATATTTCTTTTGGCCCAATCCTCTAATTTGTCTAGGTCCCTCTGTATCCTATCTCTACCCTCCAGCGTATCAACCACTCCTCTCAGTTTAGTGTCATCTGCAAACTTGCTAAGGGTGCAGTCCACACCATCCTCCAGATCGTTAATGAAGATATTGAACAAAACCAGCCCCAGCACCGACCCGTGGGGCACTCCACTTGATACCGGCTGCCAACTAGACATGGAACCATTGATCACTACCCGTTGAGCCTGACCATCTAGCCAGTTTTCTATCCACCTTACCGTCCATTCATCCAGCCCATACTTCTTTAACTTGCTGGCAAGAACACTGTGGGAGACTGTATCAAAAGCTTTGCTAAAGTCAAGAAATAGCACATCCACTGCTTTCCCCTCATCCACAGAGCCGGTTATCTCATCATAGAAGGCAATTAGGTTAGTCAGGCATGACTTGCCCTTGGTGAATCCATGCTGACTGTTCCTGATCACTTTCCCCTCCTTTAAGTGGTTCAGAATTGATTCCTTGAGGACCTGTTCCACAATTTTTCCAGGGACTGAGGTGAGACTGACTGGCCTGTAGTTCCCCGGATCTTCCTTCTTCCCTTTTTTAAAGATGGGCACTACATTAGCTTTTTTCCAGTCATCCGGGACCTCCCCCGAGTGCCATGATTTTTCAAAGATAATGGCCAATGGCTCTGCAATCTCATCGGCCAACTCCTTTAGCACCCTCGGATGCAGTGCATCCGGCCCCATGGACTTGTGTTCGTCCAGCTTTTCTAAATAGTCCCGAACTACTTCTTTCTCCACAGAGGGCTGGTCACTTCCTCCCCATACTGTGCTGCGGAGTGCAGCTGTCTGGGAGCTGACCTTGTCTGTGAAGACAGAGGCAAAAAAAGCAGCTTTCTCCACATCCTTGGTCACTAGGTTCCCTCCCTCATTCAGCAAGGGGCCCACATTTTCCTTGACTTTCTTCTTGTTGCTAACATACCTGGAGAAACCCTTCTTGTTACTCCTAACATCTCCGGCTAGCTGCAACTCCAAGTGTGTTTTGGCCTTCCTGTTTTCACTCCTGCATGCCTGAGCAGTACTTTTATACTCCTCCCTGGTTATTTGTCCAATCTTCCACTTCTTGTAAGCTGCTTTTTTGTGTTTAAGACGAGCAAGAATTTCACTGTTAAGCCAAGCTGGTCGCCTGCCATATTTACTTTTCTTCCTACACATCGCGATGGTTTGTTCCTGCAACCTCAATGAGGATTCTTTAAAATACAGCCAGCTTTCCTCAACTCCTTTGCCCATCAACAGTAAGGCTCCCATTAACTTCAATGGACTCTGGATCAGACCACATCTTAGGCAAGTGCCCTAATCACCAGGCTGTAGAGTTACTCTTTCTCTCTCTGCCCAATGAATATTTAAATATTTATACCAAGTGGACTACCTCTCACAGGAGAGGTTGAGAGAGATCCACACCAGAATGCCCAATAGCCTAGTGATTGGGGCACTTACCTGGGCCCTACGCCCCCACCCCTTTCTCTCTGCATTTTTCTCCCCGCTTGCTTAGGTGGCTCCCCACTCAGCGTGCTGGATTCTGAGAATCTCTTTCTTTGGCATTGAACTCTTTCCATGTACTGTATGAGGAGCTGGGGCACCTTACTTGGGGCTGCGAATTCCAGTAGGCAGCAGCATGCCTAATAGTGAGGCATTATAATGTTTAAGAACCTTGGTTAATCAAGCTCTGGGTCCTTACAAGAAATATATTTCTCCTTATGAAAAAAAACCTAGGGGCCAAAACTTTTAAAAACAGAGGACTTGAAGTTCAGAGATGCTGAGCATCCAAGTGAAATCCATGAAAGCTGGGGAGAGGGGGCTTCACATCTATGAAAATACATTTTAATCCTAACGTTGGGTACCCCAGATTGAAAACATTGGTCATGGTGTCCTGGGGATTTAAAATATTGGTGCAGAAGAACATTCATTTTGTAAATGCTGATGTTCTCAATGTACTTTTCCAGATCTGAATCCATTTGAGGAAGAAGACGACATTGTGAATGCAAAATTTGTAGAGGAAACAGCACTGAAACACACCATGATGCTTTTAGGCCTGTAGTACTGCTAAAATATATTGGGTTACTTCAAAAAGCATGTCAGTCTTGCTATATATATCAACCTTTCAACAAGCATATTTGCAACTAAAATTCCAGGGTTTAATACATCTCAAAAATTGTGAATATTTAGAAAACAAATGTCATATTAATGGTTGCAACTGAAAACTAGGAGCCTTTAACTAGTAAAAGGCTGCCCAAAATAGTATATGCTCCACTCTACTCATGCATGTATTGAGGAGGGACTAGACTGAAATTGCAGACTTGCTAGTAAATACAAGGAAGTTGAAGGATTGGAGCTGGGGGCGGGAAATATACCTGATACAGACCCTGCTCTCCAGCTAACTGTTTTTATTATTCAGTTTTACACTGTGGAAGGTGTAGAAAGTTTCAGAATATGGTGGGAAGTTTCTTTAGAATTTTATTTTTATTCTAATACCACACTTACAGGCAAGACATCCTTAAAAAAGAACAGTCCAATTACATTGTGAAATAATGAGAAATTGGCAGCTGTTGTTGCACTGATGTATAAAGGATTTCTTTGAGATCGCGTAGTATAGGCTAAGGTAACAAATGCAGAGTAACTCTTTGTATATAATGTATTAATAAAGATGTATACATTCCTCATACAGACAGTACATCTCTTTACAGTACTGCCCCCAATCCTTTGGAGTTGGGTTTTAATATACACATTACAGAGAGAGCACATATAAGAACTTTTCCTGATGTTTATAATGTACTGTACAATACAGCAGAAGAAGAAAGATTCTTTGGAAACTTATCTTTACAGTGGCTTTGATGAATTGTATTTAATTCTGCCCCCTATGACTTTTAATGTTTTTAGATCAAGTATTAGATTTTTTTTAAATTGCTACAGATTTTTTCCCTTCAGTTCCCAGCTATATTTATACAGAACTGACCTAACCCATTTATTTTTTTAGTTGTGAGCTATAACAGCAATACATTTTTTTTAAAAAGTGTGCCAACGTTTCAGAAGTAGTAAACTAGAATGAATTTGATGTTACTTTTTTTCCTTTTAATTCCAGTATGTTCCTCAAGCTCTCTGTATAACTACCTGTTTTCCTTTCTCAGCATAGTTTCAAATAGGGGAGTATGTTCCCAAACTTGTGTACCTATTTCGTAGTGTTTAATGAGAGAGATTCAGCTCCCAGAAAGGGGGCCCTCTTACACTTTGCTCTTGCATACTGAGAAGTATTCGCCTGTTCTTCTCCTCTTGCTCCTTCTCAATAATGGGACTTGTTCCCTCTACTATGGTTGCCATCAGTGACAAAGGAGGATTAGCTTTCTCACTGGTCTGTAGTGAGAGAGGGGGCATTTTTTGATTTAAACAGACATGCCTGACAATTATCTTCAGTCCAAACTGCTCCCCATATTGATTTATTTGTATAATTAATAAGGACATAGTTCAATTATGTTAATATTAAAAAGAAAAGCTACACAATCTTCTCATTAATAAATGCTTATAAAGTACAAACAGGTACAATAAACAAGTTAAAAACCAATTTTGATTATTGTTCACTCCTCTTAACATTTCAAAACACAGCTATATTTTGCATACTGAACCTCCATTAGCAAGGAGAAAGTGCTGCAGGGACTATTTAACTATACTGTCTACTTTAAAAACATTTTGTTTACAGTGTGAATATTTTGGCAAACTGCTAGCAAACATTTAAAAATATTTACAATATTAAGAGCTCTTGTCTTTGCATATTCAGTTGCTACTACTGGACTGATGGTTTAGATGGAACAGGATCACTTGTTCAGATTTCAATTGGCTTTATAATAGGTTTTCTTATGTGTCTCATATTTGAACCAGGTTCACTTGGTTTGAAAGGAGCCAAAGCACCATAGGGACGTGGCAAAGGGAGAACATTTTCATCATCTGGGATGTATGCATTAGGGCGCTGCTCTGCTGTTGTATAGACACTATTTGGCGATGCATACTCTTCCTCTTCTGCAGCACGCTGTGAAGAAACACATTTTTAATCTGATACAACACTGACAGTCCATTTCACAATTCATGGTGAAGACAGTACTTAAAACTCCATTTACCACTTCTCAGCCATAGATCAAAGCATTTTACCAAGAATACTACTGTACTAATATCCCTATTTTTACAAACAAGGAAACTGAGGTACAAAATATTGAAGTGACTGTCAGAACATGGGGAAAACTGTTAATTCCAAAGCAGTTTTGTTGGGGAAGCCTTCCTTGGCCTCAAGGCAGCATATTCTTTAAATGGGTGCACTGTGCACTCTTCTCAATGTTCAGGCAGCTTTTGCCAGAGAGAGGTGGAAAGACCATGGCCTGCCTTCATCCAGCCCTTGGGGAGGCTAGTGCTGTCAGGAGTGCTGTTAATGCTCCCTACTGAAATTGTACTTTGCCCTTGCCTGGTGAGCCAGAGGTTGAAGGAACCTCATACAAACAGGACATCTTTTTATAATACTGCCCCTACTTAGTGTGAACTCTCCCCCTACAGACCACTGGTTGTCCCAATCAGGGCCGGCTCCCGGCACCTTTCCAAGCTGGTGCTTGGGGTGGCATCGAGAATGGGGCAGCAGTCTGAGTCCTGCGGCGGCAATTCGGCGACAGGTCCGCTGCCGTTCCCGCCGCGGTGGCAATTCAGCAGCAGGCTCGCCGCTCTTCCCGCCGCCGAATTGCTGCCGCGGGTCTTGGACTGCCGCCCCATTCTCGCCTGCCGTGGCGGCAATTCGGCGGCGACTGCTTGGGGCGGCAAAATTGTTAGAGCTGCCCCTGGTCCCAAGTGGTTTTAAGGAGGCAAGCTGCCCATTAAGGAACTTGCAACATTTTCCCATGTGCTCTTCCTGCCCACTGCCATCTAGCAATCTAATCTCCCTTTGTCTCTGCCAGTCTAGCATCTACAAGCTCCTAAGAAAAAAAAGGTTGGGTTAGTTTCTTCCTTTGCGCTATCATCCTGAAACTGAATCCTCAGTATATTATCTGAAAAGATCAGTGCTCCTCGATCTTGCCACTATCAAAACAATTAAAATGTTTAAACTGACATGTACAGTTTCCTTTTAGCACTAGACACCAGCTGACCAATTGGTGAATTTTCATTACATACAGTATGCAGGACTTCTGTTGTGACTCTCCACAAAGCAGCTTGGCAATAAGCTCTTCCACAAGCGTAGGTCAGTCTTGCCCTATTGTTCAAGAAAACTCCCCTCCACCAAACTATGGGGCAGGGGTGGGTAAACTGCGGCCTGCGCGCCACATCTGGCCTGCGGGACTGTCTTGTCCGGCCCCTGAGCTCCCAGCCGCGGAGGCTAAACCCCGGCCCCTTCCCCGCAGCCATGCTGCTGTGCGGGCAGCACTCTGGGCGGCAGGGCTGCATGCTCCTGTGGGGCAGCGAGTCAGTGTGTCTGGCTCCGGCCAGGCAGCGCGGCTGCCAGACAAGCTGCTCTGAGTGGCATGGTAAGGGAGCTGGGGCCTGGGGGTTGGATAAGGGGCAAAGGGTCCCAGGAGGCAGTCAGGGGACAGGGAGCAGGGGGCGGTTGGATGGGGCAGAGGTTCTGGGTGGGGGAGTGGTCGGGATGGGGAACGGGGAGGGGGGTTGAATAAGTGTGGGAGTCCCAGGGTGTGGATGGGGTTGGGGCAGTCAGGGGACAGGGAACAGGGGGGCTTGGATAGGGGGGAGGGTCCCGGGGGGGGCAGTTAGGGGACAAGGATCAGGGGGGTTGGATGGGTTGAGGGTTCTGAGGGGGGGGGCAGTCAGAGGACGGGAAGTGGGAGAGGGCGGATGGGGCGGGGCCAGGCTGTTTGGGGAGGCACAGGCTTCCCTACCCGGCCCTCCATACAGTTTTGCAACCCTGATGTGGCCCTCGAGACAAAACGTTTGCCCACCCCTGCTATGGGAGATGGCCAATAAGAAGCCACCCAGCAAAGCCCTTAAAAAAGTAAATAAACTGGAACAATGTGAATGAATCTCAAATTGTACCATATGACAAAAACCTACCTTCTCTCTGGCTTCAGCTGCAGCTTTATGCATCTCCTCATTGCGCAATACCTTCAACCACTCAATCTCTGTTTCTTTAGGAGGAGGGAGACCTTTCTCTATCCTTGATGAGACAGTCAGCAAAAATTGTTCTTTGTCCCTCATTTCCTGTTGCAGTTTAATGGTAATTGCTTGCTTCATGGATAACTCTGCAATAAGAGCCATCATCTTTTGGGTTTTATCTTTTATTTTCTTCTGTAGTTCATTCATCTGGAATCAATAACAGTAAACTTTAACCAGTTCTTCTCTTTACATACACACTTAAGAACCAATCTTGCTTTCAGGATCTGTATTTTCAGAGAATTAATGGAAAACTTTTTCATCAAAGCGGCATATAATAGGAAATACAGAACATCTATATGACTTTCTGGATGATGATATAGTGCTTTTATTTGTACAATACATATTAATCATTTTTAAAAGCCAGTAAAGTAAGATAAATATAATATGTGAGCTAATGCACATATTGTTTGTCTATTTTGTTTTCTGTTGAATTGGAAAGGAAAACTATCTCCATTAACCCTATTAGTTATCACTTTCAATGTTAGTACTGCTAAGCCATATCATGTTATTTTGGCCTAGTCTTTAAAAAATGTGTTCACATTTGTGTGTGCACAAATAACTAGCCGCTTATTTATGAATTTGCATGCACATTGTATTCAGTTACACATGCATTTAAAAGTCTAATATTTATTTGTTGTTTACACATTTGCAAATACAATATACAGAAGTGTGTGGGGCAGAAAAATTATTGGAAAAGTTTTCACATAAGGTACCCATGAAATCCCCCCAAAATGTGAGTGTCCTGCTGATGAGCCAAGAAAATAATGTATAATTTTTGTGAAACTGTCATTGTCCCAAGAGAGCATAAAATATAGGCTAGGGGTTCGGTACTGGATAGAGGAAAAGTTCACCTTAACTGTCTGTCTTATTTTTTAAAGCATGGTTCTGCATTTAAAAATAAATGTCACATTCCTAGTCACCAAGTCTGCTCCTTGTGTACATTCAGAGCCATACGAGCTCACTTTCAGTAGAGAACTTTGTACTCACTGTTTTACTCCTGTTGGCACAGCAGAACCAACCCAGATGAAATCCTGGCCCCACTGAAGTCAATAGCAAAACTCTTTAACTTCATAGTGCAGGATTTCATCCTGGGCACTGTTCCATATTGTGCACAGTAAACAGCATTGTACACCAAATTGTATTCACTCATGCCTGCATGAGCCCCACGAAGGCAACTGGAGGTATAATATCGAGACAATGGGGTTGTATAAAGGTAACATTTCTGCAAGTCAGTTAGGCTCTTACTGGTGATGATGCACAAGAACAAACCCCAACTTGACTCCCAGCAGGCATGATAGTTAGAAACAGCATCTGTTCACTTTTAAGTGACCATATGTGACAGAAAATTACTGAAAGAGGAAAAAAATCAATGCCATTTTTATCTACGATATCCTTTTCTACAGTCACTCCTCAGAGTAGAACCACACTTTAAACAAACATAGGTTAGCGCAGCCATGTTAAATTTCCCTGTAGAAAACAACTTAAACATGTTTGTTGCTGTAATGGTCATGTTCTTATTTATCTGGATCTGTTCAAACCTGGAAAGAATACAAGGCTGGGCCAGATTTTCTTCATTCACTTCAGTTTTCTTCTGTCTTTGGTTGTCTCTTTTCACCTCACTTATTATCAGTGTCTCTGTTCTGACACTGCTTTTTCTTTAACAAACCTCTTAAGTTGGCTTTTCTTTTCTAAGAGGCTCCTTTATCTTTTCAAAATACAGTATTAGCTCTATGAGGCAGGCAGAAATAAATGTGATAAACATAAGAAAAATTTCTGTTTTGAGAATTTTCTTTAATGCAAGGGTGTGTGGTTATCTCAGCCTGTGTGTGTAAGAAAAACCTGCCAGCTGCCTCAATGTATCTCCGTTCAGATTGCAGGAGTATGGAGCCTGCCTGTGTTTTTCCTATTATTGAGCAGGTCCACATAGTTGTTGGAAACTATCGGTTGGAGCATTCATTCAAAAAGGAGACTACCTTCAACATTTTGCTTAGCTATTAAGCTCCCAACCTCCGAAATAATTCATTGTACACATAAATAAAAGGTAAAGAAAACTATCACAGCACAGCTTTCAGAGATTTCAAGTAAATACACGGTATTTCACTTGTTTACAACTATAGCTATGTCATCTGTAGACAGCTATATGCAGCAACTGTAAATAGTTGCCTGTAATGTCCCATGAATTAGTGTAAGTACAGTAAAAGTTTGTATAAAAGTCATCCTAGTTCTCACTTCCACAAATAAAATACGTCAGCAGTTTTAGTTACATACTGGATGCTGGGTAACAAAGAGTTTGATCTGATACTTACCCGTTTTGCTAATATCAGAGTGTCTTCCTTCCCATTCTCTGTCTTGGTACGGAGTCTATCTGTTAGCCGGGAAACTTGCTCATAAATAAAGTCCTTCTCTAACAATTTCTCCTCCTTTTGTACCAGCTGTATTTCTAACTATAATGAGAACAAACCCATACACAATGGTGAATGAGTAGGAGTAAGATCTGCTCACAATCACTTTGCAATAGATACATTTTTACAGACTTGACAGCTTTTTCAAATTGTGTAAATAAATAATAACAGCATAAATAACCACTTCAAAATGAATCCTTTCCTGAATGACCAAGACTACAACTCTAACACTAACTCCAAGTCTCAGTACAGAGCTTATTTAGTTTCTGTATTACTGCTTTTATTTAAAGCAAAAGGAACTTTCTAGCTTCTCGTGGCTGTAGAGAGAAACCTGAAAAATGTAAGTCCTAAAGTCTCAAAACCCAGAGAGCAAATAAAAAGAATGCAAAATATACATTTTAATAAAAAAGTCTCATGCTTTTTAAGCCACTTTTTTTTTTTTACTGGAGACCTGATTTAGGATTTAGGTTGTTTGGAGTTGGCCATACTGGCCACGTGGGCTCATGCTGGGTTCTGACCTGTCTGTGCTCCTATGCAGAGCTGCTCCTCACAGCTTTCATGGACAGCTGTGTGCTGTGCTGCAGCGCCCACAAGCCCAGCTCAAAGATTTTTCAACTCTTCATGTAGAAGTTTTATAAAAAATACAATAAAAGACTGTTTGCATTTTCTAGGGCAGTGGTTCTCAATTTATTTACCATTGTGGGCGGCATATGCAGCTCTCTCTGTTATATGTGGCCTGCATCCACACAATATATATACTATCTGTATGGCCCTGATGATGTCACATGGGCCGCAGGTTGAGAACCACAGTTCTAGGGTAATCCAGCCATGTATTGTGATAAATTCTGTTGTCAGCCATGCTATGTTACCTCTTCAATCTTTCTGAACAGTTCAGGTAGTGATGGGTCCTTCCCTTCCAGGGTTCGCTTTCTGTTCTTCCCCTCAGGATCAGCGAAGTGTTTCTCCAGACTTTTAATTCTGTCCTTGCACTGAGAATACTACCAAACAAGAAAACAGAACTGTCAGGTTTGTGGTGGTTTGAAACAACTAGTTTGGTGAGTAAATAAAAAAGTCATTATTGTTACATGATAAATGAACTAGCCAATCACAGATGAGAAATATTAAATGGTCTGATCTCATGAATTACACTGATGTCCTTAGTGATGCTTTGGTCCAATTGTGGCTGATTTATATACTAAGAACCCTACTGAAGTTAATGATGGGGTATAGGATAGATTGGGAGGGCACAATTAGCCTTATTTGTGTTTTATCACAGATTAACACAGGCCACCCGAACTGCTATTCACGTTTCAAACCCATCTTCAAACACTTGTTCATCTGAGGCCTTCCTCACACACAACAAAGTGACCTGGGATTTTTCTATTGGTAAAACATGCCTCTGGAATGTCAGTGTTCATGACACCAGCCATTTGAGTGACGAGACACTCCTGCACCTCTAGTGTACTCAGCAGGAGGATTGGAAAAAGGCTGCCTCCTTTGACACCACATCCAGCTAGCTGTGGGGTTGGAGGAACGGAGAATTTTCCTGCTTGGAGTGGCTGGGGGATCGATAACAGATCCCTTGAGCACACAGAGGATGGAATGAGGGCAGAAGGGGAGGGTGCTGTGGGATTACTAGAGTGAGAATTTTCTTTAGGAGAGGACACCATAGCTCTCCAGGCAAACTCTGGATCGATGGAAACTCTCGTCCCTTCACCAGAAAGTGGGGATTTAATTTCCCTCTTTATCCCCAGACCATTTTTCGAATCATGCGAATACACCATATTTTCAGTGTGTTAGTCACTCTGTACCCAGCAGATGAGGACTAGCTCAGCAGCCCTGTGTCTGAGACCAACTACCTTGTTCTCCATTGCCTGTCCCAGGAGTGGGAATAGGGACTAGTCATAGACAATACAAAATACAACAAAGGAAGTATATGTGCCACTGCTGAGGCCAAGGATTCACAGCCATGTTGCTGAGACCATCCCTCTTCTTCGGGCCCCTGTTGTCTGCTACTGGCACCTGTATTACACAGAGCAGAGAGGGAAAATGCCTCAGAGTCTGTACTTGTAGAAACCCAGTAACAGAAATTACCCAGAAAGCAAAGAGGCAAAACCAAAAGTTGAATAGCAGAAATAAAAATGAGACACCGACGCTAGTGATGTTGCTATCAGCGCTTACAAGTTGTACAGCAATTCACATCTTCAGCTCCTTGAACATTGTCGAGCTCCTGTCCAAGAGGTATAACACAGACTCCGACTTCTCATGTCTTTGGCTTAGCTTTCCCCACTCAATAAATTACACACACATATGCAAAGAAACAAAACTCTATAAACTCACCAAGCTATTGCTCCTAAAGGCTGGACAGAGCCACTGTGAGCTCAATTTTTGAATATTGGAAGGCATTCATAGCCTATGGTAATTGGAGGCAATAAAAGTAGCTATCTGAAACACAGGCCAGGACAAGTGACACAGGCTGAGGCTGGGGGGAGGAAGGCGGTGTTGACAGGGGACACAGGACAGCGACCATGGACAAAGAGGGGACCGGCAGCAGGGACATATGATTAGGGCACCGGAGTAAAGCCCAGCAGAAGGTAGAGTTCAGTGTAGGGGAAAAGCTGAAAGAAGTAGGAAGGAATCTGGCACTGGTGTCTGTGGGAGCAGAGACGGGAGCTGAGGAGACTGCCCAAACTGATTTCTGTGGGATTATGAGAGGAGGATGCTGGGGAGAATACATCCCTCATACAAATTCAGAGACAATAGGCAGATGGTGACATGACAATTTTTGTGTGCATTTTGTGCACACTTCAGGTTAACTTTTCCATCTGGCAGGCACATGTAAATGGTTGGGGGTGGGGGGTGGTGGTCCTGATGAGAGATTGAAAAAAAGAAGATCACAGACAAAAAAAGACACATGATTAATTTTTGTAAATCTCATAATTTTTAAGCCAATCTCTTGATTCTTTTGAGTCTACCTCCTGATGTTTGAACTTGCAGGACTGGCAATACAGTGTTAGTCCATTTTTGCAACATGACATATTTGGTATATCTACAGTAATCTATCATGGATTAATCTGTTGGGATATTAATCTTTCAGCACTAACATAAACATGATTGAAATAATTAGGTCTAAAGACAATCCATATACTCTCAGGTGAAAAATTACTAGGGAGATAGCTGTCTTTGGCTCTTGCAGCCACAATGATTTACCATAAATGAAGAAATATTTAGGCCTCACCACAGGAATAGGTTCACTAGTGGTTCAGTGCTGGCCAGGTGTTTTTTGATGTGTAGAAATGCAAACACAGATCTGTGAGAGCTGATAGATGTGATGCCATGATGATTCCAAGTATCAGGGGATAGCTGTGTTAGTCTGTATCCACAAAAATAACGAGGCATCCGGTGGCACCTTAAAGACTAACACATTTATTTGGGCATAAGCTTTCATGGGTAAAAAACCCACTTCTTCAGATGCATAAATCTGTTAGTCTTTAAAGTGCCACCAGACTCCTTGTTGTTTTTTTGCTACGATAATGGAAAGTCACCAGAACATTCAGTGTAAGCACTTTTTTCTTGCTAAAAGGCATCCATCTCTTCCTGCTCCAAGAAGTAGCATCACAGAAAAGAACCTTAAAAAGGCTTGAAAACTTTTAAAAAAGGGAACTAGCCATTAGACAAACAAGTCAAAATGTAAGATTGCTGTCCCTCCATTTGTCCAATCATGTTTTGGTTTCAAACATGCGTCACTTGGGTTGGACCACAGGGGGATTGAGAAATATTTTTGATGATAGTTAACTAGAAACACGAGCACAACAATACACTGAGTTTTGAAAAAAAGAATAATTTAAAAACAAGTCTATGATAAATAACAGGATGTTGCTACAGTGCCAGTTGTATTTCACATCTGGATCTCAATCCTGTAAACCTACTTATCTGCGCAATCCTTATTGATATTGATGAGACTAGTCATGTGAATAGGGACTGCTCACTCAAGTAAGAGTTTGGAGGATTGGGTCTCTACTCTATAAATGATGTTTTTGTCAGAGGACACACCTACCAACTCAGAACAGACACATTTGGAAAGTTTCACACTAAATTTAAATATAGATTTACGGGTGTTTCTGAAGTGCAAACATTCCAGATTCTTAATTATGCATTTAAATGTAATGAGAAAAAGGTTTTATAATGTATTCAAAATAAAAATAATAAACAGCTTAAATAGTATCAATGCAAAGTTCATTTTCACAAGTGAAAGAGAATACATATAACTATATATGAAGTTACTCAACCCAAGGGTACAAAAAATAAATGGCATGCATGTAAATAACCTTGCTAATGTATTTGCATAACTGTTTGACAGGAACAGATTTACATCAAGTCCAGAGATTCAAATTCAGCAACCCACCCCAAAATTCTGAGTTTGGATTCCAGGTTATAGTTTTCATCCATATCTAGGAGATACAACAAAACAATTAGAATGTGTCTCACCAGAGACAGTGCCTATTGCCAATCTCAGATGAGGAGTGTTGACTTCGGAAGAGCTAATTGGGACATCAGAAAGTGGCAGAAGTAATGAGAGAGTTGGATCAACTGGCCTACAGTAAGAACAATATGGGGGAATGACCTCTTGCTTTTAAAATTCTGATGACTCATTATTTGCCATTCGTCACTGGAACAATCTCCCACTTGGGAAAATTTCTGAAACGTACCCTGTCAATATTATCCCCACTATGCTTCACTGCTTTCTGAATTTATGCTCATTTTATTACTTGACAAGCTAAAACAAAAACAAAAAACAGCAATAGTCTCCCTTTACATAAACCTTTATGCTTGATAAGAATCATCATGAAGAAGAAGCTACAGGATGTTTACAATTTCTGCTACAGTATCAACCCAAAGTTTCATGACTGACTTTGCTTCAGTTCGGGAAACAACACCTCTGTGTTTTGCCACTGCACTTCTCTGACTGACTCACCATATCATTTCGAATCTCAGCTGAAAAATCTTTATTCCCTCTGGCTCATTTCCATAGTTTCGCACTCCTTCTATTCATTATGTAACTCAATTAATTACAGTACCCCTATAAAGTTCTTTGGGGTATAGTTTTATGAAAGACACTATGCAAAACTGTATTCTCTTAGCTGTACATGCAATTTCCCTAAAAGAGCAGAGGTAATCGAATACTGCAGTGCTATCTTACGATGAGTCACAATCTCTAGTCTATGCAACTACTAGCAGCACTGATGCACCATAAATTACAATTCTGTACAGAAGCAAACAGAATATGTATGGAAAAGATTACATCTGGAGATAAGGTCAGAAGTAAATGAGCCATTTCAGAAAGCAAAGGAAGAATGTTCACAACAATGCTGAACTCTACAGCTTGTTAATTGTTCAGTGTCATTTTGTAATGAGAGCTAAAGCTCTCACTGTTTTTTGTATGGGGAACATGTACATGGATTATATCATAGTAGGCAGCATAGTCTTCAGAGTAGGTTTAAGGTCAAGTATTTTCAGTGAATTGAGCTACTATTTTGCAAAGTGGAAAGGCTGAAAAAAGACACAGCCAATACATTTGTGACTAATTTCAGACAGTGTCTGTTTTTACATGATGCCTTATGCTATCCTGCAGTTTAACCATGCTAATGTTTAAAGGAAATTTTTCTTATTTTAGGCCCCAACCACTTCAGCAAGTGTGTAAGTTTAATTGTGTGAGTTGACTGAAGTCAATAGGACTACTAACTTTCTTAAAGTTACGTACATGCTTAAGTGCTTTACTGGATTGGTACCTTAATGTTTTGTCAGTTGGTGTCAACCATATTGTTCATAGAATCCTAGAATCCTAGAATCTCAGGGTTGGAAGGGACCTCAGGAGGTCATCTAGTCCAACCCCCTGCTCAAAGCAGGACCAACCCCCACTAGATCAGGACCAACCCCAACTGTTCACACTGTAGCTTTTCATATGGAATTAACTTAAATCCCCACAATTGTGATTTAATTTCTTTTATCAGAACACAGAGTAGTACAAACTGAAATAATTTATGTATTTTAAAAAATGAAAATAAAACCTACCCCTTCCAAAAATTAGTTCTCTAATTCCACCTACCTGAATCTGAAGTACCACCAGATCTGCATCCAAGGCATTCTTCATTGGTAACATTTTCAGGGACAACTCAATCCTTCTCTTTTTCTCAGCTAGTTTCAGCTTCAGAAATCTGATCTTTTCATCCATGACTTGCATCTCAATATCTCCATTTCTACTCATCATCTCCTGAATGTTTATTTTTTCATAGAAAATACATACTTCCTCCTCTCGCTCTATGAGCAAAACACCACTGCAATAGACCCAAAATGAAAAGTTAAAGTCAGGTTTTAAAATTTTCCATTCACATTCAATGTTAGTTCCATTCAAGAATGCAAGTGGCAGATTTTAGCACTAGCAACCGTCTCTGAAAATGTGCACGGATTTCACAAAATCCTTATTTAATCATTTATGGTATTATTAACCAATGACAAAAAAGTTCATATCTGTGAGAATTAGTGGACATAGAACTGTAAACATAACCTATGTGCTGGTCTCCCAGCATACTTTTTTGACAATTCTATTGCCTTCCATGGAAGTTATTTAAAGAACGGATTATCCTGGTCAGTGATATTCATCTCTTGTGCCTCCTCATACCACATTTGTGCACTTACACACAAACAGGGCAGGATGATATTAAGCTCTCAGGGGATTCAACAGCCAATACAGTTGTTATTATAGATATTATTCTGTGGATTGTACAACGTAACCAATGAAGAAATGCCAAAGAACTATATATCGTAATGCACAGCTTTCTCACCCTCAGTGCAGATATTGCTGTTCTAGTGAGGCCAAATTTCAGGTATCTAGCATAGGTTAGAAGGTTTCCTCATTTTTAAAATATTGTTGATACAAGGAAACAAACAAAAATAACTTTGGCTAATGTTCCAGGACTATTTTCCATTTCAAAATTTAAACATAAAACTATGGCCAGTTTATATTTATAGGCAAAATCCGGAACACCTGGTCAAAAAGGGACCCTTCCTAGCCGGGTGAAAATGAGTAAGTGAGTGAGGGTGGGGGACAGCGAACGACAAAGGGGGGGGGATAGAGTGAGCAGGGTAGGGCCTCAGAGAAAGGGCGGGGCATGGGTGTTCGGTTTTGTGTGTTTAGAAAGTCGGCAACCCTATATATAACAATAAACTGGACACCAGAACTAGTTCCTATGAAGAAATTGTGTCTTTCATCAATTGCTGGTTACCATTTTAAATAAGTGAAATGTCATGGAAGTGACGCAAGGTGTTTATGTGTCAAATTACCCTATTTCTTACCTCTCATTTCGACGCAGAACAGCCCTTTCATATTTTTTGCGTAGCTGCACCATTTCCTCTTCAATGTGGGTGAGCATATTGGTGAGTCTGTCGACATCCAGTAACTGTTGTTCTCTCTTTTCCTTCATCTCTTGCAGAGTTGCAATAATTTTGCAGACATCACTTTGGATGCTGTCTTTGATTGCAATATTATTTGAATGCTTCAGAAGGTTTTTCTGCAGTTTTCTTTAATAAAAGCAACAGAGAAAAGGGAAAGGTTTTTGTAATTTCAATTCAGTTAATATAATAGTACTTGGCCTTTATCCTCAGTTATACAAAAGCTCTTTACACCTCTCTGGCAGTACACAGGAGCATTAAAAGGGGTGGAAACAACCCTCTGAGAATGCTCCTTATGCAGAGGGCCTCCCAACTCTGTATAGAACTGGATAAGGGCTCTACAATTCTTTCATTCCCAACCCCTCAGAATAAGAGGTGTGTCAGGCATATAGAAGGGCTATGCACTATGGCTATTCTCTGCCTGCCAGGGTGCCGCAGGAGATAAAGTCATAGGAAATAACACCGGTGCAACATTTTCTAAATGTACATAAAGTGCAACTCTATCTCTATTTAAATAATAATACTGAAATAATATCTTGCACTGTTCTAGTGCCTTTAATTCAAAGATCTCCAAGTGTTTTACAAACATGAATCATTCCTTACCTCACTCTCATGAGGGAGAAAAGTATTAACATCCCCATTTTACAGATAAGTAAACTGATGTAAAGAGAGGTTGAATGGCTAAAGTAAGATCAAATAGTGAATCAGAGGCAGAATGAGAATAAAAACTAGAACTCATGATTCCCAGAGACCTGTATTCTCTAATCACTGGATGATGCTCCCTCACTGATAAGTTGGATTTCAGTTGCCACATGATCCATTCTTCAAAATTGCTAATAAGATGGTATTTAGAATTACTTTACTCCATCTGGAGTGAGTATCATTGCTAGTTTAAATACCTATTTATCTCTGCTATAAAGAAATTAATCTTAACGGACACAAGAGGCTTTACAGGAGGAAGTGTGATCTCATGGTTAGGTCTCCTGGATTCTATTCTTGACTTTGCCATTGAGTAGCTCCATGACATAGGATGTCACTAAGCCTTTCTGTCTTAGTTTCCCCTCATCTAAGAAGGGATAATAAGACTTCTCTGCTTCACAAGGTGTTATGAGATTTATTTAGATATTTGTAAAGAAAACAGATAGATGCTGTTACAGAAGTATAAAGTATTATTAAATATTTTATGGATGAACTATTTGCTTGGCGTACACATTCAATACATCTGTTCCCTAAACTGCGCAGACTGCAGCAGGCCAATGACAGTATGGTATTAAAATCTGTTTCCCATGCAAAGACCAAGGGCTGGTCTACACTAAACCCCCCTGTCGAACTAAGATACACAACTTCAGCTACGTTAATAACCCAGCTGTATGGAGTTGCAAATACAAGAAGAGCACCACAATTCACAAATGGAAGAGTTGATCTCCACAGTTCACAGTGAGTGTAGACTCCCTGAATGGGCTCTTGAGATCCTGCCTCCTGCCTACACACAATGGAATCACACCAGCATCTGGGGCTCCCTGTGACTGAGGAAGATGGGGCAACTTTTGCCTCAGAATGAACAAGTCCCACTTTACAACACCATCCATTGATAAATAATGTTATCCTAAGCCTTCAGAGGTTGAAGGAATCCAGGACTGTTACTCAAAGGAAATATTTACTTTGATACTCACCTTTCTTTAACTATAGCATTGCTCCTTAAAATTTCCATCTCATTCTCTAGCATTTTTACCCTCTCTTTGATTTCAGTTGTTTTCTGGCGAGCAGTCTGCACCAGGTTTACACATTTGTTTCTCTCATTTCGAATAAGGTCATACATTTTAGCAAATCCTTTGAGTCTGGAAAAATGCAAGTATTTAAGGAAATGGTTATTATAATGCTTATACATAAATAATTCAAATGGGTTATTGCTTTAGAAAAAGTGTTATTTCATCTAGCGTATTTTTATAATTCTCTTACTGCCTTTGGATTGCTTTCTTCTTCTTCTTATGTTCCCTTATTTCAAGTTCCTTTGTTTTTATATCTTTAATAATGTTGTGGAGCCTTACCTGAAACATAAATAGCATTGAACATTTTTGACAGTTCAAAGAAATTCCAAATATGAAGTTGAGTTGAAGAAACTTGTTTATGTCATTTTAAATGACACAGGACAGTTACCAAAACTTAATTTTCATAGATAAGAAGGAAGCAGTGAGGAAAATTATTCTAAAGACTCATATTTTGTTCTAACTACAGTAACATCAGAGATGTCTTTTAGTCTTTTGAATACTAGTGGAAGAGTAACCATGAAGGACAAAAAAGAGGGATAATAACCTTCCTTTCAAAGATTGCTAACAATTTCAGGGAACACTATTGACTTACATAAAGTCATTCAACAACATTAACTATTATTACTGTAGTTAAGATAATAGTTTGATGCTGCATCTTAAAATGTATCAGTCTTTCTTTGAGAAAGCATACAGCTTGCAAAGTGTTGATTGACGCCTAAGAGTTGCTGAATATCCTCTATTCCTACTAGCGTCAACGAGAGTTGAGGTATACAACACCTTTCAGGGGAAGCTGAATACCCTGCAGGTTTGGTTAATAATGAGAATATTGTAAATCATTGGACAAAATTAATCCTTTCATTGAGGTCAGTAGGGGTGTACTAAGACTGAACATGCCCCATTTGCTCTTATCCAAATTAGGTCTTTAACTCCCATTTCAGCAGGATTCCTGATACTGCATCATTACAGGTCTACCTGTGAGGAAGCAAGGAGGCAAAAGAGCTCTGTATCCTTTAGCTATTTAGTGCCCTAATTCCCTCAATCTTTTTGCCTCTCTTTGTCTGAGCATGGAGTTACTTCCATCTCTCAGCATTCTTTCTTTTCCTTGAAGTTACCTTGGGCCATATTCTTAAAGGCAGTTAGTCACTCGAAGATGCAGATAGGCACCCAGTGGGATTTTCTAAAGCACCTTGGCACCTAAATTTCCTTCACCTTCTTTTCAGAAAAAGGATGAGAAATAAGAGAAAGCAAAGCAGCAACGAAGACAGCACAAGAAAGAACTATAGGAAGGAGGTGGAGAAAGAAAGTCTATTGCTCTCTCTCTCCCATTTCTCATGAGACTTGGCAAGGGCAACCAGTTCGCAACTCTTAAGGCTTGAGGCCTGCTCTTTCCATCCCTCAGCCTATCATTTCCTTTATGATGTGATTATCTGGCAGAGACATGTCTGAAGTTGAGGCCTGGACTTCTGTCAGGAAGAAAATTGCAGTTCTCTAGCTTCTTTACTCTGGGTTTGTATTGGTCCCTACTCTTTCTTGGCTTTCAAACAATCATGGACGATTGCTTGGAAAGGTAAATTTCTAGGTTCTTCATTAGAGCCCTGGATCTTCTGAACTTAGTTATTTCCAGAACTGTAACCGCCCGAGTTTATTAACCTACAAGGTGCCCTGCAAGGCCTTTCTTTCCTTCCTTGCCCATGATGAGATGGGAGTTGGGTGGACTGGCTGGATGTAGTGTGGGACTCTGGGCATTTTGTGTGTGGTGCAGGCCCGCTGACAGCAATTCCAGGCCCATCCTCAGCAGGGTGCAGGGCCTGGGGTGGAAGTGATGAATCCGTCACTTCTGGGACCGACCTGTCATTTCCGGGACCGACCATGCTGGCCAATCACGCCAGCCCGCAGGGCCCCCCAAAGTGCAGGGCCTGGAGTGGTCGCCATCCCACGCATGGTTAGGAGTCCTGTTGCTCACCTGGGCGATTTAAAAGGGCCCTGGGCTCCCGGCCGCCACTACCATGGCAGCGGTGGCGGCCAGGGACGCCTGGGCCCTTTTAAATCACCCGGGCCTCCAGGCAATTGCCCCATTTGTCTGCCCCCCACCCCTGTCGGCAGGTCTGGTGTGGTGCATTAAGTGGTTATATTTATGCTTTTACTGGGTTATTTTGATCTGATCTGGGGAAACTGATGTATCTGTTTATTTAAAGTATTTTTAAAAGATTGTCAAGGGTGCCAAGATCACTGGACAGGCACTCTTATATACTTTGCAAAAATCCAACTAGATAAATAGATTTTGGCCTCCCTGGTTGTTTCTATGAACAGAAGTTAATATTTGGCATGAATTATGCAACATCATAGCATATATGCAATGTCACAGTGTCAGTAAATTGCAGACAGCAACCCAATGCACAGTAAGAAGGAAGTGACTGCAAAGAGTTACAAAGGGATCTCACAAAACTGGGTGAATAGGCAACAACATGGCAGATGAAATTCAGTGTTGATAAATTGGAAAACATAATCCCAACTATACATATAAAATGACGGGGTCTAAATTAGCTGTTACCACTCAAGAAAGAGATCTTGGAGTCATTGTGGATAGTTCTCTGAAAACATCCATTCAATGTGCGCTGCAGTCTAAAAAGCTAACCAAATGTTGTGAATCATTAGGAAAGGGATAGATACTAAGACAGAAAATATCATATTGTCTCTATATAAATCCATGGTATGCCCACATCTTGAATATTGTGGGCAAATCTGGTCACCTCACCTCAAAAAAGATATTGGAATTGGAAAAGGTACAGAAAAGGGTATGGTTAGGGGTATGGAACAGCTTCCATATGAGGAGAGATTAAGAAGATGGGGACTGTTCAGCTTGGAAAAGAGATGTCTAAGGAGAGATATGACTGAGGTCTATAAAATCGTGACTGGTGTGGAGAAAGTAAAAAAGGAAGTGTTATTTACTCCTTCTCATAACACAAGAACTAGGGGCCACCAAATGAAATTAATAGGCAGCAGGTTTAAAAAGAACAAAAGGAAGTATTTCTTCACACAACGCATACTCAACCTGTGGAACCCGGTGCCAGAGGATGTTGTGACGGCCAAGACTATAACAGGGTTCAAAAAAGAACTAAATAAGTTAACAGAGGATAGGTCCATCAATGGCTATTAGCCAGGATGGGCAGGGATGCAAAACTATGCTCTGAAGTGTCTGTAGCCTCGCTTTGCCAGAAGCTGGGAATGGGCAACATGGGATGGATCACTTGATGATTATCTGTTCTGTTTATTCCTTCTGAAGCATCTGGCATTGGCCACTATTGGAAGAAAGGATACTGGGCTAGATGGACCATGGGTCTGACCCAGTATGGTTGTTCTTATGTTCTGTTCTAGTTTGCTCTTTTATACCAGAAGTAACATCAGGAATTACATTCTACAATATGTCAGGATAATTTGGACTGTCTCCTGCGTTTGGAATGAAGGACAATCCTAGTCTTCTTTGGATACTCATGTCTTTGTGGAGTATGATATGCAACTTCTGTGATCTGAATTTCTAGACTGAGGTATCTAGATTCTGTCCCATTATTTTATAGCTTGTTCTTGTTTTGAAGGCCATTTGTGACATCTGAAATCAGGTGGCATCACATTGCATTGTGGCATGATGACATTTTGATGTACTGTTATTACACTGTATCATAAAGTGACAATGAAACAACATAATGTCATGATATAAACCTCCTGAATTCTCAAGGGACGTGGGAGCAGGAGATTATGCTGACTGATCATTTTATTGATAAGTAAATCAATTGCCTAGCAATTTTAGGGCTTCTTACTCCTGTTAGCCTTGAAGAAGCCAAAACAAATAATAGAGTGAGCTGTAAATACTCCATCTTGTTCATCATCATCAGAATTGTTTAGTAACTCAGATATTATAACGAAGCCTAGACTGATTAGAAATTAAGTTCCAATTAAATTACATCTATGTAATTCCACTAAAAATATTTGTGCTGCAACGTTTCACTGGGGTATAATTTGGAGACAATGGGATAACACATGTAACCTAATATACTCAAGAATAGTTTTCCAGTGAGATGTACCATAAGTTTTTACCTGTGCTTTTAAGGAGTCCTTAGATTTCTGTTCCCTCTCATCAGCCTTGACCTGAGTCAGGCGTGCAAGACGGGCTAACTCATCTCTGCAGCGTTCCTGATCCTTAAAAAGCTGATCTTCTTCAGCAATACACTGTTCTAACATATGGGCCTCAACATCTGTTGTTATTTTCTAAAATAAAACCAAACTTCACTTTAATATTAATTATTTATGAACTGTAGTATCAATGCTGGTACACCCAAAATCTGAAATGTTCTTTTTGCTTATATCTTCAAAGTCCGTGTAAGGGTTTTGGTCTACACGGGTATTAAAAAAAAAATCACTACTAGCAGAAAAGCAACAATAATACACCAAAATGCTCTGTCAGAGTAGAACATTTCTGGCCTATCCACCGTTAGATTATTGAGCATGAAAATAAGAAAGCCAGAACATGCAGCAGCCTGAACAACCAAGCTTGTCAAAACATCGTAAAATGCCCATAATAAACAGTGATGTTAATGAATTCTGGGACTGGCATAAAAAGAAAGAATCCTATGTGGACAAGGGGAGGGCATCGTGATGAAAAACACCATCTATCACTTCTAGTGAGATCATCATCATAGTGCTTAGCACACCAATACTTTCAGACAGAACCAGCAACCGAGGTATTATAAGACAGCCACCTAGATTTTCCCAGAATGCACTAATAATGTTGACAGTGTGGCAGTTGATGGCAAGCACATACAATTTACATGATTGTGGAGGGGGGAAAATCTATATTGTGGACATGCTGAACTGTGTTTGCTTTAATAAGGTCACGGCACCATATCCAAAGCCAATTACACCCACCACAGTTCCAGCTATAGTGTAGATAGGACCCTATAATGGAGAAAACATTTTAATTAGGAAGCATATTTCTCTCTCATACTTCCAATAGGTGACCAATTAAAGTGAGAGCAAAAATGTTTTAAAAATATGATGAATACTTTGACAATGTTTTAAAATAAAACAGATTCCATTGCACATTATCTCACTGGACATCTACAACTAGAAACGCTTGGCAAATTTTCTGCAAACAGCCCTTTTATCTTCTAGTTTGAAAGCTAGTTGCTGTAGTAAGAAATATAAAGAAGGAGAGCTGTTCACCTCCTGGGCCAGATTTCTCTTATTAATTTCAACTTCTTTTTGAAGTTCTTTTCTTCTTTCCACCAAGGTTCCATCATCTTTAGGGATAGCATCTACCTACAAAGACAAATCAAGCAAGCAAAATGATGGGAGAGAAGGATATGAAAAGACAAACATAGATAATATCTTTCAAGCAGCTTGTTAGATTGTAAGCTCTTTGCGACAGGAACCATCTTTTAGTTCTGTCTTTGTACAATGCCTACCCCAATGGGGTCCTGATCCATCACCATAGCTCCTCAACACTATGGTAATACAAATAATAAATAACTAATAGCATTAAACGTAATTTTCTCAAATTTTCACTGGAAAAAGTTAGCCATAAATCCTAAACTTCACAACAACATACCTGGGTTAGTACTGCCATTCCTGAGAGTCAGTGTTTCACTGCAGCATAAAGCATGGTGCTATTCTGATAAGTGACTGTAAAAATATCGCTTTCTAGCTTCATAGATAGTTTTTTGAGTGAAATCCTGTCCACATTGAAGACAATGGGAATGTTGCCATTGACTTAATAGGGTCAGTATTTAACCCTTATGTATAATGAGTCATACCTGCTGCTTTTAGTGATTTTAATGCAATTTTAGGGCTTCTTACTCCTGTTAGCCTTGAAGAAGCCAAAACAAATAATAGAGTGAGCTGTAAATACTCCATCTTGTTCATCATCATCAGAATTGTTTAGTAACTCAGATATTATAACGAAGCCTAGACTGATTAGAAATTAAGTTCCAATTAAATTACATCTATGTAATTCCACTAAAAATATTTGTGCTGCAACGTTTCACTGGGGTATAATTTGGAGACAATGGGATAACACAGGTCCACAGAGGAACTAATGTGTCTTGAAGAACCTCTGTTAGTAGTAGTATGTGAGAGGGACAGCTTGCGTCGACTTTGCAATGCTGGCAGTTAGAAATAGTATTTTTTTCACTTGCAAACTGAGTATACTGGATCTGGAAGTCACATTGCCAAAATAAATACCGAACCCCCAAGATGGCATTTTCAAAGTACAATCAGATATTAAGATTCAAAATTCTATACACTAACACAGATTATAAATAATATTTTGCACTTACACAGCACTCTTCATTTGTGATTCTGAAATAGTATTACAAAAGTGAATATTATCTCCATTTTATGGATGGGAAAACTAAAACACAGTAAAATGAAGGCCAAAATTTTCAAATGTGGTATCTGATTTTGGTATCCTTAGTTTTTGGGTGCCCAATTTGAGACAACTTTAGTCTGATTTTCAGATTTGTTGAGCACCCACAATTCCAATTCAATTCAAAGGGAGTTGAAAAATCAGGCTCAAGGGGTCTCAAGTTGGAGACCCAAAAACAGAGGTACCCACAACCCCACTTTTGAAAATCTGACCAAAGTGACTTGCCCACGTTCACATGATTTGATGTTTTTTTAAAGCTCATGATATTTGGGGATTTGACATGATTTTTGAGCTGTTGAGAGGGTCTTACTCATAGTTTTTGATCTCTTGAGGTTGGCAATATTGCTTTAATCACCTTTGCGCACTCCTGATCCTGGGCTGGAGAAGCCCCCAGGATATGTGAGACAGCCCTCAGGGCCTGTCTACATTACAGCAGTATCTTGGGGCTGGCCTGCAGGCCATGCTGTCCAGAATCTCAACAGGGCTGTGTTCTGTGGCTCCCTCCCCTGGCACACGGTCTATGCTAGAGCTTGAAAGAGGGTTCTTGGGAGGCATCCTTATGGCTGACTTCCACAGTGCCTGCTGCAACTGAACTTTCAGAGCAACTTTATGCTGCTTGAGCCTTGTTACCTGTTATAAAGGGGAAGGAGCAGGGGTGAGAACTGGATATGGTGAATTTTAACTCTGAATGTCCCTGATTTTTGTCAGTTTGAGTTTGACATTGAACCTTAGCGGCCAGTTATAGTTCTTTCTTCAGCAAAATTTGTTTACAGCAACACAGAAGAGGTTCCATTTCCTTGGACTTACTAAGAGGCAGCTGGTTAATGCCTTATCATCACTGGAGGGACACTCATCAGCCCATTAAGCAATATTTCAAATAAGCTGATTCTGGAACTTGTGTCTTGCATAATCCTTGACTGGAAAACAACAACAACTTTGTGTGCATTTTTTCCCACTTGGATTGTGTCATGGGGTGAGTAATAAGCAGTGAGATGAATTCAGAAGGAAATTCCTTTTTTGTTTTTGCAATGGTGAGTGGGATAGAGGAATTAAAATTATTAAGTAATAGTTACAGCTTTATAAATTTAAACAGCACTTTTTAAACATATAGTAAACATTTTCTGTCCCAAAGAGCTTACAACCACCATGCAAAATTGTAATGAAATTGTACCAGGCCTGGCATATCTGCTCACTAGCCTTTTACTAAGATGATATTTTACTATCCTGTCAAAAATAATTACTTGCCAAGGGGGAATTACACTTTTGAACAACGGGTTTACAATCTTCAACAGACAAGAAAAACAAAGCCAACACAAGGCACAGAACATTAGTTCAGGAAATGGAGAGTTGGGGAACAACTAGTGAGGAGAGGATTAGGAGGATTCCTGGGAGCAGTGGAATTCCTTAAGGAAGGATTTGAAGGAGGAGAAGAAGGGTGTTTGGTAGACAAGGCATAGGGTGACCAGACAGCAAATGTGAAAAATCGGGACAGGGCGTTGGGAGTAATAGGAGCCTATATAAGAAAAAGACCCAAAAATCGGGACATCTGGTCACCCTAACAAGGCAAATTAAACTGTTCTTATTATAAGGGGCAGAGTGACAGAAGGCATGAGTGTGAAAAGAAGACAAAGAAAGCCATGTGGACAGAGGATTGGGGAAATGCAGGAAGAGGGTGGAAATAAATAGACATGTAATTGGAGTGGGAATAAAGGAAACACAGAGGAGAGTACTTTATTCATAATACCAAACATCAAATGATACCAATTCCCTGGAATCAGGTTAAAACAAAGAAAGAAAGAATCTGATTTACTGTAACATACAAGAAACCTGCACAATATAAAGAGAAGTGTGTTTTAGTGATTTAAGTAAAGAACTGGGAGCCATGTAATCCTGGGTTCTAGTCATGTCTGTCACTCATTTTTTCTGTGGCCTTCAGCAAACCACTCAGTTATTTTGCCCTCTCATAAGTGGGGATAACAATACTTATAGCATCTCACAGGTGGCATGCCTTTAAACCCCCGACTCAGTTTGCTAAGCCTCCATCCTCCTAAAACCCACCTCTTCAAACAGCCTACAAATCCCATTTACTCCTCAGCGAAGATTAAAATAAAATGGTGGCACTACCAGATATGTGTAATCGTCTGGTGTTTGTTCACACTGCATCATATTGCTCCTTAACCTTTCCCTGTATTGCACTTGTATGTTGTCTATCTAGTTAGTAAGGTCCTGCGGGTAAAGGGACTATATTTTTTTCATGGCTATAAAGTGCCTTGCATGTTGTGGGTGCTGTGCAGATAACAAATACTCACATACACATATACAGCCAAACAGATGTAGTACTTATGAGAGCTATAAATGCAAGAACTCTGAATACAAATGTTAGCAACACCCTGTATTCTGTACATAGACATTTAAAATGTTGTCTTATTTTTATTTCTGTGCAACCATTTAAAAAATATTTCTTAATTTGATTTTCTATAGCAATATTTTTAATTCTTGTCATCAGTGTTTTGCATACAGACCTCTAATGTGAGCCTCTCATGCAGTAATTTAATTTGCTCCAAGGAATCATAAGCGATTTTCAATTGCATTTCCATCTTTTTTAAATTTCTCAAATCTCTATCTTTCTCTCTTTGTTTATAAATCAGATTATCATGCTGCTTTTGCTTCTCCAAGAGACAGTTACGTAAACCAATTTCCAGAACAGCCCTACATAGATATATAGAATATTTCAGAAAGATAAATCCTGTCCAGTAGATGTATGCAAACAAACATGACCACTTTACATTGAGTTTGGAAAAGCATTATGGTAGCTGAGCAGCAAAATAAAATAGAAAAAACTGTTCTGTCACAAATTAATGGCCATTCTCCTAAAACATAATGGGTGAAATCCTGACTCCATTGATGCCAATGGCAACACTCTCATGCTTTGTTTCAACAATGCTAAAAAATTATTCATACTATAAGAGAGAAATTATTTCTATTTCTTAAAGTGATAATTAAAATATATTGTTAATATCTAAGGGAGTCTAAATTTTGCTCATTTGTATATTTCCATGTATCAGTTCCTCCACCCTTCTTTAATGCTTGACACAAACAGAAAGGGCAGAAAGATTACTGCTAAAGGTAAGGCTATTATTACAGGTATACGTCCTTCCCCACAAAGAAAGGAGAAACTTGAAGCTGGCAAGAGTCAGGCATAATAGCTCCTAGATCTGAGATTTGAAGCATTATAGCAGTTTATATTGATCACCAGATGTGGAGAGGCTGGGATTTATAAGGGAGTCTAAAGGAGCTGGATGCCCAAATCCAGTTAGATTTCAATGGAACATGGGTGCCTAGCACCCTTATTATGCTCCTTTGAAAATCCCTGGGCTAGGTTCTGTGATCTGTTAAATTCATTTTGCATTGCTTACTCATGTAAATCACCCGGAGAAATCCCCTCGGGAATTCTCCCTGTGTAGAGGAAATCCACTGTTCCCAGCTCTCATGATGTTATTGCAGTTCTCATGATTTCTGGTGTTCTTCTTTAAGTCACAGCTCTCAGAGCCCAGTGATTATATGAGAACCTCAGCATTCACTTAAAAACAATAAGTAGGCTTCTAGCCCTCCTGGTTAAAGAGAAATGCTTGAAAGCATGATCAGCACGAACCTTAAGGGGTCAGAAACCAGAAAGCAAATAAAAAAATCCCAAATGTACTATTTTTAAATAACATCATGATTTGGGGAGGCATGACTCAAGACGTTTGAACACTTCTGGTTGGTGATACTGGGGATCTCTGGCTGTTGTAAAGCTGGTAGAGGTGTCTTTGCTCCCCCACCCCCCGTGCCAGCTTTGCCACCTGCTGTTGCCGCCTCTTCCACCAAAGCTGTGCTGCCCAGCGTACGTTGGGAGGGAGGATGTCAGGGGTCAGGAGGAGGTGAGTCAGGTGGTGACCATGTCAGCGGAGGTGAATTGATGGGAGGAGGTGTGGAAGAGCAAGGCTCTGCTATACCCAATTATTTGCTGGAGGCAGGTCTTCTGCAAGCAGTGTAACTTAAAGCTGCCCCTCCCTACTGGAGTGGGACACAGAAGAATCAGGGAGCCACAAATGGGCCTTTGTTAGCACCCCTCTCCACTGAAACCAATCTTTGCTCAGGCACAGTGGAAGATTGAGTCATCAGCCTCAGTTTTGTGGGTTCTCATTTAGGGCCTGATCCAATGTCCACTGAATCAATGAGCTGTTCCATGCAGTTCAGTGGGCTTTGGATCAGGCCCTTACTGCATTTCTCTCTTGTATGATAACATCAAGTTTTGATCACCAACGTAACTCAATAAACAGAAATTATATAAATCCATGGTGAAATTAGGGTAAAGTTAAATAGTGTGATGTTATGAAGTCAAGAATAAAACTATTTAAAGCAGGGGTGGCCAACCTATGGGTCTAGAGCCATATGCGGCTCCTTGTATAGGCACCGACCCCAGGGATGGAGCTACAGGCGCCAACTTTCCAATGTGCCGGGGGGTGCTCACTCCTCAACCCCTGGCTCTGCCACAGGCCCTGCCCCTCCCCTGAGCCTGCCATGCCCTCGCTCCTTCCCCTCCCCCGCCGATCCTCCTGTACACCACGAAACAGCTGATCGGGAGGTGCAGGGAAGGAGGGGAAGACTCTGATCGGTGGGACTGCTGGTGGCCAGGAAGCGCTGAGAGCAGGGTGGGGGAGCTGATGGGAGGGGCTGCTGATGTATTACTGTGGCTCTTTGGTAATGTACATTGGTAAATTCTGGCTCCTTTTCAGGCTCAGGTAGGCCACCCCTGATTTAAAGCAATAAACAAGAAAAGAATAATTCATTCAGAATAGATGAGTGCTCACTCATACCATTTCTGACTATATAGCTCATGCCTTCTATCTAACCTGTCTGCAAGGGATGTTGCTTCATTTTCTTTGTTCATTTCTAGTAACTTTGTCAAATGGTTGAATTCTCGCTCTTTGCTTTCAAGCAAAGCTCGTTTTCCATCCAATTCCTTCATTACATCTTCCTTTTCTTCCAAAACTTCTTCACTCTTTTTTTCCATTTTTTTAAGGGCATCATTTAACTCCCGAACATGGTCAATGAGAATATTTTTCTTCTTCTCTGCATCTCTGAGAACACATTTTAAAACAGTATAATATCACATCTGTAAAAATGGATCCAGCTCTATAAATATAGACCAAAGACCAAATTCTGTCATTCCTGCTGCAGTGAGTTGAAGCAGAACTATTGCTCAGCATCCCTTCTACTACAACTGTTCTGTTGGCCTGGACAGGAGTCCTCATGGCTATGGGGATAGTATTCTGAAGTGTATTTTGCTGCTCCGCTGAACTAGGGCATCATGTACCCTTAGCTAGCTAATACTTGTTGGAGACAGCATGACAAGTGACTGGAGTATTGACTTCAGATCATTTGATCTTGATGACTTGTTACAGTGGGCAGTTCTCCCTTTTGGGCTCTATCCATTCTCTTCTTTCACTTAAGCACCAGCACAGCACAAGTTAGAGTTTAGGTTCAAATGTGTATTTTTGCAATAAGCCATTCCCAAATCGATAGCTATGCCACAGTACAGTTTGACAATATGCATGTGAAATCAGATTTTGTACAAAGAAATTAGATAACTGGACACACAAAAATAGGTAAAGAAGAAAGAAAAAGAAAGGGGATGTACAGTTTTTTAAATTAAATAATTGAGCAGAGGCAAAGAATTATTTACAAAAATGTAACATCAGAAAAATAATTAATGGTAGAGAATGCAGTCAGGAGCTAGAATAAACTTCAGTGTAATATAATAGGTTAATAAGGTACAAAGAATGCTAACTTAGGACAGCAATTTGGCCACTAGGTGTTTTAAGAAAAGGTAGCCAAATTGCAATTGGTTTCATTTCACAGAAGTATGCTTTTCCTTGACCAGTATATTCCATGCTTTACTGTACCAATTAGCCAATGTAGAAACAGAGAAACTTGCCACTGGCTGCAAAAAGAAGTCTGTAAGGAATCAGGAGGAAAACATAACAGATGATGAGTGGATATTATGTACCCCATTTAAAGCATTAGACCAAATAATTTGTATAGGAAGACTAGGATCAGAGCACTGTAACTAAATACTTTCTCCCAGAAAATCTGGATGCTAGGGTAATTTCACAACATGATCCTCAGCTGGTGAAAACTGACGTAGTTCTATTGTAGCCAATGGTGCTATGCTAATGTTCAGCAGCTAAGGACTGGCATGTGTTTAAAAGTGCTAGGTGCTAGATTACACCATCAACTTAGATCTTTAGTATTGTTCCACATTTGAAAAAAAATCTGTGGGATATCAGGTAAGATCTGTGTAGTATCTGATATCAACCATCTTAATATGCAGTATCAACAGATGTTTTAATGGTTTGTGACCACAGGTTATTCCAAAACCCTTTTTATTGTTGTTTTCAAGTCTAAAATATGTTTCCCTGCTGATGCTATACCTTTTGACACAGTTTCATGGATATTGCTCATTAAGTAGATTATGGACACACTGTATCTGCATTGATCAGAATTTTGTATCAAGAATTTAAACTTTGTTATTTGTCTCTATACCGAGATATTACTGAGAAAACAAATAATAAAAATAAAATGAAAAGATTGTAGTCAGGTAGATTTAAAAACATACAATGTTTTGCGTTTTATCTTGTCCATATCTTTTCCAAGCTGGACAGGAATAGCATGTAGGCGGACTAGCTCATCCTAGTAATAAAACAAAAATGTTAGACCAACAGGCTCTATATTTCACGTAATTTCAGAGAACTAACATTTTCTTTGAACTACTAATATGATCCAGAACAGAAATGTGTGTTTTTCAGTAACATGAGTTTGTCCCAAAAAAGAACACAGCTGCTATTTTTATTACTGACTAGTGCAGGGGTAGGCAACCTATGGGACGTGTGCCGAAGGCAGCATGCAAGCTGATTTTCAGTGGCACTCATACTGCCTGGGTCCTGGTCACTAGTCTGGGGGGCTCTGCATTTTAATTTAATTTTAAATGAAGCTTCTTAATCATTTTAAAACCCTTATTTACTTTACATACAACAATAGTTTAGTTATATATTAAACACTTATAGAAAGAGACCTTCTAAAACATTAAAATGTATTACTGGCATGCGAAACCTTAAATTCGAGTGAATAAATGAAGACTCGGCACACCACTTCTGAAAGGTTGCCGATCCCTGGGCTAGTGTAACAGATATGCAAAATTATATTTGAAAAACTCACAAATAATGTACATATGCTATAAATATATAGGCCTAGATTTTCAGTGTCAATGAGCACCAGAAAATCTAGCTCCAATTCTTAGGGCAAATCTGTGCTGACCAGGGTCCCAGAATAGGTGCAGAGCTCAAAGAAAGCCACAAAACACTCTAAAAATGACATAAAATACCTTTTCTATACATACAAATTTCACATTGTTAAGGTCCAATATTTCAAGATCTGACAGGTCTGGAAGGAAGTGCTGTGTGTCCTTCTGAAAGACTGGAAGCCCTGCTTTTCCAATGCTATTAAGCTCCTATTTCCAGCCATCCTAGTTCATGAAATATCTGACCTCAAACCTTTCCCCGATCCATGTCTTCTGAATTTTACCTATCTTAGGTCTCAAGCTTCTGTGTGTGTGTGTGTGTGTGTGTGTATTTATTGAAAGTTACTGATTTCATTTTCATATTTTCCTAATGGAAAAATCAAAAAGTTTCAGCAAAATTGAAAATTTCCTGTAGAAAATTTTGCAGAAACTATATTTTCCATCAAAAAGGATTGACTGAAAATTCCTGACCTGCTCTAATTATAACTCTCAGAATACTGTGTTCTGCCTTTTCCATTAATATCTATTTACCTGAAATTAGTCTAAGAGTTCTGACCATTATAAAAGCTACTTGCTGTCAGTACTATGCCTATAATTTCCAGACGGCTTCTTGTGGGAATGGTATAGCAGCATGATACATGGTAATGTTGCATTTTGTTGTGTCATGCCTTCTGATGACAGCAGAAGTATTCAGAATATTCAATGTGTTTCCCTGAGTGTGCGCATGCACACACACACTTATATACGCATTCTCATATTACTTTTAACTCATCCTGCTGCTCAAGAAGTTCCTCTACTTCTTTCTGTTCTCTTAACATCAGCCTTTGCTTGGATGTCACATCTTCCTTCAATGTTTTAATTTCCATTCTCCTTTGGATTGTTTCTTTACGGAGTTCTTCACAGTTTTCTTTCAACACTTTCGTTTTCTTTTCTGTCTCCTTTAAAAATAAAGTCAAAGATCAGGTATCTCAAATTTGTATTGGTTTTGGGAGAAAGTGCATTTCTTGCTTACAATTGTTTAAAAACATTGTATTGTTTGATTAATAATTTATGGATTTTCATTAGAGAAGTGCACCTTTTCTTTAAAAGACTGAGAAGCCTGAATGGACTATGGTATTTTTGCATATTCACATGAGTTTAATTTCTCTATGTCACGATTACAAAAACTCCTAGAATTCTTTGGTTCCATCATATTTCTACCAGCTTTCCTTTTCTATTTTGTTGTAAGTTAAATTTAAATTTTAAAATAAATATAACTCTTAAAGATAATTTCTCATATACATACAAACTGCCTTAGGTCTTCCTATTGTTCTGATGATTTATTTATTTTATAAGGCTTGGCTTGATAGCCCATAAGACCTCTATTCACCCACAGAACAGGTTCAAACAAGCAGCAACACTAACTACCCTTTGATCATCATGTCTCAACTCTGACATGGAAGGACAACCCTGTTAGTGAGAGCAGAAGTTCAATTTCCATGTCTGTCCAGACTTTGGCCTTTGTGCCAATAGTCAATTTAACATCAACTGTAATGCTCATTTCAGAAAGGCCCCTGTATAGCCAGTAGATGCTAAATTTTGGCCACTACCAACCTGGGCTAGATTCAAAGTGGCAAACTAAAAGTAAAAGCATAGAAAATTCCAGTAAAAACTATTACAATCCTTCAACTGCTTCTGTGGGTTACTATATCGTGCTCCCTGTCAGTGCCCGGCTCAGGCCGGGGAAACTAATGATCCAACCAGCGGACCAAATTCGGTGATGAATCCTGGTTATGTGTCACCTGCATCACGTTGCGCATACGATAAGAAGAACAGACGCTCCAATAATCTGCAGTGCCAGGAACTTCTAAATCAATAGATCTGCTGCTCTAAACCTGGTCAGCCAGCTGGAACCAGAAGGAACCATCTGCAATGTTCATCTGGATTTTTCACCAGGAAAAGCTGCACAGCCCACTATCCCAAATACTGATCTTGAATTTGTAGTCTTTCACATAACAATTAATAATTGTAACAAAAGGTGAGTGTTTTTTACTCAAAATGTGCAAGAATTGGAGAATCAGGCCTTTAATGAGATAATGGGCAATTTCATGAAACAAACACCACTGGTATTGTTTGAATGGAAGAAAAATAAATTCTGAGCACAGTGGAAGGATTAAGATGATCAGAAAAGCAAGCAATATATATAGACCTCTTTTATATTTGGGGAAAGGAAATAATATTGTAAGAAAGGATTAAGATTAGTTCTTCTGAATGATATATGTATTACAGTATATGATATGAAATATAATTTGTTACTACTTTACTCCTGGGGGAATTCTGCACCAAAACTTTTAAAATTCTGTGCACAATATTTTAAAATTCTGGGAATTTATTTAAACTACAATACAATGGATGGAGAATGAGAGTGGGGAGCACTGGAGGAAATCCCCAAACACCCTTTGTCTAATAATAATGTAGCTAAGTTTGATCCTTTATTTCTAGTTATTAGTCAACAAATATATGCAGCCATATGCTCAGTATTACAATCATAGGCAACTGAAGAGCAAATGAGGGCTACTGACAGTCTCCAGAAAGGTCAGCAGTAAACAGTTCATGGAGCACATTTTGAAAGGAAAATTTTTCAGTCTGAAAACTTAGACCAGTTCTAATCACTAAAGCACCATAAGCATTTCCAGAAAGCCTTTGACAAAGTCCCTCACCAAAGGCTCTTGCGTAAATTAAGTTGCCATGGGATAAGAGGGAAGATCCTTTCATGGATTGAGAACTGGTTAAAAAACAGGGAACAAAGGGTAGGAATAAATGGTAAATTTTCACAATGGAGAGGGGTAACTAGTGGTGCTCCCCAAGGGTCAGTCCTAGGACCAATCCTATTCAACTTATTCATAAATGATTTGGAAGAAGGGGTAAACAGTGAGGTGGCAAAGTTTGCAGATGATACTAAGCTGCTCAAGATAGTTAAGACCAAAGCAGACTGTGAAGAACTACAAAAAGATCTCACAAAACTAAATGATTGGGCAATAAAATGGCAAATGAAATGTAATGTGGATAAATGTAAAGTAATGCACATTGGAAAAAATAACCCTATCTATACATACAATATGATGGGGGCTAATTTAGCTACAACTAATCAGGAAAAAGATCTTGGAGTCATCGTGGATAGTTCTCTAAAGATGTCCACGCAGTGTGCAGCGGCAGTCAAAAAAGCAAACGGGATGTTAGGAATCGTTAAAAAAGGGATAGAGAATAAGAGGGAGAATATCTTACTGCCCTTATACAAATCCATAGTGCGCCCACATCTTGAATACTGCGTACAATTGTGGTCTCCTCATCTCAAAAAGGATATACTGGCATTAGAAAAGGTTCAGAGAAGGGCAACTAAAATGATTAGGGGTCTGGAACGGGTCCCATATGAGGAGAGATTAAAGAGGCTAGGACTTTTTAGCTTGGAAAAGAGGAGACTAAGAGGGGATATGATAGAGGTATATAAAATTATGAGTGGTGTGGAGGAAGTGAATAAGGAAAAGTTATTTACTTGTTCTCATAATAAAAGAACTAGGGGCCACCCAATGAAATTAGTGGGCAGCAGGTTTAAAACTAATAAAAGGAAGTTCTTCTTCACACAGCGCACAGTCAACCTGTGGAACTCCTTGCCTGAGGAGGCTGTGAAGGCTAGGACTATAACAGGGTTTAAAAGAGAACTGGATAAATTCATGGAGGTTAAGTCCATTAATGGCTATTAGCCAGAATGGGTAAGAAATGGTGTCCTTAGCCTCTGTTTGTCAGAGGGGGGTGATGGATGGCAGGAGAGAGATCACTTGATCATTACCTGTTAGGTCCACTCACTCCGGGTCACCTGGCATTGGCCACTGTCGGTGGACAGGATACTGGGCTGGATGGACCTTTGGTCTGACCCAGTACAGCCTTTCTTATGTTCTTATTTATAAGGTCATGCTGTCATTTAGAATAAGGCTCCTTTACACCACTCTCGTTTGCTCACCTGTACACACGCATGCATGCCCAGCCCTGCCCCCCAGCAGTGAGTGATGTCTCCCCCGCATATATGCACAATCCATCCTCCCCTGCGCTGATTTATGTCTCCATCAGATGCTCCGGGCTGCTGGGGAGAGGTGAGTGACCTCTTTTGCAGCTTCCTTTTGCTTCCCCTCAGAAATCATTTTTCTGTGGAGAAGCAAAGCAATCAATCTGTGAATGACATGAATTCTGTGACCACGCAGTGGCATAGAATTCCTCCAGAAGTACTACTTCAATATTTGCCCTATGAATTAGTAGAATTGTAATTTGAATAGTTTCTCTCAGGATATCTATCCATACATGTCTTTATAAATTAAATGTTTAGTGTTTGTCCTAGGGTTCTCAAAAGTGAATGACACAACACAGCCTTTCCTTTGAATTCACCTCTTGATTTTTCCACATATTCCAAATGTTACAAAAACCTACTGTTCTAGTTTTTACAATAGTATCTTCATCTGCATAGTTTTCTTATTTTACATGCTATCCAACAGGATCAAAACATGACTTTTTTTAGTGAGGTGTATTTCATACTTACACCTTGCTTGGGGATTCTCTCATATTCCCGTTGCAGGTGCCTTTTGTCTTCTTGTAAACTACAGAAAAATCATTATAGAGATCAGCACATTGGCAATATGCAAAGCAATGAAAAGAGACCTTTAACAGTCCACGCCAACCAACATTAAAAAGTGAAGGGAAATAACATCTGTGACAATTTGGATACCATTTTAAAACTGAATTTAGGTTTGTCTTACCATAATATTGATCTAGATGTTACAAGTGTACAAAAACCAAATTTCATTATATAGGTATAAGTTTCATTGCAAAATCTGGTGCATAAAGAATAATTCAAATATCAACACAGAATTAGAGCACAGATACCTAAAAAGACCTGAGAGATGTTTTTCATATTTCAGGGCACTTTCTAAACTCTTTAATAAAACTGAAATAAAAACATGCGGTTTTAAAAAAATAGATATTGAAGGAGATAAACTGTAGAACAGCATTTACTAATAACTGCATGCAAAAAACTGTACACTCTAGCACAGGGATTGGCAACCTTTGGCACGCAGCTCGCCAAGGTAAGCCCCCTGGCGGGCCGAGCCAGTTTGTTTACTTGCTGCGTCCGTATGTTCGGCCGATCGCGGCTCCCACTGGCTGCAGTTCACCGTTCAAGGCCAATGGGGGCTGCGGGAAGTGGACGAGGGATGTGCTGGCCGCCACTTCCTGCAGCCCCCATTGGCCTGGGATGGCGAACCACAGCCAGTGGGAGCCGCGATCGGCCGAACCTGCGGACGCAGCAAGTAAACAAACTGGCCCGGCCCACCAGGGGGCTTACCCTGGCGAGCCGCGTGCCAAAGGTTGCCGATCCCTGCTCCAGCATAAAGACTATCTTCACCATCAGCATGCTTATCATCATCTTTTTCCAACACCAAGGATGAGTAGGGCCAAGATTATAAACAGATTCCAACCACATCTATTTTGAGCCACCATTTAACCCAGTTGGGGTGTTGCCTGGATGGTTTTATACACTGTGTTATACCATTGTCTCCTTGAACATCCACGTCCTCTCTGTCCAGGCATGCTTTTGATGATTGTAGTCACACAATGTACTTTCAGTCTTCTACAGATATCATAATTTCTTAGTCTATTTAGTCTTGTCATGCCTAGGATATGGTGCAATCACTTCCTTTCAAATGTTTGCAGCTTTTGCTCCAGATGCTTTGTCAGTACTTACGTTTCACAGCCATAAAGTAATCTAGGTACAATGAGTGTTGTATTTAATCTGTTCAGGGGTGAAAGTAGGCCGGTACGGGCCCGTATGGCGTACCAGTAAGAAGTGGCCACCAGTACTGGCCCGTACCAGCCACGTTAAAGCGCTACCACGGCAGCACTTTAAGAACCCTCCTTAAAGCACTGCCGCAGCAGCGGTTTAACGTTGTTTCCCCTTTTGCCTCCCCCTCCCCCCTGGGCTGCCGATGGGGTGGGAGCAAAAGGGACAGCTGCCCCAGGGCCAGCAATTTAAAAGGGCCCGGGGCTCCCAGCTGCCACCACTGCTACTGCGGCAGCAGTCGGAGCCCCGAGCCCTTTAAATTGCCACCGGAGCCCTGGGTGGCGTGGGCCAGGCAGCATGGATGGGCTAGCTGGTGGAGGCTAACCCCCCCAGCCACGTCCCTTCCACCCAAGGTCCGGCCCCCGTACTGGTAAGTGCTTAATGTTACTTTCACCCCATAATCTGGTTTTAGCTATCATGGACACTGATTTAAGGTTCCAGTCATTTTTATTCAGCCATGTGAATGTTCTACTGTTGATGTCATCTTCATAATGGTTGTCATATGTGATGATTGAAGGCTGCAGGTTTGTCACGGTGGAAAAAATGTCATTGATACCATGATTTTAATTTGTGTCCATGGCTTTTTTTTGTCTGGGATTTTTCTTTGTGTTCAGGATTTTAACAAAATGCATTGAATTTGACTACTTGATAAAATGTGGTTTTAACAGTAGCACGCATTACATGAAATTATGTTACATAATTCATGTAACTATTAAAAACACATTATATATTTATGACTGATCAGCTCGGATGCCTTCCTTAGCAACATTACAAGCACGGTGCTATGTTGCAAACCCAGAGGATTTAGGCTACAGCTATGATGATGATGATGATGAGTAAAATATCAAGCATAAGTACAAGGGAGTGATCTGCACAATATCCCAAAAATATCTTCCATAAAAGTGGAGGTTTATTATTTTGTTCAACATGCAACATACCAGGAGATAACAGTCATAAGGCAAGTTGAGATACAACATTTGGAGATAGCATCCCACAAACATAAAGCAGAGGTTTGGAAATCTGAAAAGAGCAGCAAACGAAACATGCAAAAATATGGTGTCTAGATGTTTGAGGTGAATAACTCATAGACAATCAGATGAACAACTTCATAGATCAACAGAGCTTTTTAAGCTTACTGAGGTTTTCTGTGCAGTGAATCTGATACTGATCATATAAGCCTAAAGAAGTATTTAGAATGTAACCTGAGAAATGTTGGAATCACACCAAGTTTGAGACATCTACAGCATTCTACTTGCCAGGAGTATTTGATAATCATGTAAATGAAATTAAAGAAAAGCTGAAGAGATGGGATCAGCATTGTAACTAATAAGATCACAGATGCAGACGATAGATATGTTCTCAACATACTGCTATTTTAAGCAAACCAGAATGTGAATGTGAAGTGAAATTAAACATAATTCTCTTGGACTGTGTAATTTTAGACTCTGTGAACTTTAAGACAGTTAGCCAAGCAATATGAAAACATTGGTTAAACATGAGGTTTCCTTTGACTGGATCACTGTTCTTGTATCAGACAATGAAACATATATGAAAAAGGCATGGGAGTGGAGCATTAAGTGCTTGTTTCTGAATGCTGTCCATGTGACCTGTTTTACCTGTTAAACTTAGTTGCGGACATGTGGCATAAAAATCTTGAAAAAGGAAATGACCTGACTGTCATTATGAAATGAACATTTAAAGCCTGCCCTGCATGTAAAGCTCTCTTTCATATGCACTTGGAGGATAAAAGAAAAAGTCTGTATATTACCCTTGTTCCAGTTATAATGCGCAGAAACAGCAGGTTTAATGCTGATTTGTTTCCCTTAGACCACCCAGAGAACTACATTTAATTTTTCAAAAGTCTAGAAATCATGACCTATGAGGAAAGACTGAAAAAACTGGGTTTGTTTAGTCTGGAGAAGAGAAGACTGAGCAGGGACATGATAAGTCTTCAAGTATGTAACAGGTTGTTATAAAGAGGAAGGTGGCAGCTTTAGCTGCTGGCTTTGTTAGAGAAAAAATAACTTTTATTGTAACTATTTTTCTCAACAATTAATGCAGATACATACTCTGCAATTACTCCCTAAGGGTGGTCAACAAATACAGCAGTGGTCTGTCAGATAAATGGCAGCTTGGTAATTGGCACTGCCAAGGGGTGGGGTGGGGTGGGGTGAGAGGTGGAGGTGATCTTGGAAGGAGAGTCACTCAGTGAGGCTGCTTAGGATCCACAAGTTCTGAGGAACAGATACCCATGATTCTCTAACACCTGCAGCATTTTTTGTCCCAGGAATTTGGGGATAAAATTCACAGGTGCTGTAGCTTTGAACTTATTCCCCTCCATGCGCTTTTGCAGAAGAGGGAATTTATGGGTCAGAGAGATCAAAATCAGGAATAACTTTCAGTCTAAACATTTCGAATTATGTGTTTCGGTTGGTGTCTGCTGAATTTCCCCCATCTGCTTAATTTTCTCTATTTATAATGTATCTTATGTTACTTGAGAAGCTAGAATTCTTCTTGCTACTGCTGTCTGGACATGGAATCAGTTATGTATTGTAAATGTTTCTTATGGGATATTCATATGCAGCAACTGATTTCTCTTCAGATATGGAAGTAATGGAAACATATGGTTATGGCTATACCATTCTATTTCACTAGTGAGTCAGACCATCCTGATGAATTAGCAGGAATGTGTTAGTATATATACATCTAGACGTAAGATTATTTAATAAATGAAAGGAAGACAAATTGGGGCCAAAAGTACAAGATTTCAGATGGCATCTTTCATTGATTGCTTTGTAATAGAAAAAATTACAACTCATACTGTAATTATTTTCTCACCAGTTAGTACAGGATACAGACCTTAAGAAAATAAAATAATAATATGTATTTAAATCCTGAGTCTTCAACCGTTGCTCCTGCTGAGTAATACTTACTCACAAGAGCAGTTTCATTGTCTTCAATAGAACAACTCATGTCATTATGAGAGAGGCTTGAAGAACTAGGACCTAATTTAGTATTATTTTTACAAGTCACTGTGGGCCAGACTATACTTGGCCCATGCTCAGTGCAAGTGTGTGTAGTGAAAACAATGCAAAAAGCCTTTGCCACTACCCCTTGTGTGGCACAGGGTCTTTTCCTTCTGTATTCCCCTGGAATGCATAGCACCCCAAAGAGGGGTAGGGAGAATGTAAAACTTGCCCCTTGTAGACAGGTGTAGCAGCCAGTGTGTTCCCCCCAGGTTTTGTGGTGGGGCTCTGTACTGCTCCTCGCCTCCTCCTACTGTGCACTGCACCCAAATGCCACAACCAAACCCTATAATTTTCCCTTGGGGGTACTTTGCTATTTGAACACAAATGAATGAATATTTTCACTTATACAGCTAGTGAGTTATTGGGGTTGTCTAAATATATAATTAATACGGGGAATTTACAACCCTGAGGCTCTTTACCTGGATACCTAGTAGAATTGCTTGGGCTTGCATAATCACAACAGCATTAATGAAATCTCCATTCTGAAAATGTACCCATACCTATATTTAGCTGCCACCAAAACTATTTAAATGGGTACTGCAGTGCTTGTTAGCAGTTTAGGTCAGGGAGTGTCTTCTTTAAAATCACCCCAGAAGGATCACAAGGACAATCTTAAAACTGTAGGGGAGAAAGAATTTGGCACAATTTCCCTTTCTCATCACAATCTTCTCTCGTGAGGACAGATTCCCGTAGTACAATTGCAAGTTCACAACAAAAGCGTTATCATCTTAAGGTTAAAGGATTTTAATATCTCAGGTTCTGTGGCAACAGAGGGTTGCAAACACAAAAGTTATAATTCCCTTGAGTATGCCCACTGCTTTCACGAAAAGCAAGTCTAGGGGCGAGAGAAGAAAAAAGAGAAGAGATATTAAATATTAAAATTTTAAAATTAAAAAAATTAAAATCCAACAATGAAGTATAGTCAAACTTAAAATACTTCATTTACAATATTAATTTCATATACACATGACATGTGCACTCATGATTTAGCTGTTTATTTCAAGTTGCATAATTCTAAGATTTCTCTCTGGCTTCATTATTCTCAAACTATATTGCTTTACTTTTCTAAAAGTTATTGTTTGGCCTTACCCTCTAGCCTTTGTAATTTTAGCTTTACCATTTAGCCTTAGCCTCTGTATATTGTAATCTGTTTGAATCAGGTCCTAATTTTCATAACTGTCTGTAAAACACGTAGCATAGTGTTGGTGCTACACAAATTAATAATAATATACAAAAGAATTAGGCATCAGACGCTCCACTTCTGTTTTCTATAATGTCCTCTAGTGAATCTGTTCTTATTTTACACGCTTATAACCCTTATCGTTTTGGCAACCAGAACAACTCATACACGATCAAAAAAAGAACAGACCCCTTAAGCCTAAGCATTTGTGTTTGAGAATGCAGACACTTGTTTTTCATGCTACTTTATTCATTTTGATAGCCAATGAATACAAATGCATGCAAAACTAATGTAGATATAGTTTGTTTAAACACACACGCACGCACACACTTAACTGAAATAAATTCCAGACTTTTCCCTGAGAGATGTCTACAGCTTCAAACTGCCATAAAAATACAAAAATAAAGTCAAGAGTGGTTAGGAAATATAAATGGTAGTTATCAACAGAGATCTGTTTTAGTTAATCAATAAACACAATAACCATAACTGAATATTTTAAACCATTGAGTTCAATCCTGCAAGGTGCTGAGCACTTCAGTTGCCATTGATGTTAGCTGAGAGTGTTCAACAGTCCACAGAAGGTGTTCAGCATCTCCTTGGATCAGGCCCTATGTCCATAACTTGAATGTATTAGAGATGACAAGGCACCAGCATGAGATTTCTGGAATGCTTTCAAAATATGCTTAGCTTGCACATGCTGAAGAAAACAGTCAAGGGACTAGTTATTCAGGCTTGCTTACTTGCTGTCTTTAACAACCTTACCCTGAGCTCCACCAGATGAAAAGTTTGTAGTTGAAAAGTATAGAGAAAGGCTTACCTCTTTGCCTCTAAATCAGTTACACTAAACTGAATGGCTAATCCTGAAATAATTGCCAGAGGTTAAAGAATTTTCCAGACTTGTACAAAATGTCAGGTCTGATTCTGCAACCCTGTCTCACATAGAGTAGTACTTCTGTGAGTAGCCCCACTGACTCCAGTGGCATTGTTTGTGTGACTAAAGTTACTCAGTGTAAGGGTTGTAGAATTAGCCCCTATGCTTGAAATGGAAATTATTTTCAAAAGAAAATATAGTCACATAAATCTTGTATATTTTATACACCGCCCTTTTTCAATTCAATTGATTACTATTTAAAATACAATTTGAATCATATGAGTTTCACTTCTTATTTTTGTCACGGTCTAGGAAAGAAAAGAGACTTTTTCTCATTTTTCACCCCACAAAAGTGGAACTTTTAACCTCATACCAAGACAGAAAAGTTACATTAGATTAGGGCTGACCTTTGCTGAATGTTTCCCTGATCCTTTATTCATCTGGTATTTTTTCTGTACTGTTTATTGGGCCATATCAGGCCTGGCTGTAAACAGAAGCAACTCCATTGACTTGCATGGAATTGTGCCAAGATTAAATTTGGGCCATTATTACTTTCCCCTTAATTTATCACCCTGTTAGTAAGGTTTTGTACATTGTGTCCTACATCTGAAAGTCAATTTCATCAATATCATTTGATTACAAAAAATATTCCTTTGCCATAATTTTAGCCTCCTTTAATCTCACACCTTTATGACAGGTTGGGTGTGGAACTTTGGTGAAAAGATGCTGACACTAAGAAAGGTGCTACAGAAAAGATAGATTTAGATTTACAATAAAACGCTGAAAATTCTTTAAAATAATTATAGAATAGAAAGTAAAAACCTAACATCTTTAAATACTGACAAGGTTATCTGATAATTGCTCTGACATATAGTATAAAATCAGAGGTCTTTACCAGCTAGAAGATTTCAGGTTTCAGAGTAGCAGCCGTGTTAGTCTGTATCCGTAAAAAGAACAGGTACTAGTGGCACCTTAGAGACTAACAAATGTATTTGAGCATAAGCTTTCATAGGCTATAGCCCACTTCATTGGCTATAGCCTATGAAAGCTTATGCTGAAATAAATTTGTTAGTCTCTAAGGTGCCGCAAGTACTCCTGTTCTTTTAAGAAGATTTCAGGACATCCAATTTTTGTAATATAAATAATTGGCCTGCAGCAGATGCCCCATGCTGCAGTGGTAGGACTTGTCCACATTTAGTGGACTAGCTTTTCCCCTTAACATGGAAATGAATGCTGATGTGCTTTCTGTTCTCTTTTCGGTGTAGACTTTCTGTTCAGTCTGGTAGCAAAAACGGGACACTCTTATTTTTGCCTGTAAAGAATGAGGGAGTTATCTGTATTATATTTGACTACCATGTGCACTGAAGTTTAGATGCTTGATATTATCCTGCCTGACTGCAAAGATAAGGAACCATAAGAGAGAATACAAAAGGTTCTTGAGGAAACATCGAGGAAGCTATTAACTGGGGAATACCCATCTGCCTAGCTCCAACTAGACTTGCAAGGTTTATTCTTCCCAGGCTTGAACCTGGGATCAAAGGGGATACTAAACCTTTGAAGTGCTCAGTCTATGAAGGAGAGGGGTTGAGCAGACAGCAGTGGCTGGACATGAGTCTCAGGGTATGTCTACATAACAATTAAGAACCCACAGCTGGCCCATGAAATCTGACTCAGGGTCCCAGGGCTTGGGCTAAGGGCTGTTGAATTGCAATAGAGACGTTAGGGCTCATGCTGGAGCCTGAGTTCTAGGACTCTGCAAGGTGGGAGGGTCCCAGAACTCGGGCTGCTGCCCGAGCCCACACATCTACACCACACTTAAACAGCACCACAGTTCGAGCCCCAAGAACCCACATCAGCTGGCATGGGCCAGGTGCAGGTGTCTAATTGTAGTGTAGACATACCCTGAGAAAGAGAGAGAATGCTGGAGGGGTTGACTGTCACGCCCAGCCCTGGAGTAAGAATGGTTGGGCTGAGTGGAACTTACTCAACACTTGCAAGGAAAGAATAAAGTGTAGGTAAGAACAAGGCATATAGGGCTTGCATAGTTTTATCCCTTTTCCATGTTTGCTCTATGCCATTAGGTGAATAAACAATATAGTTTTGAGTCACTTTAATCAGCTGCTGGTCACAGACTTCTGAAGAGAAGTTTTCTTGCAGGTTCCAAGTACAGTTGATCGTGTGAAGTTTAACCCAGAGATCCAGCCAAGAGTTTGGATTGCAGGGCACCACCCTACAGAGACGTGATGGAAGCCAAGCCTGTCACTTGAGAGGTGCACTTGAGAGGTGTACTAAAAGGGGTCTAAAGCATAGCACTCATTGTACTGTGACATTGGCAATGCATGTATTCATCTGAAGAGACTGTGACAAACCATATTAAACATGCTAACATACATGCCGATCCTACATTCGTTTATATGAACTTTCACTCATTAACTACACCACACCACTCTGTCCTGGCCACTCATAACACCACTCACTCTCCCCCACATTCCCGTAGCCATTCACAAATGGTAGTTGTCAATCCTGCCCATTTGGGTACATGCATGCATTTACACCCCTTACCTGCTTTTCCCCACTCACAACCTCACTTACTCCTGCTCCCCCATATATGCTCACTAACTCCTGCCCCACATTCACATATTAATTCACTTCTGTACCCAACCGCACTGATTTCTCACTGCCCCAACATAATTATCCCATTTGCATCATCTCTTCCCTCCCCCAACCCCCAGTTTGCATATCCCACTCAACAACACCCTTTCTCCCTACCCACAAACCCATATATGAAGACTGATGCTTGCAGATATGTAAGCATCAGTGTCTACATCACATAAAGAGCAGCCTTGAATTCTGCTTTGGGTATGCATCAGATACCACACATGGTACCTAGGCATTCATACCCTGAGGAACGTGGTATAAGAAGCTAGGCAGATAGACAGAACAAAGAGACTTCTCCACTCCTGCACCTCTGCTTAGAGGCTAGGCACAATCTTGGACCCGTGTACTCTGGAAGAGGAATAGAGCTGGAGGAGTGGGAACACAGATTGCCCCCTAGAAAAAGGTTTAGCTGACATAGAAACATAGACATAGAAACATAGAATATCAGGGTTGGAAGGGACCTTAGGAGGTTATCTAGTCCAACCCCCTGCTCAAAGCAGGACCAATCCCCAATTTTTGCCCCATATCCCCAAATGGCCCCCTCAAGGATTGAACTCACAACCCTGGGTTTAGCAGGCCAATGCTCAAACCACTGAGCTATCCCTCCCGCCTAACACTGATGTGTGCACTCCCTCACTGAGGTATGATGCCTCCGGGAGCTTGTATCAGTGCAGACTCTTCACTCCCATCCCATAATGCACTTTAGACCCCACTCTAGCCCCATACACTGAATAAACAAATAAAAATAAGCTTCTGATTAATGTTTACAGTACATTTCTCAGAGAGTGACTGATCCAGAAAAATGTATTTCTAATCAAGCAAGATACTGTATGTAATTCACACAAAAAGAAAGTGTGAAAGAGATGGCAGAAACAAAAAATACAAAGGTCTGTTTTTGTAAGACAAGTCAAAATGCTTTTCTGTAAAGGGAGAAGATATGTAGGAGAAAAGTATCATCCAGAGACACAAATTTAAAATACATCATCATTGTAAAAGTGATATGAAATTGATGAAAAACACTTAGAAGATATTGGAGGAAAGAGGTCAAAACCCAAATATTTTGAACAGCTCTGTTGTGAATTATTGGTGAGTTTTGATAAATATTGAATGTAACAATTATTTCTGGAAAATGCAAGTGGTTTGGTTATCGCCTAACAAATATTTTTTTCCAGATGCTTCCCAGGATGTTCCCTCATTTCTCCCCACATCCATTTGCTTCTTTTCCCAGGTGCCTTTTCCTCTTAGAGCAAAACTGGCTAAATAGAAAGTAATTAAGAAATAGAATTGGCAGAAAAATCTTTTCTATGCAATACATACAGTATTCCCTGCTACGCTTGTGGAAATGTACTTACTAGTGGGTGACTTTCTATTATTCAGCAGAGCATTGTGAACTTCAGATGAGCAGTTGATTTCTAAGCCACCCAGGAGCCAGGCCTTGAAATATAGGTGAGAGGTTGGGGTGCTTCAGTTTTCTGGATTCCTGCATCAGAAGATCCAGATTTAGAGGCAGGTGAAGAGGCAGTTGAGGGACGAGCAAATCAGATCTAGGAACCAAATTTGCCTTGGCCACGCTGGTGCTATGAGATTGGTTTTAGCTTTCTCTTACTTCACTCTATTCAGGAATTTGAGAAGTAATGGTGATTGTGGGAAAGCACAGAGCAGCAACTGTGACCGGGGTGGGTGACAGCATCTCCCAGAGAATCAGGGCTCAGACCATCCCTCAAGCAAGATTTGCAGCACTTTGTGTTGGTCGAGGGTGCAAAAATGTCTATCACTTGGAAGCCCCAGGTGAAGAAGATTTCCTATAGGATTGGGTTACTAAGCATTCATTCACGGTGTTGGTAGAAATATCTGCTCAATATATTCACTGAGTGTTTTGAAGACCCAGTAGGTAAGTTGCTGAGATATTAACGTGGCAAGTTATGCACCAGTTTCAAAGCTTTATTGACTCTGCACAAGGATGGGGATCTTGCTCCTTCTTCATGGTTTATACACTGCATGGTAGCTCTGTCATCCGTCATGATCCTGACCATTTATGTGAAGAGTAGGAAGTGGCTGCATACATATTGGAGAGCTCTGAGTTCGAGTAAGTTGATATGAAGGCCCCCTCATGAGCAGGAGGGACCGAACTTCCTGTTATAACCGTAAGTTATGAGAAGGGTCCCCAAAAGGGAATTGAGAGCGGTGGAAGGTAGGGGGGATGGAGATGAAGCAAATAGTGTAGCCTGCTGCAATGATTTCTAGCATCCATCTGTCCAACATGATATGTTCCCATGATGGTCTGAAATGGGAAAGGTGATCTGAATAGGGGGAAAGGTGGGTGGGGAAAAGGGTTATGAACAAGGTGTCCAGGGATAGTGATTCGTGGCTCTCAACCAAACCATCAGAAGTGTCATGGCTGGGGCTTGGGAAGTCAAACCAAGGGTCAGAGCCAGGAGTTGAGCTAAGTATCAGATCCAGGAGTCAAGCCAAGGATGAAAGCCTGAACCTGAGTCAGAGACCAGGGCAGTGATCAGGAACAAGGCAGGTAGGCAGGAACCAGGAACAGGTCAGGAAAACAGGAACCAGAAGCAAGGCAGGGAAGCAGGATCCAGGAAAAAGTCAGGAAAGTGGGGCTCAAGAGTCAGAAGAGAAAGAAGGGTCCAATGCAGCAGCCAGCCAGAAATTCACCCAGTTGAGCAGACAACTTCCTGTACCTCTCTTTGGGTTTAAATAGGAAGTGCTGACCAATCAGGGGTTCCCGTGTTCCTCTTTTCGGGGCTCAAGGGAAGCCTCCCTGATGTGGCTTCAGGTTTCATGGTTTCTCCACCCAGTCAGTTGGTAGCAAGCAGGCATCAGTCAACTGGGAACCCCATGGATCCGTGTTTGAGATCTGCAGGCTCATGACAAAAAGGGCTGCTTTGTAGAAAAGGTTGGTGGGGTGATGGTAAGAGGGATGTTTCCTCTGGTACCTAAGCTGCTTCCTACGTGATTTTTGTAGTTTTTTTATATGTATGGTATTGAGCTGGACAAAATCTCTGGGCTGTCTGTGATCTGCTATATTTCATTTGGTCAGGAGCATCAATGCCCAAGGAATAGAGGGTTGCTCTGAAATCTTTCAGTGACTGGAGGGACTCAATTAATGTCAATTAAGAGCTTATGGATATCAAAAGAAGGATGATGTTCTGGACTGTTCTGCGAAGCCCAGAGGATTGCCACCAAGAAGCATGGTGCATTACTACAGTGTCTGACACAGAGAAAGAGGTTGTATCATCTGTGTCCAACAAGGCCTGCATGGAGGCCTGAAGGTCAGATGGTCATCAAGAAATAACAATTTGGAACTGTTCTTTCAGGTCCTGTGGCAAATAATAAATAAAATTAATGAAGTTGCAGTAGTCAAATGTATTCATTAATGCATGTTACATAGCTATCTGAAGTTGAAATGCAGCAGAGGAGTAACTTTTGTAACCAAAGAGGTACAAGCTGTGGAGCTCCTTGTCATGAGGGGTAGACTTGGAGTGATATTGTCTGTGTCCTTTCATTTACTGCATCTCCCACCAGAGAGTTCAATGTGGGATGGAAGAAGAAGCAGTCTGAGTCTCTCGAGGGGACACAATAAATCTTGTCATCCCTCTTGCAGGTGAGGGAATGGTGGCAGATGTCTGCTATATTGTTTTGGCCATTGTTAGTAGGACATCATTTATTAGCAAGGCAACCCTGCCTTCAGGAGAGGAGTGAAGGATACCTGCAAGGCTGTGCTGGGGTTCTTGCACTTCCTTTAAGGGGATTTGTAAGGACTCTGCTATCCTCTTCTTAAGGTCCTAAAAGACCTTGAAGTCACCTGTGCAGAACGGGGGAGGAGGCATCACTGCCTTATCCCGGGGGAAGGAGGACTTATTATATGTTGGTACCTCTTCCTCAGCTCCCAGATCATGTTCCTCTGAGTGTTGTCATGTGAGGAGAGCAGGAGGCAGGATCCTGGTGTACCAGAGGATACTCCTCTGAGTGGGGCCTCCTGCTGGAGGGAGCTCTGTAATACAGGTCACCATATCTGGTCCAAGGATTCCAAAAAGCCCACTGTGAGGGAGGATAGGGTATAGGTTGTGGGCCATGGGGTCATCACTGCTAGTTTCTGGAAGCTCCTCTTCCAAGTAGATTTCAAGGGCGGGAGGTCTCAATGGGAGATTGGTGGCACACTAAACAGAAACCTCGGAATCTGAAGAAGTATCCTCCCCCATTTCTGGAGGTGGGGAAGTGGGGGATCTGCAGTGGTACCAGAGGTCACGTTAGTACTGAAGGTGTCACTGGAACCAGAGGTTGGGTCAGTACAGGAGGACATGCATGTGCATGAGGCACGAAGGTATTGGCTGGGCTAATGGTACTGTCAGGAAATTCCTCTTGGTACCTGCCAGGAGAGGACAGTCGGGTTCTTGAAGGAGTAGGAGGTCCTTTGAGAGCAGGAATGTGCTCTGTACCGGCGAGGTGGGCTGTTGAGCAGTCTGCTGTGATGTAGCTGCCAGTCCTGGGGATTGTGTAGCTGGGTGATCCACAGGCTTTCTATGCTCCTGGCCTGCTAGCCTGGGTAGTACTGAAGGAGTTGGTATCGAGGGAGTCAGGGTTGGTGCTGGCCTCTTCAAGGAGTCCTTATGTCTAGAGGGCTCCAAATTGGATACCAATGCTGGTATCAAACAGGTGTTCTTGACATGGGAAGCAGGAGAAGCGTTTTTTGGAAATAGGTGAGACTTGGTACTGGAAGGGGTTAGGAGCCTTTGCTGTATCCACATCTGGACATGAGATCTCTTTACTGACCCACCTTTGGGGTAACTTCCCTTCCCCCTTTGACTCCCTATCAGAGGACTTGTGCTTTCTCTTCTTGGAATGCTTCAGGGGTGTCAACACTGTCCTTTGGGACTTGGTCATCAGAACTGGAGATGTAGAGGTTGACAAGGCATTTGGATCTCCCAAGGCTGATGTGGGAGAGTGGGAGAGGAGTTGGGCTGTGAAATGGTAGCCGGCCCCAAGAAATGCTTGAACCAGTCTTCCCTCAGCTTTCTAGATTTGCTCTTGAAGCCAGAGCAGACCTTACAATTTGAAGGAGTGTGTGCTCCCTGAGGCAGTAAAGGCAGCAAGAACATCCATTACTGAAAGGAAAAGACCTTTTACAGGTCTGGTCTGGTTTGAACTCTGTGGTTTTGGGGCAGAGTGGAGGGGCCCAAACAAAGGAATCCAAGGTGGGCAGAGAACCCCTGCGACTGGTAAAAAAAGAATAGAGAGGTATCCCCCCAAATGCACAGAGTGCAAAGAAAACAAATGAAAAATAAAATAGATGAAATAAAATTGAGTAAGGAAAAAAAGTTAGCAAGCTAACTAAGGGACACCACAAGGCTCTGTCTCAGGCCACAGGCAGCTGAGAAGGAACTTGAGCAGCAGGGGTACACCCTGCCATATATACCCTCAGACCAGAGCATGAGGATGTGCAGGGCACAGGTGTGGACCTACAGACATGGCTGCCAAAAATCTCCAATCAAAAGCGCATGGGTGGGCATGCACACCTGAAGTGAAGTGCCCATAGGGACAACTACTCAAAGAAGAATTATGGGTTGTATTCCATTAGCACATACATACACAGACCCTTTTTTTTTTGGAAAGAGATAGCATTCAGTTGTAATTGTACTATAAAAGTTTCAAGTATGCTACATGACAATTATACTTCATTTCTCTATGGAATAGAAGTGGAAAGATAATTTGAACACAGACAGTATTTTTCAGCAGCCAATCCCAGCTATTTAAAATATGAAGTTGTACTTACAAGACTCAACCTTTCATGAGAATGTCAAGCATTTACTTTTTCCACAACAAATGACTATATTTAGTCTCTTCTTTTGCAGACAGTATAGACATAGCTTACATTTTCTTTTTATTAGTTTAATAGACAAGGCTGAATATGTACTGACTTTGGGGTTTAAAAAAGTTAGTTCTGAAGGCAAACATATTTATGATATCATTTCAACACAAGCCCAATCGCTGAGTCTCAGAGACATTTTGCTTCATTTGTACTAAAAACAGTCCAAAAAATAGAAGTTTCCCAGTGAAACCTAATAATGGTGCCAGTTTGGTTAACAAAATGATGAGACATTAATGCTAGTCTTTACCAAAGTCTGTAGAACACAGTGAAACAGATTATTATTTTAATCTCATATTTATACAGTACCTCAACGGACTCCAAAGCACCCTATCCATTTAAAATGATATACAAATTACATTCAGGAGTCATTATATCCACCACTGACACGTAGCCACCTCTGGGGATAATTATGGCAACTGTTTAATAGGACACAGAAACACTATAACTGTTTAGAGGGAAAATAATGTATCCAATCAAAGATGCAGGGAGAAATGGGGTTATATTGCATATTTTCTCTTTAGTGTTGAGTTATTTAAAAATTGCACAGAAGTGAACCTGAACATCACCTACCTGTTCAACCTGTACTGAAGTTCATACTCTCTTTCTTTAATAGCAGTATATTCATTCTGATATTTAAGAAGTTGCTGTCTCATCCTGGACACTTCACTGGTAAATCCTTCTGGGAACTGGTCAGCTTTTTCCAGTGCCTGTTGCTGCTGTTCTATTTCTACAGTGAAACGTTTGGCCTCCTGCAACAGCTGGATCTCTGACTCCTGTAAACTGTGTTAAATAAAAGGACTTAGGATCATGCATTAAAAAGGCACTAGAAAGAAACCTTGTAATTATATTATTGTGTCTTACATGCTGACCTATAACATTTAATATAAAATAGGACACCCTCCACCGCCCCCGGGAACATCAGGATCTCTCTCTTTTTCTCTGTGTCTAGGCTCAGTTACAGTGGGCTTGGTGTACATTCACGGTCCACGTGATAGACAACTCTAGGTGAATGGAATACTACAGGATGGGACTAGTGTTATAAAATAGACTGGGGAAAATATGATTGGCTGCCTTATTCTTTGGTGGAGCTGTGGTGGAATAGGAGTGGGAGTGGCATTCATGTTTATTTAAATTTGATTTTTGTGGACGCATTTAAGCAACTAGTGGTTTGTTTCATAGAACCATAGAAGATTAGGGTTGGAAGAGACCTTAGGAGGTCATCTAGTCCAACGCCCTGCTCAAAGCAGGAACAACACCAACTAAATCATCCCAGTCAGAGCTTTGTCAATCCGGGTCTTAAAAACCTCTAAGGATGGAGATTCCACCACCTCCCTAGGTTACACATTCCAGTGCTTCACCACCCTCCTAGTGAAATAGTGTTTCCTAATATCCAACCTAGACCTCACACACTGTAACTTGAGACCATTGCTCCTTGTTCTGTCATCTGCCACCACTGAGAACAGCTGAGCTCCATCCTCTTTGGAACCCTCCTTCAGATAGTTGAAGGCTACTATCAAATCCCCCCTAACTCTTCTCTTCTCTAGACTGAACAAGACCAGTTCCCTCAGGCTCTCCTCGTAAGTCATGTGCCTTAGCTCCCTGATCATTTTCATTGCCTCCGCTTGACTCTCTCCAATTTGTCCACATCCTTTCTGTAGTGGGGGGCCGAAAACTGGATGCAATACTCCAGATGTGGCCTCACCAGTGCCAAATAGAGGGGAATAATCACTTCCCTTGATCTGCTGGCAATGCTGCTACTAATACAGCCCAATATGCCGTTAGCCTTCTTGGCAACAAGAGCACACTGCTGACTCATATCCAGCTTCTCATCCACTGTAATCCCCAGGTCCTTTTCTGCAGAACTGCTGCTTAGCCAGTACGTCCCCAGCCTGTAGCGGTGCATGGGATTCTTGTTCAGGACTCTGCACTTGTCCTTGTTGAACCTCATCAGATTTATTTTGGCCCAATCCTCCAATTTGTCTAGGTCACTCAGGACACTATCCCTACCCTCCAGCATATCTACCTCTCCCACCATCTTAGTGTCATCTGTGAACTTGCTGAGGGTGCAATCCATCCCATCATCCAGGTCATTAATGAAGATGTTGTATGTGGATGTGGTATACCTAGACTTTAGTAAGGCATTTGATACGGTCTCGCATGATATTCTTATCAATAAACTAGGGAAATACAACTTAGATGGGGCTACTATAAGGTGGGTAGGCAACTGGCTGGATAACCGTACTCAGAGAGTAATTATAAATGGTTCCCAATCCTGCTGGAAAGGTATAACGAGTGGGGTTCCGCAAGGGTCTGTTCTGGGACCGGCTCTGTTCAATATCTTCATCAACGACTTGGATATTGGCATAGAAAGTACGCTTATTAAGTTTGCAGATGATACCAAACTGGGCGGGATTGCAACTGCTTTGGAGGATAGGGTCATCATTCAAAATGATCTAGACAAATTGGAGAAATGGTCAGAGGTAAACAGGATGAAGTTTAATAAGGACAAATGCAAAGTGCTCCACTTAGGTAGGAACAATCAGTTTCACACATACAGAATGGGAGGAGACTGTCTAGGAAGGAGTACGGCAGAAAGGAATCTAGGGGTTATAGTGGACCACAAGCTAAATATGAGTCAACAGTGTGATGCTGTTGCAAAAAAAGCAAACATGATTCTGGGCTGCATTAACAGGTGTGTTGTGAGGAGGACACGAGAAGTCATTCTTCCACTCTACTCTGCGCTGGTTAGGCCTCAACTGGAGTATTGTGTCCAGTTCTGGGCACCGCATTTCAAGAAAGATGTGGAGAAATTGGAGAGGGTCCAGAGAAGAGCAACAAGAATGATTAAGGATCTAGAGAACATGACCTATGAAGAAAGGCTTAAGGAATTGGGTTTGTTTAGTTTGGAAAAGAGAAGACTGAGAGGGGACATGATAGCAGTCTTCAGGTATCTAAAAGGGTGTCATAAGGAGGAGGGAGAAAACTTGTTTATCTTAGCATCTGAGGATAGAACAAGAAGCAATGGGCTTAAACTGCAGCAAGGGAGGTTTAGGTTGGACATTAGGAAAAAGTTCCTAACTGTCAGGGTGGTTAAACACTGGAATAAACTGCCCAGGGCGGTTGTGGAATCTCCATCTCTGGAGATATTTAAGAGTAGGTTAGATAAATATCTATCAGGGATTGTCTAGACAGTAATTGGTCCTGCCATGAGGGCAGGGGGCTGGACTCGATGACCTCTCGAGGTCCCTTCCAGCCCTAGAATCTATGAATCTATGTTGAACAAAACTGGCCCCAGGACCAACCTCTGGGACACTCCGCTTGATACCGGCTGCCAACTAGTCATCAAGCCATTGATCACTACCCATTGAGCTCGACAATCTAGCCAGCTTTCTAGCCACCTTATAGTCCATTAACCCAATCCATATTTTTTTTTACTTGCTGGCGAGAATACTGTGGGAGACTATCAAAAGCTTTGCTAAAGTCAAGATATATCACATCCACTGCTTTCCCCATATCCACAAAGCCAGTTATCTCATCATAGAAGGCAATCAGGTTGGTCAGGCATGACTTGCCCTTCGTGAATCCATGTTGACTGTTCCTGATCACCTTCCTCTTCTCCAAGTGCTTCAAAATGGTATTCTTGAGGACCTGCTCCATGATTTTTCCAGGGACTGAGGTGAGGCTGTAGTTCCCCGGGTTCTCCTTCTTCTCTTTTTAAAAGATGGGCACTGTAATTGCCTTTTTCCAATCATCCGGGACCTCCCTCGATCACCACGAGTTTTCAAAGATAATGGCCAATGGCTCTGCAATCACATCAGCCAATTCCCTCAGCACCCTCAGATGAATTAGATCTGGACCCATGGACTTGTGCACGTCCAGCTTTTCTAAATAGTCCTTAACCTGTTCTTTCACCACTGACGGCTTCTCACCTCCTCCCCATACTGTGTTGCCCAGGACAGCAGTGTAGGAGCTGACCTTGGCTGTGAAGACCGAGGCAAAAAAAGCACTGAGTACTTCAGCTTTTTCCACATCATCCGTCGCTAGGTTGCCTCCTCCGTTCATTAAGGGTCCCACACTTTCCCTGATCTTTTTCTTGTTGCTAACATACCTGTAGAAACCCTTCTTGTTACCGTTCACATCCCTTGCTAGCTGCAACTCCAGTTGTGTTTTGGCCTTCCTGATTACACCCCTGCATGCTTGAGCAATATTTTTATACTCCTCTCTAATCATCTGTCCAAGTTTCCACTTCTTGTAAGCTTCCTTTCTGTGTTTAAGCTTACCGAAGATTTCACTGCTAAGCCAAACTGGTTTCATTACTTGAGATCTCAACTTCAGTGACTACAATCCTATGTGTAACCCACAGTTAAGTGAAAAGGCGGAGTGGCATCTCATGTTACTGGAGATTTTGCAAGTCAGGAAAGGGATTTGGCTCTTAGGAGAGCGATTCTTTCATTTATCCATTCCATGTTGTTAGAGAGGTGACAGGCATGAGGCAAGAAGATCACTAACAGAAAGATACAGGCCAGATATCAGGGTGAAATCCTGGCCCATTACAGTCAGCAGAAAAACTCCAATTTATCTAAGGTGAAATCCTGGCCCCACTATTTATTGCCTGTCCCTCCGGCCTAATCTTCTTCTAGGAGGCCAGTGCAATGATGGACAGTGATCCTAATCTGAAGGTTTATTATGCTGTTCAGTGTGCATCACCCTCCCTGACTTCATCACTGATGAATTGCCCGACTTTGCTTGTATTACCAACGTCTGGTTGTATATAGCAACACAGTGTCTTGTAATAAATCCTTCAATGTAGCAGACTTTGCTTGTTGTAATAGTTGATTAGTTGATGTTTAAGAGTAAGACTATTATTAACATGCATTGCTTATTATGGAATAGTTACAATGATAAATGAATCACGAGACCTTCATGTTATGCTATTTACAGCACTGAAATCTTTGATATATGAATTATTGTTCATGCTTTCTGAATATGAACAAATTTACCAAATTAATTTTACATTATACTAAAAGCAGTTCAGCCACATTGACTAACAGCGTAGAAAATTTCAAATTCAAAAGTCAAAATTGGTTTTGAGGTTCACAAAAGATCAGAAACAATCAAAGCACTACTATTTTCCCATTGCTAATTAAAAAGAAGTTAATGCCTCTCCTGTCCACTCACAAACCCCCCCCAAAAGCAAAAGGAATTTGGAATCTCCCAGATGGAGAATTTATACACCAAATTTTAGCTCAGACAATTTTGATATACCAAAATGAAGCTTACCAAACAACTGGATACATAATAGAAATATTAAAACAACCAAAACATAGGAATTCAAATGACACAGGCACTAATATAAAAGCAAAACATTAAACTGGCCATACTGTATAGCATAGACAGCTGAAATGGCACACAGAAAAAATTCAATGTATTCATTGCACTGCAAGGTAGATAACCACTTCCTATTCTAAGAAGAAAATATGAAAACCACATACTTCAACAGGAACTAAGAATGTGCTCTGTAACAGGAACTAAATCCGTAGTGTTTGGGTGAGTTGTATTTTAGCTTTTAAAGGGTGAAATTCACTGTAGTGCAGAGGGCTTGTGCAAGGCCCTGCATACCAACCTGAATCCTAATTAAGCTCTTCTAAGAAGATTTTTCTGTTTTGGGAAGAAATATTTTTGGTTCCAGTGGTAATCCCCATTTTAAAAATAGGGAATCTCTCTCAAGTTAATGGACTCGTTCAAAGAGAAACAACTTTTAAAATACTAAGATAGGAATTGCAGTGTGGAATCAAAGGTGAAGCTAGTGGAGTATGTTGTACCTAACAGCAGATTGTATCCTCTCCTTCCAGGGAAGCTGCAAGAAATCCCATAGTGGACAATTATGGAATAACCTAACAGTGTTTGGCTTACACTTTGAAGCTCAATTTGTTTATAATCCTATCTAATGTAACTGAGAATGTTCCCACTGGGTAAAATTCACTCCTATGCAGAGGGTCAGCACAAGGCCTAGACATCATTTAAGTCCTGCATAAGCCCTCAAATAAGGTGAAAACTGATATAAAGACACTGTTTAGAGTCTCAGCAACTTCCTTATCTTCCCTAAGCGTGCCCTTTAAACCCTATTAGTTCAGGTTTCCTACTTCTGATAAACCAAAATAATTTCTTATTTTGTGTTTTTCATATCTTTGGCTATTTGCTCTACACGTTTGCTCTCAGCCCTTTTAATTTTTACCTTACAATTTACCCACTGTAGCTTATGCTCTTCCATTGCCATCACTATGTTTAGATTTCCATTTTCTGAAAGATACTTGTTTAGCTCAAAATTGCCTCTTAAATCTTGCCATTTAACCATATTAGTTTTTTTTCTTGCCTTCCTGCTTTCTTTTTTAAGTCTAATCACTGTAAGCAGGTCTTGAATGATGTATATGTCTTTGTGCAGTGCCTCTGCACTGGGGGATTTTTACTTTAAGCATGTAATGCTTTGGCTAATGAAACAATTCCAAAAAAGGAATTATGGCCATGGCTAATCTCTATAATCAAGTATTCACAATGAAACAAGAATTGATATACTGAAAATCTGCAAGTATTGTACCTTATCACAGTCTCATGCAGAGCGGTGTACTTTGCCTTCAGCGCAGCAACTCTGGTGCCTGGGAGCTTTCCAGCAGAAAATAACTAGAAAAGGGAAATAGACAATTATTAAATCCACGAGACATTAACATTTTTATGTATACTTAGACTTTTATAATTAGTGTTGGCAAACTTTTCTTCAGTTCTTGGTAACATATCAAATAAAAATATACACACAAAAGATGCTGGCTTTTTAATCTGTAGTATAAATAAAAGAGTATAAAGAACACCTCAGAATTACAGAGTTGATTAGACCTCTGTTCCCATTCTGCTCTCTCTGAGTGTACCCCCTTAGGTGTTAGGTCTGCTGCCCTTACCTATCTGGAGGTGAAAGTACACAATTATCCTTCTCTTAGACCATGACCTGGGAATGCCACTCTGTACCTGCCCACTGCTTATTACTGTGCAGGTCTGACTGGACCTGTTTTTCAGGAGCCTGTCACTAATGCTATACAGTGACAAACAGCCTTCTTAAAACAAGTAGATTTATTTAGCAAATGGAGCAAAGCGTTAGAGAAAGGGATTTAAAACAAGCAGCCTACATACATATCTAGACTCATCTAACCTTACACTTTGCTACGAGTTAAGTTAGACGGGATTCCCTCTTGAGTTACAGGAACAGAACATACCCATTTACATTCTTTTAGTAAGCCCAAGAGCTCTTAGCCTTCCAGAAAGTATTTCTCTTAGACACTTCCCCCCTCTCAGAGAAACTCCCTTTTTTCAAAGCCCTCCCTGTGTGATCCTCAGCCCAGTTACTATATATCTTAATGGCTTTTGTTAGAGAGTCTAGGGGTGGTCTTCATTTTGCCTGAGTATGTCTACATTACAGAGACTATACTGGCATAGCTGCATCACTGTAGCAATGCTAGCATAAACCCATAGTGTAGACACAACCTAAACTGATGGAAGGGGTTTTTCCACTGATGTAGGAATACCATTTCCCCAAGCAATGGTAGCTAAGTCAAGGGAAGCATTCTTCCATCAACCTAGCTATCTACACAGGATGTTAGGTCAGCATAACTATATCACTCAGGGGTTGTGGTTTTTCTACACCTCTGATTGACAGCTATGTCAATTAAATTTTAAGTACAGACCAAACCTCAGCCTGTTTTTTAGATATTAAAGCAGGGAGTGAATTTAAAGTGCAAATGCAATTCTAGAATAGCTATTGCAGAATAACCTGTGGAACTCCTTGCCTGACGAGGCTGTGAAGGCTAGGACTATAACAGGGTTTAAAAGAGAACTGGATAAATTCATGGAGGTTAAGTCCATTAATGGCTATTAGCCAGAATGGGTAAGAAATGGTGTCCTTAGCCTCTATTTGTCAGAGGGTGTGATGGATGGCAGGAGAGAGATCACTTGATCATTACCTGTTGGGTCCACTCACTCCGGGTCACCTGGCATTGGCCACTGTCGGTGGACAGGATACTGGGCTGGATGGACCTTTGGTCTGACCCAGTACAGCCTTTCTTATGTTCTTATGTTCTAACGATCTCACAATAGTAATTCTGGTTAATTTCTGCGTGTAGAAAAGCTATGTTTTCACTGCAGACAAGTTAGCCTTGCCTGGGTGGAGTGTCCCCACAGCAAAGCCTTACCCATGCCAGACCCATGTAACTACATCCACAATAGGGCTGTACTAGCCCTTGAGCTGGAATGGATTTCTGGTGGGCTATCCTGTGGGTCTTAACAGTGCATTAAATTGGGCCACTCTACAAATTCATTCACAGGGTGAAAACTCACTCACTCTCACCTAGAAGGAAGCTGCTGTCTGTGGCCATCACATGAAAATAATACTTTATGTAAATAACTTCCAAGTGGAGTTATTCATTATTAATGCAGGCAGTCCTGCAGGTGAAAGCAAACAGCATTTGGCAACAAGAACTTTTAATGAGAATGTTATTAAGGAATTCAGTCTACAAACCACAACATGATTCATAGCACTCCCAACTGACTTCTTTGCCTCTCATTTTCCCATTTCTTTCCTGCCTAGTAAACATAAAAATCTCATGTTGGCTCCATTTATTCAAATTATGGTTCTTATTGATACTACCCCACAGCTTTAGCAGGAGACAGGTGTCAGCTTCTGGAAAACTGCCAGCACAGGAGGATTTATTGGAAGGTGTCACAGATCCTAGCAAGTGCTCCCTCATGGCCACTCACTAGGACTGCTGTGAAGGGAATCCATGCTGTGTCCCTTGCTCCCCTGGCTATTCTAAGCCTACAGAGCATGAATGCAGTCCAGCCACTCCCCCAATCTCAGGATCCAAAGCTTTTTCTTCCCCTGCTGTCATGTTTCCTCTCAACTAATTAGCCTCTTAAGATTGGTCTATACACCTGGACCATCATGTTTCTCTGACTGTATATATATCTGTCTGAAGAATAATTTCATTCCACGCATCCGATGAAGTGGGTACTAACCCACGAAAGCTTATGCTGAAATAAATTTGTTAGTCTCTAAGGTGCTACAAGTTTTTCTTTCTTATTTTCATCTTGGAGTACAGACCTGCAGCCTAACACTCCCTCCTGAGAGTTGGAGCCTATACAGCTGCCTAGCCCCTCTGCACACAATGGTGACCTTTAGGATGCCCTTGGACTTAAACATACCCTCTCCTGGAACTTTACCCCAAAAAGTGTGAAACTTTTTGTTACAATTTAACTCTCAGGGGCACACAGTAGTTAACACCCAAACTTTGCAGAGTCTAACACATTTATGCTCTTTACTTAATCATACAAAGCTCAGGACAGTACAGATCATACAAAACAACACACATTTCCCTTTTTAGCTCAGCCTTCCCTTAGGTGTCATTAGGGACCACAGATGTCCAGGCAGGCTGTCCCATTCCTGAGGCTGTTCCATGATGGGTGGTCTCCCCCAGCTTCTATTGCTTTCTTCTGCCTCATGTGTCCTCTTCCTGTCTGGCTCCCTCTATTCCTGTGAGTTCCCTTATTTAACCTCCTCCTGGTCACTTGGCTGCCTTTGTTCTGCTCTTGGTTTTCATTGCTTCTATCTCCCCCTCTCCTTTCAGAAGAGTACGCTAAACTGGATCTCCAAGGCTTGAGCTCCCCCACTTCTGCCAGTTGTTTGAACCTGAACAGTATCACTGAATCCTAAGCACCACTAAGTCCTTGTATTTGTCTGCTATGAGCCTGCTACAGGACCTGGTAGATCTTAATACATATAGGCACTCAGGATACAGCTGCTTTTCATAAACCAACTTCACAATATTAACCAAAATTCATAAATTGTATAAACATAGCTCCAGTTTGTCACAGATGACATCTGTGTTCAAATGCTGTGGAAGTGCAGCAGAAATGGAGCAGGCAAACATGGGGTTAAAATGCACAGCAGAAGGACAGAGTTCCACAAGAAAGTACAGCCCAGGTAGAATTGTGGGATGGGACTGGAGGACTAACAGCACCTGGGACTGAGTAGTCTGCATTCTCACTGCAATGTAGGCAGTTTGCCTCTCTGGGCTGAAGCAAATTCCAATCCCAAACAAATTCCAAATTCCAGCAAATTCTCAAGCAAATTCCAATCTCCATATCCTCAGCCATGCTAGCTAGCCCAGACTTAAAGCATCCTTAAATCCATGTTAAAGGTTCTTCTGTGTGGATGGAAGGAGGACTTTATGATGCCAGAGCACCCCGTTGCAACAGGGCATGATGTTGCAGACAATCTTTATCTCCAGCCCTTCCTGCAGTCCATCTGCCCCTGTTCATACTTCAGCTGAAAGCATCTAAGTCAGATCCCTTTCAGGGCAACAAAAGCTCAAACCAACACCTCAAAGTCTCTCAACAATCAGTCCTTCCTTTGGGCTCTGTTTTCAATCTCCTTTCTCAGCCACTCCAGAGTCATCTTCCACAGACTAGCATAGATATTGTAATTAGCATTCGGGGAGAGGAAATCATAAAAATTGGGGGTGAAACTGTAGGTTCTGAACTTCTTAGCCAATGTATGTATGACCAAGAAACACAAGGTAGGCCAAATTAAGCTCTGTGACACCTATATAAACCCAGAGTAATTCTATTGAAGACAACAGACATTATGGCCTCAGTCTCCACTCTTTTGCACCCTGTGCAAACGGTATGTAAAATGCTACTATTTTGACTTGTTAGAGCTTTACAGGCACTATGCACAAGTGTTAATAACTATACAAGGTGCAAGACAACAGAAAAAAATCTCAGACATGTAAGTCAATGAGAGTTTTGTTTGAGTAAAGACTGCAGAATCGGGCCCTTAGACATCTATCTGAACAATATGCATTGCAACACTTTGCAGCAAGGATGCAATAGTTACTGGCATGCCATTTTTTAATTAAGTGAAAACATGTTACAGACTATCTAGGTTTTGAAAAATTTACCCAAAATGTTGCCGTGTACCCTCCTCAGACAGTATGCCTCGCTGGGCTGCAACCCCTCTCTCATTTTGTATAAACGGTTTCCATTCCACTACACTCTCAAACTCAATGTATCCCGAAATCAGTAAAGTGAGTAACATTAACAATATCTCCTTTTGTGTACAACAGTACTAACTTGTGAAATCAGTACAATTATACTGAGTTAAAATTATTGGTGTGAGAAGAGTCAGGCCCATTAAAATTTTAACAAAAGAAGACACATAGGAATCAGCATCTTCCATTTATTGGGTTTCTGGACCCCAGATCCCTCAGGAAGAGTCATAAATACATGACATCTCTAAATTGTTGCTTTTGCATCTCAGATTTAGCTTATATATATATATACACACCCTTTTAACCAGACTTCTTATAAAATATTTATAAATCTTTATTCCTGAAGTATAGCATTAGATTTCTTTTTTTAAATACTGCAAGCTAAATTGGAATTACGATTTATAAATATTTGCATTTCACCTCTGTTTCTAAAAGTTTGTGAAAGATGAATCACACTGAAGTCATATTTTCCTATGAGATGCTGTAGAATTTTGTTTAGCTTCAGCTTTGTCTTCATTCTCAAATAAAGGTGTGTTTTAATGTGAGATTACTAACATGAGTTAGCTATCTCATTGTTAAATTCTAGTGGAGTCAAGGCACTATAGCAGGGGTCTCAAACACACGGCCCGCGGGCCGCATAAGTTATTTCCTGCGGCCCGCCATAGGCGCCGATTCCACTGGCAGCCAAGCTCCAAACATTACTGAGTGTTTATATTTTATTAAAACCCCTCTTTGCATTACAGTTTTTAAAAAGTTAATAATTTACTTTTAATAGAATGTTACTCTTCATTTTTTTCATTTATGACTATACTTTTGTATCATTGTATGAAAAGGTTTCAGTGATGCGGCCCTCAGGCCAATTTACTAGTTCTCATGTGGCCCTCCTGATGATTTGAGTTTGAGATCCCTGCACTATAGCTTCACAGCTAGGTGATATGAACCACAGGCTCCTAGAAAATCACAAGAACATCACTGTAATCCACAAAGCTTGAGTTAAGTCCCTATACAATGAATGGGGAGAGATAGGCACCTCAGAATGTGATTCTAAAAGCCAGCATGCTAGGCGGGGAGCCATGTAAGATAGCCAATGGGAGATGCTGATCAGAGGGGTGTGTCCTAAACTCAACCACTCTTATGGAGACCAAAATCTGGGGTCTAGGTCTGGAATGCTGGGAGTCACCTATATCTGCTAGCAATACAGAACAGGAACCCCTCTCCTGGAGTCAGGCAGCTCAGGCACCTAAGTAGTTTCTTGTAAGAATGAGTGAGGTGCCTGCCTCACTTCACACAAAATGGCTGAAAGAGGAGGTGGTGATGTTGCTGCTGCCATCCACCTTAAAAATTTAGCGCAGTGGTTAGCACACTCACCCAGGATGTGGGAGACCCAGTTTCAATTGCCCCCTCTGCCTCAGGTACAGAAAGGATTTGAACAGGGGTCTCTCACCTCTCAGGAGTGCAGAGCAATGGGATAGTAAGACGTAGGGCTCCCTCACTCTCCTATCTAAACCTATTCCCCTGTAGATAAATAATTAAAGAGTCACTGGAGCAGGGGGACTGTATCCTGTGTCTCCTAGGTGGATGCCATAACCACTGGACTATAGAGTCAGTATCACACATGTACTTTCTCTCTGGCCCAATGACTCTATTATTTAATCAACAGTGGAACAACTTCTACAGGAGGGATTAAGGGAGCTTCACATCAGAACAACCCACAGGTCAGTGGTTACTGCCCACCTCCTGAGAGGTGGGAGATCCCCCCCCCCCCATGCAAACCCTTTCTCCCCCAGAGCAGTAGGGTCCATAAAGCGCTTTAGCATCACTGCCCCTTTTGACCTCCAAGGGCTGCCGAGGCAGGGGAGAAAGGGGCAGCTGCATTGGGCCTGGCGATTTAAAAGGGTCCTAGGCTCCTGGCCGCCGCCACCAGAGCAGCAGCTGGCGCCTCGGATCCTTTAAATCGCTGCAGGAGCCCTGGGTGGCCTGGGTCTGGGCCATGCACCGCTGAAGGGCTGGCTGATGCCCCCACCAGCCCTGCCCCTTCTGCCCGAGGCCCCGCCTTTTCTCCCCGAGGCCCTGCCCCTTCCAGGGGTGTGGAGCCAGGCCCCTGTACCAGTAAGACTTTTAAGTCACTTTCACCTCTTCCCACATGAGTGCTGTAACTACTGGGCTAAAAGTTATAAGGTGGATGGCAGCAGCTCCACTACTGTTTTGAATCGGACCCAGTCTGGTAGGCACCCTTCGAGCATGCCAACCAGCTTAGGCCCCATATGTGAGTTAGGTGGACAAATACCTATCTTCCCCTGGCTCATGGGTTCCTCTGGGGCTTAGGTTAGAGATAGGCATCCTGGCACCTAGAGGGAGGCTGCAGTGTGCATGCTCAGAAGAATAAACTTAGGTGCAGATGGAACTTTTACCCAGAAAATTTAATCACTGAGTGACCTACAGGGTTTGGCAGTTTTGTGGATTGCAGTAGAGCCTAAAACTGGAACTTTGGCACCTAAGTAGCTCTGTGGGTCTGAGCCTGAGAGCCAGATTCTTATCTTGATAACACCTATAACGTCCATCACACTAGGTATGTACAGTACTATAGTACATACCTAGTGCTTTACAGAAAGTCCCACTGAAATGGGTCAGAGTGGACACAATTTAAGTAAAGTTATTTTAAGACATGAAAAATGAGAGATTACAATAGATCATTCTGATCTAATCAAGAAATGGTTCAATCAAGAATTAATTAGCACTTGGAGATAAAACTTGGAATATACAATATTAAACAAAATACAGAGCTCTTGCAAAGGTATTCAGAGTGTCACCGCTAAAGAAGAGCTCTGTGTAGCTCAAAAGCTTGTCTCTTCACCAACAGAAGTTGGTTCAATAAAAGATATTACCTCACTCACCTTGTCTCTCTAATTACACAATGCTGTTTATTTTCTGGATTGAAATGTGTTCTAGCTCTATTGCAAGGCAAATGCAATATCCATCAGGGAATTGCACTTTATGCAATAATATTTTTAGAAAGATCATACTATGTTTAAGCTATTGTAGGCGCTGTAGCAACAATTTGCAATGTAGCTCGTTATCTCCGTGTTTCTGAACCCTAGATTCACTTTATAAATTATATAATGCCACTTGACAGAAATTAGGAGCCAGACTGCTAAATGTATTTGCCTAAAGATACAGATAAATGCTTTTTTGAAAATCTCACTAGGCACCTAAATATTTTTAAAAACTTTTGTCCCAAGGGCCAGAATCTCAGACTTACTAGGACTCCTTTGCATTGGTCTGGACCTCTGAGGAGTCCCTTTTTGTAAATGGAAATTTCTGGAGATCACAGAGCTGGCATTGCAGCTCTACTCCTCCTTCCTGGCTGCGAGGGCAGGTGGTATGTCCAAGGGAAAGAACATGTGGGTGCAGTGTTCCTATGATCCCCAGAAACTGTAATGGCCCTGTGGCAATGGGTAGTCTGACCAGGCAGTAATTTGTAATTCCTAACAATGGTAATGTGGAAACTTAATGTAGGAAATGAAAACTTGTTTCTAAGTTACTTTACATTTGGTAAGAATTCCAGTGTTTAAATAAAACATGTATGGCTAAATCCTGGCACTACATCAGAAAGTCAGCACAGTTTTGGTAGCAGTGAGTATAATGGAAGTTGTAGCTGTTCGGAACTTTAATGTAAGAGCCTAGATACATATCCAGAAGACTGTTTTGGCATCCAGGTTTGAAAATATTGGCCTTCATTATATCAGTATGTTTTGAAAAAAATAGAAAAATAACATGAATAAAGATACAATACTCTAGTTTACATATATTTAAAAATTCTAAAAAAAGGGGTGGGAGCTGATTTAAACAATTTTTCATTAGGTTTCTCAGATTTGCTATTGTCACGTTCCTGTAAAATGGATGCCTCCAAGACGAGGCTATTCGACTGAGCAAATGGCAGTTTCCTTCTAATTATTCTAGCAATCTAGTATAAATAAAGGTAGAATCTGTAATCAATTGAGGTCACTTCATTGTATTGGGAGTAGATGATGTCAGGTCTGGAGTTTAGAATATAGTCAGGTCACCTCTCTTAAATTCCTGGGCCTTTCAAAACCTTTAAGTTTCAACTGTACTAATATACATTTTGCTTTTCTTCCTTTTGGTATATACACAACACTTTTCTTTGATTCCCATACTCATTAAACAACAAGACTCTATCCCATAATTTGAAAATTTACCCAAAAATGATAGCCCAGCTGGGCAAAAGAAAATAAATTGCACTTATCCAAATCAAGAATTCTTAGAAAATTGGATTAAAGATCTAGTTGCTGATGCTGGTTGCTTGGCAGTTTCTTCTCTTTGCTTTCTGTATTCCTACACTTCCATAAATGTAACCACACAATAAAATTATGTATCTTATTACTATATTTACTATTATTTTTTCTTTCCTATTATATTTATTCTTACCTTATTATTTTACCTACTCTTTTATTTAAGTCTTATTTTTAACTGATTATTAACTTGTAGCTATCTTTTGTATGTAACTTTCTCATTTTGTTACATTTTTATATTATCTCACTTTCTCTCAGAAGACTTGCTCTTCTACGAGAGAAGAAAAAGGTAGGGCCCAAACTCTGCCTCTTTACTCTCATTGAGTACTCTTACTCTGTGAGAAGTTCTATGAAATAATTGGGCTGAATCACCCCATCCTGTTGTAAAACACATGGAGGAGGCGGTTTGGGGGAAAGATATATCTGCAACAATTATCTTGCTGTTTTCCATCTCTCACCATTTTCCATGGGGAGAGGATGGGTTTTCCATGGGCCCCATGAAGAAACCATGAAAACTAAGGAATCCGTAGGAAATACAGAGCCATAGGTGAACAAGACTTGTGCTTCCTGTTCCACAGCTGCTCTGGACCCCAGCAAACCATCTCCTCCCAGTGCTGGTGCTAGCCCATTAGGGACCCTAAGCAGGAATAATTAATAGGAGGCCCCCTTGAGCTGCTTGGGGCCCTAAGCAATTGCTTAATCTCTTATGCTTAGCGTCAGCGCTGTTCCTTCCATCCCTGGCAGTACAACTCCATTGGTGTGATGCTACCAATAACTTTCCCTGCCACAGCTGTCCCTAGGAGCCATGGTAGAAGACTCCATGGAAGAGAGAATATAACCTTAAGATATATGATCTTTTCCAGGTAAGCTTCACAGGGCTGGAGGGAGACACTGTCCATCCTCCCAGCCTGCCAATTCCTGCCTTCAGCTCAACTAATCTCTGTCCCCTCCTCTACTGTGGACCAAGGACCCACAGAGTTTCTTCCATAGGGTAGGGGGAGAAGATGGAGAAAAACTGGGACATGGAAGTGGCAGGCCCTGGGATCTGCATGCAGATCTCAGTGGGTGATGAACCCACCCAATAGAATTACTTACAGAGTGAAGAATTATTTCATGTGAGCAAAAGTGGCAGAATCTGGCCCTCACTGCATCAGAAGTTAACAGACCCTAATATTTCCTCCACAAGTTTTATAAAGTTTTTTACATCTTCTGTTTTATTGGAAAGAGATTCACTCCTCTGTAGATGGCCAGCACAAGGCATAAAACCCTAAGCAGGGGGAGATGTAGCTTCGTGATTCAATGGAGGCACTATATTAAACTGCTGAGAGGGCACCGATCACCTGCAGCAGCATCCTCCATCCCAGCACCGGAACCCTAATCCTGGCTTGGTGTGGCGGGGAGACCCCCAGGGTGGAGGAGGGGTTAGAAACTGAGCCCACCCCACTCTTACCCTGCAGTGACAGCTCCTGTTCTGCGGGGCTGGGCCCTGCTCCCTGTTCCTGCCATTGTGACCTGGCATCTGGGGCTACAGTGCCAAGCAGGTTTGGTGGAGGGGCAGCTCTGGGTGGGCATGGACAGAAGTAAGGGGGGGTACAAGGTAAAAAGTTTGGGGACCACTTCTCTATGATAAAATATTTTGGGGCCTTCCCCCCCACAACACATCCTAATAATTAATAGGGGCTCCCCTTGAGCAGCTTAATCCTTCACAATAGGGCTTCTGTGACTTAATTATGGTATAATTGACAAGTCTAAGGACTTTGACTTACTCAGTTTTGAGTTTCAGTATTTTTGACTAGCTTCCTCATAATTTTTTTAATTTCTTCTTTATGAACTACCCAGTCAGTATGGGCCTCTAGAAACCCTTAATTCAGCCCATCTTCAATTCCATTAACATCAAGTACCTTGAATACAGAGGGTCTAATCATCCTGTGCCATGTGCACCAGCATCCTGCATGCATGTGAAGCAAAAGATTGAAGTTAAATATAGTATCCGACATAGACAATGATAATAGATATTAACCATGATCATTATAAAAATGAAATATGTGCGAGCCTCCTAGGGAAGGCTCGCGTTGAACATTATAAAAATGCCAATGTTCCAGCAAAATAGTGCAGCTAACACATTTCTACTTACTTGGGCAATTATAAAATATTTGACATAAATTCTGCAACTTCAACAGAAATAATCACAGTCTCTATCTTTCATGTCTATGCTGCATTTCCTGTAATTATTTATATTTTTAATAACTAACATTTTGACCATTCTTGTAGTTATTTTAAAACATAGAATGATCGTCATAATTTTAAATTGAAGTTAATCTTGTTTATTCTTCCATTTCAAACACCTAAAAAGTCACTTCCAACTACAGTCCTTTGTCTCAATATAGGGCACAAGGGCAAAATCCCAAATTAACAACATATTTTACAATTTTTCTGTGCTTGGGATTTTGATATAATATTATTTGAGTAGTAAGTAACTCCCCCTATCAATCAGCTGCATGAAGTTTAGAATAAATCTCATTCATTTTTCTTAGCTAATAAACATATAGTTAGTTTACTAGAGAATTGGCTGCCAACATTGTCTTTGGTGTAAGATCACAGAATCATAGAATCATAGAACTGGAAGGGACCTCAAGAGGTGATCTAGTCCAGTCCCCTACACTCAAGGCATTATAAGTATTATCTAGACCACCCCTGACAGGTGTTTGTCCAACCTGCTCTTAAAAATCCCCAATGATGGAGATTCCACAACCTCTTAAGCAATTTATTCCAGTGCTTAATCACTCTGACAGTTAGGAAGTTTTTCCTAATGTCCAACCTAAAACGCCCTTGCTGCAATTTAAGCCCATTGCTTCTTGTCCTATCCTCAGAGGTTAAGAAGAACAATTTTTCTCCCTCCTCCTTGCAACAACCTTTTATGTACTTGAAAACTGTTATCATGTCCCTTCTCAATCTTCTCTTCTCCAGATCTGGAGTACCAATTGATCCGGGGTAAGTGACTAGTCTCTTGGGACTGGGAGCAACCTGATATGGTGTGATTTTTGGTTTAGTGACCTTTTATCACAAAGTTCAGTTTGTCTGAGTGGCAAGATAGACTGGAGAGTCTGAGGGGACTGTCGGTCACTTCATGGTAAGACTGGTATAGTGATCCAGGAGTTCAAATTTGTTACTGGTTTGGTGAAATCTAATTATAAAATATACCACCAGTTTGGGGTATCTGCCCTATTTTCTGACAGTCTGTACTGAGGTAGGTTTCAGAGTAGCAGCCGTGTTAGTCTGTATCAACAAAAAGAACAGGAGTACTTGTGGCACCTTAGAGACTAACAAATTTATTTGAGCATAAGCTTTCATGGGCTACAGCCCACTTCATCGGATGCATAGAATGCAACAGATAGTAAGAAGATATTTATACATACTGGTATGGGTACTTCCACCTTTTCATGTTCTCTGTATGTATAAGCGACAAAGGGTCCTGTGGCACCTTATAGACTAACAGAGGTATTGAAGCATAAGCTTTCGTGGGTGAATACCCACTTCTTCGGATGCATCCGAAGACGTGGGTATTCCCCCATGAAAGCTTATGCTTCAATACCTCTGTTAGTCTATAAGGTGCCACAGGACCCTTTGTCGCTTATACAGATCCAGACTAACACGGCTACCCCTCTGATATCTGTATGTATAAATATCTTCTTACTATATGTTCCATTCTATGCATCCAATGAAGTGGGCTGTAGCCCACGAAAGCTTATGCTCAAATAAATTTGTTGGTCTCTAAGGTGCCACAAGTACTCCTATTCTTTGTACTGAGGTAGCCATTCACATTTTGAGCCATTCCAGACAGTATGACATTCTCCACCTGTCAAGGAAGAGGAAATGATATGGTTCACAATGTCAATTTTTAAGTATAACTTTATGATACTCAAATGTTAAGAATCAGGAATTTTGTAGCATATCAAAACAGATATGTAAAGCAAGAAAATATTTTGTTTCCAAAAGAAAAATCAAAGTAAAATAAATAAAAGCTCAAAATAAACTTCATACTCTATCTGTGCACATGAATATTATCATTTTGCTTATGTTATTATGCATAAGCTATTTTTGCCAAGGACTACCTACTTTGCTCCGCTATTAATATCACTCTCTGCAACTTCTTGTGATGCAAGAACTCCCACCCATTTCTGAGAACAGTGCAGGCAGTTTATCTGTTAACTCACAGGCTGCTAGCTGCCTTTATAAAAAGTTCTTCCAGTTTTGCATACTTCCTCATTGAGCTAGTTTCACTGCAAAGATGAAGAAGCTCATTTACTTAGTCTTGTTTAAGACAGCTCTGCTTGCTTTTACGAATGTTTCTGCACTTGCGGATGAACATACAGAGAGTGTTAAAGAAGGAAAAGCTATTGATGCTTGTCCTATAAAGCTCAAAACCAATGGGAAATGTGAAGGAGAGGAATGTCCATATCAGATAAACCTGCCTCCGATGACCATCCAGTTACCTAAGGAGTTCAGACTGATTGAGAAGACTCTCAGAGAAGTACAAAATCTTAAAGATGAAGTAAACAAATTGAAGAAATCTTGCCAAGATTGCAAGTTGCAGGCAGATGACAACCAAGAAAAAGACAGTACTGAATTCCTGGCACCTAATACAGAAGTCCCAATGGAGAACAGTAAGATACAAGATAACAGAGTAAAGGAATTACAGAGCAAAGTTAATAAACTGTCAGCCAGTTTGAAGAATGCAAAGAATCAGATCCACTCACTGCAGGGTCATCTGGAAAAAATAAGCCTCATAAACATGAACAACGTAGAAAGTTATGTCGACAGCAAAGTAGCAAATCTGACATATGTTGTGAACAATTTGGATGACAGATGTTCTTCTAAGTGTCCAGTCATACAATCAAGTCCTGGTATGTGAAGCTATATTTATAATTTTTCTGTATTCTGTAGAATTATTTAATAGAACAATTTAAACATATTTTACCACAAATATCTTTGCTATCATCTTCACAAATTAAAAAGTATTATAAAATTCACTCTTATTGTGGCCAGGAAGGACTAAGTGCTTTCAACTTCCATGGGAGTTGCAGGTACTCGGTATCTCTCAGGATTTGGTCCTAACATAGTACTTAAAATGTAGCCCTCCAGAGGGAACATTTATTTTTACATTTGTTCAGCAGATATGCATACTGTATTTACTCATTCACATACTGCTGTCATAGCAATTCAGAGCCCAAACACTAAGACGGAAATGAAATTCCTTTATATATTTAAATTTTATTTTACACTGTATTCAAAAGGAAAATATCTACGTTAATTCTGTATTACATTGAAAACTGAACAACTATTTTTGGCTTGAATGTTTTTTCACATTTTTGAGGGATTAGGGGAAGGGAATGAAGAAAACCTGGCCCTAAAAGATTTCAATAGTTTTACTATCTGACTTTGATAATGAAAGACTGAAAAAAGAAACATCTAAAAATATCTTGGAATTGTTTTAAAATGGCCTGGAAAGTGTTAGCTAACAATAAAGGAATCTAGTGGAAGGTGTAAGTTGTATAGATGGATAACAAAATCATTATTTACCATAGCTACATGTACATGTAAGGCTTGGCTAAAAATCTAATCAGTATTAACGCTTCTCAAATGGAAGGCACACTCGGCACTATTTTAACAATAGTGGAATATTGGCAAGAATCTAATATATAAACAATGTAAAATGAGACAATAATGTGGAAGTTTGGGGATTTATTTCCTTTTAAATACCATGCTGTGAGGGACTTATTTTTTTGCCTTTTTAAAAATCCTGTTATGATTATTAAAAGAAAAAGAAATGGAATTGGTAGATTATATCATGTTAACCTTTACTTTTGCCAAATTAAAATGATTAACATTTTAATTTTTACATTGCCTGTATGTAATTAAAATTTTGATATTACATTTAATGATCTTTAGAAGTAAGGCATTCACAAAAGGTTGACAGCGTATTCTGCCATCCAGATACCGTACATAAAAAGAAAAGGGTTCTCTAGTGATTAAAACGACAGGTCACGGCACTAAATTTTTGAACCACCAAACTGCTTGCCAAACCTCCAAGCTAAAAAAAGTACAACGTATAAAATTAGAGACAGGTCTTTTGCGTGACAGAAGACATACCTGCAGGACCTGCCCTCCTTCACTCCCATCTACAATACTAGTCTATTTAAAGAATATCAGAGAAAACTGCAGATAGTACAATGAATGCACTGCTGAAATTCTCAAAAACAAGATCAGCAAGAACACAAACAGGACACATGAACAACTTTATGTTATAGCAATGTCTTTATTAGATACCAGTAATCAAATGTCATGCTTCAGGAATAAGATAGTCACAGAGGTCAGGAAGGATTTTTTCCTACCCATCATGTACAACTCTCCATGATTGGGTAGGTGCATTCTAAATTCTCATCACCACCACCACCACCTTTTTCTGAAACATCAGTTTTTGGTCACTAGCACAGGCCAGTCCAGTCTTGATAGATCTATATTCTTGTATTACTATAACACATGCGGAACAGGTAACTGATGCTAAGTAATGTTCAACCTACAGTCTAAATCCAGGCAGGTAAAAATACTAATATATAGCATTTCTATATAACAAACAGTCCAACAGTGATAGTGAAAATGTAATGGTAATATGTGCATTATGAAACTAGAAAGGATGACAACTAGTTTTTTCTCATAGGACCGAAGCCTGACTTCAGTATAGTCAGTGGCAAAACTATTGACTTAAATAGGCATAGGGTTGGATCCATAGAAGGTGTCTAATTGAGACAGACACTCTTTGTTCACATCTATTCTGAAACTTAGGCCACTTACCATCTTCTCCAAAGTCCACTGAAGTAAATGGGAGTCTTCCCAGTGTCTTCAATAGGCTTTGGATGAGGCCCTAGTTAAGGGCCTAAATATGGATTTAGATGCTTAACTTTAGGTACCCAAGTTTGAAATTGTTTTCTCTAGTCTCTGGATGTTAAAAATAAAGTTTTATCTATCAGAAATCTTCTTTCACAACTCCAACTGATATGTGGATGAAAGTAAAACAAAGAAAACCATTATTAACTATTATTATTTTCATGAGTTAGGGTTGACCACAAAACTCAAGCGTGGAGGAGAATAAATAAATCACTTATGTAATCCAAGAATATCCTTGAGTAACATATTTTGCATCCCTATTCTATGTAATTAACTCCCATGTTAAATTCTATCTTATATACAACATATGTACATTCCATGGCAGCATTAGTATCAACCACAAAGTTAAGGTTACACTGAGAGTTGAACATAAAGAAAGAATAAGATTTCTCTTTCACACTTTAAAGATTGAACTTAGTCTCCTCATTTGACAAAATAACTCTTCAAAATAACCTATTGAGTATTGTGTCCAGTTCTAGGCACCACCATTTCAGGAAGGATGTGGACAAATTAAAGAAAGTCCAGAGAAGAGCAACAAAAATTATTAAAAAATATTCCCTTTAACCTCTGAGGCTAAGACAAGAAGCAATGGGCTTAAATTGCAGCAAGGGTGGTTTAGGTTGGACATTAGGAAAAACTTCCTAACTGTCAGAGTGGTTAAGCACTGAAACAAATTGCCTAGGGAGGTTGTGGAATCTCCATCATTGGGGATTTTAAGAACAGGTTAGATGAACCCATCAGAGATGGTTTGTTATTACTTAGTCCTATCTTGGTGCAGGGGACTGGACTAGATGACCCTTCCAGTCTTACAGTCTGATGATTCAATAGAACAATTTATTCTTTAAGTGATTTCTTAAATAAAATATTTACTAACTTTTGCATAGAAAATAATTGTAAAATGCTCCCTTTCTGAAGTTTTTCCTCACATTTCTTTATGTCCCTCTAGCTAAATAACCCAGGAATCCGGACTCCCAGTCCCCTACTGTAGCCTGAGAACAGCACTTCCTCTTAACAAGCAGTTATTATTATTAACATTTGTATTTTTCCAGTGGTGATATAAAATTAAAATATGTAATCAAACACACCCATGCATTTAAATTATTTTGTAGTAGGAATAAATATTCTCAAAATAGTTTCCAACACTTAAAACACTTCCTCTGCAAGACATCAATGAAATATCGTTGTGTTAATGAACATATTGTGTTGTGAAACATGAAGTTCTAGAAATGTGTCATTTGCAGCATATCCTGTGAAAACTCTTGAGCACAGCATCAGTACTAGTTAAGTGGTTATAGATGAATTTATAATCTTCAGGAAACACCTGGAAAACATGTTTTGTTTAAAATAAATTATTGATAGGAAGACGAGTTACGTAAATGGATAGGCATACTGACTATTTCTTTATTATGAAGCCAGCCATTCTACATGCACAGGAAAGCACATGTCACTTTTCTAGCTACATCTTTCTAGGAATCATAGAATCAGCATAGGACAACATTACTAGTTTCCTCCTATTTCCTAAAGTATTGTAAATAACTGACCACTGACATATGAAAAATTCCCATTGTCTAGACTAACAGGCAATAATAAGAGCCATCTTTAAGCCATCCTGATATGAAATAAACTTCTCATATGACATACTATTGCGTGAAAGGTGACAAAGTACAATGAATCTATTCCACAAGAGGACCAAATTCTACAATACATAAGAGAAAATTAAGGTATAGTTGAATACATGAGTTAAAAGGAATTTGAAATAACAGAATGGAAATATTAAGCCAAATTCACCACTGAAATATGCCACCATTAGCTCATGGAAAAGAGTTCCAATAATGGAAAGTATACAGAGGGGGGCAGATTTTGGCTGCAAATGGCAAACAACTTCACTGGGTGAAAAGGGAAGAGTGGAAGAGGCCAGCCCAGTGAAAAGTGGGCAATTCTGGCCAAAAATGCAGTGTCGTCAGGGTGGCTGCGTAGCCATCAGATATAGCAGGCTCCTGGTGGTGGACACCTATGGAGTAGTCCTGATGGGAATAAAAGATGCCCATACTTACCATAACTCTGACTACAGAAACACTACTTGACCTCTGGAGAGATAAGTCATCCCACAGGATGCAACCTTCAGGGTATGCGTTTTGCACCTCCTTGAACCAGCTTTGTGGAATTTAACTCATTATTCTTTATGGATATACATGCAAGAAATAAGCAGCAAGACAATTTTATGGCGCTATGTAGCATTTTTTAGATTGACATTAATCATTTATATTGGTTTTGTATTTATTAATAAAGAAGAACAATAGGAGAGAGAACCTCCAGGCAAGATACTGCTAAAAGTGCTGAAGAGTATACACTGTGGATTTAAAATGTTATTTTTTACATTACCATAGTCTGGAATGCTTGATGTGGTTTACTAGAGATTAAAAAAAAAAAAAAAAAGACTGACCATACTAATACTATCTATTTCCCCCCCAGTTATACAACTAATGCAGAGAGATTGTGCTGATCATTATACAGCAGGTAGAAGGCGTAATGGAATCTACAAAGTTATTCCTGATCCAAAAAACAATAGCTTTGAGGTTTACTGTGACATGGAATCAATGGGAGGTGGCTGGACAGTGCTACAGATGCGTCAAGATGGTAGCATTAACTTCAACAGAACATGGACTGACTACAAAAATGGCTTTGGACATCTCAGCAGGGAGTTTTGGCTGGGGAATGATAAAATTCATCTCCTGACCAAAAGCAAGGATATGCAGCTGAGAATTGAGCTTGAAGATTTCAATGGTATTCGACAGTATGCTAAATATGAACAGTTCTATGTAGCCAATGAATATCTCAAGTACCGTCTAACTGTCAGTGGCTATAGTGGTACAGCTGGAGATGCCCTGCACTTCAGTAAACAGTACAACCATGATCAAAAATTCTTCACTACCCCGGACAAAGACAATGATAAGTATTCATCAGGAAATTGTGGGGCTTACTACAGCTCTGGCTGGTGGTTTGATAAATGTTTGTCTGCCAACCTAAATGGCAAATACTATCACAAAAAATACAAAGGTGTTCGCAACGGGATTTTCTGGGGCACCTGGCATGATGTTTCTAATGATCTTCCAAATGGTTATAGGCAAGCTTTTAAACAGGTAAAAATGATGATCAGACCCAAAGACTTTGTGCCATAAATCAATACCCTCCGCTGTAACCAGTTTGTGTTAGGTCATACTAAAAACATCATACTTACTCAGTATCATATTCAAAATACAAATATTGGAGTATTTTAATATTCAGTCCTAATATAATCCTTCGAAGATGAAAGAAAGTGTCTCAACATAAAATGTTTATCGATTCCTCCACCCCCATGCCTTATAAAGACAGTTTTAATGCTTCAGAGTAGCTGTTGCTAAAACTTCAGCATTGCTAAATTCTGAATTTGAACGCATTGATTTTAATGTTTCAGTTGTACTTTTACTATCTGCAGCATACCAGGTTTCTACAATCTACAACTTTTAAAGACTTCTACAAAGGTAGCTGAATGAAAATCCATATTTTTTACCTGAAAATATCTCTCAAACTTTTCTGATTACATATAACCACTTAGGATGAAACTCAGTATCTACTTATCTGGATCTCATTATATCATCTGTGCCTTCATAAACATTAAAGATATATCATCACAACACCACCACGAACTAAGAAAGTGGTATCCCATTTTAAAATGACTGAGGCAGAGATCACCTAATTTGCTCAAAGTCACAAAGCAACATTTGACACAAAGTCAGGAACTGAAAACAGATTTTCTGAGTCCCAATCCATCCCCTTGACCAAAAGACCATCCAACCAAGTATAGTGGCAGAGTTGAACAAAAGCAAATGGAAAGAGTGTGTAGACTAAGTATGGAGTGAAATAACACTTCCACAGGATGTTTTCCCCCAAGCTGTTTGCTTCAAAACCATGCTTTTTGCTTCTTTGATGAAGGAAAGTCAACAGCTACACAGCTTGTCAGGGAGCTATGCTAACAGGCCTGGAGCAGGAAGCATCAGAAAGGATTGAGTTCTTGTACTACTGCCTCTATATCTACAGAGATGGACTTTGGTTCCCTTAGAGCCTAAAACCCTGATCTCCCTTCCTCTGCATCCTCTATTCAAGGTGAACTTTATGAGATTGCAGAGATTCAAACTTAATTTTTTTAACTTGTCAGAATTTTGTATGTATCATCAGGGAAAAGATTACGTAGAAAAACACACACACATATATAAAATCAAAGTAGGGGTTTCCCTCACATTTGATGAGTTTGTCTTTTTTCCCTTAAAATCAAAGAACAACTAACATCCACTGAATTACTTTTATACAATGAACAGAAGGGAATCAGAGATTTTCTTGTTATTGTTGTTCTGAAGTGTAAGAAATAAAATGTAACAGATGTTCAAACATTTCATGAATTACAAACCAAAGAGACTTTCCAGATCATAATGAATACTGTACATAGTGAATTTAAATTTGATAAGATTAAGGCCTTGTCTGTACTTAGACAAGGTTTGCCAGTATAGCTATAATGACAAACCCTCCGAGTACAGACACAGGTTATACTGGCTCTCAGAATGAAATAAGTTATAACAGGACAAAGACTTTTTTGCTAGTATAACTGCATCTACAGTAGGGCTTTTCCTGGCATAGCTATATCTGTCAGGGGTATGATTTTTTCACACCTAACCGACATAGCTATGCCAGCAAAACTTTTAAACATAGTCAGGTCCAATACTTATAAACATGACATTTACTACTTTTCAATATACCAAACTGAACTGTGCATTAGTGATTTATGTACAATGATCTATGGTGACAATGACCAAATTATAAGATATTAATATATTTTTAAGGAATTTAAATATTTTGAAGGATAGTTTGATGCCAAATGTCACTTGCTTTATTATGTTTTCATTTTAAAAGATGGATGGAAGATTTTAATACTATCAGATGTATACTCTTTGCTCAAGAACACATTTTGAAGTTACATTATATTTCAGGATAAAAAGGAATTGTTTAAACAAAAAAAAGTTTTTGATGCACTGGCTAGAAGAGTGATTTTTAGTAGAATATTATTATATTTAATCATTTGGTATAAAGTGCACTAATTGTTCCTAAACAATGAAAAAGAAAATTCTTTGGAAACTTATTACTCAGCTAATTTGTTACATGTGAAACTGACCTTTGTTTCTTGTTTAAAGATCCATTTTAAAATCAGAATACACAACTGTAATTTATATTATTTACAGGATTCTTGACATGTTGTTAAAGGGAAAAATCAGTCTAATGTTGATATTTTCAAAGCTGGATACTCCCTTCCTAGAACTATTGGGATGGATTCTCCAATTATTCACATTTGTTTTATACAAGTGTAATTTCATTAATTTCAGTGGTGTTACTCTCAATTTACACTGGTGTGAGTAAAGTCTAATTCACACCCACTATGTCCATACGGCAGTTATAGTACTTGTTTTAAAGGTTCCTTGATCTGAATCCTCAAAAACAGTATCTCACAAATTATTCCTTTGATGTCCTATAACAATTCAATCACTGATGAAACAGACTACAGTAAGTGAACTCAGAATGGCCAACTGTTGACAAAAGGGCTGTGGGTAACCTCCAACTATAGCGGTGCAGTCCATGGACACTACAGGTCAGCACATAATACCAATGGCTGAATTCTCAGACATCAATGACAGGTTACTCATATGCTGCTGCTGAACAATCGGGTCCTAGACCCCGTAGTTTTCACAGGCTGCATCTCCATATTAAAGATAAGGCAGCTGTAAACTGATCTATTTTTAAATTATGTGAGACCTTTGGGCTCATGTACAGCTGTCAACATGATCCTTGACTGGACAAAGTATAGCACCCCTGAATTAAAGCATTAAAAAAAATATCTGATACAACCTAAACACTCTCTTTCTCTATACATGAGCTTAATAATGCAATGTCTTTCAATTTACAAAAAACACATATGTGATAATAAAATTTTTAATCTAATAAATGCACTTGTCTTTTTGATTTGGATATGGTTAAATGTTGGCTTCTTAGTAATGAGGATTAGTAACATCAGGTTTTCAGGCAAAGGTCCTATGGGACACTTTTTCCACAGAATACAAAATAAAACTCATCTGTTCAAAGTGACCAGCCAAGCATGCTATAATTTCCTGGCATTCCATGGGGTTGTTTAAACAAAGAAAACTACCAAGAAGGAAAGACAAAGAATATGAACTGAAAGTGATATTAAACAGCACTGATTTGCCATTTTTCATGCAAGTAACAGTAGGGATAATTCTATTCATCTCAGTTAAAATGCCATGTTCAGTGGTCTTTTGACAGACACAGCGGTCTCTCAAAACTTCAGAAAAGACCTACTTAAGATGTTGAGTTAAAATATTTCTCTCTCTAAGAAGTTTTTCATGCAAGTGTCAGACCACAACTATGTTTAAATTTATCTGACATTTTCAAAGGAAGTTAAAATGGGATAAGATGAGACCACACCTGGAACACTGTGTTTATAATTTAACTACTGAAGCACATTATTTTTTTATTAAAAAGGGGGCTATTCTGCCCAAAAGAAACTTACCTGACATAGAAATGACAGAAAAGGTTTAAAAAAAAAAGCAAAGTACTACCTAAAAGTTTAAACTTTCTCAGGGCTGGTCCACACTAACCCCCCGTGTCAAACTAAGATACACAACTTCACCTACGTTAATAACGTAGCTGAAGTCGAAGTATCTTAGTTCGATCTTCAAAGCACTTACCGCGGGTCTACACGCGGCAGGCAGGCTCCCCCGTTGACAGCGCTTACTCCTTGCGGCGAGCAGGAGTACCGGTGTCGACGGCGCGCACTTCTGGGATTGATTTATCGCATCTAGACAAGACGCGATAAATCGATCTCAGAAGATCGATTGCTTACTGCCGAACCCGGAGGTAAGTATAGACGTACCCTCAGTGTAATAAAGATCCAAATATTGACTTGCCAAAGAGATAAGTCTGAAGTATAAATTCACAACTGTGTTTTGGCTTCATTCTTCAGGGATTAAAAAGATGAATATCACACTTAATATAAGACTAATGAAATTGAGATAGTTTGCAAAGAACCATCGCTAAGTGGTACAGTATACTCAAATATGAAATTGCTGAGCTACTAACTGGGGTATGTAACCTATCATTTAAATCAGCTTCTACACCACATGATTGGAGGATAGCTAATGTGATGCCAATTTTTAAAAAAGACTCCAGAGGTGATCCCGGCAATTATAGGCCAGTAAGCCTAACTTCAGTACCCGGTAAACGGTTTGAAAGTATAATAAAGAACAGAATTATCAGACACATAGATGTACATGATTTGTTGGGGAAGAGTCAAGATGGTTTTTGTAAAGGGAAATCATGCCTCAGCAATTGACTAGAATTCTTTGAGGGGGTCAACAAGCATGTGGACAAGGAGGATCCAGTGGATATAGTGTGCTTAGATTTTCAGAAAACCTTTGACAAGGTCCTTCACCAAAGGCTCTTAAGCAAAGTAAGCTGTCATGGGATAAGAGGGAAGGTCCTCTCATGGATTGGTAACCGATTAAAAGATAGGAAACAAAGGATAGGAATAAATGGTCAGTTTCAGAATGGAGAGAGGTAAATAGTGGTGTCCCCCAGGGGTCTGTACTGGGACCAGTACTCTTCAACATATTCATAAATGATCTGGAAAAAGGGGTAAACAGTGAGGTGGCAAAATTGGCAGGTGATACAAAAGTATTCAAGATAGTTAAGTCCAAAACAGACTGCAAAGAGGTACAAAGTGATCTCACAAAACTGGGTGAATGGGCTACAAAATGACAGATTAAATTCAATGTTGATAAATGTGTAAGCAGAGTCTGGATGAGCTCTCCCCTGACATCTAGTGGTAAGCTGTGAAAAAAGACTTCAGAAGCTGATCTCATTTGCATGGTGCTCAGCATGATGGATTGCTTGCCCAAATGATCATTTGTGGCTGGTGTTGGATCCCCAGTCTCCTTGTTATTGGGGCAGGAGTAATAAAGGGTTGTAATAAAGTGTTGTTATCCTTGTTGTGTGAACCGAGGGCAGCAGAACTGTACCTGACATATCCCAATGGAGGGACTCACCCTCAACCTAACAGCACTAGCGAGGCAGGGGACATGGGGTCCAAAGCCCAATGAGTTAAGAGAGGGTAGGGACAGGTACTTGTACCTGGTGGTGTGGGCCCTGTTTAAGGGTTCTAGACACCATTTGACCTGTCCTCTCTCCATGGTATAAGAAAAGAGCGAATTTAGACTCAATTGAGAGTCTTGTTACACACTGCAGAGCTGAAATCACTGATACCTAGGTCTAAGTATTAGACCTACTTTGGGAGAGTGTCTCTATTGCAAGAGACTGCCCAGTGTGCACCATCAATGTGGCTCCCTCACTAACAGCTGAAATCACTGAGAACTGTGTTAAGTGTGAGGGGAGCCTGAAGACATCTTGGCAAGTGGGCAGCTGGTGGAGAGGTGTGGCAAGCAGCCAGCAGAGCCCTGCAGAGGCCTGGCAATCAGCTATTGGAATGATGAGTGAGTGCCCGTGCAGTGTGTAAGATGCCTCCTTACCCCCACCACTGCCTTCCACACTGGGTGGGAGGTGAACTCCATGGATGAACCTCCGAACTCTGGGGCTGCACTGGCCAAAGGACAGCAACTGTGAGTGGGGGAGAGAGAAGGGATGGGCACGTTAAAGGGACTTTTGGGTTGCTGGATTTAAGACCATGAGGGGAAAAGGACACTGCCCAACTTACTTGGGGATGGGCCTTTTGATCATGGTTTGTATTTATGAACCCTAGTTGCGGTGTTTTCCCAAATTAATGCTGAGTTAGTTCCCTCCTTTTATTAAAGTTTTTGCTACACTCAGACTCTGTGCTTGCGAGAGGGGAAGTATTGCCTCTTAGAGGTGCCCGGGGGTGGTGTGTAATTCTCCCAAGTCACTGGGTGAGGGCTCGAGCTGGTTGTGTGTTGTTGAAAATGAACCCCTAGATACTGAACCCGGCCCTTGTTGCTGCAGGCTCCACCTGGCAGAAGGGTTACAAAATAATGCACATTGGAAAACATAATCCCAATCATACATATAAAATGGTGGGGTCTAAATTAGCTATCACCACTCAAGAAAGAGATCTTAAGAACATAAGAAAGGCCGTACTGGGTCAGACCAAAGGTCCATCCAGCCCAGTATCCTGTCCACCGACAGTGGCCAATGCCAGGTGACCCGGAGTGAGTGGACCTAACAGGTAATGATCAAGTGATCTCTCTCCTGCCATCCATCACCCCCCTCTGACAAACAGAGGCTAAGGACACCATTTCTTACCCATTCTGGCTAATAGCCATTAATGGACTTAACCTCCATGAATTTATCCAGTTCTCTTTTCATTGTGCATAGTTCTCTGAAAACATTCACTCAATGTGCAGCAGCAGTCAAAAAAGCTAACAGAATGTTGGGAATCATTAAGAAAGGGTAGATAAGACAAAATATCTTATTGCCTCTATATACATTTATGGTACACCCACATCTTGAATACTGTGTGCAGATGTGGTTGGCCCATCTCAAAAAAGATATATTGGAATTGGAAAAGGTTCAGAAACGGGAAACAAAAATAATTAGGGGTATGGAACAGTTTCCATACATGGAGAGATTAATAAGACTAGGACTTTTCAGCTTGAAAAAGAGAAGACTGAGGGGGAATATGATAGAGGTCTATAAAATCATGACTGGTGTGGAGAAAGTAAATAAGGAAGTGTTATTTACTCCTTCTTATAACACAAGAACTAGGGGTCACCAAATGAAATTAATAGGCATCAGGTTTAAAACAAACATAAGGAAGTATTTTTTCACACAACGTACAGTCAACCTGTGTAACTCTTTCCAAGAGGATGTTGTGAAAGCCAAGACTATAACAGGGTTTAAAAAAGAAGTAGGTAAGTTCATGAAGGATAGGTCCATCAATGGCTATTAGCTAGAATGGGCAAGGATAGTGTCCCTAGCCTCTGTTTGCCAGAAGCTGGGAATGGGCGTTAAGGGATGGATTGCTTGATGATACCTGTTCTATACATTGCCTCTGAAGTACCTGGCTTTGGCCACTGTCCAAAGACAGGATATTGGTCTAGATGGACCTTTGGTCTGACCCAGTATGGATGTTCTTATGTTCTTATATTCATATACAATCCCTGGAATGTGCAAAGAATTCCCCTTGTTGCAATGATGTTTCCAGTCAGATGGAAGTTTCAGGCAAAGTTTATCACTCATGTAAGTGGGCACAACTCCCTCAACTTTCACCAGAGGTGAATTTGGCTACAATCTTCAATAATAAACGCCATAGAAAACTGTTTTAAGACAATAGATCAGATTCTACTGCCCTTACTCAAGTCATCACATCAGATATGTATGACATATGTCAAGGACAAATGGATTAATAGTTTTAGTACAAAATTGTAAATCATAAATTCTGATACAGCAAACTGTCACAGCTCCCCTTATTTAGATGGGAGAAGTGAGGGATAGGCATCTGGACTGTAGAGAAGGCACAGAGCATGTGAGGCCTTCAAACCTCATGCATCTCAGGAATCTGCAAAATCAAAGGAAGCTCCAATCATAGGGAAGTTATGCACCTCCACATCACTCTTGCTCCTAGCTTCATAGCTTCTCTAGGAGCTGAGCTGCCACTAGCTGTCCCCACCAAACTTGCACTGCACTTTACATCTGTGGGAAGGTGATAGTGTAGACCAAAAATTAAGGTTGCTTCTAAAAGTATTAATATATATCTCTGAAAATCCAAGAGGAATACTGCCTGTTTTGCAGGGATCATATCATGCAGAGAAGCTGTTCCTCAGTCCCTAGGACTGAGCAACAAAAATCCCACAATATCAGAACTCAACCATACAATGGCCACATGAAAGGGTTTTGTGGGGTCCTGGTAGAGGAAGCATACTGAATTGGCTCTACTCCCCACTTCTGCAAGTTTAAAGGCCTTTCTACCTCTACACACTGACCCTGTGCTTCAAAGTGAAGGGGAATCTAGAGCACTTAATACTAAGGCCATGACCTCTCAGAACCTCCAGCTTTCTATAGCAACAAATGCTCAGAACCAGATCTTCACCACTTAAAATTCTTCAGTAAATAAAAGCACTAACTGCTTTACTGAGCCTCTGTAGCACAATCCCCATCCAGACTCATTTGTGCTAGTCTTCAATTGGTGCCACAATTGCTTGACTAGATGAACCCACACTATGCTCATCATATATTATACATATACGTATTTGGAAACTTAACTTGCCCTTTTCTTTGGATATTATCCAAGTATTTCTTTCACCTGCTAAGAGAAGTGAATGCCATGTCCATTACCAGTGTATTGTGACTGAAGATGATTTTGTGAAATGAAGAGGTTTGGCTCAATCTTCCTTCATGCTCACTAGCTCTATCCAGAGTACACCAAGCTGAAGCTCCCTACTCCATCCCACCAAGCAGTTGAACTAGTAGCTCCTATATAGTGCTATCAGTATATTAGTATATGTGACATTTCACAGATTCATCAGATGCCTTTTTGAAGCACGCAAACATTTATTGATCATCTTTATCTTTCTTGGGGCAGACTGTAGCCATATTCAATCTGCAGTTCTTACTGCATTTCCCACCAACCATGCTTAATTTTGGGCACCCGCTAAAAGGTTTTACAATAAATGTCAGCTCACATTATCACCACTGTGTTGGCTCCCTAGTGACCATTTCAACTGGGCAGAAAATGTTCACTTAATTAGTAGTTAGATTCCTGTGGTAAAGGCAACATCTGTCTTTCCTATCTGTGCTAACATAGTTATAGGGCTTTTTGTTGTTCCAGAAGTCTTTCAAGCATATAATATGTAGAATGTGCCTGGACAAGCTAATGTTTTGAAAATTCTTCCTGCAGCGGTGTCAGGTTTTTAGAACTTGGATAGAAAAGGCACAGATTTTACATGCTATTGAAACATGTTGTCACTACCATGGTTACCATGCAAAAAGACATTGATGAGCACATTTCAGCAAGTAAGTGCACATAGGTCAACAGCAAAGATTTTTTTATTCTAAATACTTTCACTCAGCAACATATACAAGACAGAAAAATTATTTTTCTCCTATAATACTGTTAATGCAAATGGCAATTTTTCTAGACATTTTTCCCTTTTTATATAGTTTGGTAACAAGCACTATTAGAATTATCCCCTTACCCAGAGGGTTTTAAAATATGGTTATTTACATATATTGGTTTTAACCCACTATTATTTAGATTTAAAGTATTTTGGCTTAAGAAAGCTTAAAGGTTTTTGTAGTTACAAAGTTTCTTTTGAATTATACCAGCCAGTGTGACGCTTACGCAGTGCAAAGAGGCCAGCCTGTATATAGCCAGATGAGGATTCCCTAGGAGAGGTGAGCTTTCAGTTGGTGTAAAGCTGACACAGAATCATAGATTGGAAGAAACCTCGGGAGGTCATCTAGTCCAACCCACTGCTCAAAGCAGGACCAACCCCAACTAAATCATCCCAGCCAGGGCTTTGTCAAACCGGGCCTTAAAAAACTCTAAGGATGGAGATTCCACCACCTCCCTAGGTAACTCATTCCACTGCTTCACCACCCTCCTAGTGAAATAGTTTTTCCTAATATCCAACCTAGACCTCCCTGTGCCGGGGTGTGCATACCCTGCACTGGAAAAGAAAGGGTTAACCCCACACTATGGGTGGCAGAAGTCCCACCCCCCAGGCCATGTTGGGCATGCACCAACTGCTGCCTCAGTATAAAAGGGAGCAGCCCAGCTCATTCTGGCTGCTGGAGGGGAAGGACCTTTGGCTGGAGCTGCAGCTGAAGAGCTGCCACAGCCTCTGCCTGCAAGAGCCAGAAACCCTGTGAGCTGAATTGAAGGCCTGGAGCCCAATGAGTGCCAGAGAACCATCCACACTGATGAGCTCAGAGACCCATATGCCACAGAGACAGCAGCATCTGGAACTACGGTAGGAAGTGACCCAGGGAGGGTGAGCAAGTGGTATCTCCCGCCTGGGTGAGGTCAGTGTGGGATTCCCCTCTGATCCAGTGATGGACCACTCCATCGCTATTAGTGCCCTGGGTCAGGGCTTGGTGGAGTTGGGTGCGCCCGGTCCCCCCTACCCGGGCTGTCACCAACCTGGTGGTGGCCCCCACCTTTTCCTGCCATAATGACTCTAGCCATGAGGCTGCGCTGCCCTGTGTCTGAGGGCTGCAATAGTGACTCTGCCCATTAGGCTGTACTGCCCTGTGTTCGAGGGCCACCATAATGACTCTGCGGTCACCCAAGGGCCTCCAGGGAGATTAACCATGGTGATATCACCACTCTGCCCTGCCCCAAAGGGGGATGGGGTGTGCATACACCATGACACTTCCCCACTGCAACTTGAGACCATTGCTCCTTGTTCTGTCACCTGCCACCACTGGGAACAGCCTACCTCCATCCCTTTTAGAACCCCACTTCAGGTAGTTGAAGGCTATCAAATCCCCCCCTCGCTCTTCTCTTCTGCAGACTAAACAAGCCCAGTTCCCTCAGCCTGTGCTAGTAAGTCAGGTGCCCCAGCCCGTTAATCATTTTTGTTGCCCTCTGCTGGACTCCCTCCAATTTGTCCCCGTCCTTTCTGAAGTGATGCGGAGCCCCAAAAACTGGATGCAATCCTCCAGATGTGGCCTCACCAGTATCAAATAGATACTGCCCTCGATAATCACTGCCCTGGGGGTGGGGAGTGGGGTGGGGAGTGGGGCTGCCCCTTGCCCAGCGTGGGGCATGAGTGGTCACTGTGGGCAGGGGGAGGCGGCTGTACTGGTGGAGCGTCCTGCGAAAAATGAAAGGGTCTGAGGGGGAAGGGCAGGGTCAGTCTAGATGGAGAGCACTAGGACCCTGCGGTGGCAGTTGATGCAGGGAAGCAGCATGGAGCTGCAAGGCAGAGGCAGGGACTCTCTCCTCCGGGGCCCAGAGAGGTGTGCGGGGGGCAGCAAGGGGGGAGGGCCGAGGGACACTTGGGGGAGGCATGGGGGGGCAGCAGGTGGGGCCTGACATTAGCTCCCCTCTTCCCCCCGCACGCCTTTCACTCCCCCTGCATAGCAAGCAGGAGGCTCGGGAGCAGCTCCAGGGCAGAAGCAGCACATGGCAGTAGGGGAAGGGACAGCTGAACTGCCAGCAATTGATTGCCTGCTGAGCAGCTGCAGCACAGGGAACTGCGGGGAGCTGAGAGGGAGCTGCAAGGGGGGCTGACAGTCCATCCTGGTTCCAGCCAATGACCAGCTAGCTGCAACGGGTTGCACTTCCTGCAAGCAGTGGACAAAGCAGGTGGCTGCCAAACGACGTTAGAAGGGAGCATTGCACAACTTTAAACGAGCATGTTCCCAAACTGATCAACGTAAGAACGAAACAACGTTAACCGGGATGACTTTAAGTGTGGAGTTACTGTACTATAATATTTCTTTTATCATGTTTCACTTTCCACATCTGAATTCATATTTTCATAAGACTTTGCTACTCTTTTTTTACCAACTGATTTACTTTCATCATCCATGGAATTGCGCCATTAATCACATGTAACAAAATATTTCTAGAAAAATGTGATCTAACTTTATTTTGCATAAACAGGCCTGTTTACAGCTTCTCAGAAGCTGGAAAAAACAACCTCTTGCAAAACTGTACTTGTCAAAACTCCAATATGTCTGAGGGGCACAGAAATTGACAGTGTGAGAGTAGCTTTAAACTGTGATTTACAAAGGAAATTAGCTACTTAATGTATTTCAAAGAAACAATAGTACAATGAAATATAAAAATGATAGTTAAGGAAAATAGGGTTGTCTGTTAATCACACAACAGGCTGGAACAGAAATTATTTAAAAAAACCTCACAAGTCATTAGCCAATATTCAATTAAGTCCAAAGAATCATGAATGGTCCCAAAGACCTGAAAATAGAAAAGCTAAAGCAACTATTCATATTTTGTCTGAAAACCAAAGTCCAAGATAACTTTGGAGATTCTCAGATGAATTTATATTTCATTTTAGATTTGAAGTAAAAGTTAAATCAAAACAAAATATTGGTAGGATGGAAGATATAACCAGAAAAGATGGTGGAGCTTATATCTGATCCTAAGATTAAGGACTTTCAATTGCCATTAGCTATGCAAATATAGAACCTGAAGAGTACAGCTAGAACAAAAATTACATTTGAAGATCAAATAGCAGCAGTGGATTAAGAAGGCAGTTTACTATCTATACCTAGACGGAAGGCTATCTTTTGTACCTTTTGTACTCAGATGTTGCAACCATCATCCATTCCCAAACTAGAACTGGTGCAAAAGACAGCTATCAACTTCTTAAGCCCGGTGTCTCATAGAGAGAACACTTGACATCTGTTCCCAGGACCTAGACTGGATATCTGTGCGCTTCCAGATAAATTTTAAGATGTTGGTTTTGACCTAAGAAGACCTAAATGGTCTGGGACTACTCTACCCAAGAGACAGTCTCTTTTTCCAGGATAGATTGACCCAGTTATAATCAGCAGATTGTTGATTCTAGGTCCCCTTTGATATAACAGAGAGTAGGCAACTGGGCTGGCAGGGATCAAGCACTGGAACGCCCTCCCACACCAGTCTCAGGGCATGTTGCAGAGCCCGTATATTTCACCTGGCATTTGGAGAAAGGTAGGAGGATTTGCAAATGAACTGGGACAATATGTCATTATCAGCTGTCGTTTGATAGATGGGGTAAACTGATTGAATTGCACTTGGTTTGTAATTTTGAATAACTTTCAGAGAATTTAGAGCTTGTGTATGGTGCTTTTTATGGTCTATTAAAAAAAGGAATAAATAAAATCAACAAACAGATTTTAATCTGACGCCAACCCTGAAACAATTAGGCATTGCGGTAGGGATGAGGTGAGGGGTAGGGAATCCTTGAAAATAACCCGTGACAAATTCAATTCAGAACCATTGTTGTGTGTGCGCATGTGAGTGCGCAGGGAGACAGGGTGGGAATGAAGGGTATTTTACAGCAGACTAAATTAACTTTGTTGTGGAATTTGGGGGTTGCTGCCACAGAGTAAACAAAGGCCTTAAGCATAAATTCTGAGATGCTTTTAAAAAAAATAAAATAAAAAAATATATAAGACATGAGAAGGCTGCAATGAATAAAGAATATAGATATACCTCAGGGCACAGTGCAAAACCCATCTGTTCATTCAAGCCTTTGTCTGAGGCAGGTTAGCTATGATGAGCATTTTGTTTTTAGGATAGGTCAGGTAATGGATTCAGGCTAGTATCTTTGTATGTAAATTTTTATTATAGCAGAGGGTAACTGTAAACTTGGAGTGAACTTTTTGTTGCAACCAATTGTTGGAGGAATTATGTTTAATTTAGCTTAATTGTTAATGCATCTAAAAACGTAGCTAATGCACAAGTAATACATCAAAACATGGTAAATTTTATTTATTTTTAGGGCCAAATTCTACAAATGTGATCTACAATGAAGCAAATTCAAGATGACATTAGAGGAGTTTATTTCATGAGGTACATATTTGCCCTATAAATATTTATTAAAACTTAAAGTGATAAGCTCTGGTATACAAAATAGATTCCAATTAAAGTAATCCATAGAGTAGATTCCAGGGATTTATTTCTATTGGCTTACACTGGCGGAAAATGGGATTTCAGGAAATGTTCAAAGGATATGAAGATTAACTACAAAAGCATTTCAATAATAAATGGTAAAAACATAAAGCAATCAGTCATTTTAACTCCACACCAGTAAAAATATAAAATAGAACACCACTTGGATGTTCATTTCCATGCATACATCAGATTCAAATGCATTAAACAGCACCCTCCCCACAACACTGCTAATGGAAAAAGCAGTGGAACTATTTAGTCAACTTGATGTCATCTTGGTGGTAAATAACTTGCTGAAAAGGAACACATCTTGATGGACTAAGTGGCTTTTATTCATCCCTTTAACCATTTTTAAAATGTTTTTACCCATTGCAAGCAGGCTAAATGTCACAATGTGTTACAAAATAATAAGAAGAGATACTTTGTGCAGCAAGAGTCAAACATGCAATCCGCTATTTACATGTGAAAAGCAAGACTGAGTTGAACAGAAAGTTCACTGCCAAAAAGACTATCTATTCTAAAATAAATGTTAAAATCCTGAAAGGTGTCTCTATTGATACAGTATTTGTTACTAAATAGGCATAAATGACTAGCCAGTAAACCAGAGACAAATGCTTCCGTTCAAATGGAAAACTTTGAAAGCTACTCATAGAAATTGAATTCAGCATCTATGCACAGACCTCTTTGTGACTGAAGTCATACATTTTATCTCTGAGTACTCCATAAGTTCATTGAACAAAACCAAATACACGTTATTGGCAGAAAAGAAATGTGACTAAGAAATGAAAAGCCTGACCTAAACAGAAAGTACAAATACTAATTGTTGAAAATTACACTGAGAATAAAGTAGTCTATTAGCTCCTTTAAAAAAATCACAGCAAAAGCGCTGTTCACGAATGCCTTATGCACTTTATACGCTCGTTTTTGGTATACAAGTTTAATATTATAAGTGAACCACCTACTAACGTTGTCTAACAGTTCCCATAAGACCTTGTTTTCACTTTCTTATAACTTTGCCAAACTTCATATGCAGTGTTGTAGCTGTGTTGGTCCCAGGATATTAGAGAGACAAGGCAGGTGAAGTAATATCTTTTATTGGACCAACTTCTGTTGGTGAGAAAGACAAGCTTACACAGAGCTCTTCTTCAGGTCTGGGAAGCATACTCTGTGTGTCACAGCTAAATACAAGGTGAAACAGATTGTTTAGCATAAGTGGTTAAGAATATTGTCCAGGACCCGCTTTTAGCAGTCAAAGGCTTGGAGACATCCAGAGCTTCGGATTGTGTCATTGGCCATCTTGGCTAATAGCCATTGATGGAGTGGTGCATTATGGGCAGCTATCCCAGCATTCAAGTGGCTGCAACGTGCTTTTCAAATGCGGGGGGTGGGGTGGAGTGTGACAGGAGTGTGTTGTGTGTATGTGTGGGGGGAGAGAGTGGATTTTTTGGAGTGCTGAGAGTGTATCAGCACGCTGTCTTGTAAGTTCAGACCCCCCTCTCTCACTCACAGCAAACATTTACTGTTGCAGATAAGCAGCTGGGAGCAGATAAGCAGCCGGCTGTTTGAAACGGAGCTTTGAAATGGCACTTCCACATTCCTCAGCCGATTTCACAACAAAGAGAAGAGAGGCCACTTGATTTAAGGGGATTATGGGACGTTTCCGGAGGTCAATCAGAACGCAGTAATTTAACTCCTTGCTCACACTGACCCTGAGGCATCTCAGCCAAGACACAACAGCTTTTATTCCTCTCAGGGAGGTGGAGTACCAGGAGCGCTCTAGCCAGGGAGTCAGAGTGCTCTACATGCCTTGCCAGTGTGGACGGGGAGTAAGGCAGAGTGCTCTACGTGACTTTATTGAGGTATAAAGTGCAAGCGTAGCAAAGGCCTAACTCTCTTTTGAACCTAGTTATAGTTCTGGCCTTCACAACATTCCCCTGGCACGAGTTCCATGAGTTGACTGTGCATTATGTGAAAAAGTACTTCCTTTTGTTTGTTTTAAACCTGCTGCCTATTAATTTCATTGGGTGACCCCCTTGTGTTATATAACACTTCCTTATTCCCTTTGTTCAGAACATTCATGATTTTATAGATCTCTATTCACATCTTCCCCCCCTTAGTTGTCTCTTTTCTAACCTGAACAGTTCGAATCTTGTTAATCTCTCCTGTTGTGGAAGCTGAGCCATACCCTAATCATTTTTGTTGCCCTACTCTGTACTTCTAGGAATTCTAATATGCAGAAATTTCCCTAAAATCGTTCCTATAATTTTACCATCATATAAGTCTAAACTGTTGATGTATGTTAATATTTAACTCTACAGGCCTTTACCATAGAGAAGGGGGTGGACTGAGCCCTTCGTAAATTCTAAATCAAGAGATTAATTTCCTATTTCCGTTTCCTGCCAAGCTTTTTCTGACCATTTCATTCAAAGAAGCAGAATCATTAAGGACCAATTATAGGTATATCCATAATATTTTAGCCTTTCATCATGAGTTGTATTCTCCATGTAAATCTGAGCACAAGTTGAAATAATTGAGATTTTTTGGAATTACTGTCCTATTTCTAATTTGCAAGTGCATTTACCTCTCCCAGCAGCTCTGTACCTCATCCCCCAAAAGGTCAGTTAGTTATGTTACAGTTTTAGTTTCATCTTCATCAGCATGGATCTATATGATTGAGCTTTAGGCAGGTTCATAGTACTGAGAAGGCACTTGTGAAGCTCATTCTGGAGCTGTTACTTCAGGCTGTCAATTTAAATAAATACTGGAGATTAAGGGATCCCTTTGAATTGAGCTGAGTATCTAGGAGATTGTCATGTACTGTGCTACCTTGAGTTTATTATGATAGCTTTGATCGTGCTTCCTGTTTATAATGTAACTACTTTATCTTGGGCTCATTAAACTCAGAAGATGTTGTATTTATATTTATAGTAAATAAATGCTGAGGTCAAAGACCAAAGGGTTTATTAATCCAGGATATGATTATTACCAAATTAACAGAAAGCACTTTCAAGTTATTACTCTACACATTTTAATTAAATAGTCTCTAACAGTTCCTTTAATGCAAGCAGCCCTGCAAAGTTGCTTTGCTCCAAATGGCTTCTTCTACCACTAGCAGCTCACAGTGCCTGTGACACTTTTTAACTGTAGCTTTCCTCTTGCCTGGCAGCCTTTGTGAAAATTATCATTTTAACTGCAAAAATAATTACATAGCATAAAAATAAAACTGCACCATTCACAGCCTCCTCAAGACCATGTCCATGGTCTCCCTACCTACGGAGAAATACTATTGTGTGTGCATTCCATCCTGCAAGATATATGCCCCCTATGCATGCTCTAATTTTGTAAGATAGCCAGACAGCTCTGTGGTCCCTGTCCTCCAATGGCTAGGGAAGAAAGAAGGCAGACTACTGATGGGGCTGTCAGCTGCATCATCTTAAAAGTAAAATTAATGTTTTGTGATTTATTGTATTGTTGTTTCACACCTTATTGAAGAATATTCCAAGTTTAATAATTTCTTCCCTAAAGTGAAAATAATTCTTGTAAAAAGTACTAGATTTGCAGTGCTGGAGAATGAAGTCCTCTTTTAACTCACAGAAGAAGTTCAGCATGGGCAACCGCAGTGCAAGCTTTCTGCAGCCCAAACAACTGTGACTGTGAGACACCACCATTATGGAGGGCAAATCTGTCTCCATCTCCCATTAATCCTTGACATCTCTGCCAAAACCAGATCTTCTTGTTGTGGTTGTTTTTGTGATGTGAGTCCCTACCCATTAGGAAACTGAGAAGACCACAACTCATTTCATATAGGCCAAACAGCAAAAAATGGTAACAACTTTCAGTTGCTACCAACAGTTGCTGGATTTCAGACTAACTATTAACACTTGTATTATAGAAAGCTAGGTATACAGTACCTCATCTAGGTACTGAAATGCAGGACTTGCAGCTACATCAATGGATCCCTCATCTTGGATATTAATTGATGGAGCTATGGCATAAATAGGCTCCTCTTTCTCTGTTTCTGGTTCTGAGTCACTGGAACTTTCTTCACTAGCATCACTCATTTTTTCAAAGTTCTGTGAAGTAATAAAAATACCAATATTCAGCATTTATAGATCTTTAGAAACACACACTAAGCAAGTAGGGTTGCCAATTTTGGTTAGGTTTATTCCTGGAGGTTTCATCACATGACAATCTTTCATTAGAGGTTAATCTTTAATTCCTGGAGACTCCAGGACAATCCTGGAGGGTTGGCAACCCTAGATGCAAGAGATGAAGAAAACAAAGATACAATGTGAGTTGGAATGCGACCTGTGTTCAAATAATGAAAACCACACAATGATCACTTTCAGAGGTTTGCCTTAATGAAAGCTGTAAAGAGACTGTGTCCCACTCTATTGTATAAATGCTATAAAACCATTCTAATGGTTTAATTACGCTACAATTCTGTACATGGAAAGATAGAAAACAATCCTCCTTACAGCATAGTCAGAGTCAAATGTTTTGAGAGCTATACCTGCACCTTTTTATTTGTGTCATCCTATAAAGTGCAGAGAGTCCTCACCTCCAAGTGACTTGAGATGGTGGAGAGGCCAGATTTACAAATTTTGCCAGCATTGCTATGTTGGCTAGGAGTGGAGAGGGGGACAAAAATCACACCCCACTCAATATAGCTATGCAAGCAAAACCACCTGTATACATAAAATTTATAGTAGCAGAGTCCTTTTAATGGTATAGATTGTTGTCTGAGACGATGGTTTAGGTCCTTTTACTGGTATATGCTGTGCGGTCTTTATAGTATAGACTAGTGCTTTGATTCAAATTGCTATAACTCAAGAAGTTTTTCAGAAGTTTGTTTCCTCTTGAGCTGTAGGAAGAGATTTTATTGGTTTGAGTCACAAAGCAGGCTCTATCTGCCTGATGGTGAATACTGGGAGGAGTTTGACTCCAGTGTTAGTGTGTCAAAACGAGAGTGAGTCAGATGACTGAGAAAAAATTGTCATTGAAATTGTTGTCAAGACCCAATTAATTATATTTATTTTTCTGTAGTGAAGCATTTACCATGTGTTAAAGAGGAGTCTCTCACTAAATATATTTTATAATCGCATCTTACTGTTTTGTGACCTGTTCATATTTTTTCCGTTAGATTTTAATTGTTTTTTCTGTAATGTACATATATTCAGCAGAATAAAGTCAGATTATATTTTGTACTAAAGTAGCTCTTATGGTGGCCCAATATAGGTACCATACAAACACAATATAAGAAGGCAATCTTGCCCCAGAGAGCTTACTGTTTAGGGCTCAAAATATTACCTACATCCATTGACCTTTAGTATCCCCCTTAAGTCAGTATAAACAGATCTTCTCTCACAGAGTCATGAAATTTAAAAACCGGACACAAATACTAAAAACATTACATTATCTCAGCCCCAGCTCATGATTTAGTTGGTGTTGGTCTGCTTTGAGCAGGGGATTGGACTAGATGACCTCCTGAGGGCTCTTCCAACCCTAATATTTTGATTCTATAATCTTGTCCATACAAGAATTCTCATGTAGTGAGTAACACCTCAAATAGCAATAATTAATCATGATGATTAAAGGACCATCAAAAACAACAACACATAATACATAAACCGAATTACAATGATCATGTTACCACAGTTAAACATGTTCCCTGTCTGAATAGTTTACAACCTAAGGGACTTGTTTCAAAACCACTTGCTTGTGCAAGCAGTTCCACTGAATTCAGTGGGCTGGCCTGGCCTCTCTCTCTCAGTAAAACTTCTAGTAGAATGTTAAGAAAGAGGAAAAATTGGAAGATTTCTTGAAGTTTCCCCTCACATTTTTCTGTTGGAGAGGTGCAGGATCATCCCTAAACGGTACCAAACAAATCCTACAGAATCCACAAAAGTCCAGGCCCACCCTAGGGTGACCAGGTGTCCGGTTTTTGACCCGAACACCCGTTGAAAAGAATCCTGGCGGCTTCGGTCGGCACTGCTGACTGGGCCGTTGACGGTCCAGTTGGCAGAGCCATGCAGCAGGGCTGACAGGCTCCCTGCTAGCCTCTGCTCTGTGGGCTCCCGGGAAGCAGCTGGTATGTCCCTCCTCTGGCTCCTACATGTAAGCAGGGGTGGGGAACCTATGGCACGCAGGCCGGATCCGGCAGTGGCCCCATGTTTAATTTCATCTGGCCAGGGGCGTCCCCTGTGGATCAGGAGCCATGAGCGCTGGCTCGCTCTGTTGTGGTGGGGGAAGCCCCGAGCCTCCATGCCCCCACCCCCACAGGGTTGGAGCCACTCCTCTGGCTTGTGCCAGAGCCACTGCAGGGGGAAGCCCTGAGCATCCGTGCCCCCTGGGAGGGTTTCTGGGAGTCAATGGCCGGTGACAGAAAAAAGGTTCCCCACCCCAGAGCCCACACCCCCAGCCAGAGCTCTCCCCCCTGCCATGACCCAACCCTCTATCCCAGCCCTAATCCCCCTCCCACGCTCTAAACCCCTCAGTCCCAGCCCAGCGCACCCTCCTGCACCTCAAACCCCTCATCCCCAGCCCCACATCAGAGCCTCCACCCCCGCACTCCAACCCCCTGCCTCAGCCCAGCGCCTCCCCCTATACTCCAAACCCCTCCGCTGCATCTCCCAGCCTGGAGCCCCCTCCTGGACCCCAAAACCCTCATTTCTGGCCCCACCCCAGAGCCTGCACCCCCAGCCAGAATCCTCACCCACTCCTGCACCCCACCCCCTGAGCCAGCCCAGTGAAAATGAGGGTGGGGAGAGCGAGCAACGGGTAAGGGGGTGGGATGGAATGAGCAGGGGAGGGGCCTCAGAGAAGGGGTGGGGCATGAGCGGGGCCTCAGAGGAGAGGCAGGGCAAGGGTGTTTGGTTTTCTGAGAGTAGAAAGTTGGAAACCCTACCGCCTGGCACCACAGAGACACTGTGCCTTTACACTGTCCCTTTATTTCTGGTGGCACTCCTGCTTGGTACTGTATCTCCAAAGTAGTTGTTAAACCAAGGGCTCTCCCTAGTATGGCTACCCAAGGATATCCCTAAGGGGAGGAATCTCTACTATGGATAGGCTCCTACAGCCAACATTACCTTTTATCTGAACTTCCTTAGGGCTAGTCAAGGGATAAGATGTGTGTTCCTCTTTCCTCCCATCCAGCATGAAATTGCCCATCTCTACTGCTGGCCTTCCCACTCCTCTTACATTGGAAGGCGACATCTGCATAGAAAGGGGACCCAACATAGGTGGATCTTGGGGGCAAGATCTGGTCTAATGGTATTACTCATGTGAGTTAAAGTTATTTATGTTCATAAGTGTTTGCAAGATCAGGCCCCAAATTACAAAACATGCAAACACAAGAGAAAACAGCACAATTGCTGAGAAAAGGGAGAAAGTTAGCAAATTACTGAATAAAAGGGTAGGAAAGATTTCTGGACGAAATGGCTTTTAAGGAGGTTGTTGTAAGTAATATTAAAGTTATATAACCATGCAAATCATTATTGTTACCACTGTTATATAACTGCAAGAAATCTTATACTAAATGTAACACATGGCCAGAAAGGGTTAAACAGCTGGCAGGCTAAATAACCCAGAGCCAACCTTTAAAGTCATGTTAGAAAGGTATGTGAATGGTAATTAGGGCCATTCGATGCTAGATAGGCTAGAACTTTGAAATGAAAACCTATGTTGTTAGAAGTGATACTAATTGTATATATGCTAGCCATGTAAACAGACATTTCCTGTCTGTCACTATAGCTATTGATTCAGAGATCAAAAGGGAATATTAACATTTAGATGAATTTTCGGTGCAATAATGTCATTGTCTATGTGTCTCTTTAAACTTTGTGATAAACTGCTTAATGGATAAATTATCTTATGTTAATCCATATAGTTAATTACCAGTGAGGTTTAGGAAACAGAAGGTTACATCAAAAGCCTATTGTTTACCCAGGATTGTATGGTCAGGTGGATGCTAGAAAACTGCATAAAAGACCATTGAGTCCTGACCCCTTTGATCTCAGATCTGCTTGAGGTTTCATGTGGGGGAAGCCTAAGCCATAAGGACTGAGATCCCAGTTCTGACTGGACCACCCTGAATACAAACATTGGACTATAACCTAGAAACTATTTCTGAAAGATCTCTTTGCAGCTACAAAGCTCACCATCTTTGCTATGGATCGGAACCTCAAGAATTGAACTCATGTCTGTATGTATATTGATCTTTTAACCTATATTCTCTTTTTTAATAAATGTTAGTTTAGTTAATAAGAATTGGCTGTAAGCATGTATTTGGGTAAGATCTAGAATATTCATTAACCTGGGAGGTAATGTGTCTGATCCTTTGGGATTGGTGGAACCTTTTTATATGATTAAGATTGTCATTAATCCTCATCTTATTTGACTTGGGTGTCTAGGTGGAGGCCTGAGGCTGGGTTACTTTAAGAGAACTGTGTTGTTGGCTTCTGAGTAACCACTGAGGTATAATAGGAGCTGTTTTGTGCTGGCTTGGTAAATCTAAGTATTGGAATATCCACCAGTTTTGGGGATTGCCTGCCATATTCTTTGCAGTTCACCCTAATTGAGTGACCTCAGTTGGCTCCCCTGGGATGCCGGTCACACATACTCTATCCCAAAACACTGTGAAGAGTTCAATAATAGTTACCTTTTTATTTTATCATTATTTGTATTTAGCCTGAGTCAGGAGTGAATAAAGATCTGAAAATGTGGCTGTATTACATTCCTCCTCTTGTGTTTGGCAAAATCCCATCTTTATAAATGTTCTGTTTTACGAATGGAGGTCACCAAGTTTCTGGCATTAGTGGGAGCCAGCTCTACAATACTCTACAGTCTTGGTTGGGGCCTCTAGTTACCTAGAGACCATCCTACTTAGTCCTGTACAACAGATGGTATGAGACAGTGTTTGCCCCTAAAAGCTTACAATCTAAATAGACAAGACACACAAAGTACTATTACCCCCATTTTATGGACAGGGAATTGAGGCACAGAGAGATTAAGTAATTTACCCAAGGTTATATAGAAAATCTACGGCAGAACTGAGAAATGAACGCAGATCTATGGAACCTGAGTCTAGTGCCTTAGCCACAGGGTTACCCTGCCTCTCAATTTTACTTTAATTTACAATTTTAAATTATTACATGACACAGGCTCATATTTGTACCACATTTGCAAAGCACCCACAAGTGTCAATTTCTGCCATTAAAGGATCTTCTATAGAGACAGCATGCAGCTGCTCCAAAGCCACTGGGCTGATCTAGGCTCAGGCTCAAGGGCATATGCAAGAAGGACTTGAAAACTTTCAACATTGACAGCACAGTCTGGGAAGATGCTAACAGTAATAGACTATACTGGAGGACTGTGCTGCACCAGGGAGTCAAAGAGGTTGAAGAGAGGTGGTTGTGGGGGGCGGGGAAGAGAAGAGCAAAGAGGAAAAGGCAGCAGGTCTCAAGAGCTAGTAGTAATTTGGCTTCAACCTCTGGCCCTGCACTTTACATGTGCATTATCTATGGCAAGGACTGTCACTAGACTTTTTAGCCACTCATGATGCTGTAGCATGAACCTGAGCCTGAGAAGGAGCCAGAATTTACCAATGTATATTGCCAAAGAGCCACAGTAATACGTCGGCAGCCCCCCAGCAGCTCCCACCATCCGCTCCCAGCATCTCCCACCCACCAGCAGCCCCGCCAGTCAGAGCCTTCCCCTCCCTCCCCGCACCTCTCAATCAGCTGTTTTGTGGTGTGCAGGAGGCTCTGGGAGGAGGGGAAGGAGCGAGGGCATGGCAGGCTCAGGGGAGGGGGTGGGAAGGGGTGGAGTGGGGGCAGGGCCTGTGGCAGAGCAAGGGGTTGAGCAGTGAGCACCCCCTGGCACACTGGAAAATTGGCGCCTGAAGCTTCAGCCCTGGAGTCGGTGCCTATACAAGGAGCCGCATATTAACTTCTGAAGAGCCGCATGCGGCTCCGGAGCCACAGGTTGGCCACCCCTGCTGTAGCATGACACACAGTAACTGAACTGCTTTGGTGCTTACAACATCTTTTGAGATGAACAGTTAGCATTCAATTCAATGTAAGTGATCTTTTGTAACCCAGTCAAACTTTATATATAAGCTATAATTTCATGTTTTGGATTGTAACTAGCTAAAAAATCAGGCTTTAGGATGCAGCTGCTGTTCTCCACACTCTCAATGACATAGCATATTATCTCAGCTATTGACCCACTGGTTGCCAGCCTGCTGTAGTTTTACCACCATTTTGTCTTTTATAGCTCCAAACATTCTCAAGGACAGGTTGTGGCTTTCTGTAAAGGTTCACATTGTGCTCTGTCCTCTTATACATCTTTCTGTGTTTTGTCAACAACAAAAGTAAATTCAGGTAAGACTATCTTTTCATCTGCTTCACAATGGCAGTAACTGCTATGCAGAGAACTTGACATTCTGTTGCAACACTGAGTACTAGCACAGGCCAAATTAGTTGTGCTAGGTGGAACCCACCCACAAATTAGCCTAGCTTGCCATCCCCTCAAACCTATAATGTAGTATGTAATGAAATTTTTTTTCCCCTAACCTAAAATTGTTTACAATAAAATAACAGAAGTCAGGATTAAATTGAAGTAAAATAGATAAACATACTTTTCTTTCTGAGTGGGTTCCAAATCAATATTTGAAATAGCATAATTCAGCTCTCTCAGATAAAAATTCCAGTATCTTCCAACTCAAAACCCAGACCGCCAAGTCTTGAGAAAATAGCCCCCGCCCTTTTTTTTAGAACTGTTGTCGGGGGGAAAAAACAAACACAAGTGTTGTATCATTTACATTTGGCTAATGAAAGGTACGGTGGTCTCTTAGGACAGTAAAATCTTTTTGAATGGTAAAATTTGAGCCTGCTTTTAGTGCTGTTTGGAATTCCTTCAAGGATGTTTTGACTTTTACAGATAAATTTAAGCAGCTATATTTGCTAATGGAAAAAAACAATTTGATTGCCTCCTGGAGGAGTCAAAACACTGTGAGACCAATGTAAACAGCACAGATGCCAAGACTGAATCCAGGAAATAATGTACATAAACATGTACACATATTGATAAATAAAATTTTCATCTACAAAATGTTAAAATTGCTAAATATGTTTATCTTCAATGTTGCTGCTGTTTTGTTCAGGTCTCTAAGCCATGCTGAAAGATTTTAAGAAAAGGAAACAAAGGATACATGGAAGAAATTCTAAACAAATGAAGAATCCGTGTGTGGGAGTGTGTGTTGATATATGGCATTCACACTCTAGGTTGCAGTTACACTATCTAAACCAGGGGTTCTCAACCTTTTTCTTTCTGAGGCCCCCTGAATATGCTATAAAAACTCCACAGCCCATCTGTGCCACAACAACTGTTTTTCTGCACATAAAAGCCAGGGCCAGTGTTAAGGGGTAGCAAGCAGGGCAGTTCCCTGGGACCTCATGCCTGTGAAGCTAAGCTGCTCAGGCTTTGGCTTCAGCCCTGGGTGATGGGGCTCGGGGCGGCGGGGCTTCAGCTTTCTGCCCTGGGCCCCAGTGAGTCTAATGCTGGCCGTTCTTGGTGGACCTCCTGAAACCTGCTTGTGGCCCCCCAGGGGGCCTCAGACCCCTGGTTGAGAACTGCTGATCTAAACTATTCAGGGAGGAAGAACATAACAAAGATATGTTCTTAAAATGGAAGCAGTTTGTACTGTAGTAAAGGCATATGCCATTCTCCATGGACCTAATATAAATTTATAATTAATACATCAATTGCCTCCCAAATACGGGAATTAAAAAGTACTTTGGGAGATACTAGACTTTAAGGGTCACAATGCAAAGCAGAGAAGTTACTCTGTATTCCAATATCTAAAGTGAAATGTCTAATTCAAATAGAAATGAAACTTGGAACGAGTTATAAACTTACATAATGGTTCTACAGTTTTAGAATGTTTTCAGAATACAGATGTACACAGTACACTGCAGATGCAAGTTCGCCTCCCAGCCTGGGTAGAGAGCCTTGTACTAGCTGGGCTCAAGCTGTTGTGCTAAAAATAGCAATATGGACATGGAGACTTGAGCTCTCAAATCTAGCTCCAGCCCAGGCTGCAATGTCCATACTGCAATTGTTAGCCTGATAGCTGGAGCACCACTAGTGATAGCTCAAATCTTGCTAGTGTCCATCTATCTACCCAAGCAGGGAGGTTTTCTTACCCAAAGAAGCCAACGCCTTGATCTTGCACTGAGAACTGCAAGACAAACTTTTGATCCCCAATGAAGTCAGACACAGAGATCCAGCCAATGGAGTAGTTTGCAGTATTGAGTCATAAGTGACTTACCCAAGGCCACATAGAAAGGTCTGTAGCAGTCAAGAACTGAAACCAGATTTGGAGTCCAGGTCCAGTGCCTTAACCACAAGACCTCTTTAATAAAGGGTTCTGTGGATGAACCAGAACAGAATCAAGCTCTTTCTCTCCTAGCTGTGTTAATTTTCACAGGACTAACAGGAGTGAAAAACAGTAAAATTTTATTGCAGATACTCAAATAAGATAAGACCCTGTATATGCAGATGAAGCAGATCTGCTGCTTAAGAAGGTACCATATTTATACACTCTCTCTTCATAGAAGAATTGTCAAATTAAATAGAATTGACAGTCCCTTTAAACTTTCATTCTTCAAATTTAGAAACCGAATTACAGAAAGATGTATGTTGAGAAACACATTTTATTGAATTATTAATTGCCAATCACCCAGTCTTAGCATCCAAACACTCCTCAAGTTCAGCTTTTCAACTTAACACATGAAAGATACAGAGAGCACTACAATTGTTCTTCTCTGCACTTGTTGTCTCATAGTAGTAGGAACACAGGTTCTTTGTCAGAGTAATACCACATTGTACATTTTTAGTACTGAAGTAGCACACTAAAGAGATGTCCTCTTTTACTAAATTAAGCTTGTTTAACAATTTTATGCATTCAAGTTAAGTTATATTTGCATAAATTGAGAACACAAAGCCAGGCGGTGGAACCATTTACTCATAATGATAAGCAGTTACCACACAAGCAATCCAATGGACTTAAATGGGACTACTCATGCAAGTAACTGACTACTCACCAGTATGAGTAAGCAGAGGCGCCAACCTCCCGAGGGATGCTCGACCCCCGCTACACCCCCACTCCATCCTTTCCCCCAAACCCAACACTTTCCAATCCCGCTCCTTCCCACCCCTCCCCCTGCCTCTTCCTGCCCTCACTCTTTCTCCTCCCCCAGCGCATCCTGCATGCCGCTGAACAGCTGATTGTGATGGGCAGGAGGCGCTGGGAGGGAGGAGGAGGAGCTGATTGGCAAGGCTCATGGGCAGGAGGGCTGTGGGGAGGGGGAGGAACTGATCTGCGGGGCTGCCGGTGGGTGCTGAACACTCACTATTTTTTTTCTGTGGGTGCTACAGCCTCAGAGCACCCACAGAGTCAGTGCCTATGTGGCTCACATAGAGGTTCACAACTGGGATCATAGCTGGTGCTCTCGTAACAGGTGTTATAGCTAAGGCTATGATTTAATCAGGGGTATTTTTAGTAAAAGTCACGGACAGGTCACTGGCAATAACCAAAAAGTCACGGCCAGTGACCTGTCCATGACTTTTACTAAGTGTAACCCTTCTGCCAGGACGAGTTGACAGCAGCAAGGGCTGGGTTCAGTACATAGGGGTTCCCTTTTCAACAATACAACGTAAAACCGGCTCGAGCCCCCACCCAGTAACCTGGGAAAATCTTTACACACACCTCCGGGCGCCTCAAAGAGGCAATACTTCCCCTCTCGCAAGCACAGGGCCTCGGTGTAACAGAAAATCTTTAATAACAGCAGGTAAACGACACCAGCATTAAATTGGGAAAACACTGCAACTAGGATTTATAAACCAAACTGTGAGCAAGACCCACCCCAGCCAATTGGGCCATGTCCTGTCTCTTTGGTTCTTGAGTCCGGCAGCCCAGAAATCACCCAAAGTCCCCAAAAAGTCCAAGAACCCAAAAGTCCAGTCCCAAAGTTCATCAGTCTGGGCAGAAATGGGGAGGGGAGAGGTAAGGGGCACCTTACGTGGCTTGAAGATGATTGCCTCACCCCTCCATGGGGCTTTGCTCTGCTCCGCCAGCCGTCCCGCAAGCCACTACAGCTGTCCCCATGAACTGCTCCATTCCGCCGGCAGCTCCGCCCCGCCAGCCGTCCTGCAAGCCGCTACAGCTGTCCCCACGAACTGCTCTGCTCGCAGCTCTGCCCTGCAAGCCGCTACAGCTGTCCCCACGAACTGCTCTGCTCGCAGCTCCGCCCTGCAAGCCACTACAGCTGTCCCCATGAACTGCTCCGCCTGCCGGCAGCTCCGCTCCGCCAGCCGTCCTGCAAGCCGCGCCGACTGTCCCCACAAACTGCTCCGCTAGCAGCGCCGCACCACCAGCCACTCAGCAATAGATCTTCAGGTTCCCCCACTACTTAACACACTGCTCAGTGATTTCAGCTCATAAGACTCTTAGCTCTTTAGTGATTTCAGCTTGTTAGGGGAGCCTAGCCCAGAGTAATTTCAACTTAGCAGCCTGAACTCAACATTAGCTCTGATATTCCACAGTAGAGAGAGGCAGAAGTGCAATTGGTGTCTCAGACCCTCAACAGGGGCCCATACCACCCGCTTGCTCTATAACCAAAAGGCCCAATCAAGAAACCTGTCCCCAGCCTCTCTCTGGGGTTTGGAACCCATGTCCCTCGCCTAGCGAGTGCTGCTTAGTTGATGGTGAGTCCCTCCATCATAACAAAAGCCCACTGTCCTTGATTCACATAATCAGGGTAACAACACTTTATTCTTCCTGCTCCAATAACAGAGAAACTGGGGATCCCACAGCAGCCAAAGTGACCATTTGGGCAAGCGGTCCATCATGCTTTGCAGGGTGGGTGTGTCCATGCAAACAAGATTAGCCCCTGACATCCCTTTCCACAACTCACCACCAGATGTCAGGGTAGAGCTCATCCTGACTCTGCTTACATAAGAATATGCATAACTAAATCTTAGGTGCTTGGGGGTGGGGGTGTGCTCCAGCGGATGCTGCTGCTCCTGGGGGTGGGGAGTGGGCCGGGACCCTGACGCCACTGCTGCTCCTGTAGGGGAGGGGCAGCCCAGGAGCCTGCTGCTGCTGCTGCTCTGGGCGGGGAGCAGCCCGGGGCCCAGCAGCTACCACTCCGGGCCAGGAGGCGGCCCGGGACCCCGCTGTCACTGCTCCTCCGGGCCAGTGGTCGGCCTGAGGCCCCGCCACCACTGCTCCACTGCTTCCACCGCTGCAGCTGCGGAAGTCATGGAGGTCCCAGAAAGTCACGGAATCCGTGACTTCTGTGACAGACTCGCAGCCTTAGTTATAGCATGTATGTGTACCATGCACGTCATGCCATGCATGGAAATGGTCCATTTGAATAAATTTCTTTTAGAGACTAGTTCTTTGTCAACACACAATCCTGAACTGGTTCAATTAAATCCCCCTCAACCCTTTGGTGGGGGTGCGAAGGAATGTTCGATTGGTGAGTAGCGATGCCAGGTACTCTGTGCGTCCAGGTCCATTTCCTCACGTGGGCTGCCTCATGGGAGGGTAGGAGAACAGCTCCTGACCCTCACAGCAGAGCTCCAGCTGGGGCCATTTCAATTTTAGTAACCTATAAAATATGAGACTTGCCCCAGAAACACGGGCATCTAGACATAGGGACTGCATTCTAATCAGCACCGATAACATTGTAGCAAATGAACATAAGATCTGAGCTGCTTGCCAAGCATCTGTGCAGTGTGCAGCACGGACTGTGTCAAGCCCAGGAGACTGACAGAGTGAACGGGGAAGGTTAAACAAAAGTGAAATGTGCTTAGGCAGATAGGCAAAGGGGACAGGCTTTAGCGATGGATTTGTTTGATGTGTGCATTGCATGTTTATGTAGCTCTAAAACCAGGGAGACATGATTCATAGTTACATGAAAGGGCTCAGTTCTGTTTAGTGTAGTCAGTCATGTCCATCAGGATTGCACCGAAACACAGAAAGCAATCCAAATCACACAGTCGGCAATACCACATCCAAAGACTTCAATCCTCAGTACACCAAGAGAACTTCCAAACGCTTCTCAGTGAAAAACTGGCCATATGCACACCTGGAAATGCACACCTCTTTAACCTTTCGCATCTCCATGCCAGAACTAAAGTAATATTGGCAACAATAACCAAACTCCAGTATGCAGATGACTGTTCTGTAGTTGCACACTCAAAGGAGGATCTTCAATCAGCCCTTAATTGCTTCTCTGAAGCTTACAAAAGCTTAGTGCTAACTCTGAACATTGGCAAAACAAAAGTTCTCCACCAGCCAGTCCCCCATTCAATCATCAGACCCAGCAAGGAAGATCTTATCGACAAAGAAGAACTGAAAAATGAGGGCAGACATAGACGTCGAGCTTCAGCACAGAATTCGCTGTGCCAGCCTTGCCTTTGGCAGGCTGTCTCACCGGTTGTTTAACAATCACAACATCAGAACACATACTAGACTTTGTTTATAAAGTGGTGATAATCCCAACTCTCCTCTATGGCTGTGAGCAGTGGCATAGCCAGGTATAGAGCACAGGGGGAGCGGAGCTAAAAAAAGGCGTCGGGAGCAAAAAAAAATGCTCCGCTCCGGCTGCAGCGCAGGAGCAAAAGGCACCGGATCACAAAAAAGGCGCCGCTTCTGCTCAGTGGGAGAGCAGCTGCTCCCCCTGCTCTCCCCCCTGGCTACGCTACTGGCTGTGAGACTTGGATGACCTACAGAAAACACCTGAAAAACCTGGAATGCTAGCACCAACAATTTCTTTGGAAGATACTCACTGTAAAGTGGAGAATTGTTACACTAATGTCAATGTTCTCACAGAGGCCCACATCTTCAGTATTGTGGCCCTGATTATCCAGCACCAGCTGAGGTGGAGCGGGCACTGTGTGCGCATGCCTGATGTACGCTTACCAAAACAACTGAGGTATGCCCAACTCACCAAAGGAGAAAGGAAATGGGGAGGCCAAAAGAAATGCTTTAAAGACACCCTCAAAATAAACATCAAGAGGTGTGGAATCAACACCACACACTGGGAGACAGCACCCAAGGATAGGGATAATTGGTGAAGACTTGTCAGAGAGGGAATATCCACTTTTGAGGAAAATCGCCTTGCCCTGGTCACAGAAAAACGCCAGAAAAGAAAGGAAAGACAACTGTCAGGGTTCCCTCCCCACTCTAAACTCTAGGGTAAAGACGTGGGGACCTGCATGAAGAGCTCCTAAGCTTATTTCTACCAGCTTAGGTTAAAACCCCCCAAGGTATAAAATTCCCTGCACCCTGAGAAATGCTTCTCTCACTGCCACCATGAAGTGTTTTAAACAGGAATCCAGGAAAGGAACCACTTGAAGTTCCCCTTCCCCCCAAAATACCCTCTCAAGCCCATACACCCCCTTTCCTGGGAAGCTTGAGAATAATCTCCTACCCAATTGGTTACACAGTGATCTAAAAACCCACCCCCAGTGTTTTAAAACCATAGAAAACAGTCAGCTTCTTAAAAGAAGGATTTTATTAAAACAAAGAAGGTAAAATCAGCTCTGTAAAATCAGGATGGTAACTATTTTACAGGGTACTCAATTTCCAAACTCAGAGGGATTCCACCTCTGGACAAAACCTTAAAGTTACAGAAAAAACAGGAATAACCCCTCCCTTTAACACAGGGAAAGCTCACCAAGCAAAACAAACAGAAACCTACTCGCTATGCTGACTAAACTTACTTTAGAAAAGTGAGGTTTGGTGAGAAGATGACTGGTTGAGGAGATTGATTTTCTGCAGGTCCTTCTTGTCTTCCAAGATCACTCTGACTCAGACAAAGAGCCACACACACCTTCCCCCCTCCCAAGATTTGAAAGTATCTTGTCCCCTCATTGGTCAGATGCCAGCCAGGTCAGGTGTCAGCCTGGCTACCTGCATTTCTTAACCCTTTACTGGTAAGAGGATTTTATAGCACTGCATCCGACCCTCTCCCCCTTCCCTTTATTTTTATGACAACAACTGTTACGCAGCAATCGTGGCCCAACCCTGTCTTCCAACACCACCTGCAATGTCTGCCAATGAGCCTGTGGCTCAAGAATCGGACTCTTCAGTCACCAAAGGACCCATGAAAAAAAAAACCTGTGACTAGCTCAGTGGTTTGAGCATTGGCCTGCTAAACCCAGGGTTGTGAGTTCAATCCTTGAGGGGGCCATTTGGGGATATGGGGCAAAAATTGGGGATTGGTCCTGCTTTGAGCAGGGGGTTGGACTAGATGATCTCCTAAGGTCCCTTCCAACCCTGATATTCTATGATTCTATGAAAGAGATCATCCTCGACCGTGAGGGATTGACTACGAATTTAAGTATCACTAACAATTGGTAAATCCAGAAGTTACACCTATACCTATTATTAATAGTATTAAGTCCCTTAACCCCCCAAAATAGAAGTCAAATCTGCCTCTGCTTCTGGCTGACTGATGGCTTGTCTCCCTACCGCAACTCCAGCTTTGCCCTCTGATTCCGCTACGGACAGACTCCTGCTCTGACCACTAGGTGTCACTGTAACCCACACACCTTCTGGGTGTGGTGTTCTGTCCCAGCTAGTGGCACCAAGGCCCCTTAGAGAGATAAAATGAGTCTGCTACCAGCCAGTTGGCTTTTAGCTCATGCGGTAGGGGCTCATGCTTTAAGCTCCAGAAGCCCTAGATTTAATCCCACCCGCTGACAACCTGGGGTTTGTTAGGGTTACAAGTGGGGGCTTATCCAGATTCCAACTGGGAAGTCTCTGAAACTCAGGACGCGCTTCCTCAGCTAGCGGAAGTATGTAACCTGCACACCTCCTGGGTGTGGTGTTCCCATCTAGTGGCAGAACCCCGAGACCACTTAAAGAGAGAGATTAAAACGAGTCTGCTACCAGCCACTTAGCTTTTAGCTCATGCAGTAGAGGCTCATGTTTTAAGCTTCAGGTTCGATCCCACCCGCTGACAACTGGAGCCTGTCAGCGTTACATCACCGCCAACACTTTGGCGTGTAACACCACCCATGGTGCCCCCCCCCCGGAACTTCACACCCTCCCCATGCCCCTCACCGAGCTACCCAGGGTGCCCACCCCATGCCTCTCACCACACTGCCAGGGTGTGCTCCCCCCTGCACAGTGCACCTCTCCACGCGTGCCCCACACAGTACGATCCCCTCCTCCAACTACCTCACAGCTCGCCCACCCTTTAGCACCCCACCCAGTCACCCCCTTCTTTTTAGCCAGCGTCTCTCCCCCTCACGGGCCCAGCCGCAGCCGCTGCGCTGAGGCGTCTGTGCCACCCCGGGCTCCTCTTACCTGATGTTTCCTACCCAGTCAGGTTCCTCCTCCGGGGCGTTTGGTTCCCTCCGGGGCCCCCTAACAGCTGCCTGGCAGCCTCGAGCCGCATGTTTGCCAACCCCAGAGCGTCTCGTGTTGCCATGGAGATACAGTCAATTCCCCCGCCCCGCCCCGCCGCACTGCTTCACTACCCTCTTTCCCCCTCATTTCTGATTGGTGGTAACGTCTTCCCTCCTGTCCAATAGGAGCAGAACACGAAAAGACCCCACCCTCCCCCGTGGCTCGTGGACAGAGAACTAAGGGGCCGCTGAGGGGTCAGGGTGTAGCCCGCTGGGATTTGCAGTTCATCCTGCGTCCTTTCTCTATGAAGTTGCTGTGGCTCAGAACTACAACTCCCAGCAGCCACCACGGCTCGTGGGGGTGGGGTGGGGTGGGGAGCGCCTGGCGGCGGCACCTACCAAGCTGCCAGCCTAGACTCTGTCAAGTGGCTGGTTCCCTGTTCGCCATCCCCTCCCCCCGCTGCGAGTTATGTGAGGGAGCTGCAGGCGGGTCCCCTCCTATGAGCTGTGCGCCCCAGCCCTCGGGCAGGGCGGGCCCCAAGGCCCGTCCCTGTGGTGCCCGGTGGGGGGCAGACCCCACCCTCGCCCGCGGCGCCCCGTTCCCATAAGCCGCACCCCGCGCGGAGGAGGGCGCGGCAGCAGGCGCCGCGCCGGGATCAAAGCTGGGCAATATGCGGGCCCCCTGCCCGGGCTGGTGGCACCTGGGGGTGCAGGTGGCAGGTGTCCGGCGAGGGCTGTTGGGCAGCGGCGGCCCCTGGCGAGGGACGAGGGGCGGCAGCTGGTCACGCTCTGCCCTGTTCGTGACGGGCCCGTCCAGCGGCTGCGGGAGCCCGGCGGGCCCCGAGGAGGGCAAGAAGAGGGGCAATAAGCCCCTCAAGGAGTGGACGCTGATTGTCAGCCCGTTCGGGCAGCTGAAGGTGCGGCTGCCCTGCCACGTTACCGTGCGCCCCCTGGACCCGCTCCGCTACCCGGACGCGGACAGAGCGCTGGTCACTGTCAGCGGGGTGGACAGCAATCTCCCCCAGGGCGTGGATCTGGATCGGCTACTGGTGAAGTACGACGAGGCGCTCAAGGAGATGACGATTGTCTCCGACCACATGGACAGCAGGGCCGCTGTTGTTGTGAAGACACCCATGAAGTTTGGTATGTGAGGCGTAGCTGGTTCAGATGTACAGTAGTATTCTGCGTAGTTGAGGTGTGGGTATGCGCCCTGTGTGTCCAATCCCTGTTCTCCCACACACTGAGACATGCACCTGGGCCTGTTCTTGGGTCCCCCTTGGCCCTGGGTTCAGGCCTCTTCCGCCATCCTTTTTTGTAAGACTGACAATGCTGTTGCAATAGTGCCAACCTCAGACACTCTCAAATCATGAGTCAGACCCTCCACAAAATCATGAAACTTTTTTTTTTAAGCGTTCCTTTTCTTTTCCTGATATACATGCTAACTTTTTTTCCAGCAGCTGAAGCTGTAAGAAAAATACCAGGTATTATGAGAGTTGGCAACACATCAGCGAGGGTTGATGTTGTTTTCCAGTTGAACTGGTGATACTACTGGCAGTTGGCTGTGCACACTTGCAGTTCACAGATTTCTCCCACCAGATTTGGTACATGCAGCCAACCTTCCAACACAACCTCCAATTGAGTCAGAGTCACGAGCTCTATTAGCTTGTGTTCTTTTGGGTGTCCCATCTCACCGGTTACAAAAACTGGAAGACAACAGTGTTTGCAGTCATAGAGACAGGGATGCCAGGAGAAGCCTTTTCTTTTTCCTGTAGAATTCCTATGTCATCCCTTAGCAGTGAGAAACTCCCTCTGAATCCAGACAGTACTGTGAGTACAAATCCTACAAACAGCTCAGCTGTACTGCCCAGTGGTGCTGGAACATGTTTAATAGTGGTGGTGCTGAAAGCCAGATCCCTTATCCCTGTCTGCACCCCCTTCCCAGAGCGGGGGCCGGGAGCAGGGCCGTGTCTCCGGGAAGGGGGGACCTGGACAGGGGTAAGGGGGCCAAGGCTGTGGTCACAGTTGGGGGCCAGAAGCGGAGGCGCGGGGCCGGAGGCTGTGTGTGGGAGCCAGAAAAGGAGGCATGGGGCCAGTGGCTGTGTGGGGGGCCAAAAAAGGAGGTGTGGGACTGGTGGTCGCGTTGGGGACCGGAAGCAGAGGCACGGGGCCAGTGGCCGGGAGGGACCCTCAGGCACGGGACCAGCAGCCACATACAGGGCCAGAAGCGGAGGTGTGGGGCTGGTGGCCAGGACCCCCGGGCATGCGGCCAGGACCCAGCGTGCGGAGCCAGCAGCAGAGCCCCGTGTAAAACCTGGTGGGTGCTGCAGCACCCCCCCTGTACCCTAGTTCCTGTGCCTATGATACTGCCATCAAATGTTGGTATTTGCTAACCAGGCTTGGGCCAATAGCCATATTACTCCTTAACTGCTTTGCACCAGAGATGAACTCCAAATTTCAGCTAGGCCCAAGGGCTGTTGTGTGGCTGAATTCATAAATGTTTGAGGCACTCATACTACTGAAATAAGTACCATAAATGCCTGTTAAACAATATGTACAGATATATGCAAACATCTTTTTCATAGGCTAATACCTATGGGTTAGGGTTATACTTACTCTGCAGGTACCTTAGTTAATGTACTGATTTCCCTATCCCCCTTCTGCCACCCCTGTAGAAGCACGTACACATAGACAATATTTATTATCTGAATTTTGAAGTGTACTTTTGAGATCATAGGAATGGCATATTTTGAGATGATTGAAAATTTCAGATGGAGGCATACTCTGTGGATTATTCCCTCTTCTCCAGGAGGCTATAATCCTCTATTGGCTATACTGCCTTTCTTAACAATCTCAGAAGTTGGAGGGTATTTAGGCTTGCATTATTATCAGTTTATCAAGGAAAATTATGTTGTAAAATAACTCTGGGCCAATAGTGAAATAGAAGATGACCGAGCTTTGGAAGAGGATGTGGTTGTAGAGTATTTTCAGTGGCTGCTCTGTTTTTCTTCCATGTATAATTACTATAGATTGAGACCAGATATTACAGTGTTTTAGAACTATTATTTGTTTCTCTTTAGCACTAAGAGAGCCCCATTTTTGCTTTCACTATTCTAGATTTGGATATCAAGACATCAGGGACTGGCTGTGTGAAGATTCAGAAAATAGACTGTGATAGCTGCAGAATAGAAACTGAGAAGGGGACTAGCATCTTACAGTCAATAAAGGTACAAAGAGCTCTTCTTCCTCTATACTCATTATTTTGAAAGCAACTGTGTATTATGGAATACAGTATTATAAGGCCAGAATCTAATCTTGAAGACATGGTATGCAGTGCACATGCAAGAACACTTGCGGATTATACAATAGCTGATTTCATTGTTTTTTAGTGCACTGATTACAGTATGCAAGTTGTTAATTGTAGGTGGCTTGAGACAATGAAGTGCTGAGTGCCCTCAACAACAATTGAACCCAGTAGGCCAAAATCTGTACTCACTAAAGTCAATTGCAAAATTGGCCTTGACTTCAGTGAGTGAAGGCTAAAGCCCGTTGTGAGTTAAGGGTGTGCAGCATCTTCCAGGAGGAGCTTGGTCCCTCCCAGGATCATGATGATGTTTTTGTTTAATTTAGTAACAAGGAGAGTTTTCTTTTGGATCCTTGGTTTTTGTTGTTGAGATAATGATATTTCTCTTGACTTCTCAAGTTAATTCAATTCATCGCTGTCACACACATGCCCTCTGGATGAGTTTTCAGCCATAGATTTTTATATAACTTTCCAGCTAAATTGCTGATATTAATATTACCGTTAAATACCATATATTGTGTTAACGTGACCCCTTTTTACTCCAAAGATTTCAGACTTCTCTGCACAGTATGCTTTTGTAGAAATACAGTGGGTCCAACTCTGCTGTACATCAGGAACAATTTCACTTAAATCAATTGAATTATACTAGTATAAAAATTAATGCAATTCAAAGGAGAATTGGTCCCAGAATGTGTTTTCAGACACATTCACTTCTACATATTTTTGGTAGCCAAAAATGCAAAAAAGAGTTACTTTAAGTTCAGTGGTAGACAGTCAGGCCCTTAATGGGAGATTGTCATTAACTTCAAACGGGATCAGGTTCTACACTGACCAAGCCTTTTATAAGCCATGTACAGACAGAGAGGGAACTACACGAAAACAACAGTATTGGTCAGCATGATAGGTAATGGTCTCAGCATGCCAGCAGCCTAACAGTTGTGAAGATTTTTGTAGGCATCATGGAAAAAGAGAGTTTTAAAGAAGAATAATGAGTTAGTTTTGCAGATGTTTACATGGAGCTTCTTCCAAGTGTGAGAGGCTATATATGTCTAAAATAAACATTTCAGTTTACTAGAACATAGGAAAATTATAAAGCACTAAATAAATATATGAAGCAGGATCTGAATGAGCTCTCACCTGATATTTAGTGATGCATTGTGGGAAAAGACGTTAGGAGCAAACCATGTTTGCGTAGACATGCCTACTCAGCCTAAGTGCGCGGCAGGTTGGAGCTGCTTTGCTAGAATGATCAATTTTGGCTGGTCTTGGGTTACAAATCACTCAAGTATTTGAATACAGGGGTAATGAAATGCTGTAATCCTTATTGTACGAGTAAAGGGCAGCAGAACTGTTCTTAGCATGCCCTGATTGAGGGTTTCCCCTAAACTGAACCTCACTCGCTAAGCAGAGGGTAGGGATGCCAGATCCCAGTGAAGAAGAGAATGGGTTGGGACATATGCTCCTACTTAATGATGTGGCTGCTGCTCAAAGAGTGCTAATGACAGAGCTGATTAGCCTCAATAGAGAGTCCTTGTTTCTGGTTGGGGATTCCTAGAGCTGTCAGATCTAGAAGCTAAGCTTGAGGGCAGGACTACACTACAGCCTGGATCCACACTCTGAGATCGATCGACCGGCGGTCAATTTAGTGGGTCTAGTGAAGACCCATCAAATTGACAGCAGATCGCTCTCCAGTCGACACCTGTACTCTGCCCCCGACGAGAAGAGTAAGGGTACGTCTATACTTACGCGTCCGGTCGGAGGCGCGGGATCGATGTTCTGGGTTCGATTTATCGCATCTTGTCTAGACGCGATAAATCGAACCAGGAAGTGCTCTGCCGTCGACGCTGGTAATCCAGCTCGACGAACGGAGTAGGCGGAGTCGACGGGGGAGCCTGCGCGCCGCGTGTGGACCCCGGGTAAGTGCTTTTTCATTCGAACTAAGATAGTTCGACTTCAGCTGCGGTATTCACGTAGCTGAAGTCGCGTATCTTAGTTCGAATTTCGGGGCTAGTGTAGACCAGCCCTAAAGTACGTTGATGGGAGAGTTTCTCCCATTGACCCCCCGCGGTGTAGACCCTGCAGTAACTTGACCTAAGGTACAGTTGCGTAGTGTAGGTTGACTTACTGAGGTAGTGTAGACATAGCCTTAGATGTTGTATGGGGACAGTGAAAGATAACACAGAGACTGCACTGGTTGTGAGGTTCCCCGCTACCTTCTGTGGAAGTAGATAAAGGGAATTTGGATGCAGGCCTCTGAAATGAGCAGAACTCAGGCTAACTCTAGTTTTAATAACGCGAGATTTGCAGAAGCAGGGCTCACGTCAGAAGCAGGTGGGAAGACAGCAGAGTAGAGTCAGCGTGACCCAACCTTGAGATAGCTATGTTTTGAGAACAGAAGTGAGAAAATACAGCAATGGGCAAGACATAATATAAACAAACTGCAGTTGTTGATCATTACTGTATGTAACAAAAGGTGTAAATGCTTGCCTTAATTGTTTATCTTTTGCCTAGGAGGGGGAAACCCTGTGTCCTCATGCACTCTCTCCCTCTGTGCAATTGCTTGAGTTAATAAAGTGTATCTGCCTTGCTGCACCCAAAGAACGAGTGAGAACTCTGTTTTTCTCCAATACTTCTGAAGTCACTGAGAACTGGTTTAAGTGACAGAACCTCAGAAAGTTATGTCATTGGAGCAGCAAGCAGTGGCAGCAGTGGCCAGTGGCGGCAGAGAAGCGCCAGTGGCGGCAGAGAAGCAGCAGTGGCCAGTGATGGCAGAGAGATGGTAGCCAGTGGTTGTGGTGGCAGACAGTGGCAGCAAAGAAACAATTGTAGCTGCAGGCGAGTTGCAAAGACAGCAGCAGAGGCATTGCTTGATGCCGCAGTCCCTGGAGTGGGAGATGAGCCCTGTGAACACATCTCTGAATTTTGGGTCTTCACTAACCAATGACAGCCAACGGTGAGTGGGGTGCAGTGGAAGGAGAGGGGATTGACGTGTCAAAGAGACATTTGTTCGTCAGACTTTTCCACCACAAGGTAGGAAACTGAGGCAAAGGACACTTGCCCAATGCACTGTGGGGTCGAGTTTGTTTATGGTCACATGCTTTTGAAGGTGGTTTTGGTGTTTTCCCAAATTAATACTTGGTTTCCTTTCCTTTTAATAAAAGTTTTCTTTTGCTATACACAGACTCAGTGCTTGCGAGTGGGGAAGTATTGCCTCTTAGAAGTGTCCAGGGATGGTGGTAGGTTTGCCCAGATTGCTGGTTATGGGTGTGACGGGTTGGGATCACAGAGACCTGCTTGGTGCTGCCACCTGGTGTGCCAAGGCTACTTCTGCCCCTGCTTCCAGGCCTTTTCCAGCTTGGGGCTCCAGAATCCTGTCTGTTTTGAGCCAGATTCCCCTGATCTGCTGCAAACACAGACCCTCAGGTCAGAACCAAGTCCACTAACAGCTGTAAGGCTCCTGGAAGTGCTCTTGCCTTTGACACCCAAGTGCCCAACTCCCAAGGAGGTTCAAACCCTTAATAAATCCGTTTTACCCTGCATAAAGCTTATACAGGGCAAACTCATAAATAGTTCGCCTTCTGTTTCAAAGATAGAAAGATATGCACAGCTGTTTGCCTCCCTGGGTAACAACTCGCACTCCAGGTAACTTAATAAGTAAAAAGTGATTTTAATAAGTACAGAAAGTAGGATTTAAGTGATTCCAAGTAGTGACAGACAGAACAAAGTGAATTACTAAATAAAATAAAATAGAACACGCAGTTCTATGTCTAATCACCCTGTGTACAGATAAAAACCTCATCAGGTCCAGTAAACAGGCTATCTTCCTCCTAGCCTGGGTCCAGCAATCACTCACCCCCTTATTGTCTTTGTCCTTTGTTCAGTCTCTTTCAGGTGTGTCCTTGTGGGATGGAGAGCCTCTCTCTTTAGCCAGCTGAAGACAAAATGGTGGGGTTTTCCAAGGGCTTTTATAGCCTTTTCCCCCCACTCCCTGTGTAGCCTCATCTTGCCCTGGAGTTTTGGGATCATATGGGCAAGTCACCTGTCCAAGCACCCTAACCAGTCCAGCCAATTGCATTCCTGACCCAGCCCCGATGTGGATTGGGGTCTGCACCTTCTTTTGTCTAAGTGCTTGTACTTAATTTGCACATTCTTTTCTCCAGACCTGGTCCCATGCTCTTACAAAGGCTATGCATAAAACCAGCAAATATAAAACCAATATTCATAACTTCAACTACAACAATGATACATGCATACAAACAGGAGGAATAGATTCAGTAGGTCATAACTTTCACAGAGATATGTTACATGGCACATGTAGCATAAAACATATTCCAGTTACATCATGTATACATTGATAAGCCTCTCCCCATAAAGCTTTATGGGGTACACCATCAGAATGGGCTCGAGCCCATTCTGTTTTGTATTGTTAAGAGGAAAATGGCTCTTGTTACTGCCATCTCCACTTGGGAGAAGGGGTATGTATATATATAGAGATAGATATAGATATATCTATCTATATCTATATATAGAGAGAGATAGATATAAGATTTAGTCATACTTTTTCTAGTAACCGCAAGTGATTAAGGGCCAGAATCTCTGTTGTATCTTGCATCTACTGGGTGCAATGAGGAGACGGCTGCAAAAAGCCAGTTGAAATTCCCTGATCCTGAGGCCATTTTCACCCTTGCCCCATCATAGTTTAGAGTAGCCTTGGGATTTCTCTAATCTGTACCAGCTGACTGAACTCCCCTTGCCGTACCTCCCCAGGGGCCAGATGACAATCACTGGAGTATAACATGGGATCCCTGCCCTCTGGACCTGCTCCTGGAATGTACCTTGTGCTAGGGCCTCATTGGAAGAACCTTCAACTGGGGAGATCCGTCTCCTTCATACCATCGTAGCACAGATGGGCCACAGAAGGGGAGAGAACTTGGCCTGGAATGTGTTTTACTTTTTTTTTAATTATTTTTTGGAAGAGTTAATTTAGTAAGAACATAAGAAGGAATCACAGGACTAGATTCAAACATTTACTAAATTGAAATGTCACTGGACATTTTTAGACTACAGGGTTTCTTTCTTGTACTAAAACCTCTGTTTATCTGAAACATTTTTATAAGACTTTCCTTTTTTTTAATGTGAGTAAAATTATTCATGTAAGCGTATGCAGGATCGAGGCTTATGATACTAGTAAAATTACAACATCTCATTACTTAGTCAAACAATGAATTGTGATAGCTTTTAGCCAATTTTTGAAAGTAGTATTCTGGTGATTAGAAAAAAACATACCAAGTTATATATATCTACTGTATTTATGCTACTGGTTTAGAAAATGTCCTATAATAGCAGTGGGAAGAAAGATGATTAGAAGAGTGATAAAGTGATCTTAACTACTTAGAAGTGCATAGTCTACAAGTAATAGAAGTTTAAATTACATTCTAAGACCCCAGTCCTTCAAAACAATCTGCAGAGCCTGAGCCTTATTCCTGCATAGTGTTCCCTTGACTTAGGCCTGGTCTACACTAGGGGCGGGGGTCGATGTAAGGTGTGCAACTTCATCTACGTGAATAACGTAGCTGAAGTCGATGTACCTCGATCAACTTACCATGCTGTGAGGACACCACAGGATCAACTGCCGCCGCTCCCCCGTCGACTCCGCTTTCACCTCGCGCCAGGGTGGATTACCGGAGTTGACAGCAGAGCGATCGGGGATCAATTTATTGCGTCTACACTAGACCCGAAAGATCGATCGCTACCCGCCGATTCGGCGGGTAGTGTAGACCTGCCCTTACATAGGACTTTGCATCCATGATCTGTTGCCCTCTACTGGATGGAATCAAGACGTACTTGACTGTGCATTATAGAAATCTTCTATCTCACTTCAGTTGTCACAGGCTATCCACACACCATTGTGATCGGGGAGTGTCACGTTCCTGTTCTAGAAATGGACTGGTTACACAGCTTGTTTATACACACCAGATAACTTCATCATAAGATCCTTTAATGCTCAGCGAGGTATGGCTGCGGTTTGTTTAAAAAAGATATTTTACACAAAATGTCACCTAGTGGCTAAACAGTATAATACAGTTTAGCATTCCAGTTCAGGGAGGAAGGAGGCCCCTTCCCACAAGATGAGAACAAAATATTATGCAGTCGTCCCAAACCATTGAGAGGGTGGTCTCTTAGAGGAAATCATTGTGTATGTATTCAAGAACACCAACGAAGGCAGATTTTCACAGTCACTAGTTCTCAGATTCTTAGTTATAGGTCTCGGCAAGTTATGCATTATTCTTTTTAATCTTCAGAAGATGAGTTGCTGCTCAGTGCTGTCACATCTGAAATATATAATGTCTTTAGAGCTCATTCTACATCAGCAAGAAATATGGGCTGTTTTGATTTCTTCTTCCCTCAGTTTTTCTTTGGTCAGCACAGAGTCCTTCCTGCATTGAGAAATAGGGCTCAAATCAGGAAAGATTAGACTTATGAATTTTTTTTGCAATACAGTAACACTTTCAGTGTGTGATGTGATGCTCAGATACAGTGAGATTATACAGAGGTTGCTTATCCATCTCATCAAGTGCACAGCCATACCTCAGGTTACCCTGCAGACTAATTGAACAAGAATTCTAAAATAGAATCTCACCTCCTGGGGTATGGTTTATTAATATATGTTATAGCCCAATATGTGCTAAGGAAGCCATGTACACTTGTCAGTTTCTCACTAGGTTCTGCAAATAGTCCTTCATCCCTTGTTGCAGGGTTCACAACAATCCTTTTCAGCTCTCAACTACAGAGATTCTCCATCGCTCCTAGGTTTGCAACAGCCCTTCACAAGCTCCTCCTCTGGTTTACACAAGCCTTTTCCAGGCCTCTTGCCTAAGGAGACCTACAGCCATTACTATTCCTTTAGGTCTTTCTCACAACTTGTTGCCACTTGTTATGTCCAGGTTTCCCTCTTCACTGACAGAGTGGCTGGGTATTTATATCCTGCTTTCTGTCCCAACAGGCCTTGGTCTCAGTCACATGCCCCCCACTGGGGACTACCACAGAATGCCTTCCCTTCAATTATGGAGTCTCTGACCCTTAAAGTGCTGGGCATGGCCCTTAATTGGGCGCTGACCCTTCATACAGAGGTTCTCACTACCAAAATACCTCACAATCTGAGAACACAAGTAAAAGGGATGTGAGAGAGGAATCAAATGTATAATCAGTAGTTTTTTTTGTAATTAAATATCAACCATCGCACTTGGCCTTGACTAAGCCATTAGTAGTTGGTTAATTTATTTTAGGTGTTATAACATCGAATTCCTCAGATTTCTTTGAATTGTCCCCTGCAGGATTTGCTGTTTGACCCTGATGCTGATCTCACTTACTCCAGTTTGACAATGTGAGAGGAGAATTGGGTGTATGCTCCCAGCGAAAACATCTGACCCTGGTCTACCTTGAGTAGGATCTCTGAAGTCTTATTACTGTATATAGAATGGATCATTTTCCATATGGAAGTAGAGGAATAGTTTAATAGCTAAGTTAACCGCAACATTAAAATGGGTTTAGGACTCATTCCCTCCTGATATCTCATATATTCTCACATTAGGAGTTCTTACTCTTGCTTTAGTTTTTGAGTTTTCTTTACCATTTTAATTTAGTTTCTAACCTTTTCTGCTTGCATGAGCTGGCACTCAATTCCATTTACTCTCCCATTCAATCACAGTGATTAACGTGAGTAGTTATTGCCTCAAATTTTCCTTCTGTTGATGTCACTGAGGCTAGTGAGACATCAGATTTTAGTAAGGTTTGCTCAATCATTTTTATTCCTGGCTAATTGTGCTCCATGGGAGTTACTTTCAAGTGCAGGTCAGCCTGTTCTGCTTCACTGGAGGCTATGGTTTTAAAAATATCAGGTGTCCACTGGCTCAGATTTAGATGGTTGGCATCCTCCAGAGTTCACTAATTCAACCCTGATCTAATAAAATAAAATATAGACCTTCTTGTCCTCCTGGTTTGGGTGTATTGTTGGAAGCTCTTGGAGCAGTATTAAAACAGATCCTCCATATTGGAAATTAGGTTCCACCCATCCAAAATTCCCTCCTATCTTCTTGCTATCATCTGGCATGAATCACCTAAAATTTCATTTGCTTATTTCAGTATATGAAATTACTTATTACTAAATAACTCCCCTGATTATTTAGATGCCCTAAAAAAATCAGACCTGCCTGCTTGCATTGCATTAGGATGTTTACAATTGACGGCGGGGGGAGAAGCCCTACAGGAATGATCCCCTCTTTTAAATTACTTTTAAAAATGTATTTTTACCCAAGTAACGTGTCACAGGATATATGCATAGTAATTCACCAAAGGGTGGCATGTGAGGTCTCTACCGCGCAGCAGTAGCCCACAGGTCATCATAATCATTGCAAAATATATATACAGATAATATTTAAGGAGTTATGTATCTGTACTGAAAATTATGTTCTTAAGGTCTTGGAGTTAGGACAGGTTTCCAGGAGGTGACATACCTTGGAAATATTCCTTTCAGCAGGAGGTAACAGACACCTATTTCCCTCTCTGGCCCTTTGGATATTGTGTGTTGTACACAAATAGGTATACTAAGCCAGTTGCAAAATGAGAGATTGTGAAGTGTATATGAGAGGAAATCTACAAGATGAAACAAACAGCAGGGGGTGTCCTGTATATGAATAAAGACGAAGGATGGGACTGGTATATCTTGGAGTGGGGGGAATGACAAAGAAACACAAGCGACAAAGAGTCCTGTGGCATCTTATATACTAACAGACGTATTGGAGCATAAGCTTTCATGGGTGAATACCCACTTCGTCGGATGCATGCAGTGGAAATGTCCAGAGGCAGGTATAAATATGCAGGGAAGGGGCAAGCTGACAGCATGCCTATCTCATGAAAGGAGGGGCACAGCCAACCTGGTTGTGAAGCACTGCAAGGATTTTGGGTGACCAACACTTGGTTAGATATATGAGTGTCTTGTAATTAAGTCTAGGCTTTCGAGGTTTGGGTTAAGATTTTATTTTGTAGGTAACCTTTTGTTTCCAATACTTCTTGTTACTACTTGAATCTCTATGCTTACAACTTACACTTGATTTCACTATAAACATATCTACATGCTGTGTGTTAAGTAGAGTGGTGATCTGAGGTAGAACTGGTAAGCTGGAGTATATTGCTTCTTTGGAAGCAGCAAATCTGTGAATAATGCAAGTATCCAGTGGAGCAGGAGCTGAACACTCCAGGGAGACACGCGGAGGGATGGAATGTGCCAGTCGCTAACCTGTAAAGTAACAGCAAGGCCTGCAAAGCCTAGAGAGGAATGCTTTTGTTGCCTATGGCGGGTGGAGTTGGGGAGCTGACCCATAGTAGTCATAGAGGAGGCTTCCTCATGCAATGGGCAGGTGGTAATGAGGTACATCACAACCCTGGGAAGCATCACAAATACCAATTCCAATTTAAAAAAAACTCAAGTTAGACCCTAGTGGTGGGAGTTTGTTGCTTTCTTAGAGTGCTATTTTTAAAAACAATTTTAGGTCTCAATCTAGCAAAGCACATGAGTAAAGTTAAGCACCTGTTTAAGTGCTTTGCTGGTTGGGGCCCCCGGAGTTTTTACTCAGATTTGTTGCAGAAAAGTTCAGTACAGTTAGTCCTTGAAATAATACCATCATACGTTATTATTTTAGTATGTCATGGTGTAAATCACTTAAAAGTACTTAGAGAACAGCTTAAGCTTTTCTGTTGTTCCTGACTGAGACAGTTTTTGTAAACATCCTTGCTCTTCAGTCCCTCAAGTCCTAACTTTTGTGCATCTTTGAGACATCTTCCACTTTAAACTTCATTGGTTTAGTGACTTCTGCAGTAGATTTCCTGTTTGTCAGAAGTTAATTTACTTTTTATTTCATCTTCCCTTCTTTCTGACATTGTTCCTGAATCACTGTCCTCTGTTTCATGCTGGTTCTGTGATGCAGCCAAATAGCTCGAGTTATTTCTGAAAAGGGGGTACAAGCACCAGATGTTAATGTAATCTCATTTGAATTGCTGAAGTTTTATTTTATATCCTCGTTGTTTTTACTGATACAGACTAACACGGCTACTCCTCTGAAACCTACTTTAAGTTAGTTTATTTTAGGAAAATAGAGATGTGAAATACAATGTTTTGTTTAATTACAGAGCATTGGCACTGTTCCTCTTGGCTCTAAATTGTTTTGCATCTGGCTAAGATGCAGGAGAGTTTGGTCTGAGTAAAAACTGCAGGATATAGTCCCTATATAATAATCTGCACGTCCAGGTTAAAGTTCTACTTCATCTAGGTCCCAGGATGCAATGCAAACAAACCCAAAAGCCCATCCTCTTTTAAATATTACCTTTGTGTATTCAGAACTCGGTGCTTATTTCATATTTTCTGCAGGTGATTTTTTCAACCATCCATTGGTTCTACCCTAAAGAATGAAATAAGCATGGCATAATAGCCTGAATTTGTTAGCCAAACATCTTTACTTTCCTTCACATGTCTTTAGTATGCATTTCATCAACAGTTAACATATAAAGCTACTTTTTGGATATGCTTTCTGGTCAGGTTGGGAGCCAAAAATGCATGATTTGTAGAGGAGGGTAAGAAGTCTTGATGGGTCTTTCACACGCCCTAGTAAGATATTACATAGTGACACTTCCATCTCAGGAGAAGCTGTGTGTCTGTAAAGCTGCTGAGTAAGTGGAGTCATCATATCAATTTCTGAGGAAGGGGTGAGAGAAAAGAGGGTCACAAATATGAAAGATATTTACATCCACTTTTGCTGATGTTCTCAAGCTTTAGACCCTCAGCTGCCTCCTCCTAATATGCTGAGCATTTTACTGGTCTCGCTCTCCTGGCTAGTGTTTACCAATAGAAAGTGAAACTGGTAAACTTGGTAGTGGTAGATTTTAGGATTTGTGGCAAAAATTACCCAACTTCTATAAATGAAAATTACCAAGTGACTTTCTAATGCTTGATATCTGTACGACACAACATTTTAGTACAAGCTTGGTATTATTGGAAACCTCGCATTACAGGCTTTCAAGTGAGATGAACCACAAAATTATTGGCATTAAAACGGTATTTTTTATTTTTAAAAAGATAAATCATGTTGCCATATATTATTATTTCCACATTTAAGTTAGTCTGACCATTTGACTCCAAAATAGTTGCTTTCACAAGAAGAGAGCTGGGCAGAATGATCCATTTGTGTATATCTTAAATCCTAAGAAAAAATGAATTTGTTTTTAGGCACAGTGGAAAGATGTCTATTTCAAAATTACTTGGCGCACTTGGCAGTTTTCCAGAAGAAGCTTACTAAGTGGAATTGCTGAGGTTTGCAGATCAAGAGTGATGTGAACCGTAGAGTTTGAAAGAACAAAGATAAACAGAATCTGAAACTAAACTATTTTGATACGTATGTATAATTTATTTTTCAGAGTCATAAAATCCAGGTACGAACTAAAGGAGGCAAAGTGATCTGTCTGGGAACTCTTCATGGAAATGCAGATATTCATGCAGCAGAGAAAAGTGTAAGCAAAAAGTGAAGTCTTCACTTTTGGGGATTGTTATATTTATAATTTAAGCTGTCTGATGTAAAGTAGGTAAATGCTGAGGAATATTTATGTACCGCAACTTGATTCTGATCAGCTAATCTTCATCTCATTCTTACCTTGTCTACCCTCCATCTGGTTGTTGTGTCTTTTTCATATACTTATGGCTTGTCCACGCAATGCATTAGTCCACAACAGAGGGATGTAAATTCTAATGCATACTAACATATTGCGCACTAACCGTCCTGTGAGGACCCAGGTGATGTGCACTGAAAGTTCCCTAGTGCATGTTAATGTACTGTAGTCCTGTTTGAAACAGGATTACATTAACACACACTAGGGAACTTTTACTGAATGTTAGTAGTGTCCACACGGGCCAGTAAGTGCACAGTATGCTAGTGCAGTGGTTCTCAACCAGGGGTACAGGTAGTAAATAAACTCATCTAGATGTTTGCCTACTTTTACAAGAGCCACATAAAAAGCACTAGCAAAGTCAGTACAAATTAAAATTTCATACAAACAATGACTTGCTTATACTGCTTTATATACTGTACACTGAAATGTAAGTACAATATTCATATTCCACTTGATTTTTTTAATAATTATATGGTAAGAATGAGAGAGTCAGCAATTTTTCAGTAATAGTGTCCTGTGACTCTCTTGTATTTTTATGTCTGATTTTGTAAGCAAGTAGTTTTTAAGTGAGGTGTAACTTGGGTGTACACAAGACAAATCAGACTCCTGAAAGGGGTACAGTAGTCTGGAAAGGTTGAGAACCACTGTGCTAGTGCATATTAGAATGTATACCCCTCTGGTGAGGACTAATGCACCATGTAGACACAAGCCCTTAGACCAGGGATCGGCAACTTTTGGCTCACGGCCCGCCAGGGTAGGCCCCTTGGCAGGCTGGGCCGGTTTGTTTACCTGCCGCGTCCACAGGTTCGGCCGATCGCAGCTCCCACTGGCCGTGGCTGTGGGAAGCGGTGCGGGCCGAGGGATGTGCTGGCCGCCGCTTCCCGCAGCCCCCATTGGCCTGGAGCGGTGAACCACGGCCAGTGGGAGCTGCGATCGGCCGAACCTGTGGACGCAGCAGGTAAACAAACTGGCGCGGCCCGCCAGGGGGCTTATCCTGGCAGGCTGCGTGCCAAACGTTGCCAATCCCTGCCTTGGACTGTTAGCTCTTCAGGGCAAGGACTGTCTTTTTTTATATATGTGTACATTGCCTAGCACAGTGGAGCCCCAATCCTGATTGGGAGCTCTAGTCACTATACCAGTACAAATAATAATGATGAATAAAGCCTCTCCCACTTGTGGAGAGATTAGAGGCTGGAACTCAAGATTTCTTATTTTTTCTTTTATAAGGTATGTCAGTTAAATTTACTAAACTAAGATTCAAATCTGGTATCTTGCTGACAAGACTACTTTTTGTATCTTTGACCATTTAACTTGCTTCATTTTAAATTTTGCACGTGAGGTCAATCTATAGCATAGCAGATTTAAATACTAGTTTTTGTTAATATTAATATTAAATAAAAATAAAAATAAATCTCCTTTTACTCTAACATAGGAACAAATTAGCTATGGAATAAGTAGATACAACTCTGTCAGTTCCAGCTTAGTTGTGACTCCTTTCATTAGAAGTAAATTGTCCAACATTTTTAAATATGGGTGCTTAAAATCGTCATCTGAATCCATATTTGAGCACTTAAAAGTGGCTTGATATTTAAAAGTGCTGAACACCCACAGCTTCCATTGAAGTTAATGGGAGGTAAGCATCTCTGAAAATCAGTTGATTTATCTAGGTTCTTAAATATGGATTTAGGTGCCTAACTCTAGGCAACCAAGTTTGAACATGTTGGCCATAACATTTTAATAAAAATCGTGTACAAGATAATGTTCAATGGATCTTAATCATATCTAATAATTTCAGGGCTGTAAGGGCAATAAAACTGAAGCAGAAAATGATTTGTATATATCTGGGTAGTTGTTTAGGTAAAATGCTGAATGGGAGTATGTAATACTAATCATACAACGTGAACCGAAGAGTGTGGTTAATACAAACCAGTTTTAAAGTAGAAATAGTTCATATTTTCCAGCAGATGGCATCATAAGGCAAGTTTCATGCCACTGTGATTCGTTTGTCTTTCATAATGGTAAGAAAGATAAGAGTATTCTGTACAGCTACCATTCCATGGACCACATCTGGGCCCCTGCTTCAGTGGTGCAAAGGGACTCTAAAGCTGTCCTAACCAGATGGCTGAGAATTCCTCTGGCTATGCTGGCGCTATGTTACCCCAGCCTGGCCTTTTAGCATACAGTCATCTGGAGGAAGGATGTGACTTGACCTTGCTGTGGTCCTGTCATCCTTGGCTGGTGTCATGGTTCCTCTGAGGCCAGGTTAGAGCACTCCCGAGGCCCCTGACAGCGCCAAAGACTAGGGGAACACAAAGATGGTTTACAGCCACCATGGTGCCCCCACTTCATGTTCCTATGCTGTGCTCACCTGGGCCTGACCTGAGGATTGGAGCCCTTGCTTTTTCATATTGAGTAAGATTCAGAGTAGTGTAGGGGGCCATATGTCAAAGCAGATTCACTTGTTTTACAACATACTAGCTTTGGCTCTCTTCTCATATATGTTGGTGTAAATTAGGGTTAACATAAGTAAGTAATTCGTCATCATCTACTCTCATTTACATCCATTAATGTTACTCCAAATTTACACTGGTTTAACCAAGAGCAGAATTTTGCTATGGAGTTACAACAGTGTAAAGCCAGTATCAGAGCAGAATCAGACACACAGGTATTTCATGTGTTAGAACAGGGGTGGCCAACCTGTGGCTCCAGAGCCGCATGCAGCTCTTCAGATGTTAATATGTGGCTCCTTGCATAGTCGCTGACTCCGAGGCTGGAGCTACAGATGCTAACTTTCCAGTGTGCTCTGGGGTGCTCACTGCTCAACCCCCTGCTCTGCCCCAGGTCCTGCCCCCATTGCACCCCTTCCCCCAAGGCCCCTGCCCCTTCCCCCGAGCCTGCCATGCCCTCGCTTCCCACCAGAGTCTCTTGCGCACTGCAAAACAGTTGATTGCGGCGGGCAGGAGGCTTGGGGGTGGAGGGGGAGGTGCTGATTGGTGGGGCTGCCAGTGGACGGGAGGCGCTGGTGGCAGGAGGGGTGTAGCGGATGTGAGGCTGCTGATGTATTACTGTGGCTCTTTGGCTATGTTCATTGGTAAATTCTGGCTCCTTCTCAGGCTCACGTTGGCCACCCCTGTGTTAGAATGTGACATTTGTATTGTAAATACAAACTACAGCCTGTCTAAAGATACTCTAATGTAATGGATGCATTTAAACCTTGAAAATATTACTATTTTTTTACATAAATGTTCTGCTAAAATGTGATTTATTTTTTTTGAAGCAATAAAACATTTAAATAAATTTCATACAGCTTTTAATATTTGGAAATGTACTTTCCTAAAAGCCCATAATAATTTACATAATATAGTTAAGGACTACTCTGCTCTCAGTAACACCTTTGTAAATCCGCAGTAACTTTACATAGGTCAGTGGAGTAACTTTGAATTTACAGCCATTGGCACTGGGAACAGAATTTGGCCGATCATGTTTATTTACAGAATAAAATTTTTTAATGCAGTATTTGGACAGCCAGTTTTTAGAGTATGATATTCAGCTTTTCTCAAATAGTAGTTTCTGTTAGTAATCAGGCTGCGTTATATCTGCCATGTGTGCTGTTGTTACACTTTTGTTCCATTAGTGGTAGTCATCATTATGTAGTTATGGGTTTGTCAGCATTTCCATTATAAACCAGGAATGTGAGGGGGTTTCTAGCTATGCTCTATAATTTCTTCTGGGCTGAAATTGGACACCCAAGATTTCAGCCACAACGGTAGTTGTTTTCTAAAACACTAGACAAAATGAAGAAATGGTCAAGGTGCTTATAAAACAAAGAATGAGAGCAAAAAAAAAAAAGGAAAGAAAGAAAGTATGGTTTGCTTCTTACTTCAAGTATTTTTTAATTGAGACTTGGAAATTAATGCACTATTGCAAACTTGTCATGAAACCTTGCCCAGTCACAAAATCTACTCACTCCCATTTACTATACTGATGAATGAACTAATTATATTTTACTTGCCCACCTAGAAAACTAATGACCCTGTTCATGTAGGCGAAATGAGATTTGCAAGGTTGAACTAATGCATCTGAAAAAGTATAACTGAGTTCAAAAAAGAATGAGGCTATGGCTACGCTTGCAGCTGGAGAGCGCTTTGGGTTAAACCAGCATTCAGAGAGCGCACTAGGGAAAGCGCTCCAGTCTGTTCACACTGACAGCTGCAAGCGCACTGGCGTGGCCACATTTGCAGCACTTGCAGTGGCATTGGGAGCTGTGCATTATGGGCAGCTATCCCAGCGTTCAAGTGGCTGCAACATGCTTTTCAAATGAGGGTGGGGTGGAGTGTGTTGTGTGTATGTGGGGGGAGAGAGAGAGTGGGTTTTTGGAGTGCTGAGAGTGTGTCAGCACGCTGTCTTGTAAGTTCAGACCCCCCCGCAACCCCCCGCCTTTCACTCACTCACTCACTCACTCACTCAAAGCAAAGAGTAAATGTTTGTCGGATCAGATAAGCAGATAAGCAGCCGCCGTCAGAAACGGAGCTTTGAAAAGGCACTTCCGCATTCCTGCAGCGATTTCACAACAAAGGGAAGGGTGACCACTTGGCTTAAGGGGATTCTGGGACGTTTCCGGAGGTCAATCAGAGCGCAGTAACTATTCACACTGACCCTGGGGCGTCTCAGCCAATACGCAACAGCCGTTATCACTCTCGTGGAGGTGGAGTACCAGGAGTGCTCCAGCCAGGGAGTCAGAGCGCTCTATGTGCCTTGCCAGTGTGGATGGGGACTGAGGTAGAGCGCTCTAGGCAGCTTTATTGTGGTATAAAGTACAAGTGTAGCCAAGGCCTTAGATATGTTCATGGAGGATAAGTGCATCAGTGGCTACTAGCCAAGATGGACTGGGACAACCCCATGCTCTAGGTGTCCCTGTACCTCTCATTGCCAGAAGCTGGGAATGGACGACGGGATGGATCGCTTGATAATTGCACTGTTCTGTTCATTCCTTCTGAAGCAAGTGGTACTAGCCACTGTCAGAAGACAGGCTACTGGGCTAGATGGACCATTGGTCTCACCCGGTATGACCATTCTGATGTTCGGATCTTCACAGGAGGGGATTGAATTCCCCAAGAATTTCTGGCGGATTGATTGGTGAAAGCATCCCACTTATTTCAGTGGGGGTCATTAGCTAATCTACACTTGTAGGATCTTATATAACACTTACTTAACAAAACCAAATCATTCAGATTCTGCCAAAAATCCATAAAAGTTAAACAATTCAACATTAAAAATAGTCACAGTGAGGAACCACCCTGTTTTACCCAGTTTCCTCTGTTTACAGTAAGTGTTTTAACCGTGTATCCTGCTTTTGTGGGCATGCACTTGTGGGCGAGATCTGAGGTGATTTTAGAATTTTGAGGTGCCTTGAAATGCTCATTCCTCACCTCAGTAACTTTCAGTCATAACTAGCTGCCTCGTTGCACTTCACCTCAATATCAACCACTGCATCCAGTAACAAGTAAGCACATGAGCTGGCTATCACTGATAAAAATGTTAAGCAGGGAAATTATTAATAATGTTAATATTTAAATTGTCATCAGCAGGAGCCAGAGTTAATACCCCATGAGGATAAATGGGGTATTTCACACCTCTCAGAACTATTGTTTCAGGCTTTCTTTGCATATTCAGGAGAGCAGCTCTGCAGCTTTACACTTAGGCTGTGTCTACACTAAGATGTCTTTTTGCTAGAATTTTGCTGCCTAGATTTCCGTTCCACTGATCGTAACAATGATGGCTTCACTAATGTAGATGGGGCTCCAGGTGGTCACCAGCATTTTAAACAACATGATATCTAATCCTGTTCTGAATAGGTCTTGATGACCTGATGCTTAAAATGCCAAGAGCCACCAGTGCCTTGGCTACACTAGCACTGCAACAAGAAAAAAATGAGGCCATGTCTACTCTACAGAGTTAAGTTGACTTAAGGTAGGTCAGTGATCATAAGCTGCTTTAATTACATCAGCTGTACATCAGCTCCACACAATTTTTCTTGCATTGGTGGAGCACATCCACAGTCAGTGCTCTTGCATTGACACAGAGAGCATTGCATCGTGGGAAGCTATCCCACTGTGCAACTCACTGAGCTCTGGGAACGGATTGTGATGCATCATGGGGGTGTGCTCACCATCCCATGATGCAGTTTGTTTTGTCCCATCATTTCATGGGCTTCTGACTTCGTTTTGTGCTGTTTTTTAACAACCCTTGTAAACTGTGCGCCTGCCATCATCTCTGCCTGAAAGCATGGATCCTGCACTGCTGACCAGGCTAGTGATGAGCGTTATGAACACAACATGACTGGTCCTACTGTATTTCATATGCTTTGAAACAGAAAATGAATCAGTGGTGCCTGCCCTACTGTGTGCCATGTAAAGAAATAATTCAAGATTGCTGCTGACATTCACAGAGCAGCTGCACACGGTGGACTGTCTGTACTGGACTCAGGAAACAAGCACTGTGTGGTGGGATTACATCGTGATGCACATAAGGGATGACGAGCAGTGGCTGCGGAACTTTTGGATGCGCAAATCCACCTTCCTGGAACTGTGTGGTGAGCTCGCCCCAGCAGAATGAGAGCTGCCCTCACTGTGGAAAAGCGAGTGGCAATTGCTGTGTGGAAGCTGTCGATGCCAGACTGCTACCCGTCAGTCACGAATTAGTTTGGAGGTGGAAAATCCACCATGAGGGTTGCGGTGATGCAAATGTGCAGGGCCATTAATCGCCTTCTCCAAGGAAGGACTGTGACTCTCGGTAATGTGCAGCAGATATTTGATGGCTTCAAGGCAATGGGATTCCCAAACTGCAGCAGGGCAATAGATGGAACACACATTCTTCTTTTGACCCCAGACCATCTTGAGAAGGAGAACATCAACCGAAAGGGCTACTTCTACATGGTCTTGCAGGCACCGGTGAATCACCAGTGCTGTTTCGCTGACATCAATGCGGGGTGATCCGGGAAGGTGCATGATGCACACATCTTTAGGAGCACTGGACTGTATAGTAAGCTGCATGCTAGTACTTTCTTTCCAGACCAGAAGCTTCCAGTGGGGGATGTGGAAATGCCCATAGTAATCCTGGGAGACCTGCCTATCCCTTGCTCCCATGGCTCATGAAGCCTTACACTGGGAACCTAAACAGCAGCAAGTAGTGCTTCAACAACTGGCTCAGCAGGTGCTGAATGACCATTGGATGTGCCTTTGGCAGATTAAAAGTTGTTGGACTACCTTTTTGGCAGGTTAGACCTCAGGGAGGAAGATATTCCTATGGTCATTGCAGCCTGCTATATTCTGCACAATATTTGCAAAGCGAAGGGAGAAAAGTTTCCCCAGGGATGGAGTGTTGAGGTTGATTGGCTGGCTGCTGATTTTGAGCAGCCAGATACAGGGCAATTAGAAGGGCACAGCGGGGTGCTATTTGAATCAGGGAGGCTTTGAAGGAACATTTTGACAACGATTTCTAGGAATGTGTCTTTATGTGAGGCCAGGCAATGTTTACTTGGTTCCCTGAATGACCCCTGTAGTTCTTGCTTCCTGAGCATTAATTGTACTGAGCAAATATTCCTGCCTTAAACAAAGCATACAAGATCTTTTTATAGGGGAAAAGGCAACAGGCTGCATTTATTAAGAATACAGCAATTAGAATATGCTTTTTAGTTACATACACATTATGCACACCGTCCCGCCTTTCGATGTTTATAGTTACCAGTCCAGAGTTTGGATTAATTTAGTGACCAGCCAGATTGGTCGCAGAGGGGAGCCGGGCTCTGTCAGTTGCGATCTGATGCTTCTGGAGTTGTTGGCAAGACGAACCCAAAGCTCCATGGCCAACCACTCTGTTTTTATAGTCCTTTTTTGTTGCTGAAGTTTGTGGATTTTGCTGTGTTAGTTTATGACCGGTTACTTTTTAGTGGGTGTTATTTTTTGATGGCCCAAAACATCTCCAGGAGGGTCATTCTGTCTGGTTGTGATTTAATTAATTATTTTGTGTTTTAAGGGTGCCAGCCTTTACCTTAGGGTCGTTAGTTTGCCCCTCCTCAACCATGGATGTGCGTTGATGGTTCTTTGGCGTTTAAGTTTTTTTAAATTTTTTTTAGTTTTTCTTCCTTGGCCATTTGGCTTTAAAAATGGCCTTTACACTGTATTTTTCTCTGATGCATGCATTCCTTATTCACACTAACAGTTCTTTGCAGAGACATTCAAAAGGCAACAAATAGCAGTGTTTTATGTTGAACAAAAAAGGCATTGTAAAGTAGGCCTTACTAAATTTTGCAACTATTTTTTCCCTACATTGCGGCCTAGGCCTTCAAAATTCCTCTAATTTACTTAACATAGACACAGATAAGATTCTGTCTGTTACTTGCAAGGCCTGAATAAAAAGAAAATGGCTATTACTAGTATCCACTATCCTATTTATTTATTTAAATACCTTAATTTTTATTATAAAACATACACTGTATATAGCCAAAACATAACCAATTATATAGCACAGTCCCATGGTACAACAAATAGCCACTGTGTTTGAATGTTGGCACCAACTAATGTGTGTGACACAAATACAGAGTCAATTTGTATAGAAGAATAAAGTTTAATTACAGGACAAAACACAAATGTTTCTTCAAACAGGGGGCATGGAAATGAGGAGCAGTCTCTCAGTTATGTCTCTCAGAGCTGTGTATAACTCCAGCTTTCATTGTGAAACCAGTCCCTAGGGCTGGAATGCAAGGGGTACTGTGAGGAACTGGGAATATGAACGGAATGTGTGTGGGGCATTTGGGGAGGGCACGGACTGGAGTTCTGTATGGGCTGTAGAGGGACTCGTGCATGGACGTGCTCTGACTGCAGCCTAATGAGGGACTTGAGCATCTCTGTGTGGTCCTCCAGTAGCTTGGTCATCCACTCTTTCCCCTCTCTCCTGTCCAGGCTATCCAGCATGAGTCTTTCATTGTCTCGCTCCAGGCTCTTATTTCGCTATCTGCTGTATCTGTTGACTTCAGCACTTCACGAAACATGTCCTCCTTAGTTCTCCTGGTTCATCACCTTATCTGACGGAGGCGCTTCGCTGGTGTGGAGGGGTAGGTCCTCAGGGCACATTTGCAGAAGCCAAAGAAACAATGAACAGATTCTGTATTGTGAGTGTGCTCACGCCTGTGAATCACAAAAGTTACACCTCTTTCTCACTGTCCCTTGTCTAGCACACAGCTCAGCACAAGTCCCAAACATTGTGAGTTCAGCAGGGTGGGAAGGGGGAATGGTCGAGAAGGTAATAAGAACCTGGGTGGTCTGCAAAGGGGATTCCTACAAGCGCCTAGGAAGAATATTCTGAATACTGGTACCCTTTTCCACAGATGGGTAATCAAACCTGCTATCTCACTCCTGAGGATAACCCAGGATGCAAGGGTGCATCTCCTGCATGCGTATGGCTTCATACTAGCTCCATATGCTGCTCGACTATGTGCTGCTCTGGCCCCCGCAGAAATGATTACCAGTTGGTGCAGCAAATTTTCCCACAATGGGGGGGAAGAAACAAGGCAGCTCTGCCAAGGAATCTTCGGTAGAAGATTACAGAATACCTGCAGGAAAGTTTCCTAGAGATCTCTATGGAGGATTCCTGGGACCTCCTGGTGTACATTAACAAACTTTTCTGCTGGGCCCCTGCTGTGTAGCTGCATAGGCTCTGTTGTTAATTTCTTTCCCTTATCTGTCCTCTACCATATAACAAAATACACGAGAGCTCAATCTCCTCTCACCATGAAGTATCAAAGCAAAATGCATGCTTACCATGCTTGTGTCCCCTGCTTCAGGCATGCCCGAGCCTGAGTGCTGGGACTGGCTTAGACCCCTCTGGAGTCAAAAAGAGGTCCTGACTCACCATGCTACCAGATGACTGGTCTGGTCATCAGTTTGAACTCCTCTGCCCTGAAAGTACACATACATGTATGTACCCTTCCTCCTTTTAAAGGCCTGAGAATTTTTGAAATTCTTCTTCCTGTTTGTTCAGCCTGGACAGTTCACACAGCATCTTTGTGCGTTCCACCTCTTCCTCCAATGCCATTTCCTCATCTACATTTAACTCGGAGTTGACTCCACTGGCTGCTGCCTCTAGTCCCCCTGAAGTATCCAGGGGACTCTTGGTGGTAGAGGTGAGGTTGCCACCAAGGATGGCGTGCAGCTCCTTGTAGAAGCAGCATGTCTTCAGTGCTGCACCAGAGCAATGGTTGGCCTCCCTTGCCTTCTGGTACGCCTGCCTCAGCTCCTTGATTTTAGCATGGCACTGCTGCGTGTCCCTTTCGTGCCCCTTCTCCTGCATGCCACTAGCAATCAGCCCATAGGTATCAAAGTTCCCAAGGCTAGAGCAAAGCTGCAACTGCACAGCTTCCTCTCCCCACAGACCCAGTAGATCCAACAGCTCTGGTGTATTTCATGGGGGAGCATGTCTGTTGCAGAAAGCCGGCATGATCAGCTGGGAAGATGCTGTGTGAACTGTCCAGGCTGAGCAAACAGGAAGAAGAATTTCAAAAATTCCCAGGCCTTTAAAAGGAGGAAGGGTACATACATGTATGTGGACCTTCAGGGCAAAGGAGTTCAAACTGATGACCAGACCAGTCAGGATGGGCATTGTGGGACACCTCCTGAAGGCCAGTTAGGGCGACATACAAAAGCGCAGTGTCTAAATTGCAGCTGCATCACTCCAACTATGTCACAAAAAGCCCTATGCCTTGTCAAGGTAGTTTTATGATGTCAGTGTAGCAGGGAAGTTTCATCGGTGGGAGGAGCATTTCAGTGTGTACACCTCCATTGTTTTGTCAATGAAAGCTGACTTTTGTTGACAAAACCATGTAGTGTAGACAAGGCCTTAGAGGAGAGTTTTCAGAGGCATAAAGCGCAATTAGGCACCAAATTTCCATTCACTTTCCATCAGAGTTGGGTGCCTAACTGCCAGTTGTGCCTTTGAAAATCTCTCCCTCAAACTTTTTAAAAATGAAAGTTTACATTCTGGAACATAATTTTGAGGGAAGTGTTGGTTTGTGTGGCAACTGCCACAGCTGTGGAATTGCTGAATACATGGAATCTTGATTGCAATAGAGCAGTTTAGTTTTAAATAAAATGATATTTAAATGACTTTTCAGAAGGTGGCAACAATCCATGAACATTATTGAATTATATGAAGTCGGAGACCAAATATCACCCTAGCTGTGCACTGTGTATGAAATAGAGGGTTAGAATCTGGGCTGTGCCTCTAAAGCCTAAGCTATAAACCATCTTTATGCCCTCCTGATCTTAGGCTGTCTGGGGGCTTGGAGAGGCCCCTTGCATAACTTAACTTTGGTCCCAGGGCTAGGGTGAACAGATGTCCCAATTTTATAGGGACAGTCCTGATATTTGGGGCTTTTTTTATATATGGGCTGCTATTACCCCCACCTGATTTTTCACAGTTGCTATCTGGTCACCCTACCCAGGGATAAGGCAGCCTCCCCAGGCTGCCCTATGGGTTGCAATGTTGCCCAAAATCTCTGCAGTGCTATGACCCTGCCTCCGACATGCCTCTCCTTCCTTACACCATCCCTGCTCCGAGCATGCCCTTATGCCAGGGCTTGTAAGGATATCCTCAAGAGCTGTCTTCCACTGTGCATGCACCAATGCAGTACCCCCAGTGAGGCACAGGGCTCTTAAGGCCCCTTTATGCTGCTTTGGCTGTTTTATGTGCTCCATATGGCTGTTTTATGCAGCTCCAGGCACCAGCGCAGCAAGCGCGTTCCTGGGGCGGCAAGCCGCGGGGGGCGGCCTTCCGGTCGCTGTGAGGGCGGCAGTCAGGCTACCTTCAGCGGCATGCCTGCGGGAGATCCACCGGTCCCGTGGTTTCGGCGGCAATTCAGCGGTGAGCACACCGAAGGCGCGGGACCGGCGGATCACCCGCAGGCATGCCGCTGAAAGCCGCCTGACTCCCGTGCTTGGGATGGCAAAAAACATAGAGCCGCCCCTGTTTATGTGGCATAAAGGGGCTGTAATGGGAGTGTGGATTTCATTCCCAAACTTAGTTGACTGTAAATTCACATAGCAGAGTTGGAGAGAGAGAGCCTTAGACAGAAGATTTTGATGACACATCCTTATATTTGTAAAACTTTTCTACATCACATCCTTTTCAGAGGATTGTATGGGATGAGAGATTGGTTTTTCTCATGAATTTGTTCATTTTATAAAGCAAAGATAGCACTAAAATGCCAAAGTGGATTTTAAGATGAGCTGATGTACACCGCGAGGCTCTAAATCATTTCGTAGGTGTGGATAATGATTTTGCACAATACATTTCGTTAAGGAAAAAGGCAAAGCTGGCAAATATAAAACATGCTGAACAGGAGTGTATCTTGAATTATTATATAATTACAACACAAATCATGCTGAACTTGTAAGTATTAGATCACTTGGTAAATTGGGCCCAAGCAAACAATATGTGTTTTAATATGGCCAAATGTAAAGTTATACTTCTAGAAACAAAAGATGTAGGCTATACTTACAGGATGGAGGACTCTTTCATGGGAAGCAGTGACTTTTATAAAGTCTTGGGGATCATGGTGGATAATCAGCTGAATGTGAGCTCCCAGTGTGACGCTGTGGCCAAAAAATCTAATGTGATCCTTGGATGTATAAAAACAGAGGAATATGTAGTAGGAGTAGGGAGGTTATATTACTTTGGTATTTAGCATTTGTGTGACTACTGGAATACTGTGTCCAGTTCTGATGTCAATACAGGAAGGATGCTAATTAATTGGAGAGGGTTCAGAGAAGAGCTGTGATAATGATTAAAGGATAAGAAAACACAATTTATAGTGATAGCCTTAAGGAAGCTCAATCTATTTAGAGTAGAACCTCAGAGTAATGAATACCAGAGTGATGAACTGACCAATCAACCACACACCTCATTTGGAACTGGAAGTACACAATCAGGGAGCAGCAGAGACCAAAACAAAAGGCAAGTAGAGTACAGTACTGTGTTAAACGTAAACTAGTAAAAAAATAAAATAAAGGGAAAACAGCATTTTTCTTCTGCATAGTAAAGTTTCAAAGCTGTATGACATCAATGTTCAGTTGTAAACTTTTCAAAGAATAACCATAATGTTTTGTTCAGAGTTGCGAACATTTCAGAATTACGAACAACCTCCATTCCTGAGGTGTTTGTAACTCTGAGGTTCTACTGTAGTTTAACAAAGAGAAGGTTAAAAGGAGACTTGATCACAGTCTATAAGCACTCAGATCGGGAACAAAAATTTGATAATGGACATAGGCGCCGACTTCGTGGGTGCTCCGGGGCTGGAGCACCCACGGGGCAACTCCCCGGCCGCCCCGGACCCGCGGCAAACTTACTGGAGCACCGGGAGACGTTGCGGGGCCCCGCCCCTGACGCTGGGCAACGTTGCGTTGGCGTCGGGGGCGGGGCCCCGCAACGTCACCCGGCGTCGGGGGCAGGGCCCCGCAACGTCACCCGGCGTCGGGGGCGGGGCCCCGCAATGTCACCCGGGGGCGGGGCCCCGCAATGTCACCCGGGGGCGGGGCCCCGCAATGTCACCCGGGGGCGGGGCCCCGCAACGTCACCCGGGGGCGGGGCCTGGCATCGGGGGCGGGGCCCCGCAACGTCACCCGGCGTCGGGGGCGGGGGCTGGCATCGGGGGCGGGGCCCCGCAACGTCACCCGGGGGCGGGGCCCCGCAACGTCGCCCGGCGTCAGCACCCACGGACATAACCGGAAGGTGGCGGCTGTGATAATGGACACTTCAGTCTAGCAGAGAAAAGTATAACATGATCCAATAGCTGGAGGTTGGAGTTAGAGACATTCAGACTGGAAATAAGGTGCAAATTTTTAAAAGTGAAGTAACCATTGGAACAATTTACCAAGGATTGTGGTGGATTTTCCATCACTGGCCATTTTAAAATCAAAATTGGATGTTTTTCTAAAAGTTGTGCTCTAGTTCAAACAGGAATTAATTTAGAGATTCCTATGGTCTGTTTCATACAGGAGGTCAGTCTAGATGATTTTAGTGGTCCTTCTGACATTATAATCTATTAATCTATAAGAATTTAATTCTTTTCTGTGTAATCACGTGAAAATGTATCTCCTGCTGTGTATGTCCAAATAGTCACAAGTCTGACTATTTGCACAAAGGCCAAGTTCTACTTACTTCCACTCTGTACCCCTCCAGTCTGTCCAAGATGATACCTTCAGATTCCTTTCCTGTCTCTCCAGCCATATTGGATTTAAATCCCTTGCCTTCACCTTTAAGGCTCTGCTTAGCTTGGGGTCCTGGTCTGTGGTTTAGGGGTCGTAGACACAACAGTAATACAACTACTACTAATAATGATATTACTTAGCTCTGCTCTGCCTGTGTTTTATCAGTTTTTCATCTGTCATGTTCACAAAGTGAGCCAATGAAAAGTCTGAGTAAACAGCAGAACAGAACTTTCAAACCCACATGGGGCAAGAGAAACAATGTTCATATTGTAGAAGCGACAAAGAGTCCTGTGGCACCTTATAGACTAACAGATGTATTGGAGCATAAGCTTTCGTGGGTGAATACCTACTTCATCGGATGCAAAGCTTATGCTCCAATACATCTGTTAGTCTATAAGGTGCCACAGGACTCTTTGTCGCTTCTACAGATCCAGACTAACACGGCTACCCCTCTGAATGTTCATATTATGTTGTATAGTGTTCATGGTGTTGCTCACAGTAAACTGCTTCCTATCCAAGCACGTCATCTTAACTTCATCTCTAAACATCTGCAAAAGTCTGTCTCAAGATCACTAACCCTCAGTTATTAATTTTGATCATATTCTGTAACTTATTTTGAAATAGATTACATTTACTTCATTTTGTAGGTTCTGGCTGAGATCTCTAACTCCCCTTGTTTGGGGTCATGTGAGTAAAACACAGGACTGGATCCTTATTGTTGGTTATGCCACAGACTCCTTTGTGTTGCCTTTAAAAATCCTTTTAACCTCTTTGTGCCTCAGATTCTTCACCTGTAAAATGGGTTTCATAATACTTCCTTTCCCATAGGGATATTGTAAAGATTAATTCAGTCTATACTTATAAAGTGCTTTAAAGTCCTTGAATGGAAGTGCTAAATATGATGATTTATTTTATGTGTTATGTAGCTTTTAGCTGAGATCTGACACGCCACTTGTGTTTTGTATCTGGGTAAATGTGTATCATGTAGTTCTGTTGCCTCTCAAAGAGCCTTGGCATATTTCCATGATGTTTATTTCAGCTTGTTTCTCTTACAGAGTGTGAATATAGAGAAACTACAGGGGACATCCATCAAAATTTCTACTGAAGATGGTTTGTTGAAAACCAAATATCTTTATGCAGAATCTTCATTTCTGTCTTCAACAGCTGGTGATATTCTACTGGGAAGTATTCATGGTAAGACAGGAAAGGCAAAATACAGTCTGGAATTTAGCAGACATGCAGGTATCTATAGTATTAATTATAAAAACAAAATGACTGCTACCATGAGGCTGGGGCCCTAAATAATCAACTGCAGACACAGCAGCTGAGCAAACCAGACTCAAACAGTTCAACACTGGCAAATTCCAAAATGATGAGATCACCATATATAAGATAAGTTAGTTAATTTTTCCTCTGCTGTAAATAATATTGTATTTTAAATAAGTAAGCTTGTTATAGTAAGGAAAAAGCATATAAGGAAGACACATACCACATTTTTAGGGATATAAATTAACAATTTGCTATAAAGTTAAATAGTGGAAAATACAACAAATAAAAGGAACATCAGTGGTAAAACTATACTTTGTTTTTAAATATCTGTTTTTATTTCTTTACAGAAATCAAGGGGGTTAACCTGTTTAACAAGATTTCTGGGTAGAATTTGGTTACGATGACTTAAAGTGATACTATTTTTATTAGAAGTATTTTCTCTGTGTTTGTGCTGGCGCCCTGTATAGCTAGTACACTGCCAATTTACAATTTTCCAGGTCAAATGTCATATTTTTTCCCCAAATGTTTTTCATCCAGACTTGGAAGGATGGCTAACATGGATCTCTTTCGTATTAGTAATAGTGGTGGTTGGAACCTGGTCCCCAGTAATAATTCACCAGAATTCCTCTTGAGCACCTCCTCTCTATTCTTGATGAGTTTATAGTGATTTTGAAGCTACGTTAGACAAACTGGAGCATGTACCAACAGTGAAAATTACTCACGCTGGCACAAGTTCCAATCTTTAGCTATAGTCCACCAAAACAACTTGCTGCAATTTCATGAAGGCTGCAGATTTTTACCTCACTCCAGAAATGTTGATTCTCCCTCTGATCCTTATTAAAAAAACCACCCCTTTGAAAACTGATTGATAAACTTCCTGGCAAAAGTTCCACCCTTTAGAATGGAACCAGCCTCTCCGACAGATGAGGCATAAATAAATTTAATTACATAAATACTATATTTAGTTGCTGTTCAGTACATTAAACCAATATGCTGACTTGTACTAAGTAATCTTCTAAGAACTAAGTTCTTAATGTGGAATGGGGGATGGGGGAGGGGGGGCGGGTCTCCATGAAAAGCTTATTTTGGCTGTTTCAACCCAAAAATGAAACAGTAACAGCCATACTTGAAGGTAAATCACTTTCACAATCCACATATCTAAAGCTGTGTTGTAATTTCAGTCAGGAACTGCATGAATGCAAATAGAACTGTATCCAGATTAAACAAATAGTTCTTACCTTACTTCATGTTTATTTTCATAAAGCTCTACATTAAATGGTTCTGGAACTCTTAACACTTGCTCTTTTAACACACAATTCTTTTTAAAATGTTGCTTTTAAAAACAAAAGCAAAAGTAGATCTAAGTTTATTTAGTACTCTGAGTGCCTTTTTATGGAACAGTAATTCTTTGTAAACACAGCAGACAAGCATAAGGATCTATTCATGATTATATAGTGCACATGTTATGCCACGTGTTGTTAACCTGATGGTGAAACTTTAAGGTAAATCTTATTTTAAAATAATATATTTCTCTATTTTAGTAATAATACCATAGATTATTAAAAATGAAAATTTTTACATTTGAATTTACTCTTTTGCCATTTGTTTACTTTTGCATTTCCCTTAGCTTGAAAATTGTAATTAGTTGTTTTTACTTTTAGTTCTAGTGTATTTTGCTTCCTGGGTCTCCTGAATGAGCACAAAGCTGCAACATTTAGATTGCAAACCCATCAGGAGAGTGTTTATTTGTTAATTAAACCCACTGATACCTTGTAACTAACATATATGGCCCTACCAAATTCACGGTGCTGAAAAACGCGTCATGGACCGTGAAATCTGGTCTTTGGTGTGCTTTTACCCTATACTATACAGATTTTACGGGGGAGACCAGTGTTTCTCACGTTGGGGGTCCTGACCCAAAAGGGAGTTGCAGAGGGTCACAAGGTTATTTTAGGGGGATCGCAGTATTGCTACCCTTCTGCACTGCCTTCAGAGCTGGGCAGCCAGAGGGCCATGGCTGTTGGCTGGGCACCCAGTTCTGAAGGCAGCGCCCCGCCAGCAGCAGCGCAGAAGTAAGGGTGGCAATACCATACCATGCCACCCTTACTTTGACGCTGCTGCCTTCAGAGCTGGGTAGCCAGAGAGTGGTGGCTGGTGACTGAGGGCCCAGCTCTGCATGCAGAAGTAAGGGTGGCAATACCATACCATGCCAATCCTTATTCTGCGCTGCTGCTGGCAGTGACTCTGCCTTCAGAACTGGGCTCCTGGCCAGCAGCCACCACTCTCCAGCTGCCCAGCTCTGCAGACAGCACCGCCACCAGCAGCTGCGCAGAAGTGAGGGTAGCAGTACTACAACCCCCCCATAGTAACCTTGCAACCCCCACACAACTCCTTTAGGTCAAGACCCCTACAGTTACAACACCATGAAATTTCAGATTTAAATAGCTGAAATCATGACATTTACAATTTTTAAAATCCTATGACCATGAAATTGACCAAAATGGACTGTGAATTTGGTAGGGCCCTATATATGGCAAATACCTCCGGCCTGGCTCCAGCTAAGATGCCAAAGTTTACTCTTTCCAGGCTAAACCTAGGATCAAAGGGGATGCTTAAACCTTAAAATTGCTAACCTAGAGAAGAAGGGGGGCAGTGAAGGGTTTGAGTGAGTAGCCAGGGACTCCCCAGGGAGTGTCAGTGAGCATTGATGGGATTCAAAGAGAGAGAGAGAGAGATGGGTCTCTGCAATCTGACCCAGGGGAAAATTCCTTCCCAACCCCAAATATGGCAGTAAGTTAGACCCTGAGCATGTGGGCAAGACCCACGAGCCAGACACCTAGGAAAAGAATTCTCTGTAGTAACTCAGAGCCCCCCCCCCATCTAATGTCCCATCACTGGGTAGTGAAGATATTTGCTGCTAGCGTCACAGATCAGTTACATGCCAGTGTAGGCCATCTCATCATACCATCCCCTCCATAAAATTATCAAGCTCAGTCTTGAAGCCAGTTAGGTTTTTTGCCCCCACTGCTCCCCTTGTAAGACTGTTCCAAAACTTCACTTCTCTGATGGTTAGAAACCGTTGTCTAATTTCAAGCCTACATTTGTTGATGCCTAGTTTATATCTGTTTGTTCTTGTGTCCACATTGGTGCTTAACTTAAATAATTCCTCTCCCTCCCTGGTATTTATACAGAGCAATCATATCTCCCCATAGCCTTCTTTTGGTTAGGCTAAACAAGCCAAGCTCTTTGAGTCTCCTCTCATAAGGTAGGTTTTCCATTCCTCAGATCATCTCAGTAGCCCTTCTCTACACCAGTTCCAGTTTGAATTCATCTTTCTTAAACATGGGAGACCAGAATCGCACACAGTATTCCAGATGAGGTCTCACCAGTGCCTTGTATAACGGTATCAGATATTTCCTGTGCCAGCATAGGACTGCATTAGCCTTTTTCACATCTGCATCACGTTGGCAGCTCATAGTCATTCTGTGATCAGCTAAAACACTCAGACCTTTCTCCACCTCTGTCACATAAGCTTTTGAACTGAACTTCTGATTTAAAAGATCTTGGCTATTTGCAGCGTGGAGGAAGGTTAAAATGGGAACTCTCTTATGCTATCATTAACTTATCACCTAGATATTATAAAGACGCTATGACACGTGGAAAGGCTTGTTATTCTTTGAGCTTGGCACTGTAAAAGCACATGAAAACATGGTCCCTGCACAAAAATAAGTCTTATACATTTTTAATTACAGATTATAGAACGACTATGTGTTAATGACTTCATTTCAAAATTCTAAGTATTTTAGCAGTCTGGTGCTAGCTCCTTCATAGGCATAGGTCTGAATAGCATCAACTTCACAACAGAAAACCAAAGCTAAGAAGGAGTGCGAGGATATGAACTCTATCCCTTCCCGTGCATCCTAACATGCCTTGTCCCCTTATGGGCCTAAGTCAGGAATTCACAGGGAAAGCAATACAATACAAGAGAAATATGATGCCACTATTCACATCCCAAGAGCCACATCTTGAGTTTGGCCTCAAACTGACCTTGATGCTGAGACTTACAATATCTATAGATAAACAAAACTTAGGAATGCAGGAAAAGGTTCTAATTAATGTTCAGAAAAAACAGAAATCATCAAAACATTAAGCCACCACCATCCGTGATCTATTAAAGTTGCAAGAGTGCAGCATTTACAGTACTTCACCACAACACCACATCCAGTAGTACAGAGTAAACCAACCAATATTTAAATATAGCCAGATCTCCTCTGCTCCACCCTTGATATATTTAGACTAAAGGATTAGTTAGCTGAAAAATTGTAAGTTTAACTAAATATTGGTATTAATGGAATAATTGCATGACTTAAAAGTCAGTTTTATATATACTCTATGGACATTTCACAACACAGCACAGAAAGAAATTCCTCTCTGCCTTCCAAACAACTTGTCAAATTGGCTGAGTTAATGTGATGTGTGAAAATTCACTTATCTCCAAATGTTTAATGTTCTTCAGTGATCACTTTAATAATTTATAAACTAGGGGATAATTTCAAAGCTGGTGTAAGTGGCTGCAGGTCCGTTTTAGTCCCCTGATTACAACAGGTCTGAATCTGGCCATATGTGTCTTTTTGTTGGGTAGAAATGAGTATTAATAACCAAAAGGAGGAAAAGAGGAGACCTATCCATGGGCTGTATACCTGAGGCTGGAAAGGGCAAGGGAGGGGAAACCCCTTTCAAGTCGACAGAACATATAAAAACGGCCTAATTCCATCCTTAGTAATGCCTGTGATCTTCTATAATAGCCCCGTTTGACCTCTAATGTGAAAATTTTCAGTCTTGTTATGAGGGGCTTGAAAATTGTAAATTTCTTTCATCATATTGTTGTGAACTTCCGAATCATGGAAACCATTTTTAAACTGTATTTTGCAGTATACTACTTTCCTGTGCAGTTCTGCTTTGCATTTTGAATGTATTTTGTGTGTGAATGTTGCTCCATATATATGATGTATGTGTATAATACCTTCTACCAGCTATTGAGAGACCATTAATTACATGATTTTTTTTAATGAGGTAGATCATAAGCCTTAGGCACTGGCCTTGCAAACTCTGCAAGCACTATCATTGAATAGGAAGAGTACAGTACATGGATTTTACTAAGTCTGAAGATATCTGCATATAGTACGATGTGGTACTGTCTGATCAGAAATTGATAAGTACAACAAGAGATGATTTTACATGTTTAAGATCTCTTCCACTATTCTACACTTATTCTCTTTAATCTCTTAGGGCCAGATTGTGAGGTTTTTAGGACTATAAAGTGTGAAAATTGAGGATGCTTGGTATCTCCAGTGGGATCCACCAAACCACTGGTTCTGAACGCTTTTTCATTTGTGGACCCCTAAAAAATTTCTAATGGAAGTGCAGACCTCTTTGGAAATCTTAGACAGGGGTTTGTGGACCACAGGTTGAGAACCACTGCTCTACACCTTGCAACACCAGCCCTTTCTTTGTTAAATAGATTGCCCTGGTGTCCATAAGAAATTAATACAATACTGTAGTATGGCTGAACAGTCATGTTTTGCTAAACAAATTAAAAACTGATAAATTATTTACTACTTTCCACGATGTTGATATGTAACAATATTTTTGAGCAAGCACAAAGTACATAAGTCAGTTTACAATAAACTGATTCCTTTAGCAGATTTATGACTTTGTCGGCTCCTCATTTCATTGAATTCTTTCAAACAGGGCTGCAGATGCTAATGTGATTACTTGCACAGATTGACATTGGAGTCTGACCTGAAGAGAGGTTTGAAAGGAATAGCATGGTAATGGGCAATGACTCCACAGGAATTTTTTAAGAAGAAGCCCTGCAGAATGAAACAGGAAAAACCCCTCCTGGAAAAAAAATATTATTGTAACCCCCCACACTCAACTTGGAAAATATATCCCTGTTGGAAGATGGAAACTTCTTTTGGTTAGCTATCTGTATGCTATTTTTGTTGCACATAAATTAAACCAGTTTAGTCAACCATGTAGCCGATGTAGTTAACCGCACAATAAAAAAAACAAACCCTGGCACAAAATAATTAAAAAGTATTGGTTGATACCCATGAAATGCTTTTGGCGCTTTTTTTTGTCTATATGTTCATAAAGTTTTACACATTGTTTTCCATATCTACATATTTTTAAACTTTATTTCCACATTTATGAAGAATTTTCATGGAATGCAACTCTGTGAATATAAAGTAATATCTTTCGTATTGATTTATTTTGTTAATTTTTATGTGCAACCCAAATAAAAATATGTAGACTAGCAGTTGCATTATGGTCATTGGAGCAGGATTCCCAGATAGGCAGATAATCTGTGCAGTCTCTGAATGGACTGTATAAAATAAGTTTCTCTTATCATTAAAACATTGACTCTGTTTTTCTCTCATAGGTGACACAACCCTTCAAACTAAAACAGGGAACATCACAGTAGGTAGGTTCTACTTTCTCTTTAAATGGGACAGCATTTTTGTATTTTTTCCAGATAGTATTTAGGTGAAATACATAGATTATTTGTAACTTCAGTAACATATTTTGTTTGTTTTACTGATCTGATTAAAATGTTTTCTATGATTTTTAATAAAGAATTGATTTAGTACAGGATCATTTCATTTTGGTTTTGCAAACTGCAAGAAAATATTATAATGCTGGGAAAGATAAAGCTATACATTTAGAAAGACATCCATTCTTGTTTTAAAAATTCCTAAGTAAGGAAAATTTACCACAGCACTTGGTAATCTGTTCCAATGCTGAATTATGCTTGCTATGAAAAATGTACCTCTCTTTTCCAGTCTGAATTTTACTGACCTTAGCTTTCAGCCTTTGGATATTGTTATGCCTTTATCTGCTAGATAAAAGAGCTCTGAAGTATCTGATATCTTTTTTCTCTGTAGATAATTATAGAACATGATCAAGTGTCTTAACTTTTTATTTTGTCTTCAGTTTGATGATTAAAACTGAATGGCTGGGATTTTGTCACTCACAAGTAATATTAAATCGTTGTTTTATTATTTTATGTCATCCACAAAGATGCTAGGAGCTTCTCTAGAAAATAGAAGACAAAATGTTTACAGTCTAAGTGCCACTTTAATCAGTGTGCTCTTAAGTTAAAGAAAAAAGACTGGGGTTAGTCTTGTCTCTGTTTCAACAAAGTGATTTTTCTTTGTAAATGGTAAAACACTGCTGAATTATCTCAATGTTCTCTTGTGATTTTGTACTGAGTTCAGGGGTTGTTGTGACTCCCTCTTTTTGACTTCCGATCAAAATTTACTGGGCCTGATTCCTCACTGAGTTACTCCAGTTTTATGCCAATGTAATTTTAGTGATTTTAGTGAAGTAAAACTGGAGTAACACAGTGGTGAATCAGGTGGACTGTCTTTTTTGGATATACAATGTGAGCACTCAAGGAATTACATTTTTGTAAATGAATACAGTTATGGAGCTAATTCTGAAAGGTTCTGAGCAGTAGTGTAGCTGGGGGGGGGGAACGAGGCAGCGGCCTCTCTCCCACTGAGTACAAGTGGCACCTTTTTAATTTTTACTCACCTGGCGGCGCTCCGGGTCTTCGGCGGCACTTCGGCGGCGGGTCCTTCACCACTTGCTCCGGTCTTTGGCAGCACTTCAGCAGCGGGTCCTTCACTCGCTCCAGTCTTCGGCGGCATTTCGGCGGCGGGTCCTTCAGTGCCACGGAAGACCTGGAGCGAGTGAAGGACCCGCTGCCGAAGTGCCACCGAAGACCCGGAGTGCCACTGGGTGAGTACAAGCGGGTTGCTCCTTTTTTTTATGTCTGCTCCCCCTGTTCTCTCCACCTGGCTACGCCACTGGTTCTGAGTATTTTCTGGGAGCACCAACTGACCTCAGTGACCCCACCACAGCAAGCTCCTTGCAGGATTGAGGCCTGTTAGAAATATCAAAACCTGAAAACAATAGTAACTAAAAAACCAACATCAGCATTTCTTAAAAATAAATGCAACAAAAGTCAGTCATGGAAACCACAAACCTAAACTCAACTTTCCAGACTCTGCTTTTCCTTCCGTCAAATGAACTGATTAATGATGATGGTGTTAAAAGACTACAGTTTCTTAACCCGGGAGGTATCCCTGTCTACTACTAGGTGACAAATAGTTTCCATAGTTAACTGAGCTCAGTTCTAAATATTAAGAAGTGACTAACAGTTGAGAGCCATTTTATCTTTCAGATTTACGTGCCTTAGTGATTAGTTACATTTCACTTTTTCCTCAGGAGATCACAAAGCCATATGTGTTCATTTTCTGGTTTTTTTATGGACATTTTCAAAGGAAAAAAAACTTTTGAAAGAATCATATACACTTAGGGGGCACTGGGTCAGATATGATAATACCTTTAACTTACGTAGTTTCACCTCAAGCTCTTAAAGTGCTTTACACAAGTGGATAAGTATTTTATCTGTTTTATAGATGGGGAAACTGGGGCACAAAGTGGTTAAGTGGATTGCTAGAGCTCACACAGCAACTCTGGTCTTCTAGCGCTTAGTGCCTTCCTATAACCACTGCGCTATGTTACCTGCCTGGAGGTACATATATTTTCAAATTTTAGCAACTGCCTGGGAGAGGAGCCCTTCCCCTGGCCTGGCCCAGGCCTGCCAGAGCTGCCGGGGAGAGGAGCTCCTCCCTCGGCCTGGCCCAGGCTTACCAGAGCTGCTGGGGAGAGGAGCCCCGCCCTCAGCCCTGCCCAGGCCTACCGGAGCTACCAGGGAGAGGAGTCCTTCCCTCGGCCTGGCCCAGGCCCGCTGGAGCTCCTGCTGCCGGTGAGAGGCGCCTGTCACCAAGTCCCAAGCTGCTGTGGCCAGAGGGGGCTGTCCTTTCTCCCCACCGCAGCCCCAGGTCAGCATGCACCCCAAATCCCTCATCCCTGGCCCCACCCCAGAGCCCACACCCCCGGCCACCCTAGCCCTCACCCCTGCCGCACCCCAACCCTCTGCCCCAGCCCAGAGCCCCCTCCCACACTCCGAACCCCTCAGCCCCGCCCCATGAATTTTATGTGCACTAATATGAAGGTGATGTGTCGCACATCACCTCCATATTAGTGTACATATCAAAATTCATTCCGCACTTGGACGTAAAAAATTAGAGGAAACGCTGGTGTTCAACTTCTTGCAGGATTGGGTGTTTAAAATAAGCATACTGAAGCAGGAAGCATGCTTTTTTCTACAGCATGTGTTTATACATTCCAAGTACACTGTTAGTGATTAACAAATGTGAAATAATTTTGATGTGTTTTGAAAGTACTTTCAACGTGGACCAAATATGCAGCTTTTAAATGACTTGTTAATTTAGATCAACCCAACCTTGTTTTATTTCTGATTTGATAAAATCACTGCTGAAAATGGTCCTTAAGGTACTACCAAAATTCTTAACAGTTTCACAGAGGACAACCGAGAAGGCTTTGTGTTCCGTACCAATCCTATCTTTCCAATTTATAGTTGGCATAGTCCTGCTAGTAATCACTCATTCCTTGCTGTTATGCCTTGTTCCCATGAGGTGTTCTCTGCTGCCAAGACAAATTTCTTTCTACCATCCTACAGCTGTTTTAAAATAACATTCAAGTCCTGCTTCCCTGCATGGTAATGTTTACATTTCAGCTCCAAAATGTCCTGAGATAGCAAATCTTTACTTTGAGTTTTTGGTCTGTTGGAAATGTGAGAAAAATGGGGAGTTCTTTGCCAGCCAGGCTATTTCAAATAGGAGGGAATGACCCCAGATTTTTTGTGGGATTGAAGGCAGAGTTAAATTCAGTTGCCAGCTTTATTGATTGTATTTACAGAAAGTAGGGTCCTGCTTTTGAAAGCAAGACTTGGCACACAGAGCACAAGGAAACTCGGGAAAGAACACATTTGTCAGGCTCATTTTCTTACACGTTTCGTTTGCCAATTCTTTCACCATCCTCCAAATATTGAAAGACATGAAGTGAATCTCTCCCAATTCCTCACATCATGACCCTCTGTCTGTACAGGACCTGGAGTCACTCGTTGCCTTGGATTTGTTGTAACTGAAATTTTAATTTCCAGTTAAGTGTTAAACATCTGTCAAAACACAGATATCTGATACTTGAAATTGGGGTACAGTCCTAAAGTGAAAGTGAACTGAGCAATCTGCAGGTGTCCACAGTGATGTGAGAAGGTTGCTATATGTGACCGTTGCTTGGAGGTTACCCAGGACTGAAAGACAATACCAAGAATTCGGGTGCAAATTCTCCTATGAAGTTTTATTGTTTGTGGAAAACCAAAAAAGATGTTCAAAATATCTGCAGCATAATTGTGTGAGGAAACACCCCAAATATAACTTTCATAGCTCCTACAACATGCTCAGAACTGTGAGCTGTTTTTTATCTCAAACCCTAACACCAGGTATGACATGCTGCAGGCTTTCAGATGCCTATTTGAAAACTGGGCTGTGTCAGGATGCCCATTTCACTTCTGGGGGTTCAGATCAACATTTTGGTGTTTATGCACTGATATGAGTACCCAGGTGTGGACCTAGATGCCTATCTTAAGCATTCAAGTGTTTAAAATTAGACCCAAGGTTTTTAATTTGGTATTTTCCCCCTAATAAGGATGGAAGCTCCTCCTCAGCAATTGTTCTTAAGTATTTTTATATTTTTTATGTCCACTCCTTCACTTCATAGAATCATAGACTCTCAGGTTGGAAGGGACCTCAGGAGGTCATCTAGTCCAACCTCCCCCTCTGCAACTTGAGACCATTACTCCTTGTTCTGTCGTCTTCTACCACTGAGAACAGTCTAGATCCATGGAACCCCCTTTCAGGTAGTTGAAAGCAGCTATCAAATCCCCCCTCATTCTTCTCTTCTGCAGGCTAAACAATCCCAGTTCCCTCAGCCTCTCCTCATAAGTCATGTGCTCCAGCCCCCTAATCATTTTTGTTGCCCTCCGCTGGACTCTTTCCAATTTATCCACATCCTTCTTGTAGTGTGGGGCCCAAAACTGGACACAGTACTCCAAATGAGACCTCACCAGTGCCGAATAGAGGGGAATGATCACGTCCCTTGATCTGCTGGAAATTTCATTTCAACTTCATCCAAATACTGCTACCAAAATAGTCTTTATCACCTTCTTCCTCTTCCCTCCTTTGTCAGATACCCTCCCTTGTTGCATCATGTTAAATTTAGACTGTGTGGTCTGGGCAGAGACCATGCATTAAAAGAGCACAGCAATACCAAAAAGAAGTGTATCTGAAAGCAAAAACACAGCTTCTGCGCTGGAAAAATAATAATAAAAGCACATAAGAACATTAGAATGGTTATATTGAGTCAGACCAATGGTCCATCTAGCTCACTGTCCTGTCTCTGACAGTGGCCGGTGCCAGGTGCTTCCGGGGGAATGAACAGAATGGGGCACTTTTGAGTGATCCACCCCCTGTTGTTCAGTCCCAGTTTCTGGCAGTCAGAGGCAGTCTAGCAGTCTGACTGGAGCATGGGGTTGTGTCCTTAACCATCTTGGCTAATAACCATTGATAGACGAGTTCATAGAGGATAGTTCTAATTCTTTTTTGAACCCAGTTATACTTTTGGCCTTCAGAACATCCCTTGGCAACAAGTTCCACAGGTTGACTTTGCATTGTGTGAAGTACTTCCTTTTGTTTGTTTTTAATCTGCTGCCTATTAATTTCATTGGGTGATCCCTAGTTCTTGTGTTGTGAAGGGGTAAATAACACTTCCCTATGCACTTTGTTCATACCATTCATGATTGTATAGACCTCTATCATATCCCCCCTACCCCCAGTCATCTCTTTTCTAAACTGAACAGTTCCAGTTTTTTTAATTTCTCCTCTTATGAAAGCTGTTCCATATACCTAATCATTTTTGTTTCCTTTCTCTGTATTTTTTCCTATTCGAATGTATCTTTTTTTGAGATGGGATGACCAGAGCTCCATGCAGTATCCAAGATGTGGCTATACTATGGATTTATATAGTGGCATTATGATATTTTCTGTCTTATCTATCCCTTTCCAAATGGTTTCTAACATTCTGTCAGTTTTTTTGATTGCCATTGCACATTCAGTGGATGTTTTCAGAGAACTATCCATGATGATTCCAAGGTCTCTTTCTTGAGTGGTGTGATGGGGGTACACAAATAAGGAGTAAGGAATTACTCTGGGCTCAGCTAGAACCAACCCACCACACTTGTAAGAAATGCACCAACTGGAGAAGGAATTAAAAGGCAGGGAAATGGCTCACTTGCTGGGAGATCAGGGAAGAGAGCAGACCTACATTCTGCAGCTCCAGCAGAGAAGAGCTAAGGGAAAGGCAGAATCTCTCCCTAAAACAACTGCCCAAAGGTCCCTCCCTGAGGGAAGGGAGGACCTGCTGCAGAGAGAGCCTGAGATGGAAGCATTCCCCTCTCTCCCAAACCGCGACCTTAGAACAATTGTGGGGTGTGTGTTAGGAAGTGGCCCAGGGAGGGCACCTTAAGTGCCCCGGCTGTCAGATCACTGATAGCCCTCAACGGGCCCTGGGACAGAGCTCAGTGGACTGGGAGGCTCAAGCTCCCCTACCAATACCCACCTGCAAGTCACGGGTCAAAGGTGCTGCTTCCCTACCAACCAACCCCCAAGCGAGGGACATCACAAATGGTAACAGCTAACTTAGATCTCATCATTTTGTATATATAGTTGGGATTTTTTTTCCTTTGTGAACTAATTAGCATTTATCAACACGGAATTTCATCTGCCATTTGGTTGCCCAGTCAGCCAGTTTTGTGAGATCCCTTGGTAACTCTTCACAGTCAGCTTTGGACTTAATGATATTCAGTACATTTGTATCATCTGCAAACTTTGCCACCTCAGTGTTTACACCTTTTTTTCCTGATCATTTATGAATATGTTGAACATTACAGGTCCCAGTACAGATCCTTGGGAAACCCTGCTATTTATCTCTCTATTGTGAAAACTGACTGTTTATTCCTACCCTTTGAAGGAATGTGCATCCGATGAAGTGGGTTCTAACCCACGAAAGCTTATGCTGAAATAAATTTGTTAGTCTCTAAGGTGCTACAAGTTTTTCTTTCTTATTTTCGTTTTCCTACCCTTTGTTTCCTGTCTTTCAACCAGTTTCTGATCCATGAGAGGACCTTTCCTCTTATCCCATGACTCTGTAGTTTGCTTAAGAGTCTTTGGTGTGGGACGTTATCAAAGGCTTTTTGAAAGTCCAGGTGTGCTATATCTACTGTATCACCCTTGTTCACATGTTTGTTGACACCCTCAAAGTATTCTAACAGATTGGTGGGGCATCGTTGCCATTTGCAAAAGCAGTGTTGAATCTTCCCCAACATACCATGTTTACCTATGTATCTGATAATTTTGTTCTTTACTATAGTTTTAAACAATTTTTCTGGTACTAAAGTTAGGGTTAATGGCCTGTAATTGCCAGGATCACTCCTGGAGCCTTTTACGTTACATTAGCTATCCTCCAGTCATTTGATACAGAGACTTAGGGCTGGTCTACACTAGCCCCGAAATTCGAACTAAGATACGCAACTTCAGCTACGTGAATAACGTAGCTGAAGTCGAACTATCTTAGTTCGAATGAAAAAGCACTTACCCGGGGTCCACACGCGGCGCGCAGGCTCCCCCGTCGACTCCGCCTACTCCGTTCGTCAAGCTGGATTACCGGCGTCGACGGCGGAGCACTTCCTGGTTCGATTTATCGCGTCTAGACAAGACGCGATAAATCGAACCCAGAAGATCGATCCCGCGCCTCCGACAGGACGCGTGAGTATAGACGTACCCTTATTTAAGCACTAGATTACATAGCACAGTTAGAAGTTCTGCAATTTCATATTTGATTTCTGTCAGAACTCTTGGGTGAGTACTATCTGATCCTGGAGATTTATTGCTATTTAATTTATCAATTTGTTCCAAAACCTCCTCTAGTGACACCTCAATCTGAGACAGTTCCTCAGATTTGTCACCTAAAAAGAATGGCATAGGTGTGGGTATTTACCCCTTATTGTCTGCAGTGAAGAGGGATGCAAATTATTCATGTAGCTTCTTCACAACGACCTTGTCTTCCTTGAGTGCTCCTTAAGCACTTCTATCATCCAGTGGCCCTGCTGACTTTTTGGCAGGCTTCCAGCTACTGATGTACCAAAACATTTTTTGCTGTTAATTTTTGTGTCTTTGGCTAGTTGTAAATTCTGTCTTGGCCTGCCTTATTATACTTTACTTGCCAGAGTTTATGCTCCTTTCTGTTTTCCTCAGTAGGATTTGATTTTGAATTTGTAAAGGATGCTTTTTGCCTCCAATTGCCTCTTTTATTCTGCTGTTTAGTTATGGTTGTATTTTTTTGGTCCTCTTACTGTCTTTTTTTAATTGGGATGTACATTTAGTTTGAACCTCTATTATGGTATTTTTAAATAGTCTCCATGTAGTTTGCAGGCTTTTTATCCTTTGTGACTGTTCCGTTTAACTAGCTTCCTCATTTTTGTGTAGTTCCCCTTTTTGAAGTTAGATGCTACTGTGATGGGTTTATTTGGCACTTTTCCCCCTACGAGGATGTTAAATTTAATTACATTATGTGCTATTATTGAGTGGTTCAGCTATATTCACCTCTTGGACCAGATCCTGTGCTCCACTTAGGACAAAATCAAGAATTGTCTCTTCCTTTGTGGGTTCTAGGACATGCTGCTCCAAGAAGCAGTCATCAGTGGTGTCTAGACATTTTTTCTCTGCATTCCTTCCTGAGGTGACATATACCCTGTAAATATGAGGATAGTTGAAATCCTCCATCATTATTGCATTTTTCTGCCTTTTGTAACCTCTCTAATCTCCCTGAGCATTTCACAGTCACCATCCTGATGGGGTGGTTGGTAATATATTCCTATTGCTATACTCCTATTGTTTAATCATGGATTATCTATCCATAGAGATTCTATGTTACAGTATAAGTCATTTAAGATATTTACTCTATTTGACTCTGTGCTTTCTTTCACATATAGTGCCATTTCCTCACCAGCGTGACCTACTTTATAATTCCTATGTATTTTGTACCCTGATATTACAGTGTCCTATTGACTATCCTCTTTCCGCCAAGTTTCTATGATGCCTGTTATAGCCATATCCTCATTTAATACCAGGCACTCTAGTTCACCCTTCACTTGTACATTTTGTCAATATTCAGTTGCTTGCTTTCACATGTTTATATTTAAATGGGAGTCTTTTACTTTTCACCATTCCTTATTAGTGCCTCCTTGTACTTTCTTGTCCTCTTCTTTCTTCTTTCTTGTCCTCTTTACTAGGATATAGAGTTCTCCCTTTAATAAATTCATCCTTAAGGGATGTCTCTGCCCAAACCATGTGGTTCTTCATACCTGTCAGCTTTCCCCCAGCCCTTAGTCACAACCTGAGTTTTCTTTCAGCTTAAAAGGATACATTGTTTTTTCTTCTGTATATATAATCTTATTATTTTTATAGTACACATCTGTCCACTGTGATGTTTTGATCTTATACAATATGTGTTTTATAGTGCTTAGCATGATGGAGCCACTGTCCTGACTGAGACCTCTGCACATTACAGTAATACAGCTATTAAGTAACAGTAATCATTTAAAAAACTTTCATCTCTAGAAGTTTTTAATAGTTCTGTTCCTGTCCTAGAGACTTATAGACCTTTTAAAAACCGCCAACAGCCATTGTATAGTGAGAAAGCAACACATTCATGTAGATAAACATTTAATCCACAGACAGACCCTTCAGTTCTTCAGATCCAAGAGGTGAGAAATTACTCCCACATAATATACATTTCAGACAGTGAATATGTAATCAAACACTCAAATATCCTATCCAAGTTACCTCCACCAGGCAATAGCCCCATTCAAAGATGGTATATGAAAATGTTTTATAATACATGCTGCCTGTATCAAAAAATGTATTGTGGTTTCCATGTCTAGTGTAGTGGCTTGGATGATCTGACACCTGATAATAAAATAGCATTTGGATTAATTTATGGTTCCTTAAATACCACATTTAAACTACTGTTTAGCTCTACAAGACTGATATACTGTATTCAGAAAGCATGTTCATTAAGTTTCAAACATAGAAACAAATTCTGCATTCCATTACATCAGTGTAAATCCAGAGTAACTACTGTTGTGAATTAAACTACTTTCAGAGAAGAATGTGATTCATAGAGTTGATCCAGATTAATTAATTCATCCTTCCTTGAAGGAAGAAGCTATGAAGTAAGAGAGCTGTATTTGTTCATTGTAAATACATGATAAAATGTAGGCTCACCTATAACTCTGTAAAGGATTAATTTCCTTTAAAAATATGCTATCAAGTTGTAAATCAAGATTACAGTTGTAAAGAAGAAATTAAGTCCTGAAATGTTAAAAAGTTTAAAAATAATACCAGAAGACGGTTGTGATGCAGTGGACTCCTTTATGCATCATCATCTTATCTTTAAAACTTCCCTTGAATTAAAGAACATGTCATAGTGTTTAATGGTAATGTCCAAACTGCATAGACAAACCCTCTCAGGGAGTCTTACATAACTCTTTACTTGCATTTAACTACTGACAGTAGCATCCCTGACAGGATGCTGTATCTCTTCATAAGAATCTGTCCCATGGTAAAAAAAAAAAAAAAAAAAAAAAAGAGCCAGAAGTCTCTTCCTTCCCATTCATCTTCAGGGCTGGCAACTTCCCATGTTTTAAGCACGTCTATAGTATTAAACTGCTTGGGTCAGATGACTGGCTAAAGTGAAAAAGATTATAAAAGTCTGGACATCTAATAGCACCAGGACAATATTAGGTGAACATCTGTGGATTGCTGCTATAGTTATGAGGCAACGCCTACAATCCTTTCTCGAGTCCAGATCCTCCTGGCTGGTTGAGCTGTGATTGGCACACAGCCAGGGAGAGAGGCAAATGAAGCCTCATTCTTGACCTGATGCCAGCAGATACCAGCCTGGTCCCTGGCACCAGGTAGAGCAGTTTTTAATGCTTCTCTATGTTATGATCGCGTCAAACAAGGCTGTTCTGGCAGATGGTCACCCTGGCCATGCTTTCTCTTCCCTGGTCAACATCCTCCATTTGGGTTCAGCACAATGGGTGCCATAAAAACTGCTACAGAGGCCCTATGCCACTGTAGGATTCCCTTACACCAGGGGAGTCTTCCACTGGCCAGTTAAGTAGGGCTTAAATCATCTGCTTTGCACCTCTGGAGTCATGAGATGTGATTAATTTCCTTCCATCGTTGCTGTGTCTCCTTAACCAAATCTTAATCAAAGCCTGATCTTCCTTTCATTGAAATCATAGGGAGTTTTGTCATTGATTTTAATGGGAATAGAATCCATTAGTGCTCTTGGGAAAACTAAAGAAGTTTTACTGGAAATATTCAGATTTAAGCCAAGGACAATTTCTCTCAACATTTTTCTTTATTATTGCTACTTATTAAGTGTCAGTATGAAGGGAAATAATTGATTGTCAAGCTACGGAACTGTTCTACCCTATGCTGATGTACTGAATGTTTTACTGGGATGTATCAAGTTCCAGTTTTTTTGTAAATTTCTTGTTGTAACTTATATTGGTATTTCCTTGTCTATGTTTCCTGTAGCTTTGTGATTTATATGGGTCACTACTTTATACAGTACTTTGCAAGTAAGAGAGGGACTGAATTGTTTTGGAAAAATTCTGGTTGCTAGAACTCGGAGGTCATTTCTGTACAATCAGTGGCTTATCTTTTTCTGGAATCTTAGTCATATTAAGATAAATCTTTGTGTGATGTCTGTTAATTTCTTTCATGTTTTTCAATTTTCTGTGATACCTTCTGTTCCTCACCTAGTTCAAAAATAGGAAAAAATGCTATGCAGCACCAACAAAAGTGAAGCTGTGTTTTGGTTGTGATTGTCCTCCATCTTAGCCTTGTTTCCTTTTGACCCTTAAGAAGAACACCTTTTAAGACTCCCCCACCCTGCAGCTATCTATTTAATCTTAGGCCTGGTCTACACTTAAAATTTAGGTTAACAGAGCTACGGGACTCTAGAGTGTGAAAGGCCACAACCCTGAGCGCCATCGCTGCGTGCCGACTTAGCCCCGTGTATATGAAGTTAGATCAATGGAAGAATTCTTCCATCAACCTAGTTCTGTCACTTGGGGAGTTGGAGTTCCTACAGCAACAGATAAATCCCTTTTGTCTCTGTAGCCTGCGGCAACATTACAGGGTTACAGGAGAATAGCTCCAATGCCATAACTATGCCTCCAGAGCTCACATAGTGTAGACGTGACCTTAGGCATCTCTAGTGTACCCATTAACATAGTATCTCTGCACCAATTGATTCATATATCAACCCTATTTCATTTTCCCCAGTCACTCTTTCCGTTTGACATTCCCTCTTGCTGATACTTAATATCTCTCGGGGTTCTCCTCCTTCTTGATATGTAAACGCCAATTTGATCCTGATCAGTGGATTCCAGGATTCACCATCTTTAGTATCCCCATCTGTCAAGGCTGAATCCCAACTGTGTCACGCCGAGTGCAGAAGTGGGGCCCGCAAGGATTTAAAAAAGTAATACTTGCCACTCCAGGCTTGTATTAAACTCCCAAGGTTACAGCTTTTCTCTGACTTTGGCTTGGTAAACGCTGCCACCACCCAAATGCAAAAAAAACCAAACCAAAAAAAACCCACCTTTGAACCCAGGAAGGAGCACTTAGGAATTCCTCCCTGTGGGGTAACCTGAAGCCCTTTCACCCCCCTCTTCCCCGGGAGGAGCTGAGAAAGAAAACAAAGGAAATTAGCTGTGGCTACCAGCTAATCAAACAACATGCAGAAACCTCTTAGGACACCAAAAATCCAATCCTGTTCTTAAAAAAAGTAAATTTTATTAAAAACAAAAAGGAAAAAATTACATCTGGAATTTAGGCTTTTTGCTAGATCTTAAAAGAAACAATTACAAAAATTAAGCACCCAAAGTAGCTTTCTTGGGGGGGTTCAGCTTAAAGGTTAAAAGCAAACAAAAGCATCTGGGGTTAGTACATAGGAGTCCACAAGCCAATAAGAAATAAAAGAAATAACCCTAATCGCGTCTAGCTAAACATTCTGATCTACTTACACTTGGAGTTCAGATAAGTAGTTCTAGGCATGATCTGATAATTTATTATCATTCCTGGTTTAAGATGCTTATAGCATGGCTGCTCTGTCCCTCCAGCCCAGAGCACAACAGACAAAGGGAAAGTTACTTTCCCAATTTTAAAAAGTTCTACCTTCCCATTGGCTCTTTTGGTCAGGTGCCCACTTTTTTTTCTTTACCTGGGGGACTTTTTAACCCTTTACAGGTTAAGCAAGTAAAGAACAGCTACCAAGAGGGATTTTACAGCTAACTGGCTGGCTGGGTGTTCATCAAAGGGAGCTATTCCCCACCCCTTTATTTATCACACCATCTTTCCATTTTTATTTCTGGGGAAGTATAAACTCTAACCAAGCTGGTCTCCCCACTGATTGTCTTTATTTCTAGAAAACTATTCTCCATAAAACTAAACAAAGAATATATCAAGGACATTTTGCCTCACTGCATTTTTGTACTAGTAAATACCTAGATCATTGAAGTTGCTCAAGAATACCAAGTCATTTGTTCTAGCCATCTGTTCCATTTCCTTTAGAATGATTCATCCTTATATTTCCCTTTCAGTTGTCTGTTCATAACAGATTCTGAATGTAAAATATCCTCTACTTTTCTCTCTAGCTTTTAATCTCAATAGTTCATTTATATTAGCACCATCTAGAATTAGGTATATATTTATATATAAAATAACCCCCCATCCCATTTCATCTCCTTTTTCTATTTTCTCTATAGGACGTATCTTCTCTATTAACATTTCAGTTGTGTACTTTGTCCCACCAAGCTCCATTAACTGTTGCAAGACCATGCTTTTCCTGCAGCATTATTCATTTAAATTTCAGACTTTTGTTATCCAAGCTTCTCCAGCCTCTGTTTTTAACCCATTGTTATATTTTCATCTCTAACTTGTTTGAGAGATAGAAGCCAAAAGAAGACTTAAACACAAATATCAACTTCAACAGCCTTTTCAAAAAGAAAGATGTTGACTTTTTAAGTATTAACATAGTACTGTATATGTTCTGCCTAATCTACCATCTAGGCATTTGTATCTCATACATTACCTAACATCAGAGATACATTCTAATAAATATTAGTGTCATTTCCAAAAGCCCAATTCCAAGGCTAAACATGGATTGAAGTGCTGTATTATTGTTTGTTTTAAATCCAACAGAGTGCTCAGTGTTTTCCAAACATAGATATAATCTCTGTCCACCCCAAGGAGCATTTAGTGCTTGCCCTAACTCGAGAAAGGTGTACTGTGCGTGGAAAGGGGAAGAGGTCATGCAGAGGGTACAAAGGGGCAGGCCAACATGCATTTACCGGTACAACCGCTGATCACAGCATGCACAGAGGAGGCTGGGGCCTGACCCTTTCAGTTAGAGGTATGGTCCAATAAAAGATATTACCTCACCCACCTTCACTCTCTCTAGAGCCACAAAGGTATTTTGGCACTTTGCCTTGCGGTATAACCAAAATATTTAATAAATTTCAATTGGTATTCTATTGTTTAACAGTGCAATTAATCGCGATCAATTTTTTTGAGTTAATCGCATGAATTAACTGTGATTAATTGACAGCCCTACCTCAAACCCATGCTTACCTGTTGCCTAAATTCCCCAGGTGTCTACATTTCTGCTAGTAAAGTTCCCTAGGTACCTAAATTTCTGTCAGTGGGCATATACAAAGCTTCCTAAGTTCTGACACCCTGATCTGCTTCAGACTTACACTGGTCTCCTCAAACTAGGTATTCCCCCATCTATTGTCCATGATCTATGGGCATTCTCAGAAGCCTCCTTAGAGCATGTCTACTGGATTGGGTCCTGCATGAAACGCCACAGTGATGACAGCAACAATGGGGCTGCCCTTATACCAAGTAGACCAGTGGTTAGAGCACTCATCCGGGACATAGGAGACCCATATTCACGTCCCTACTCTGCCTGATTCAGAGTAGCGACTTGAACCCAGGTCTCCCGCTTCCAGGTGAGTGCCCTAACCCCCAGGCTATCGGGTATTCTGGGGTGCATCTCTCTTCTATTGAAGCTGTTCCACTTGTATGAAATACTGGAGTATTCACTGGAGCAGAGAGACCGTGAGAATCTATAGCCTAATAGTTAGGTCACTTACCTGAGAGACTCATATTACAGTCCCTGCTCGACTGAATATTTAAGTATTTTATGCAAAGTGGAACAGCTCTGAGTGCACTTGCATCACACAGGGTTTTGCCTCAAATATAGAATTATTTTTTAAATTGAGTCTCTTTATTTGAATTGGAAGTCTGGCAAATTTCTATCTGTCAGCCTTTTAACATTTTTTATTAAAGCTAATGTTAAAAAAATTATATAATACATAGGTTGAGAGAAGAGTGTCTGTATATCTGGGTATAAATGCTTAGATTATCCACAAATACAAAGTTTGTTTTTAAAGTAATATGATACATAGAGTACATAATCAGCAATAACCCACATTTAGGTGAATAGATTTAACAATCCAGTTTAGATATTAGAATCTGAATACTCGAGTACATCACTCATGATAAGTTGTACAGAGATTTGGTTGTGGAAAGCAAAATATAACAATGAGTGGAGATTGTCCCTCAGTAATTGAGAATTAGGTAGGTTGTCCATTTAGAAAATACAATCCACGAGGAAAGAATTTCAGTTACTATTGCTCTGATGTTAGGAAGACGCACCCTCCAGCCAGCTGGGAGGGGGTGCGGTGCAGGGACAGGGGCGTGGTGTGTTCGAGGGACATTGGTTTGGACTTTCATACCGCAAGGCAAAGGACACTAAATCGTGCACTTTTTGCCAACGGGAAACTTCTGCACAGCTAACGGGAGGCACACGGGTTGGATGTACTTGTTGAAATGAAGGGGGCTGGCCAGTTCTAGCACAGCCACGTCGAAGTCCAGGATGATGGGGTTGTAGGAGGGGTGCTGCACCACTTTCCTTATACTGACTTTCGCCACGTTGCCATCTGTGCCAGTTAAGGATGTGGTGCCCAGGTAGGCTTTCAGATATTCCAGCTTTGTCCTGCAAGTGCACAGAGCTCCCCCACCCCCTGGACACACACTGTGAATTCTGAACAGCTAAAGCTTAAGCATCTTATGAGGGTCAATAGGTTTCAGGGCCTGCAATGTACCGTTCTGCATGGACAGAACCTGAAGGACAATCCCTCACTCTCAAAGACCTTGGGAGACAGGCCAGTCATCGCTTACAGACAGCCCCCCAACCTGAAGCAAATACTCACCAGCAACCACACAACAAAAACACTAACCCAGGAACCTACCCTTGCAACAAAGCCTGTTGCCAACTCTGTCCACATATGTATTCAAGGGACACCATCAGAGGACCTAATCACATCAGCCACACCATTAAGGGCTCGTTCACCAGCACATCTACCAATGAGGTATGTGCCAGCAATGCCCCTCTGCCATGTACATTGGCCAAACCGGACAAAAGCATTGGCAAAAGAATAAATGGACACAAATCAAACGTCAAGAATTATAAAATTAAAAAACCAGTCGGAGAACACTTCAACCTCCCTGGACACTCAATTTAAACTTCAAAACCAGACTCCAACGAGAAACTGCAGAACTGGAATTAATTTGCAAACAGGACACCATTCAATTAGGCTTGAATCAAGACGGGGAGTGGATGGGTCATTACACAAACTAAAACTATTTCCCCATGCTAATTTTTCCCCCTACTGTTACTCACACCTTCTTGTCAACTGTTTGGTATGGGCCATCCTGATTATCACTACAAAAGTTTTTTTTTCTCCTGCTGATAATAGCCTACCTTAATTGATTTGTCTCGTTAGAGTTGGTATGGCAACCCCCATCTTTTCATGTTCTCTGTGTGTATATATATAGCTTCCTACTGTATTTTCCACTCCATGCATCAGATGAAGTGGGTTTTAGCCCATGAAAGCTTATGCCCAAATAAATTTGTTAGTCTCTAAGGTGCCACAAGTACTCCTCGTTCTTTTCCCCCCCAAGAGTTTCACTGAAGAACTGGCCATAGAAACACTGTATTTGAGGACTGGGAAGAGAGAAGGATGGTTCAATAATCTCTGATCTCAGCTGAATGTGATTTACTGTACTATACAGGCTGTTTGCGGCAGTTCTCCTGAGCAATCTGGTTAGTGTGTCACTCTCCCATGAAGCATCCAGGCAGGTAAAAATGGACTTGTACTGAGCCAATTGTTTGTTTGGCTATAGTCCAGTTCCAGCAAAATCCCTTTCAGAGTTCTGTGGAAGCTGCTCTGTTACTGCTGTTTTAAATGAGCCAAAAGATGCTGTCAGTTTCCAAGCTGACTAGAGCTGGATTGGGAACACTTTTTTCTTCCTAATATTTTCCCCTCTCAGAAAGCAGCTTTAGCTGTGGGAAAACATTCCCTTCCCATGTTGTTCCTCTTATAACTGGTGTGTTCGTTTGTTACATCTGTGGGTTGAGAGCTCAGTTAAAACAAAAAACTGCAGACCAGTTCAGCGATTGCTTATTGCTAAAGACAACAGAAAAGCTTAGAGCATTATGCTTGGATTCTTCTTTTCTTCCCCACTACTAATCAAGCATGTTGTTCTCCAGAAATCTTCCCTATGTCAAATTGCCAAGTCAGCTCTAATTAGCTTCAGTCAGACTCATGTATGTAGTTTTAGCTATTTCTGGCTGATTATCTTTTTTATGCACACACAAAACATCAGAAAAAGGGAATGGTTTCTGTCAGCCTTTCACATTCCTTGCCAATACATCCTTTGGATTAAAGAAATTCACAGTGGAAAGATTTGTTCATTCCAATCACTGTCTGGACAAAAGATTTTTAGCTCACTTACCATTGATCATGCTGCACGGCTTGATATTTTTTTCAGATTTGTACAAATCTCTGGAGTTTCTGTATGCTTCTTAAATTAAGACCGGGATTTAGAATCTTTATCTATAGAAAAAAAATTCCTTAGTTTGTTCAAAAGTTAATTCTTCAGGCTTTCAGTATAACAGTGTTGAAACTTGTTCATCTGAAGCTTGAATGAATTGCAAGTACAATGACTGGAAATGGAGACAATTACAGAATATGTTGTCTCCATCTCTGGTTTGCCTTTTTTGAAGCATTGTATTTGTGTAGTCATTCCTTTAGAGAGTCTTCAGTTGTCATAGATGAAAACTGATAAGATATGAAGGAAAACATCTGTATGCTGCTTTCCGAGCCAGTAGTGAGGTATCAGACTGTTATCTGTATGTGCAGGTTTTCTATAAATATCGAAATTCAGTAATTCTCTCTCCAATTCAGTACAATTCAAATGTAGGGAGAATATCCTGTCCCCGTATACTCTACAACAGTGTTTCTCAACATTGGGTTGTACCCAAAATTGGGGCACCAGATTGTTTCAAAGGGTCATGTGACGGCTCCTGTCCCACGGGTTAGCTTGGCTTACCTCCCTGCTCCAGGCACTGCAGCCTCTGGGGTCCCAGCGCCACTCACGTTTGGCCAGCCAACAGGATGATGGGAGTCTGGGTAGGTCAAATTTGAGCGAGTGGCACTGCAACCCCATGAGCCAGGTCACAACTCCACTCACACAAATGTGTTCAGGTCCTGGGTGCAGGGCCACGCCTGAGCGGTGCTGCAACCCCGGAGGTTGCAACACCCAGAGCAGAGAGTAGGGTTACCACCTTTGAAATGTAAAAAAATTGGCACCTCCTCCCTTCAAGGCAAGCCCGCCACAACCCCAACCACAAGGCAACTCCGCAACCCACCCTTAACAGTCACTTCTACTATCTAGAGAGAGAACACTTATAGATAAGACTGATAACATCATTTTCTTACTTAAACTTCGGAAGTGGGAACACTGCAGCATCTTTAGCTGGACACAGAAACTTTTAACATTAGATATCCCAGTGTATTGTGATAATAATGCAAATCTTTAGACCCACATAAAAAAAATACTTGGCAGATTAAATTATTTTTCTGGCAACTGGTAAATCCATTTAAAAAAACCAGCCAGGCCGATCAAATACTAGCCAGGTGATAACCCTAGTGGAGAGCCAAGCCCAGCCATCCTCACAGGAGCTGCGGGAGCTGATACTGTGGGGTGAGTGCCAGGCAGGGCCCACTCCCTCAGAGGCAGGACTAGACTCAAACCATCCCAGGGCCTTCAGCCCCAGACTATTAACTGGGTCATGATAGTTCATAAACATTTACAAATGGGTTTTGAGCCCAAAAAGGTTGAGAAACACTGTTCTACAAGGCCTAAAAATAGTAAAATCATCTCAGTTATGCTGTATGGGGGATGGGAGGTCGTTATGCTAAACTCCATACTGCCTATGTATGTAGGGTTGCCAACTTTCTAATCACACAAAACCAAATGCGCCTGCCCCACCTCTTCACTGAGGCCTTGCCCATGCCCTGCCCCTTCTCCAAGGCCCCGTGCTGCTCATTCCATCCCCCTCCCTCTGTCGCTTGCTCTTCCTCACCCTCACTCACTTTCACCTGGCTGGGGCAGGGGTTTAGGGTGTGGGAGGGGATATGGGCTCTGGGCTGGAGATGAGGGGTTTGGGGTGCGGGAAAGGACTTTGGGCTGGGGATGAGGGGTTTGGCATGTGGGGGGGTGAGGATCTGGCTGGGGGTGGGGCTCGGGATGAGGGGTTTGGGGTGTAGGAGGGGGCTTCGGGCTGGGCCAGGGGTTGGTGTGGGGGGGTGAGGGCTCCAGCTGGGGATGAGGGCTCTGGGGTGGGGCCAGTGATGGGGATTTGGGGCAGGAGGGTACTCTGGGCTGGAGCAGGCAGTTGGAGTGCAGGAGGGGGTCTGCGGGGGTCCCGGCGGTGCTTACCACAGCTCCGAGGAAGCGGCCACCAGATACCTGTGGCCTCTAGACTCATAGGCGGCCAGGGAGGCTCTGTGTGCTTCCTTCGTGCCAGCAGACGTCGCCCCCCATAGTTCCCATTGGTTGTGGTTCCTGGCCCAGCACCGAAGGGCCGCAGAGACCTGGCATCTGCTTACGGGAGCCACATGGAGCTAGGGCAGTTAAGGAGCCTGCCTTAGCCCCGGCCCCCCACTGTGCCACCGACCGGACTTCTAACAGCCCAGGCGGCAGTGCCAACCGGAGCCACCAAGGTCCCTTTTCGACCGGGCGTTCCGGTTGAAAACCGGACATCTGGCAACCTTATATGTATAGTGACTTTCTCTGAGTGAAATCTACCCTACAGAGAGAGGTACAGTGCAGGCCTCATTTGAAGGCTTAAGTGGTGCTTAGGCCGTGTGCTGGCTGTCTGAACAGGGATGAAGTTCCCCCTCTGTAGCAAGCTAGAGATAGTAAGATTGGGCCAGCGTAGCAGTGATGTAAAGGGCAGTGGGGCAGAATGGTAAAACGTCCACCCCAGGAAGATGGAGTAGGCCATGGCAGCTTCCACAAACCCAGAAACAAGGTGGCAGCTCTGTGCTCAGGTCAGAGAGAAAGGTTTCCTGCATAAAGCCTGTGTACTCTGACATTGCACTTAGGACAGGAGTCTGGTCCTAGCTAGATGAGGGAAAGCTATATCACAAAAAATACCGATTCATTATCCCAGTGGCTGAATCCAGCTCATAGTTTAATATTTTGAAAATGACTTCAAAAATTCTAGAGGAAATGTCGTTCAGGCTTAATCCTTTTATTCTCTTGTTTTTCAGATTCATCGGCTGGATGTCTAAAAGCTTCTACACATCAGGGGGCAATAGATGTTTATGTTAATCAAGTGAGAAAAGTGGATCTGAAAAGCCAGAAAGGTTAGCAAATTGCAACATTTTATGGCATCCTTTGATATAAAGGAAAGTTTTATGAGATGGTAAAACTACCCACTCTGTATATTTAAATAATTACAGTAAAATAGTCATTCTTACCTAATTCATCATTAGAAAATGTATATTGGCTCTTAGCACAGTAAGCACTGCAGGTGACAATGATATTTAAAATAGACCCCACAAAATCATCTGGGGCTTTCATTTCAGTGGGAATCTTACACTTTCCACCTTTCTTCCAGCAATCTTCCCCATCAAACCAGTAGAATCCTGCAGAACTGACTAGGATTGTAATCCCCCTTTGCCTCATCAGTGCAGTTTACTCCATGCTGTTGGCAGGTGTGTGGAACTGATGAGGCTCATATTTCATTTCATATTTCATGCCCTTTTCCCATGAAAAAAATTACTGTGTCTGGAGACCCTGAAATTAAAATGGCAAAGCAGCAATGCAAGGGAAGCCAGAGCCAGAGAGATGACACATGCCCCAGCACCTGTTGTTAAATTAGCTAATTACTCCCCTAATTTCTGCTATCTACTTACTTACTTATTACAGCTTTACTTGTTAAAACATCATAGAATCTCAGGGTTGGAAGGGACCTCAGGAGGTCATCTAGTCCAACCCCCTGCTCAAAGCAGGACCAACCCCAACTAGATCATCCCAGCCAGGGCTTTGTCAAGCCTGACCTTAAAAACCTCTAAGGAAGGAGATTCCACCACCTCCCTAGGTAACCCATTCCGGTGCTTCAACCACCCTACTAGTGAAAAAGTTTTTCCTAATATCCAACCTAAACCTCCCCCTCTGCAACTTGAGACCATTACTCCTTGTTCTGTCATCTTCTACCACTGAGAACAGTCTAGATCCATCCTCTTTGGAACCCCCTTTTAGGTAGTTGAAAGCAGCTATCAAATCCCCCCTCACTCTTCTCTTCTGCAGGCTAAACAATCCCAGTTCCCTCAGCCTCTCCTCATAAGTCGTGTTCCAGCCCCCTAATCATTTTTGTTGCCCTCCGTTGGACTCTTTCCAATTTATCCACATCCTTCTTGTATTGTGGGGCCCAAAACTGGACACAGTACTCCAAATGAGGCCTCACCAGTGCCGAATAGAGGGGAATAATCACCCTTCAAAAGCTGGATTCACCACTTTGCCATTTTGAAAGACCTGAAGATCCTGTTATAGTAAAAACATTCATGCCTTGCAGGTGTTTTGTGTTACAATATTGAGTAATGCATTTGCAAAAGCCATTATACAGTACTCTTCATTCTCATTTCTGTTATGCCTTTGCACTCTCCCAGCGTTTCTGTGTGGTCATTTGTCTTTGGATAACCCTCCCCTGTTATCTCTGAAATGGGGAATAGGTCCTGTAGGAATGCAGTGTTCAGCAAGAGAGGAAAGAAAGGTACTGAATTAATTCCGGTGTGCTATCTTTTGTTGTCTTGCACTAGCCACTCCATCTCCTGTGGTGGGAAGAACTGTATTGACATTACTATTAACCAGGTGTGGAATTACTTCCAGTAACTCACATTAATGTTTAGCCATCGAGAGAGGGAAATGTGTTTTGTAAGTGTTATAAAGAAAAAAATTATTAAACTGATTTTCAAAACATACTCTGACATCCGTTCCTGTGAAGACAAAGACAAAACAGGCCAAATTCTGCTCTCCGTTACACCTATGTAAATCCAGAATAACTGTTGACATCAGTGGAGCAGAACCTGGCCTGTAATGTCAAAATAACTGAGTGTTTGTCAGGTTTTATGGGCTAGATCAGGGGTAGACAACTTATGGCACACGTGCCAAAGTTCAGCACAAGCTGATTTTTAGTGGCACTCACACTGCCCAAGTCCTGGCTACCATTCCGGGGGGCTCTGCATTTTAATTTAATTTTAAATGAAGCTTCTTAAACATCTTAAAAACCTTATTTATTTTATATACAACAATAGTTTAGTTATATATTAAAGAGATAGAAAGAGACCTTCTAAAAACGTTAAAATGTATTACTGGCACACAAAACCTTAAATTAGAGTGAATAAATGAAGACTCGGCACAGCACTTCTGAAAGGTTGCTGACCCCTGGGCTAGACCATTGAATCTGACCAAGCAGGATGGAGAAAAAGTGTCTGTGAGCCATCTTTCTGTTCACCTGATCTGACTGGTTCTTCTGTGCCCATCATAATTTATGGCAGCCTGAATTATGCTGATAGTTGTGGTCCTCTAGGGAGGGTCAGGAACCAGTGACATAGAGCTGAGGATATACCACCCTGGGATTCCCATACACAAGGAGAATCCCCAGCTGCCTTATTAGGGTAGCTTTCTGACTGCCTTGTGCTGTGTGGAGTAGGGATAGGATCAGGCCCTATATGTCTATTGTTTGCATTTTCTTGTACAGGTAGCATCATAGGTATTACTTTGAAGGATTGATATATAAATAGTGTATCAAAATACTAGTTATGTTTTGAGTTGGGTCTACAGTATATATGTAGCTATATAAAAATGAAAATTTTTGCAAAGCAAAAGCAGGAATCAGGCTGAAAATAAAAGACCTTTATTCAGAAAATGTGTTTGAGTTTTTTTGTTTTTTGCCTTCATGCACAGAGCACAGCTACTGAAGATCCTTGATCTAACTATTCCAAATATGTCTAAAACTGGTAACTGGATGGCTCAGCTATTAGCTTCAACCCAACAGGAGGCCCACATTTAGCGAAAGTACTTCAGGATTGCTGTTCCAATAGAGGCCAGACTTCCAGTTTTTAATCTCAAGGTTGGGGTACTGCAGATTACTGAAGCTGTTGTGATTTTGCTAACAGATCATCTGTAAAATGTAATTGACAATAGCTGTGGAGTAGACAGCAATTTATTCCCCAAGCTAGAATCAACTGTGAGGCTGCATCTTCTCCATGGATGTGAAGTGCTAGCTCTATGCTATAAGGGGAAGATATCTCAGAAAATAGCTGTTTGTCTTGATGGTGTATACTGCTGCACAGTTTTCTGTTTGCAGTAAATGAGAATACGTGTGTCCACAGGAGAGCTTTTTATCCTCCTGGAGGCAAGAAAAGAAACCAGCATTTCTGAAGATTCTTGAGCAAAAATAGGACTCTCTCTCCCATGTAAGCTCAGAAAAGAACAGTCTAGCGGGGGCCCTCTCTCTGTTTGCATGCTTTGTCTTGGATATTAACATTCATGTCTTTCATTTTAATTTATAACAGGCTCTATTACAGTGAAGGTACCTACCTCTCTCAAAGCTTATTTACAGTTATCTGGAAGCAAGGTTGATGTGAGCTCAGAGATCCAGTTACAGGAAACCCAGTGTGCCTCTACAGAGGGTCACATAACTATTACTGGTAAGACTTGCTTTTAATAAATCTATCTGACCTAAATAAAACGTAGATATGTTTGATTATGGTTTTATTGCTCTTGGCTTCTTCCTGTTCTGTCTGTTTCAACTTCAGATGTTTGCTTGTGCCAGTGGCCTCCACATCTGTTACTAGAAGCCTTTTTTATTTCATGCCTTTGTAAATGACATATGAATACCGATCAGCTGTTTCACTAGTTAGAGTTGTAGGGCCAAATTCATTCCCAGCATAACTTCATTGACTTCTGTGAACCTATACTGGGCAAGAATTTGGCCCACTGATTTTTAGAGAGAGAGAGAGAATGTTGTTGGTTTAGACAGCTGAGTATAATTAAAGAGGTGACCAGCAAATGTGTATTAAAATATAGCACAAGAATCTTTACAAATGTGTTTCTGAGTGCCTCTGATAACCAGGGTAAAAGGGGTATGCAGCGTATTTTAGAAAAATACATTTATATATTTTATCCGTGATGCTCCCTCTGTTGGGGCCCAGCCAGTAAGAAAGGGAAGGACGGAGCAGGCAAACTGGAATTCAGAGGGGTGAAAAATGGGGGGATGTGGGTGAAAGGATGTTGCAGGAGCCAAAAGGGAACAGGAACCAGGGTGGGAAGGAGCTGGGGGATAGTGGATAAGAACAGAAAGGCACAGTGTCAGGAGCCAGGGAGCAGGGCTGCATGTGGGAGGGTGGATAGGACTATGTGGGGAGGGGCTGGAGCTGGGATGAGGGAGTTGAAGGAGCAGAGGGGCAAAGACAGGCATGGGGCACAAAGAAGGATCTGTAACCACTAGAGCACATTCCTGTGCAGAACATAGAACTGAACCTAGGAGTCCTGAGTCTCTACGTTCCTCTGCTATCAAGATATAGCTGTGAAATCCACTGGCAAAGCATGGGTCTCATCCCCCCTCTAGTGACTGGTCCACATAGAGGATAACAGTCTATCATTGCTACCAGTCACTCCATTTAGCTTAGGTCTGTGTGATGGAACTGAATGTTCCCTACCCTGCTGATGACCCATGATGGAATTTGTTTTTTTCATTTGTTTTTTAAAAACATAAGAAAACACGCACGCAAATCTATATTAAAAGAATGTTAAGGTTGCAAAGTCAAGCACTCCAAATGCAAGAAATTAAGCGTGCCTGTGCAATCTTAATTTGGCCACCTTGTGCATATGCATCATGATGCCATCTTTAATTAGATGATCACCACCTACTATTTTTCCCTCCCTCATTCAGTGCACACGGTGTAATAATATATAGAGAGGATATGAAATTAGAATGTTTAAAAAGCAATGTTAAAGGTCCTCAGAGTGACATAACCCCGGCAGGCAGATTCACTTCTCTAGCGTGTATTACATTAAACGTGTCACAATGAGTGGGGAGCTGGTCATTGGCCAGTGGTTTGGATCTCATGGACTTAAAAAAGAACCCCAACCCATACCCTTGCACTATAAAATGTATATGTGAGCTGAGTGGCCCCCTTCTATCTTGGGGGTTGAGCCTTCTGATACCCAGATCAGGCCCATGGGTGGTTTTTTGTTTGTTTTAGGGGGAGGTGGTCAGCATCTACTTCTAACATTCTGTGCTTTTTGTGGGGGAGGAATGGGGCAAATCATCTTTGAAACAGAAATGACCCACAAACCTACCATTCTGCAAACAAACAGTTCAGCAGTTTAGACTGAAAGTGTCTCCTGATTAGTCAGCCCTCAAATGTACACATCCAAAGGCAACTGAAGTTAATGAGAGTTACATGCTGAAGGCAGCATTTGGCCACTAGTTTTCACTTCCCTTAAAGAGCCCATGACATTCCAATAAGGCACCCAGTGACTATGGATATGAAATTCAGTGAGAGATTTTGGGATGATCTGTCCTTGCATCACATGTTGCTGTATTTCTAGCCAAGTCACATTTAAATCATTTTAATATTGATTGACTTCAATAATCCTAATGCAGATCGTTTACCAGAAATAACAGTTCATGTTTCTAGGTAGGGTGACCATCTCTACCTTATTTTAATGGGACATTGTAACTGTATTTAGTGCCTCATGTCCCACATTCTAGGAACAAATCAATATACTTTGTCCTGTATTTCAGCAAAGGATCATACCCTGTGATTCTGTACAAATGTATGATTCATACAGTGTATGACTTCATAGCCTGAATATAACATTTTGGGAAGCTGTGCTTTAGAAATAAATCTTGTCCAATTCTGTATTTTTTTATACAGTTTTCCTTTATTTCCTTTAAATGTAGGCTGGCTTCTTTTCACATCCTGCCTTCAACTAATTTAACAATGTCTTATATTAAATGTCAAGATTCTCTTTGTAACAGAAAGTATTATTTTTCCAGTAAGATCATCTTCTGATACAAGTAGACTCTGAAATAATTACAAATAATTTAATAAAATTAACAGATAGGATACACGGTGAAAAATGTTCCTCTCCTTGGGAACCTTAGGGACAGCGTGGCAGCAATTTCATTTGAGTTTTAGCTGCAGAACATATAAAACAGATGAAAAAAACCCCTGTGTTTGCCAAACCATAAAAAACCCCACATCACAAGGGGATATCAATTTAGACTTTTAAGTCTGTAAACTAAGAGGTTAGTACAAAAATAGTTAACCCTTCAGAAGCTGGCTGGTTTCCAGGTGGTTAATGCTGGGAACTGGCTGTTTTGAATGGATTTTACATATCTCTTGGGGATTCTAGTGTGATAGGTCAATGAGGAGTTCTTCCAGAGGAGAGTTGGTGTATGTGACATTCTGCACCTCGGGGGAACACCCACACCCCCCCCATGTTTATCCTTACATATGATTGTGTGGTATCCAAAGCAAAGTTTGTCATGTCGGGTGTCTTTGGAAGGCACATGATGCACTGAACATTGTTGTTATGGTAATGTTATAGTAATCGTTGTTATAGTAATGTTATAGGTTTTAATTTCATGTATATAGTTATGAGACTGAAAATGTGTCCTCATGGCTTAAAGCAAGCCCAGGCAAAAACTCTCTAAGAGCAGAGGGGCAGTTCACACTTCATCCGGGCATATATGGGACAAACCCAGCCCAGCCTCACAGGAACAAAAGGACTTTGGCCTAGGCAACAACAAAGGATCAGTTGGACTCTCGAGTGAGTCACCCCCCTTCGTTTGGTCAGTTTGGGACTACGATGAGGTAATGCCCACCTGACTCAGAAGGGGGGGCAAAGCCAAGAGGGAAGAACGAACACGATAAAAGGGAGAGATGTTTGTCATGTTCTTCCTCTCTCTTCGAACGCCATCTACAAACTCCACCACACCAAGCGACTGAAGTGCTGATCAAAGGGGAGAGCCTGGCTGAAGGGCAACCAGCCAACCTGTGGTGAGAAGCATCTACGTTTGTAAGGGCACTGAAAGTGTTAAGATCAGTTTAGAATGCGTTTTGCTTTTATTTCATTTGACCAAATCCGACTTGTTATGCTTTGACTTATAATCACTTTAAAATCCATCTTTGTAGTTAATAACTCTGTTTATTTATTCTACCTGAAGCAGTGCGTTTGGTTTGAAGCATGACAGAGACTCCCCTTGGGATAACAAGCCTGGTACATATCAATTTCTTTGTTACATTGATGAACTCTCATAAGCTTGCAGCGTCCAGCGGGCATAACTGGATACTGCAAAATGGAGGTTCCTAGGGTTGTGTCTGGGACCGGAGATATTGGCTAGTGTCATTCGGTTGCACAATCCAAGCATCAGCTGGCCAAAAGTGTCCACTCATGTAGCTGGGAGCAGCTTACATGCCACAGGCTGTGCGTGAACATCCCAAGAGTGGGGGTTCTCACAGCAGAGCAGGATAAGGCTGGTTCCCAGAGCCGAGGATTAGAGTGGCCTCGCAAATCACTGGTCTAGATAACACCAGGGGAATGTCACAAGGTAGAATTCTTGCATCAAGTGAGTTCTGATCCAGTCCACCTCCAGCTATAGGAAACCTTCACTGAACCCTGGAGTTTGGTGTAACACTCATGGGACTAGTCCTCTCTCTGCTACTAGGTACAATATTGGTCAAGGCTGTAGCAGGATTGCGAGTTCGTTGGTGGTGGACCATAGCATGAAGACAAGAGGGAAACAGCCTAGGGTGAGTAGTAGGTGGAACGTGCTGGGAGGAGAGGTGATGGTGAAGTTAGAGAAGTGGGAAGGCATTTGTTCTCTTGGGAGACGGAGGATCAGTTCAGAGGTGCTGGGGCATTTGCTGTAGGAGGGAGGGAAATAGGAAACATGGAAGGAGAGTGCTTCAGTGTAATTGAGCGCTTTGGTGTAATTAACAAGGATGAGCCCTCAGTTCTCTAAGGAGTCAGTGAGTACTCTAAGGAAATCTGAAAATAGGTTTTAAGAGTTGGTTTGCAAACTCTATGGCCCAATTTCCTTCTTAGCATTGTCAGGCTGCATAGCTGGAACGTGCTAGTATAACTCCATTCCTGGTGCTGATCATACTAGGCAGACACTCCTATCTTTTTCTTTGGCAATAGGGAAGAAGTGCCTGTGGCCTAACCCCTGGTCCATGCCCACTCACTCAAGATCAGGAGGTGTCTGCAAACTATGAACTCTGTGTGTGGAAGTACATGGGCAATGGGAAGGGCACAGGACAGACAGCAAGGACCATGTAATTAAAGTGAAGGATGCTCGGCAGAATTCTGGGGAGACCCTGATTGGCCAAGAACTTACCTGGCCACCTGCTATGAGGTGACTCAAAGGAAGATCATGAAGGTACAGGCAGGAACCATTTGGGAGCAAGACAGCCAATGGACAGGTTCCCCCACACTTGCATTGCCTGCTCGTGTGCCAAAGAACACAGACTGACTGAGAATAGAGGCTTGCTGCTGTGAAGAGATCTTCAAAGGGAAAGGGGGCTGGTCTCAGGGAACTGGCAGTCAGCCCAGCTATTTCCCAACACCCCAATCATGAATTTTCTTTTGCTTATCTGGTCAGTTTTAGTGAAATAATCTATTATAATTACATGGTTTCTGTGGCCTTTCCAACCCAACACTACAATTTGGGTCTTCACTCGAACTAGAGGATCCTGGGACATGAGAATAGCTCTTTCTAACCCATCTTTTGTATTTCCAGCATGCCCATCATTGCAATACCTAGCAGATAGCTAGTAAACAACCTTGAAGTTTAAGTCCTTCTGAAAGAATACATCTTTAAGAGTTAGCAAGGAAGCATCATCTCCCTCACCAGCAGTATATCTGGGGAAAGTGAGGATACTCAGTTTCCTATATATCAGCAAAGAGAAACAGCCACTGAGATTTTGATTTGGAAAATAAAAGAAGCAAACTAGACAATAAACCTTTTGCAAGAGAAAATCCCAGTGACTGAAGTTTCTCAGGCGCAGAGACAAGAAATTAACCAGGCATACTATATTCTATTTCCCAGAAGATCTCGGGCAGAGATACATGGAGACAGGCTGAGTAAAATGCATGCTTGGCAGCTTAGTTTGGAATGGGCAGAGAAAGCAATTTACAGCAGTTTTTATGGAGTCTTTTAAACCATAGTGCCTTGTTTTAATCTCAAATTTTAAAAAAAAGACACATCTTTTGAGAAGCATCCTGTTCACCCATCCCAAAAGGGAGGGAAAGTTTCACCTAAGCAATCCATTTTCTGGAAGGTCAGAGTTATTGCTCAGGTCCAATAGGGGAGTAAAGTATTGGGGAATAACGAGAACCAGGCAGACTTTTATAAAATCATTCAGAATATGCCTCTCACTTTATTCACCAAATTGAATTATATGGTGTTTTGGCTGTGTGTGTCAGAGGATTTTAACTTTGCACATAATGTTTTTAGTACGTACTGCACCAGCTAATAGATCATATAACTCTCATATTTTGGGGTCTTTAGGTGTTGTTTTGGGGGTTGCCTTTATCCCTGTTAAAGAGCAAGGGGGTCAATGCATCATTTCTAGTCCCCAGGGCCATCCAGCCTCTAATTTGGTGGTGAGGTTTATAGGGAGGAAAAAAAGTATAGTAACCTTTTTTATAACTCCAAGGAAAACAAGTAACTGGAGAAACAAGTGAGCAGACTGCCATCCCTGGTGGAGTTTGGCCCAATACCACAGATTATGGTTCTGAAGACTGTAGGGGAAGCCACTTCTAAGACGTTCCACTGGTGGAACTTGGCACTGGTGATCCTTTCAGCTTCCGTCCTGTCGCCAACCTCTCCTTCCATGGCAAAAATAATTGAGAGTCGGATGGATGAGATGGCCAGTAAAACCTGACATCCTTCAGTATCCTGGATCTTTTCCAGCCAGGTTTCAGGCTCCGTCTTGGTGCAGAGACAGCCTTGGTAGCTTTTGGAGCCTGCTTCCTACTGGCCACATATAGTGGTGAAACCCTCCATGATAATACTGCTTGACCTGTCAGTGGTATTGACATGATTGACCATGAGGTGCTGCTGACTCACTTTTAAGAAATTTGCAAGGGTCAAAGCAATCTGTTTGTGCTCCGCTCTTCCCTCTCCAATTGGTCCCAGAGAGTCAGGGCTCATCTTAGAGGATTTCTTTTTCTGGTATCCCTCATTGTTCAGTGCCACTTCTCCCCCACACCTTGATGGCAATTAGAAAACCTCTGCTGCATTTTAAGTTGGAGTCCTGATCCCAACAAAGGAGATCACTCCAATCATTTTCCGTATTCTCAAGGTACTTATTCAAGAATTTCCTTCTTTCCTTGAATCAAATGCTGCAAAAACCCGTGTCACGTAAACTGAGTGGGAAGAGACTTTCTTACAGTTTCACAGTGTCCGTATGCACATCTTGGTGAAGCTTTGCTCCTTTAAGCAAGAAGTTAAAAAAAAATCTGCAAAAGATTAAATTCCTTGGAGTCAAATAGAAAGTTAATCCAACTTTTTAATAACACATTAGATCAGCTTGTGTCCAGCAGATTGATTTTTTGATTGGTTTCAGCTTGCATTTCACTCAAGAAAGTCAAACACTCGTGAGACTTGTCAAGGTTCATTTAAACTAGGGCCTTGCACTATCAGCCAACCTTTGGTCATGTACTACTCACTAGGTGAGAATAAAAAGCTACCATTGGCATGGCACCTTGGCATGGCACATCTGTTCTTAGCTTAACAAAGAGCACTCCAAGGTCTGGACTCTGATTGCAGAGATTGATTTCCTAATTTTCCACATCATCATATGAAAATGGTTTGGGTAGGGTGGCCCTATTTCCCTAACTGAAAACAGGACACCGGGCCCGAGCCACCTGGCGTTGCTTGGGGAGATTCTCCCCGAGCTCTGCTTGGTGTCGCCACTGGCCCCAGCCCTGCCTGGCATTGCGATTGGCTGTCCGAGCCTTGCCATGCTGGGCTGTCCACCCGAGCTGCCTGGGGTCAGGCCTGAGCTGTCTAGTGTCACTGCTCACCCCCCTCAACATTCCTCTATGCCCCCCTGGGGGCAATTTGAAAACTTGGCATTTGTCCCTAGCGATCAGTTGGCAAGAGCAAACAGGACAAATGGTAAGTTTTGCCCAAAATGTCATGATATCCGGGACAGAGCTTTGAAAGGGGGACTTTCCCAGCCAAAACGGGTCGTATGGTTACCCTAGGTTTGGGTTTTAATGTGAATCACAGCTCTCATTTTTATCCATAGCTTGTAGATCCCATGCATATGATTTTTTGTAGATTTTTAGGTTTGGCGTGATTATTCTCCTATTAATTCACATTAAAATAAATAAGTAAATTCTGTGTCTTGTAAGGGATCATTTTAGCTTCTCCATTCTCTGGGAAGGCCCGTGCATACTTGCCTTTGTCTAGAGAACAATTGTTTTGACTATCAAAACATGTGGAAAGATACTGTTTTCTAGGTGTTAAGTTGAAAGGGATGGCTAATGGTTAGATGCAGTATGTTTGGCGCATAGCCCTGATAGCATGAATGGTGTGCTTTGAAAGTAAAGCCTTGTCCACACTGACAAAAACCTAAATGACTTTTGCTATCATAGTTTAACCATGTTAGCAAAGCAGTCTTCAAAACCTACTTAGAGCCTCCTTATTCAGAGCACAAGCACTGAAGAGTGTTAATACAAAACTGTGTTCAAGAACTACTCCGGCAGGACTCCAACACAGTTTTATAAAATTATTGTAGCTTAGCTGGAAAGTTTTCATGTGCATTAAACTACGTTACACTCCTGAGCCTGATTTAAACTGCTAATGGGTATGGGCTCGGGAATCTGTTCCCCCGGAAGCTTTTGGTGCCATGTCCCAGGGGAGTGGAACTTTAGACACTGGACTCTGATTACAAGGAAGTTGGTCTTGTATTCCCCACCAGTGTGGCCAAGACAAAACTCCAAAGGAAGCAAAAGGAATTAATCATTTTTATTAATACAGCAAATACAAAACTAGAGGCTGAACCAGACAATTTTAGAACTTTGAAACATCTCGGATATTTTTTCTGTTAGTTTTGTTAAAAGATTTTCTCCAGCTCTGTAGCAATAATGTAATAAGAGGTAAATGATGCATGAAATCTCATCAGAGCATATGCAGTGGTGCTTGCTGGAGTCTATGAAAACACACCAGAGAGATTCACACTTGGCATAAAACGTTTATTATGGCCAGGTACCTTCTACTCCCACTTCCATTTCCTGGCATATATTTCTATGCCCCACCTATTTTCTTTGTCCCCCTCTTCTTACAGCCTAGAAAAATGGCTGCAGTCTAGATACCATACAACATTACTAAGGGAACAGCTGATATCCTTCATATTTTTGTCAGTTCATTTTTTTGACACTTGGAGGTTATTTCCTGTTTAAAATTCAGTCCAATTTCATGTTTTAAGGGCTGTCTGTACTTAGAAGGCAAATTCCCTTTTCATTTCTATTCTTCATTCTCCTACATAGAGCTATGGCAAATGAAAGGTAGTAGGGATTCAGATAAAATTTCTGAGGAACGTAAAACTTCAGCAATAGCAAATATTCTGCCCACCCCATCCGTCCTACATTGTCATGAACTTCACTTTTGTTTTTAAATGTTTTTCAAAGTCAGACATTCAGAGTGTTTGGGCAGATGGAGTTGAGAAACCTGGGTTTGGGCCCAAATGCAGGAAGGGAACCAATAGGAGCAAAACTTTAATGGAACTCATGTTGCCATGGGGACTGAGGAGTAAGCACTGGAGCATCCACATGGAAATCCCCAAAGTGCTTGCACCATCTGTAGGTTAGGAAACTGACATCGCTGCCTGCTCTGTGGGAGAGCTGGGTAAACAAACTGTCTTCTCAGTTGCTTTGAAATAGTTCCCCAGCCCTCTTGTGGGTTGACGTAATTTTGTCCAGAGTCTCACAATAGCCACCACTTATCGACACCATAGAACCGCAGTAGTAGTGGCAGCCTCTTCTCAAGAAGAAGACTTGGATTCTAGGGATGAAAACTGGCCAATTGAAGTCATGGCGGGGTTTGTCTTGGACTTCATTGGGGCCAGGAGGCACGTTTGCAAAGTTGTCCTAGAGTGTTGCTTCAGTATCTGCCCCAGGCTATGCCAGGCTCAGCGCTAAACTTACAAATTATACACTTATATAAGCACTAAGGTCATCAAAAATTTAAACAAAATAAAAGGATGTTTAGAAAAGAGTTCAAGATGAAAGCTGTTCTTGCGACTGGCATGGGACTAGGACTCAGGAAATCTGGGTTTAATTCCTAGATGTGCCACAGATTCTCTCTGTAACCTTGGGCAAATCACTTAATCTCTCTGGGCTAGATTCACAAAGAAACTTGGGCACCAAGAAAATCACTGGCATTCACAAGCCTGAGTTAGATGCCTAGGCTCCCTGTACAATGAATGGGGAGAGACAGGCATAGGTGCGGGAACTAGGAGTGCAAGGGGTGCTGCAGCACCCTCGGGCTCTCAGCTGCCAGCCCCGTGCCCGGGGTCTCAGTTGCCAGCCCAGGGTCCCAGCTGCTGCCCTGCGCACCTGGGTCTCTGCTACCGACCCGTGCCTGGGGTCTCGACTGCCGGCCCCACACCCGGGTCTCTGCTGTCACCCTGCGCCCAGGGCGTTGCTCCTGGCCTCAGCTCGGGGAGAGGGGTGGACGGGGTAAGGATACTGGCTTTCAGCACCCCCACTATTAAAAATGTTCCAGAGCCACTGGAGACAGGTGTCTGAGAATGGGATACATAATAGCCAGCATGGGAAGTGGCTCCTCACCTAAGCTAGCCAATGGGAGATGCCAAGTTGAGGGGTGAGATGCCAAGTTGAGGGGTGTGTGCTAAACCCCACTCCTCTCCAAGAGATAGGCACCTCCCTGTAGCTGGATTTAGGTGCCTATCTCTGCATGGGATTCTCTGCTGCAAAACCTCGTTGGGGTTAAGTGCCTACACTGTTTTAGCAAGAAGCTGCAGGAGGGGCAGTGATAGTGCTTCTTCATTACTTCTGGACCAGTGATTGGAGCACTCACTTGGAGACACGCCCCCCCGCCCCGGTTCAGCTCCCTCCCTCAGTCTCTCCTGTTGAAGCTTTTCCACTGTGGCTAAATAATTTTTTTTTTAATCGTTGGTGCAGGGGGCTGGGGCCTGGGTCTCCCACCTGAGTGCTCTAGCCACCAGGCTACAGAATCATTCTCATGCTAGCACATTCTCTCATTCTCGCTCTCGTCCAATAGTGGAACAGCTTTGACAGGAGAGATAGAGGGACTCCCTGCCTCCATCAGAATATCCCATAGCCAACTATTTAGGGCAATCTTCTAAGAAGTGGCAGATCCCAGTTCAAATTCCTTTTCTCCCTTTTCTCCCTCAGGTGGACTTGAACTGGAAGGTCTCCTACATTCTAGGGGAGTACCCTGACCACTGGGCTAAAAGTTATAAAGGAGGTCCTAATTCCTGCCCGGCCCCCAGCCATTTTGTGCAAGCTCATCTCTAGGAGCCTGATCCGGTAAGCAGGCTCTGAGCATGCCTCCCAGATCAGGTCTTTCAGTGAGTTAGGCAGAATGCCTATCTTCCTTCCCCAGTTTGTGAATTACTCCAGGCTTCAGGCCCGTCAGGCTGCAGTGCCCTTGCTCAGAGGCAGACGCATAGGTACCTAGGAACTTCTACAGCAAAAATGTAGGTGCCAAGTGATTTTAGCCAGCTATCGTATTTGGGGGCAGCAGAGTGGGAGTTTTGTGAATCCCAGTGGGGCCTGATTTGGATTTAGGCACCTAAGGCTTTTTGTGAATCTAGTCCTCTGTGCCTCAGCCCCCCATCTGTAAAATATTGACTTTCTCCCTTGTTGTGTACGTTTAGCTTTTCAGGGCAAGGACTGTCGCTTACCACGTGAATGTAAAGCACCTAACATAACAGAGACTCAATTTCAGTCAGGTTCTCTACGCACCGCTGTAATAAGAATAACATTGCCACAAGTAGCAAACTGGTCCCAATACATCAGCACTATAGTACATTGTGTTCACCCATGTTTCTTAGTCTAGTTTGCAGCTGAGATGAACGCTTCTTGCTTCCATGACAGATACATTTCGAAAACTTCTCTCTTTCGCTAACTGAAGTTGGTCCAATGAAAGATATTACCTCATCCACTTGTCTCTTTTCCTTTGCAGTTCTAATCTACATGATTTTATGCAATAGAAAATATTATGAGTCTCCAGATTCATTCCACTGGCATGTTACTGAAAGAATGCAGAGAACAAATAGTATCATGTCAACAAGGAAAAACAAAGCAGTCCCATATCTTAAATGTACCAAATTTTGCCAATAAAATCCTCTTGCAGAATGTTTCCAGGAAGCTCTGAATAATCTGATACTGAAGAAACTGTTAATGTGTCAGAATAGCGAACTGAATGCAGTTTTGTTTTTCAGGTCATATGAATCAAATGAATGAAAGAGACGAATGGATTAAGGCTGACACTCAGGATGGCACAGTGCATCTTAAAAGCCAAAGCTGGTTCCAATCCATCAAGCTGCAGGTTCCTTAAGGATGGAATAGGCCAAAGGTATTCAAAATCAAGGAACAGTGAAGAAAGATTACTGTACAGTGATGGTGAATGCTACTTATTAAAATACAGTGAACAATACATTGTGAGGACTTTTTTGCCCAACCTTTGTATATGTTAAATGACTGCTGTTATTGGACTGCTGTATGAAACGGGTTTTACTGTTAGTGCCTTCTACAGTTGCACAATCCTGTGTATTCAGGATTTGTGTAAATTCGACCCGCACACCCCGCCTATTCTGAAAGCTAGTGAATTTCAAGTAAAAGTATAAAGCCAGTGCAAAGAACATTTTCAACACAGGTCGATGCCTGAAAATACAAGAATTTGATTTAAGCTTTGTGATGGTGCCATATTCTGTAGCTGCTTTTAAATGAATTGTTATCATTTGAAATTTGTGGTTTGTGCATAATGCTGAGCATTTCCTTTTACTGAATTATTTATATAATGTGGGGGATAAAACCACTTTTAGGGTTGCAGTTCACATTTGATCATAAGTAGGCATTTTGTCTCCTAGGAAATCAGTCTACAATTTTATGACTCACTATATTGTGCTATGTGTAAAACTGGTCACCAGCCTCCTGCACATAGAAAGTTTGAGAGCTTATTTTATGTCCTCATGAACCTCTTTCATTTGTGGTTCCCCTGTCAGTAGGGGCAGCAACCCCAGAGAACCCCTTCTTTATTATACCACTGGGGATGGTAGCAGGGTGCAGTCCCAAAACATGCCCCCTTCAGTTCCCTCCTGGTTATTCCACTAATTCACAGTCCACAGAACTTAAAATAACATTCCTGCTCTTGGGGGGCTGGGTTATTAAGTCCCTACAGAATATGGTCTCCTTGAACCCTTCAGCCTCAAATCTTCTTGAGGCTTCTAATTCACTTTTGTCCAGGACTTCAAGTTTCCAACTCTCCCTTAGTTCCCGCTGAGCCCTGGAGCTCTGCCAATCCTTGGTCTCCTGGCTAATTTTTTTCCGGGTCTCCTTTTGTCCTGGTCCTTGGACTCAGACTTCTTCCTTTTGATTCCAGGGGCTCCACAGCCTCCTTCCTGGGGCTGTGTTGCAGTTCATGGCCATCTTCCTCAGTCTAGCAGCATCCAGGGTTTGATCCCAGTCCAAGGAGCCTCCCTTGGTCCCTGTACTGCTACATCTCCTCGGGACTGTTGTGTAATTCATGGTAAACTTCCTTAGCTCACCAAAGCCGGGTTTTGGTTCCATGACGCAGTCTCCCTCCTGACTCTGTGTTCCCTTCAGTTCCCGCTCTCCAGACTACCTGCCTGGAGCCACCTAACCACTGCACTCCTTCTCTCTGCAATTATAACTCGCCTGAGTTCTTCCTGACTTTTATGAATGCCATGTGTTCTTCACATTCTCACCTGAACCTGAGCCCCACAGCCTCAGGTGGGAGGCAGAGGGTTAGTCACCGGTAGGGACTGGAGCCATCTCCCCTTAAAGGGCCAATCACCCTGTGATAGGCACTTTAGGACTAGTTATCTCTACTTGTTCTCTTTCCCTGCCATGACAGTTTAAATTCTTTCATCTTCCAGGATGCCATCAGCACCACATTAACAGCCAGCTCTGAGTTATACCTGCAGTTGAACAAAATATTGTTTGTTTAAGAAAGAGTGAAGAAACACACACTCAGGGTATGTCTACACTACCTGCCGGATTGGCGGGCAGCGATCGATCCAGCGGGGGTCGATTTATCACGTCTAGTCTAGATGTGATAAATCAACCCCCGAGCGCTCTCCCGTCGACTCTTGTACTCCACTGTCGCGAGAGGCGCAGGTGGAGTCGACGGAGTGGCAGCAGTCGACTCACCACAGTGAAGACGCCGCAATGAGTAGATCTAAGTACATCGACTTTAGCTACGTTATTCACATAGCTGAAGTTGTGTAACTTAGATCGATTTCCCCTCCCCCCCCACCCCCCCAGTGTGGATCAGGGCAAGGTTGGGAATTATGGATCTTAGCTATCCGTGTACAGTCTCCTATTCTCTCTATCTGTAGCTCTAGCCTGTCAATGACAGAATCCCATGCATACTAAGTGTCACAATTCAGGACAACTGCCTCTGTATTGCCAGGGCCGGCTCTAGGATTTTTGCTGCAGAGTACATCAACAGAAAGGGCTACGTTTCTATGGTATATTGCAAGCACTTGTGGAACACCGGAGATGTTTTACCGACATCAGTGCGAGATGGTCAGGGAAGGTGCAAGACACGAGCATCTAGAAGAACACAGGACTGTTCAGAAAGCTGCATGCAGGGACTTTCTTTCCATACCAGCGGATTACCATTGGGGATGTTGAAGTGCCAGTAATGATCCGGGGCGACCTAGCCTACCCTTTACTCCCGTGGCTCATGAAGCCACACACTGGCCACCTCAACAGCAGCAAAGAACACTTCAACTACAGGCTGAGGAGGTGCAGAATGACAGTGAAATGTGCCGTTTGAAAGGCCGCTGGCACTGTCTGCTCATGAGATTAGACCTCAGTGAAAAAATATCCCAATGGCTATAGCTGTGCGCTTTGTAATAGCTGCGAAGCAAAGGGGGGAAGTTTCCGCCGGGGTGGAGGGCGGAGGTGGAATGGCTGTCCACAGATTTTGAGCAGCCAGATACCAGGGCTATAAGAAGAGCTCAGTGGGAAGCGATAAGTCTCAGGGAGGCTTTGAAAGACCATTTTAATAGTGAGTCAGAGTAATGTGTGTTGCTGTAGTGTACTCTGCCTGGCATTGGCTTTTTGCACCGTGGTACGAACCTTGTAATGAGTGCTGTGTGTGTAGTAATATAACATTATATATACACTATATATAATATAATGCACCTCTTGCTGTTATCTCTGAATGATGTCAGCTCCAGCCTGCATATGTTGTGAACTAATAAAGATAAATTAAGTTTCCATAAATAGACTTTTATTCCAAATCTAGGCAAACAGACACATTTATAACTTAATGAAACTTTATAAATGCAGGGACAAGAACCTTTGAAGGGGAAAGAACAGTCATTTCATTTCACAAACACATACACCAACCATGTCTCTCACAGGTCAGTGTGTGCAGCTGTGATTGTCTATGATTGTCTCCCTGGGGGAGTGATAGTGGTAGTGCAACGGCCCTGGACGCCATGTGGAATGTGGGGAGTGTGTAGAGAGTCCCGGAATGCAGTTCTCTATGGGCTATAGAGGGAGGCGAACATGGGTCTTTTGAACCTGAAGGTGAACAAGAGTCTCCAGCATGTCTGTTTGCTGCTTGAGAAGTGCTAGCATCTCCCGCTGTACGTCTCTTTCCTTTTCCTGTGAGTTTCTCCTCTCCACACTATCTCTGTCCATGAGTGTGATCCGGAAAGCCCTGTGCTCGGTATCCAAAGCACCAGAGGCTTGCAGGATCTCTTGGAACATGTCATCCTGCGTCCTCTTCCTTATCCTCCTTATCTGGCTGAGCCGCTCTGCTGGTGTGGATGAAGAGATCCTCAAGGCCACATTTCCAGCTGCAAAAGATACAATGCACAGAGGTACTATTGTGAATCTTCCATTCACAAGATAAATGGAAAGTTCGTATACTGAACTCACTCCCCTGGATCCACACAAGGTACAAGCACAACATTCTCCCTTCTCCTTGGGATTCATAGAGCACGACGGCAGTCCGAGCCAGGGCGAGTATGGCCCAGGGGGAGGGGGCGACTTGGGAAAATTAATGGGGGGTAGCTCATGGGCATGAGTATATGTGGATAGGGCAATTGAACTGAATCCTGTCACCATTTTCCACAGGCGGTGGTGATTGTAGCTGATATCTCACTCTTGAGGGTAATGGAGGCTGAAAGGAAACAGCTTCTTAGGGTGACCAGACAGCAAGTGTGAAAAATCAGGACAGGGGTGGGGGGTAATAGGAGCCTATATAAGAAAAAGACCCAAAAACCAGGACTGTCCCTATAAAATCAGGACATCTGGTCACCCTAGAGCTCCTGCATGCATCCAGCTGCAGACCGGGTCCACATGTTGCTAGCCCGTGTGCTGCAATGGTGCTTGCTGAAGTAATTGCTGGCCGGCGTGGGAAAGTGTTCTACTGTGGCGGAAGAAACAAGGCAGCCCTCCCTAGAGACTTTCGGCAGACAATTGCAGAGCACCTCCTGGAACGTTTTCTCAAAATCTGTATGGAGGATTCACAGGACATCCTGGGGTACATAAATAAGCTGCTCCGCATGTCTCCTTCTGCCTAGCTGTACAGGGAAATGAGAAGCAGATAACAACTCTACCTCTGTTGGTCATTTCTCTACCTCTTCTACCATGATTAAAAAACAGTAAATGTACCGATGTCTCCCTGTAATATCAAAGCAAACTGCACACTTACCAGAGGTTCCTTCCCCTGCATCTGGCTCACCTGTGCTGGACTGTCGGGACTGGCTCGACTGCTCTGGAGTCAAAAAGAGGTCCTGGCTCACTGCACCACTGTATCCTCTATTCACCTGTCCCCCCTACTCCTCCTCCTCTTCCTTGTCCAACACCTCCTCCCCACTGTTCACTCTGGGGGCCTGTGACTCTGACTCCTCCTAAGCATCCACGGATAGCATGCAGCTCTTTGTAAAAGCAACATGTCTGCGGTTTTGCACCTGTGCGACTGTTGGCCTCCCTGGCCTTCTGGTACACCTGCTGCAGCTCCTTGGCTTTCACTTGTCACTGCTGCAGGTCCCTCTTGTAGCCCTTCTTCCCCATGCCACAAGTGATCTGCTCATAGATATTGACATTTCTACGGCTGAATCGGAGCTGTGCCTGCCTAGCCTCTTCGACCCACGAGATCCACCACCTCCTGTGTACTCCAGGCAGTGTGAAGCAGGCCTGGTCAGCAGGGCAGTTGCTAGGTGAGCTCTCCAGGCCGAGCAAACGGGAAATGGAATTTCAAAATTATGCGGGGATTTAGAGGAGAGGGGCGTATACCTGTGTATCTTGCTGCTGGGCAGTGGAGTTCAAAATGGTGACCAGAGTGGTCACAGTGGGGCATTGTGGGACACCTCCTGGAGGCCACTAAAGTTGACGTAAGTAATGCAATGTTTACACTGACCCAATAAAAGATGTCACCTCACCTTGTCTCTCTCTCTAATATCCTGGACCGACATGGCTACACTAACACTGTATACATTGGTTCCTCTCAATTAATTAGCCTCTTAAGGTTGGTCTATGCACCTCCACCTTATCATGTTTCTCTGACTCTATAAATATCTGTCTACTGTATGTTTCACTCCATGCATCCGATGAAGTGGGTTCTAACCCACGAAAGCTTATGCTGAAATAAATTTGTTAGTCTCTAAGGTGCTACAAGTTTTTCTTTCTTATTTTCATTTTACTGTATACATGTTCTTTGGCTTGTCTTTTCTCTCCCTCTCCCTCTCTAAGTTCAGTGTCCTGGTGTGTAAAGACAGGACTTTCTTTGTTCTTAGCAGAGGCAAGTGGCCAAAGTTTCATTAGCATTAGGAACATGACTTCCCGTTATGCCATTTCCACCAATATATAATCTTCAAATTTCCTTCATGTTAGCCTGGGTGTCTGTGACTCACTTCAAAGAGTTATTTTCTACCAGGCTGCGGTTAGATACCTGGTGAAAGGAAATGCCTTCCTTGCTGTAACCCAGACAAAAGGCCCTTCTTTGGAAAGAGTCTTTTCAAGTGTAAATTGACTTACACCTCAGGAGGTGTTAGTCAGATCCAAGGTGGGCTCCCTGGTTCAGGCTGGCTTATCTTGTAGGTCGTTATATTTAGATTGCAGATGCACTAAAACCACACAAAGGTCGGCCTTAGTGAACAGGCAGTCACTTGTCATGTCACCATTAATGTGACACTGTACCTGCTTTTCTGTTGTGTCTTATAAGGTTCTTAGTAGCCTAGTAGGAGGCAATGATGATGTGTCTTCCCCCTGAAGCCCTCCCCAGGGCTGGGGAGCAGCAAGAGGAACTCTTCACTATGTGGGGCGCAGGCATGGAGAGGCAGCAGCGTACCTGGAAGTGGGTACGGCTGTAAAACAGAGGCAAGCACAGGCATGCCAGGTAGAGAGGGGGAGACTTGGCCCTCAACACGTCTCTTCATGGTGCCTTCAGGCCTGCATGTGCTGTCTTGCTTATGTGCCCTACACAGTCCGCAGCAGTGGAACAGAGAAAAATCGACTAACGGATGTCCCACGTCATTGCTGCTGTAGGTGGATGTAGACTCCCAATGAAAGAGCAACGGCTGAAGCTGCTACCTGGGGTATGTGTAGGCGGTACAAGGGGATGTCAGAGATTCCTCTGCCTTCAGCAATTTGGTGGGGAAAGTGGCTGTACAGGGAATGGGGGAGGGGTAACAGGGACCAGGAGTGGCTAGAGATGGGGATTATGGCAGTTACAGATACCCCCAGTGCCTGGGCTCAGCGCTGTTTAGTCCTTTACCCCTCCCGCTGCCCCAGTTGTTAACTTGCCCCCATCCCCTTCCCACCTGACCTCAGAAGTTCACACTCTTCCCCCCATCAAACCTTCCTTTACCCTGTCAAGCCTTGGCTGGGAATCGCTCCCCCACCCACCAGGGCCCTGCTCCTTCTAGAGTCAATAGTTGCAGAGGTGGCACTGATAAAGTCAAGGTTGGTTACAGTCCCTGCTCCAGCCACCCCATCTCTACTCCCCAGCTGCATCCCTGCTTCCACATCATCCTCCCACCCCCAGGTCCCTGCTTCCTTCATCAACATGATGACTCCCCATCCCCATGGATCCCTGCTTCTCCCCAGCACTATGACTTTTCCTCCCTTCCTTCCTTCCAAGTCCCTGCTTCCAGTTCCCACCATGCCCACCCCTTGGGGGGGTGTCCCTGCTTATTGCAACTATGGGTGCATCTAGGAGCTGTAGTTATGGATCAGGGCCCCAAAGCCAATCTTTGGCCTGAATAACAAAAAGGAGGCGGTAGCGGCTAACTGGCCGGTAACAACTAATTTAAAAAAAATCTATGTTGTCAGCAGCCCTTTAACAAGTAACTGTTCCCCTCCAGTGTATGCTCCCCATGTACTGCAGTGTTGGGGGTAGTGCATGGGAAACTTTATTCTGGCTGCATTGTCACGTGTGAGGGACATGAGACATAAACAAAGACCAACATGAAAAAATAAATTATGTCCAGGCTGCCGTGGCTGTTTAGACTGTAAGCGCTTTGGGGCAGGGATTCAGTCTTACTGTTTATCTGTCCCCTAGCACAACAGGGCTCCGCTTTTGGTTGAGGCCTCTATGTGCTGCCACAATACACATGCATAATAATAAAGTAAATTACAATTTTAAAATCCTTTGTCTGACCACAGAACAGTGGTATTTGTACCAGAGGTACACGGTTGGTTCTCAAAACAGAAATTTAATCTGAGGCCATCAAACCTCGCACTGAGTGCGGCTGGCGGAGCAAGAAACAGGAGAGTTCACAGCCCCACTGCTGTTCAGAATTCACCATGCTCGGCTGTGTGTGTGTGTGTGTGTGTGTGTATGTGTGCACACGCGCTAAATCACCAGGATACGTTGTTGCTTCCCATTGTAAGTGCCATTGCCAATGCACAACAGGGTGAAAATAGAGGGCACTATTATTACTCTTCATAGCACTTAATTAAAACCCCATCAGTCATTGCTTTCCCCTTAATCTATGTATTTTTTATCTGGGAACAAGGGGCCTTGAGGTGGCGCAACACTGATACTTTGGCAGGTGTAAAAAATTAACTAAAATTAACAAAAGTATGGGATGGGTTTCAAATTCCAGAAGAAATTTTCAAACCCAAGGCTTCCGTTAACTGTTTTAGTCAAAGGCGACACCTATTGTTTTGTGTCCCACAGTTTTGTTCCTTGATTGGTACCATTCTAGGACCAGTCTTACAGTTAGCTCCACACAGACCTATACTACCACATGGATTTGCACTGACTTAAATGGAACGCCATGCAGCAGCAAAAGTGTATGGATATGTTTTACAGGATCGGCGCCATTGATTTTTTTCTGCTAATTTTTCAAAGTCCCTTTGGTCCCTCTATCTTCCATTGCGCTGCCTCTCTCAACTCTGGAATTTCGTATCACTGAAGGTAAAAATCTAACCCTTCATGTTTAGAGTTATTTAGACTCCTAAAGCTCCAGATAGGTGTCCAGAAAGATTTTCAAAAGTGCCTGTGCACATAACTCCCTAGTAGGATTTTCAAAAGCCCCAAGCTGTAGCTTTAACAATCTGGCCTTAAGGAACGTGGAGAACCACATTTTTAGAATGAGAGGCCTGAATGTGCAAGTGACCATTTGAAGGGACAAAATATGCTATTTGCAGATGCAGTTGACCGGGGGGGGGGGAGGGGGGGGAATGGTCATACTGATATTTGTCCTTGATATGAACTAATTCTACGGGCTACTGAATTCCCAGATTTTTGTGAGAGCTCAGGGTGCTTGTCCCCTCATGGAGGCAAGCCCTAGTCTGACCCTCTCGATAAATAAGAACACCACACACATAGCTTCTTTATTAGTTATATATCATGAAAGTAGAAATACTGCTTTGCAAGCTGTGTAAATGCTGCTCACGCCTGGAAGATGATGAACAACATCTGAAATGTCACTAGATTGATTCAGCATCGGAAAGCTCACTAAAAAATTAAGCTAGCAATGTCATTTCTTTGCACAGTAATTGTGAATGCGGGCAGCAGTACTGCCGCTAACAAGATTTGGAATAAACTCTTCACAATTCAGCTAGAAAATCCACTTTATTAAATGACTATTTTAGAAACAGGAACTTGCCGTTTCATTTTTACACTCTGCTGAAGAAATCTGGAAACACAGAAGACGTTACGCAGCTTCTTTGTTTTCATTTTGGTACAAGGCTTTAGCTTTTTCAGGTGCTGTTTTGGGTTTCTTGTTGAGGGGGAGTACACCTCCTCCGCTATCATACCCAAGCCATGAAGGCGGGTCGGCATCATTATATTCTTGCTTCCCTAGCTTGGCTGAATATTTCAAAACACCTTGTCTGAAACGAAAATGAAAATTAATATTGTTGCACAGTTAATTTCTATCAAGAACATTTGTAAAAAATATGAACCCTCAGGGCCAGCTTCCCCGGGTGACCATATTTCCTACCCCACTAAGCCTTTTGAGAAGCAGCAGGTGATACAATAATGGTCTTAGCCTCAAATTCCATCCCAGGTCAAAGTAACTCTTTCACTCTGTCTGAAACATGCAGTCGTGTGGGTGGCTCTATGGTTCATGGTGTCATTTGGGCAGCTCCAGATGAGTTGGGGGGTTACTGCGAGGTCACGTTCTCAGCTGCTTGTGGGGAGAAGACATTGTGTAGTGCTGTTACATGACAGGGCTAGCTGAGGCTGAGCTAGCCTGGCTGGTTCCAGACACAGCTGGCCCAGCTTTCCTTGGCCACTGAGAAAGTTCCCAGGACACGGCCTTTGATTTGGGGCTAGGAAAGGGGGGGGCGGGGGGCTATGACATGCCCCACTACATTGTTCAGTACAGGGTATATACAGTTAGTCTGTATAGAAGGGTTGGCCAAACCGACTGACCCTCCGAGCAGCATACGACAAGCTTCAGAAGTCTGAGAGCCGGGGCGCACCTGCGCAGAGCTTCAGCCCCGCAGGAGGCACCTGCCGGGGCTCAGGACTTCAGCCCTGCTCCTGCTGAAGCCCCGAGCCCTGGCAGGTGTGCCCCGCTGGGAAGAACCCCCAAGGCGCCCCCCCCCCGCCCGCTAGGCAGAAGCCCCGAGACCCCCTGCCCCACTGGGAAGAAGCCTCTATCCCACCACCCCGCTGCAAGGCACAGGTTCCGAGCAGGGACTGTCTACTTGTACAGCGCCTTGCACAATGGGCCCTCCAATATGATTGTGGTCTCTGAGTGCTCTCCCCATATTAAGATGTTTAGATTGTGCTAGAGCCCAAAGTGTGCAAGGCACTTTATAAACACAGAAGGAAGCAGCATCTATGCCCAAAAGAGCATCGAATCTAAGGGTACGTCTATACTACCCGCCTGATTCGGCGGGTAGCAATCGATCTTCTGGGATCGATTTATCGCGTCTCATCTAGACACGATAAATCGATCTCGGAAGCGCTCCCCGTCGACACCGGAACTCCAGCTCCGCGCGAGGAGTAAGCGGAGTCGACGGGGGCACCTGCCTGCTGCGTGTGGACCCGTGGTAAGTGCTTTTAAGTTCGAACTAAGATACTTCGACTTCAGCTACGTTATTCATGTAGCTGAAGTTGCGTATCTTAGTTCGACACCCCCCCCCCACCCAGTGTGGACCAGCCCTAAAGGGACAAACACAGGGAAAGGTTTACGCCCTACAGGCAAAGAGATCAGGGCGGTGGTAGGCAGATTACATTATTTTGTTTGGTTTTCAGTTGAATACAGTAACTTCTCTAACCAACATCCAACACTCTCGCCTACCCCATTCCTCACAACCACCTCCAGCTTTACGTCCAGGATCCTTATGCCTTCACCCACCAGTTACATTTCTTTCCTCCCATATAAGAGATGTTCACTCATATGATAAACAAGTATAATAAATAAGATGGGGCTGTAGGTGCATGCTTTTGTGTTAGGTTTTGGCTTCAGGCAGGATTTGAATGTGGAGAGGGCGAGTGGAGTTCTTCACCAGCTCAGGGAAGGAATTCCATACATGGGGGGAACATGGAAGGCAGTGGGAAGATGGCTGTGGGAGAACCAGGCAAATGCACCATCGTGAGTGGCATCATTAGCAGCAGAAAAGGGAATGGGTGGCTGATGCAATAAGAGAGGAGGTTGGCTAAGCAGGAAGAATTCCTTTCTGACCACAAAAGCACATTTTAAAGATCCAACATTACATCATTTAGTTGTTAACACATTCCTGTTAACAAGAACCCAATAGCATACAAGTGTTTTTATACAAGCAAACCCATGACACAGATGAACCCATGTGCAGATGTATATGGTGCATGAGAGGATAGAGCTATCTAGTACAAATGGCACTTGTCCAGGTCCACTTTCCCTTTGCTTATGGAAAAGTGCTTTCAATGGATGATGTCTAAAGAGTGGATCTTATTGCACTATAGTAGCTATTACTACTTTTTTGGAGGCTTATGTTGCTCCGTGACTGGAGCCAAAATCGACCAGATTTCCAGAAGTGGCCATTATTTATCTGTCAGCGTGTAACAAAATATATGGGTTAAGGAACACTGCATTATATTACATTGTATTTATATATCTAGAGCCTTTATACATCTAGAGCCTTGGAGCCAACACTCTGGGGAGGGGTAAGAGGACACTACAATAAAACAAATAATCCGCATTAATGCAAACAACTGGTGTTCCTGAGTCAGAACGAAGCTTTTGGCCTTAAGAAATGGGTGTATGAGAGAGGGAAGGCAGGGAGAGAAAGGGAAAGGTAAGAAGGAACCTAACCCAACACACTGCAAACCTCCTCTATTATGTAAAAGAACTTGGGTTATATAAGCTCTCAGCTTCTCTGAGCCTTGTCAGCTGCAAAGCTGTATTATTTTATGACTTTACAGCTCCTGCACACACACTCCCTGTGGGCTGAAACTTGGTGCTCAAGGAGCCTCAGTCCAGAAATAAGTTTCTGTGTGCGTCACATTTGAAAAACAGCAGCGTAGTGGCTAGAAACAGATTTTTATGTTGTTAGACATTTTTAATTGCTTCTGAAAGTGCAGACTTCTAAGTGCTTAATCCTTAATCCAGTTTATATGATCACTTTGTGCTGCCTTGATTGTTGAGCCTCGGGAATGTGTAGGAGGCCCAGGCCTCCCCGTCCTGTCACTCATATGTACTAAACACATGGAAAATATTAATGAATGTTTCCTTTTTACAAAACAGCATTAGTCCTAAGTGAATCACAGCTAATATCCTTATGCCGCCTATGCTGCCATACTCTGAGGACTATTCTGCCTCTTTCACATCCAGTAGATGAAGCAGGCTGTACCAGTGTCACGCCTACATAAGGATTCTCTGGGGCACTCAGATGTGATTAGTTAACTGGTTGTTAATCTCTAGAGGCTCTAAAGGCTCTATGCTGCAGGCCATATTTATTCCAAATTATGTTTTTTTTATTTTAATATTTGCAGAAACCTGCAGCATGTTATTAGACTGGCAAATGTCATCTCTAACAGTATCTGAAATTGAAAAGGATGGACCCTCTATTTGCTTGCGACTGCTTCCTAAAGAGCAATATGGGTTTGCAGCTGACAAGATTTCATGATTGGTTTGGGGTTTTTTTTAATCTAACAATAAAAATAAAATTGTAAAAAGGATGTAAGATAGTGTCACGAGATGGGCCTGAATGTTTATATGGCTGGATCCGACTGCTAAGTGAAGTCTGGTAGGCCTGGGCAGTGCTTAATAAATAACAGAGGAATTCTTCTAGCAGCATGAAGTGCATATGGCTTATATATATTCTGGGGCATCTTTCAATTAAAGCCATATTTCTTCTATCATTTATTTAATATTTGTAGCGTGTGCAGGAATAGCATGTTTTGTTCTGTAGACTAATCTCCCGTTACACAGACTCCATCCTCTCAAACGCTAGTAATGGTCTCTGAAATGTGAACAAATCTAGGAAATGTAGAACACAGACATTGCACACTTTGAAAAACAGCCAGGCTTTGCCCGTTTTTGTAAACATTGAGGCTGAACAAGATCCTTAATGATAACAGTTGGTTAGTATGGAAAAAGAGGATTGGGAGCTATTGGTGAGTGGTATATTATGTTTGACAAGTCTCTGCTTATTATTCCTTACTTGAAATTATGGAAGTGGTGAATGAAGTGCATGGAACCCTAAAAATAGTCCATGACATTCAACGATAACACTATCATTCCTCCTACTGTCATTGCTGAAAATCTAAATCACGATTAATAAATGTAGAATCATTGTTATATTGTGACTTCAACCCTGATGAAGCTTGGAAAGCCGAATGGCGTTCACAAGAAGTCACAAACAAACACCTTTAAAAGACACAAAAGATTCCTGGCTTCAATCTTCTACAAAGCTTATGTGCAACCCAGACCACATTGGCACACACCATGGCAGATGCGGTTACTTGCTGCAAAAATGGAAAATTAGAAACTCTCCAGTGTATGACTGTGGTCACCCAGACCAGACCAGGGAACATATAACAACTCAATTCCCAATTCACAAATACGAAGGAGGCATCGCAGCAATACACTCCGCTACTCCAGACGTAATGATCTGGCTTAACCATCTAAATGTCAAATTATAGTGGTCGCTCTATATCTACGTCAGCCATACAAAGAATTGTTGTACTGTAATGATGATTTTGCTGTGATTGTTGCCTAGAAAGTGAATGCAGATTTTTGTCAGCTTCCCAGTAAAGGTATTGAAATACAACATTAAGTTTAAAAAAAAAGTAGAACTATATTGTGACAGAGTGGGATATGTCTGCACCAAACTGTGAAGTCAGTTTTGTTTTGTTACTTCCATTTTTGTACCCTGTCCTCTATCCTGTCTTCCATTTTGTGTCCTGTGTTGAATAAATAAAACAACCTGACCTGGACGAGGTCATTCTCTTCCAGACACTATCTTGCTTAGGGGTGTGTGGGACACCTCAAAGAGGACTATCAAAATATATCATAAGGGCCATCAACTTGAGTGACTCTCAATGACTGGCCAATCTCAGGGGACAATAGTTATCTTCACGTGGGGCTTGCATGACGGGGGCTAGAATTTCCCAGTCTGCATATGGCAAAACAGGGTCAAAGACTAGAATAAAAAGGGGGCTTATCTGAGAAGGGAGGCCATCCACCACCACAAGCCAGAAGACCAGGGTGAAGAGAGAAAGCAGGAAGGTCTGCCTTACCTGAAACACTGACCGGACCGCCAAGTCACAGATGGGGTAAAATCAGACTAAGGGTGGATGCAGCAAAGAACTAACTCTGTAGTGGGTTCTTCAGCATAAAAATGTCATTGGTTAAGAAATTCCTTGACTAAGCCTGTATTCCTTGCTAGGCTGTCATGTTGTCCCTGAAAGTGTTAATCAAGAAGCTCAGAGTGCCCACAGTGAGGAGGGACCCTAAAGGAACATGTATAAACACCTGGAGGCTCAGGAGGTCTGAATCACTGGTTTCAGGGTTGAAGGTGGCCGGGTTGTGGAGCCCCATGTTCCAAGGAAGGGTGGCAGACATGGGGTCTGGATCTGGGAGTGTGCGTCTGAGGCCTCAGAGCTAGGAACAATGACATGGCTTTGCCCACCAGTACTTGGGGCCACTCACACCAAACTGGTGTCCATCCAGAGGCGGAGTGGACCAGGTTGTGACATTGATCGCTTTACATTTCAATTCCAATTTCATAAAACAACCCGTGTTTTGGCCTACTCTTAATGAAACTAGTAATGACGATATTTGTACTCATTCAAATTTTACACTGATCTCTCAAGTTTTGGCCCAGGAAGCAACATCTTACTTGGTAATATTTCTGCAGTACAGCATCTTAACAATCCGGAGTTGCGTACAACCTTTCGAAAGGTACTTTAGTGTTTTGTCAGTAAGATGTACACAGCCTGAGATATCCAAGAAGTGGAGATAATGGCAGACTCCAGACAAATACTGAACACATAAATCCGTCATCTGTAAATCCAGCAAAAGAAATACAAATACAGAAGTTAGAAGATTGCTGGAGATTCCAAAGAAAAACCAAAACACAACAGCCTAACTCAAAATTTTGAAGTGTATCATTTCAGGAAGATTATATTGAAAAGTGCCACATTGGACATTAAATGTATGGAACAGATGAATTCTGACTATCAGAAATAGGAGACGAAAAAGACTATAAGTAACAGTTAAATGTTGGGAGTATATTTGGTGTCAGTTAAATATGATTCCAGTACATTCCAAAGCATGTAGGGATGTTCCAGCTAATCACAAGTCTGAAATGGCTCAATATTCCCAACCCCATAATTTTGCATATAGCATATCTCATCTGGTAGGATTAACTGTTCTCAGATTATTCCATTTAAACTATTAGACTGATCCATTTTAGAGTTAACTACAGGGAGAAAGAATTTTAATTTTAATTACACCTATTTCATATTTCAGTACTGTATTATAAATGTGTGTTGTCTTGTGACTGGTATTTTTTATAGCCCAGGGTGCCTTTCAGTTTGTCCAAGACAGAACTATTCAGCTTCACTTCACAGTACCATAGTCTGATCTGGAACTGATCACCAGTAATGCAAACTGAAGTTTGCTTTGGGCACCATATAAGGCCTCATTTCTGCAAGGTACTTAAGCATGTGTGTAACTTTAAATATCTGAGTAGCCCCATTGACTTCAAAGGGAATACTTATGCCTAAAGTTATGCATGTGGCTAAGTACCTTGTTTAATTGGGGCCTAAAATCTAAAGGAAACTTGATGAATGCAAAAAAAAATCCTCTAATAGGTATTCAATCAAACCCAGATTATCCATGGCCCGAATGGAGTGGAATGAGGAGCAGCCTTCCCAACCCTTGTACTTCCTGTGCAAGGGCCAGGAACAATCTCAGTCCCTGTGATCATGGGACTCTAACAGGGGCAAGGAGGAGACGAGGTTGTAACTAGCTCCCCTTCCCATCCACAGTAGCCCACAAAGCTGGACAGCCAGTGCACTATCCCTTGGCGCAGTCCCCCCTGGAGCTCCACCTGGGGAGATGCAGTTCTGTAACACCTTTCCTCAGGGCTGTCAAGTCCTGCAATTGACTCAGAATAGGTCTGCTTCTGTATTGAAGTAAACAGACGTTTGGCTGCCGATCTAAATAGATGCAGGATCAGGCCCTAGTCAGGGAAATCTATTTTAGTCACATGCACCAATCCTGTTCATATCAGAGGTCATCTTTCCATTGAATTGTATCTTTCAAAATTCATTATTTAATTGGATTATTCATTCAACCAGGGATTCATTTTCAGCCCTCACTATTTTTTCTCATTCATGTGGTTTGCTGCCCACAACAATTACATTCTTTCTTTCTTTCTTTCTTTCTTTCTTCAATCAAATAAAACTATTTAACAATTATTCCTTGAATTGGCGTTATGAACACAGGAGGTGTGGTTGTGCTATATGCAAACTGCATGCTGAGGTTTTTTGTGAAATGAGCAATGTTTGGAAGATGATTGTTCTACATGTCCTAGAAATGTATGTATAAAGATATAGATGACAGGAAGCCCAACTGTGCTCTCTCTAAAGTCTATGGTTTTTCAATATGAAAAGGATTACAATGGTCAGCTGTGCTAGTTTTCTGGGAATGTCCCAGTTTCCAGAGCACATCCCACAACACTCTAACTGGGACGTGAATTTCCTAAATTATAGTTCCTATGTTTTCTCTTTATGGCCTTTTTGTTTATTCAGTTATTTTATATAGCTGATATTACAGGGCAAGACTCTGCCAGGCATACTAACTTGTCCCTCTTAGAACAGGAGATTAGATCTTGCTTTAGTGTTTTTCTGATCATTTTAAAATAGTGTCTGAGTGGAAAATATTTCCTACTTGGCAGCTAGATACTCTGTATTTATGCTAGAGATTGCCAAAGGCCCCCGCCCCGCCCATGTGATAGTACTTTATAGAGTTTCAAACTGGGTTAAAGCCAACAGACGGCTTGCAAGATCCAGTATGGGTTTATCTGAAAGATTCTTGATGCTGGAGACCAAATATTCTAGACTGTGAACAGTTACCAGATTTACTTCATAATCTTTTTAAGGAGAAGATATATGGACACAGGGTGGGGAGAGGAGAAATGTGGTGGGATGCAAGTGTCTATCTTCACTTACTATGGGAAGATCTCTCTGCCTGTAGATTGCCATGTATAGCATTATTGTTTATTATTATTATGAAAAAGTTAATTGAACATTTAAAAGCAGGGAAGAAACGTGAGGTACCTCCGGAACTGACATTTTGGCCATTGCATTTAATTGCTAATGGCTGAGGGTGGCTTTGAAAAGGACTCGGCATCAACCATTGACTTCAGTGGGAGCAAAATTAGGCCAACGTGAGCACTTTTAAGAATCTCACCCATAGAGGCAGGACTCTTTCTGCAGAGGGAAATATTTGCTGACACAAACTTTTTTTTAAATTTACATTGGGGTGGCTATTGCTAGAATGTAGTAAATACTTCTTGTATTACTCAAGCAAGCAAGCATATATTATTGAATACACACAGGGAGGAGATGTGCTGAGTAAGTAAGTACTGGGACTAATGGAAATGACCTAGGCATTTGTGTTAGCAGTAAAATGGAAACGGAACCCATGTCCAGTTGGGGCAAAACAGACAACTGTGATCCTAGGGTCTAGCTAAAGAGTGTAAAAGATATGGAAAATTGACACATCACTGTACAAGGTAATGGTGAGGCTGAATGGCATTACATCAGTGATGAGTCTTTATTTATTTAAATAAATTAGTAACTGGAAATAATTTTAATTAAAATGTGTAAATAACTAGAAATACAGAATAAAAGTAATTCAGCAACTTCACTGAAGCAAACGTTGATATCTGAGTATGTATAATAATACACAAAATTCCATTGTCAATACACCAAATACAACAGAACCCACAACTGTAACACATATTCAGGGCCAGCGCTATCACTAGGCGACCCTAGGCGGTCGCCATGGGCGCCAGGATTTGGGGGGTGGCGGGAGGCTGCCTCCTGACTCCTGGCTCCACACTCAGCTGCTGAGCATGGAGCCGTGAGGCAGCCGTGGCGAGACGCCCCCCTGCCTCTCGGCTCCACACTCAGCTGCCGTGGCCTGCGAGCGGGGGGGGCTGAGCTCTCGCAGGCTGGGGGGGGGCGCGTTAGCTGCGGGGGGCGTGCAGGGCTGGTGCAAGGAAGTTTTGCCTAGGGCCCGAAACTTCCTTGCACCGGCCCTGCACATATTACTCCTGGGGGGATTCTGCAGGACTGTGTGCTCGCAGAAAATGGCTGCCCCGCAGATTTCCTGTGTTTCCCTGCAGAAACAGCAGGGAAGCAAAGGGAAGCGGGGGTGGGGGAAGGTGGAGGGAGAGCCAGGGGTGACCATGGATGCAGGGTTTTTTTGGGGGGTGGGGAGGGGTTGCCCTCCTCCAAACAGAGGCAAGGCATGGGGGGGGGGGGGCAGCACAAGGCACTACATGTCACTGCCCCCACCCTATTCTGCACGCGCAGAGCTGCCCAGCTGAAGGAGGCTGTGTCTCCACTCCACTGACTCTGCAGCTGAACGCCGCCTCCTGGGTCCTAGTGCCAGTCATGCTCCCTCCCCGTCTGTGTTCTGGGAGCCTTCCTGTTTTCTATTCTGTGCAACACACAGTGGAGCTGGGTAAGCGGGGTGGGGAAAATGAGGGAAGGGGGGATGATGGGGGAAGAGGCAGTGGGGAAGGAAGGGGGTAGAATAGGGAAGGGGGAGGGAAATGTGGGAGTGAGGGAAGGGGGATGGAGAAGAAAAGGGGATAGGGGAATCACAGGGGGAAGCAGGAGCCAGGCAAGCGGCCTGCCCTCGGCAGCAGTTGGGGCTCCCCCGTTAAGTAGGCCCATCAAACTCTCACCCTGACAAGCCCTACCTCCCTACACCTGGACTCCTCTGAGGAGCCCCCCACACCCAGACCCCCACGCCACTGATCCCCAACCAGCTGCACCTGGACCCCCACCCCATCAAGCCCCACTCCCCCAGCACCTGTATCCCGCACACCCAGACCCCCCTGCTGAGCCCTGTCTCCCCACATCCAGTCCCCTCTCCCCCCGAGCCCCAACCACCTTCACCTGCATCCCCTGCAGAGTCCCATTGCCCTGCACCAGGAATACCCAATGAGCCTCTGTGCATCCAGATCTCCCAATGAGCCGCCCACACTCAGATTGCCCCACATAGAAACCTCTCACCTCACACCTGGATCCCACCACACTAAGCCCCTCCACACTTGGATCCTGCTGGGATAAGCCTGCCCACCCACACCTGGCGCAGAGAGAAATTGAAATGGGGCATTTCTGGGGCAGGCCCAGGCCTTGCACTGTGTCAGGGTCAGGTGCAGCCTCACTGCCGAGTCTCTGTACCGGGGGAGGTGGAGGCTTCAGGGTGATCTCCCACCTCAATGCAGCCAGTGGCCTGTGCTCCCCACTGCCAAGCTGGAGACAATTTATTTATTGACAAATAAAATTTGCAGAATTTTAAAATATTGTGCACATAATTTAAAAAATTTTGGCGCAGAATTTCCTCACAAGTAACATATGCACACACAGATAATAATATATCTGTGTGTGCAAAATTAACTCTACGTAAATCTTTCAGAATATTTAAGTGACATAGGTGCCTATTTCCCATTTACAAATGTGTCTTGGGAGCTTATTTCTTATGGGAAATCAATGGCACCATGGCTTCTAAATCATTTAGGTGCATTTGAAAATGTGTGACCATATCAATATTCAGAAGGTCAATGTTAGTTCATTGGCTTTAATTAACTTTTTTAATGTTGAAGAATAAGCTATAGGAAGGTTGCAAAATGTGAACATCAGCAAGTCAAATGTCTGAATGCTACATTATTTCATTTTATGTAATAGCATTTCTGGAACTACCCTTCCCAGCTCTTGTACATACCTTGTGGCAACCAGCTACGTTGAGGGATGTAAGCAGGTGGCAGTTAAATGCCAAAGCTTTGACAGATTCATTTGTCAGTTGAAAGCAGTAAGACACATCACAGTATTCTAGATCTTTTGCACCCTGGCAGAACTTCTGAAACACAGTTACAAACACCCAAATCAATCTCATGTACCTTTTTTGGATGCTTACAGTTTTATAATACATTCACACTAATCTTCTTATTTACTTCAATCACTGTAGCTGATTAATGTATTCTTTTTTTCATATTGAACATGTGGAATAAAATATATATTATCAATGAGATTACTCAGTTGCATTCATAACTCCTAACACCCTAAAAAACAGTATTTACCAATAATTACCTGATTGTTGTACCTGAGACACAGCAGTATTTCCCTTAACTTAGAATATGAACTCACTGTGGTATCTCAGATGCTTTGATGTGGTAATTGCTGGTAAATGGTGACTTTTGGATGACCAATGTATGCATGTATGTAAGTGTGAACTGCATATGTGGGGGTATATATACACCCACACCCTCTTTTTAATTTCAATGTTATTTCATTAACCAGTTTTTAAATCTTACCATCTGTGTCTAGTGCTACAGTTTGCTTTTTGGACCAGTACGGTTATGATAGGTCAGCAACTGCTGTTTTTAAGCACAGTCTATGTCTGGTTGTGAATGTTTTACTTTAGGACTGGAGAGAGTGGAAATACAGAAATTATAAATGTTAGCTACTATGGCTTTCATATTTTAATGCCAGTTTTGCAGGGTGTTAACTGCAGTGCAGAAAACTTCTAAACCCCCAGTGACTACATTTTTTTCTCCTCATGTAAGAGAAGCCTAATTTTCTTCAGCATTAGATCCCCACATGTGATTAAGTCATCACTACATTCCCAGCTAGGGTATGTAGTACAGGCTGCAGCCAGGATTTCAGTGTTTGTGTGATATGCTTAAATCATTTTTATTGGATTTGTCAAGCTGCTATAGTCTGTCACATGTACAGATTTAAAATATCCATAAAAAATTAGGTATTGAAGCTGCTCCTACCTTTAAAACTCTCCACTAATTGTGAACACCGCCATTAGCCAAAACATAGCTTTTTACAAGTTATCAGCTTAAGTCCTGAAAAATCATACTGCAAAGTATTTTTATAACCTGTTGAGAAGTGCTGGGGAACTTAGTGCTGCCAAGAATTATTTTCTTTAATGAAAACAATAACAACTGGCATATAACATGAAAAATAGTTACAGAACATCTGAATGTTTTGTTATGCTGTACCCGTTGTGTAAATTACATTTTATTTTAATAGACTGAATCTTTTTGGGAGATAATCTATACAGGGCCTCCAAGTCAACAAAAAAGGCAAAGCAACCTTGCCAGCATGCAATTCCCATTGAATTTCATGCTCAGTGACAGGACAAAAATAACTGATAATGATAAAAGCAAGTTAGATGTGAGCTTGAAAGGTGATATTGTGACCAAAAAATGCAGTTATCATGCCACAAACAAGGAAGGGGGCAGTCCCATTTTAAATAGCACTGGTTGGACTGAATTTAAATAGCACTGGTTGGACTGCAACGTGACTGAATTTATTCTGGGCACTTCAGTGCAAACAATGTGTTGATACTAGAGCTGTACGAATCATCAATTTTTCAGTTTGCTGGCTGAACTGAACATTTTTTTGCTTCGCATCAATCTGAAATGAAACCATTCTGGGTTTCTTAGTGAAAGAAAAAATGATTTGGGTAAAATAAAATATTTTGTTTTGAATTGGGGATTTTAGCTGATTTTTTATTAAAATAAAAGGAAATTTGGAATGCCATTCACAAAAACCGCCGGAAGAGGAGGTGGTAGTGCCCCTCCCCCCTTATGCCCCGGTAGTTAGAGCACTTTCATGGGATATGGGAAGAGTCCTCTCTCTGCCTAATTTGGAGCAGGATTTTGAACATAGGTCTCCCACACTGCAAATGAGTGCCCTGGCTATCGGGTATCCTTGGTGGATCTCTCTCAGTCGCTCCTCTTGAAGCTATTCTTCTTTGTATAAATAATTAAATATTCACTACACCACGGAGAGCACTCTATAGCCTGGGGTTAAGGCACTTGCCAAGGTGGGGGTGCTAGTCCCTGTGTCAATTAATATTTAAATATTTATACAAAGTGGAACAGCTTCAACAGGAAAGACGGAGAGCCACCCCACAACACCATATAACCCGAAACTGCAGCTTTCAGCGAAAAAACTATTATTCTGAAAACATTTGCTCAGCTCTAGTCAGCACATTGGAGGGAATTCAGAGAAGAGAGATGGTCTAAGGTGGAAAAGTACTATATATATAGTTTAGACAAATTAGCACTAAGGAATGGGTAGGAAGGGGGGAACAGAATAACTATCTACACGTATTTCATAATATGATAGGTCTAGATCATCCCCTAGATAGGAAAATCCTCTAAAGGGGACAGGAAATTTCAATCTCTGCAATAATTCCTCGCCTCTCCACTTCACAATCATTCCTTTTTTCTTACCCCACCAGCTTTCTTGGCAACATGGCTCCTGGAGTTGCTATGTACCCAGGAGCTCCCTACTGGCAGATGACCTACAGGGGAGTTTCTCATGGCATAATTGCAGAGGTAGCGAGAAAGTTTATGTATTGCGAGAAGAAGCTGATTTATCTTATGAGCCATGTTAAATTTTAGGGAGCTGACTTTATATGGATGAGAAACTGAATATTTTGCACTGAAGACAAGCTTTGCGTCTAAACATCATGTGACATTCCTCTTGATCGTTATATAAAAACCCAGATGGCTATATACTGGCTTTCATACATTAGAGGAGATATTTCTATTCTGACATTGTTTATGTTTCAATTACATGGAACATACAAGAAAGTCCAATCAGAATTGTTCTCTAAGGCATCAATTCTGCCAGTGGCTTGTCTGTAGATCTTTGTGTGTATGCAGAATAAAAAAATTAAATCCAGATGCATCTCTTGGGGTGCAGTAGGAACTGACTCATTCCTATAATATATGGCTTTATAGTGATGGATGTGGAGTCCTATAATAGAAAAAGCTGTGGGAGTCAAAGACTGGGGTTACACAATGGCAATGCCAACACCTGCAGCCATGGGGTCCCCCGCTGCTTATGGCATGAGTGTGATGGCCAGTGAATAAGAGATCTCAGCATTTCTCTGTCTCATGTGGTTGGGAGTGTTTATCAGCTGCAGTTTATATCCTACTCCACCCCTTGTTCTCATTTGAAGTAAGATATAAATCCCATCTCATTGCCCACTGGCAAGATCAACAGTCTTAAGTTCCTGATTAGTGTTGATTTATGTCATTGTGATATGCAAAGCAGGAAATGTATGTCTCCATACTGATTTTTAGAAAATGTGGAGAAGGTAAATAACATGACATTTTTATAGTGTTAGCAAATAAAATATTATAGTAATCACATCACCTTCTTTATGATAAATGAATACAACACAGGCCATTTTCTTTCCAATACAGGTGTTTGCTAGTTAATTAATTTTGGGATACAGGTCAGCATGGGAGTTTGTCTTATTAAGAATGAAGGTCAATTTCAGAAGATCTCTATTTTCAAGCATCTCAATCCTGACACTCACCTCATCCGCACACCCAATGGCCAAAATTCTGTTGCAAATCCCGACACTTTCTCCCTATTGTCTCCTTCATCAAATTCAAGCTCCTTCAAGACCTTCCACAAACAAGCTTTTTCCTACCTCTCTGGCCTTGTCACCTTTCACCTCCCAAAACTCCCTCTTTCCTTGATGCTCCTCTAACTAACCTCTCTATTTCCTTCTCCCACACTCACATCAATACTACCGCTGGTCAAAAAAAATGGATTCCAACTATTTTTTGTAGAAAAATGCAGTGTCATTGACATTGAAATGTTTCAGAAAATGTTTGATTTCAATGACATTTGATTTTTCAATACATTTTTTACAATAAAACAAAATTTTCAATTCAAATTGAAACATATTTTAATTTCATTTCAATTTTTTATAGGAAAACCAAAATTTTCTATAAAAAATTTCTAATGAAATGATTTGATTGGCAATTTTTCACACAGGTAAAACTTGATTTTTCAACCAGTCCTACTAGATACCTTCTTTTATGTGTATCTGACCTTGTCTGCCACACCTCCCCACATCATTCTTTAAATCCTTTCTCAAAATCATTTCTTCAAGGAAGCTTATCATCTTTAGATAGTTATATCAATAAATCAATACAGCAACTCCATGATCTTATTGTCTTTGCCTTGTTCTCTCTGAATTTGTCATTTCCTCCTGTTTCTCTTGTCTTAATTTAGGCCCCAAATCAGCACATGATTAACCTTCAGAACGGTAATCCCATCCTACTCAGAAAAGCACATAAGCATGTGCTTGAAGTAAATAAAATTTACTCATGTAATTAAGTATTTTGCAGAATTAGAGTGTTAGAGTCTACAGGCAAGGACTTAGGTGGAAACGTTTAAAGGTCTTTGTGGAAAAGTGTGATGCACTTTTGCAAGTGCAAAATGCTCAGTGTGCACACGTAAATCACACTTGAACATGTACAAAGATATTTGCTTGCACAAGTTATCCTCTATTTGTAATCATACTTTAGGCGCTCTTCATGCACAACTTGTGAATGCATAAAAGTGTATGTACACATATAAAGTCGAAGCCTTAGTTGTGTATTGTTTCCAAAAGCACCATGACTATCTACGATGCGATGTCAATAAAAATTACAACAATAAAGAGCAATTTTTATAACAGAAACAAAATGATAAATCAGAATTTCAATATTCAAGTAACCTTTACAAGCATACTGTCAATGTGACAAATCTTCAGTTGGGAAATAACAGCACTGATAATAATTAAAAACAGATGCTGCATGCGTCAGTATATCCGAAACGTAAAACAATTAATCAAATGTGCTGTTCCAGTGAAATACTGGAGCTGAAATAATGTATTAGTATTATTATTTAATGACAACTGCTAGACACTATGAAGTAAAAATGTTTAATTACTGTATAACTTTATTTAGAGGTCATAGTTTCCAATGAATGCAAATACTTCCCTCTTTAGTAACTTCAAACTGAGGGTGGCTTCAAAACAAAGGTTGTTTCTATACCTTTCTGATTGCATTGTAAAGATATAGCTGCGGTTAGAGTGGTTGTTAACTGAGGACACCTTCTAAACAAAGATATTGGATATGTTTTATTTCTGGACTACCACTACATAGAAAAATATAAAGCAGTATCTTAAAGAACACATCTCATGGTCACAACTGTAACCAAACAGCATCTTTATGTTGTATACAGCCCAACATTAAAACTTCAAAAGTGCAGCATAAATCAATCATTTTAGAAAGGAAAACATTTATGATATAAAAATGTTTATGATGAAACTCACTAAAGTCGGATTGAGATGGAGATTAGGTGGAAATAGAGACAAGCTATAAGCAGGAGCAGAGTTGTGAAGGTTTTTGAAAGTGAAGCTAATGAATTTAAGACTAGTATCAGAGCGGTAGCCGTGTTAGTCTGGATCTGTAGAAGCGACAAAGAGTTCTGTGGCACCTTATAGACTAACACACGTATTGGAGCATAAGCTTTCGTGGGTGAAGAAAAGGTTACTCATCTTAGTAACCGGTGTTCTTCGAGATGTGTTGCTCATATCTATTCCAGTTAGGTGTGCGCGCGCGCATGCACGGACGTCGGAAACTTTTACCCTAGCAGCTACCCGTCGGGCCGGCTGGGGAGCCCCCTGGAGTGGCGCCGAAATGGCGCCCTATATAGTACCCTGCCAGCCCGACCCCCACTCCAGTTCCTTCTTGCCGGCTACTCCGACAGTGGGGAAGGTGGGGGGGAATGGAATAGATATGAGCAACACATCTCGAAGAACACCGGTTACTAAGGTGAGTAACCTTTTCTTCTTCTTCGAGTGGTTGCTCATATCTATTCCAGTTAGGTGAATCCCAAGCCTTACCTTGGAGGCGGGTTCGGAGTTACGGAAAAACAGCTTGTAGGCTAGCCCTACCGAAGGCCGCGTCATCACGGGAGTGACGGTTGATGGCGTAGTGCGATGTAAAGGTGTGCACCGAAGCCCAGGTTGCTGCCCTGCAGATCTCCTGAAGAGGGATGTTGGCCAGGAAAGCCGCCGAGGACGCCTGCGCTCTCGTAGAGTGGGCTGTGACCGCTGGCGTAGGCACCATTGCCAGGTCGTAGCAAGCACGGATGCAGGCTGTGATCCACGATGAAATGCGCTGTGAAGAGACCGGTGCGCCCTTCATACGCTCTGCAACAGCGACGAACAGCTGGGACGTCTTACGGAAAGGCTTCGTGCGTTCTATATAGAATGCGAGCGCTCTCCGAACGTCTAATGAATGTAGTCGCTGCTCTTTAGAGTTGGCATGCGGCTTAGGGAAGAAAACAGGCAGGAAGATGTCCTGCGACATGTGAAAATGTGAGACCACCTTCGGGAGAAAGGATGGGTGGGGATGAAGCTGGACCTTGTCCTTATGGAAGATGGTATACAGAGGGTCACACAGGAGAGCCTTTAACTCGGATACACGTCTGGCTGAGGTGATAGCCACGAGAAAGGCAACCTTCCACGATAGATAGAGAAGGGAGCAGGAGGCCATCGGCTCAAACGGAGGACGAGTGAGACGAGAAAGGACAAGATTGAGGTCCCATGCCAGAACAGGCGACTTAATTGTAGGGTGGACCTTCTCCAATCCTTTGACGAACCGACGCACCAAGGGATGCGCGAATAGAGAGCAACCACCCGCTCCTGGGTGGAAAGCCGAGATGGCTGCGAGATGAACTTTCAATGAAGCAAGGGCAAGGTGACTGTCCTTGAGGTGTAATATGTAGTCCAGGATAGATGGGACGGGAGCGAGGTGCGGAGATATCTGGCGTTGGGCACACTAGAGAGAAAATCTCTTCCACTTGGCCTCATATGTAAGCCTTGTAGAGGGCTTGCGGCTCTCGAGGAGTACTTGTTTAACTGAATCCGAGCAAGCCAGCTCTGAACGGTTCAGCCATGAACTCTCCACGCTGTGAGATGTAAGGAGTGGAGGTCCGGGTGGAGAAGGCGACCGTGATCCTGACAGATGAGGTCGTGGCTGATTGGGAGAGGAATGGGGGGCTGTATGGACAGGTCCATCAGGGTCGGGTACCAGCACTGCCGTGCCCAGGCCGGGGCCACTAAGATGACATCCGCCTTGTCCCTGCGAATCTTGAGGATGACTTTGTGGATCAGCGGGAAGGGCGGGAATGCGTAGAGCAAGTGGCGTGACCACGAGATCGTGAAGGCATCCGCAAGAGAGCCCGAGCCGTGGCCTCTGAAGGAGCAGAAGTTCGGGCACTTCCTGTTGGTTCTGGATGCAAACAGGTCTAGATGGGGAAACCCCCAGGTGCGGAAGATCGAATGGATCACGTCCGGGCGTATGGACCATTCGTGAACCAGGAAGCGTCTGCTCAGCTTGTCTGCCAGGACATTCTGGACTCCAGGGAGGTAAGACGCTTGGAGAGAGATGGAATGGGCTAGGCAGAGGTCCCACAGGAGAAGGGCTTCGTGGCACAATGGTGATGACCGGGCTCCGCCCTGCTTGTTCAGGTAGAACATGGCTGTTGTATTGTCTGTGAGAACCTCTACGCAGCGATTTTGTAGGTGAGGCAGGAAAGCTTGGCACGCCAGACGAATTGCCCTGAGCTCCTTGATGTTTATGTGGAGATCGAGCTCGTGCTGTCGCCACATGCCCTGCGTGGTTAAGTGCCCGAGGTGAGCGCCCCAACCCAGCGCTGATGCGTCTGTTACTAGAGTTAGGGAAGGGAGGAGTGGTTGAAAGGGGACTCTTTCTCCTAACCTCAGTGGGTCTAGCCACCACTGCAGGGAGTCCAACGTGTGATCTGGGACCGTGATGACCATGTCCAAGTTGTTGCGGCTTGGTCGGTAGACAGAAGCCAACCACCCCCGTAGAGGACGAAGTCGTAACCGGGCATGCTGGACTACGTACGTGCAAGATGCCATGTGGCCCAGCAACTTGAGACACTGCCTTGCCGTCGTGGTGGGAAAACGGCGGAGAGTGGTGATTAGATCGACGATGGTCAGACGACGGGGTTCTGGGAGGAACGCATGGGCTCTGGTTGCATCGAGGATTGCTCCGATGAACTGGATGGACTGGGTCGGTGTCAACACCGATTTGCCGGTGTTCACGATGATACCGAGGTAACGAAAGGTGTCCACAACCATCTGCACGTGCGCTTGCGTCTGCTGATAGGACCGGCCTCGAACCAGCCAGTCGTCGAGGTACGGGAACACATGGACGTGGTGGTGGCGGAGGAACGCAGCCACGACTGCCATGCATTTCGTGAAGACACGGGGGGCTGTACACAGACCGAAAGGGAGTGCTGTGAACTGGTAATGTGTCTTGCAAACGACGAATCGGAGGAAACGTCTGTGAGGTGGTGTGATGGAGATGTGGAAATACGCATCTTTCATATCGAGGGCGGCATACCAATCCCCAGGGTCCAGAGAGGGAATGATGGTGGCCAAGGAAACCACACGGAACTTCAGGTTGACGATGTATTTGTTGAGGTTCCTTAGGTCCAGAATGGGTCTGAGACCTCTCTTGGCCTTCGGGACTAGGAAGTATCGTGAGTAGAAACCCTTCCCCCTGAATTCCTGAGGCACCTCCTCCACTGCTCCTAGATTGAGGAGCTCTTGCACCTCTTGGTAGAGGAGTTGCTCGTGAGAAGGATCCCTGAAGAGGGATGGAGAGGGGGGGTGGGAAAGAGGGGTAGAGTGGAAGTGGATAGAATATCCCGCCTCTACCGTCCGAAGGACCCACCGGTCCGATGTAATGTGGGACCAGGCGTGGTAGAATCGGGATAGACGATTCAGGAAGGGTGGGAAGGTTGAACCTTGTGATGCTGGTAAGCCGTCCTCGAGAGTCCCGTCAAAACGGACGCTTAACGCCCTGCGGTGGTTTTTGTTGCCTGTTTTGACCCTGAGAGGGGCGAGAGGGTTTGCGGCGTGAAAACCTGGTTCTCCTTCTGGAGAAGTCCTGCCTTGGGTGAGGTGGGAAAAAACGCTGTTGAGAAGCCTGGGGTTTGAAAGGCTTCCGGAGCGTAGACACGGTGTGCATACCCAAGGACTTTATGGTGTTTCACGTGTCCTTAAGGTTATGCAACCAGGAGTCGGTCTGGTCAGCAAATAGTCCTTTTCCATCAAATGGTAGGTCCTGAATAGTATTTTGGACCTCGGCTGGCAGACCAGACGACTGTAGCCAGGCACTTCTACGCATAGAGATCCCCGTTGCCAGTGTACGGGCTGCCGCATCTGCAGAGTCCAGAGCGCCCTGGAGGGACGTGCGGGCCACCAGCTTTCCCTCATCTACCATGGCGGCGAGTTCAGTCCGGGACTCTGATGTAAGCTGGTCCTGAAATTTGAGAACTGCCGACCAGGAGTTATGGGCATAGCGGCTAAGAATCGCCAGCTGGTTAGCAATTCTTAAAGAAAGGCCCGCGGTGGAATAGACCTTCCTCCCGAAGAGGTCTAGACGCTTGGACTCTTTGGATTTCGGTGCCGGGCCCTGTTGCCCATGCCTCTCCTTTGCGTTAACAGCGTCCACCACCAGGGAGCAGGGCATGGGGTGGGTGAAAAGATATTCAAATCCCTTAGTAGGGACAAAATACTTTTGTTCCACCCTCTTGGCCGTAGGCGGAATGGAGGATGGGGTTTGCCAGAGGGCCGTGGCATTGCCGCGAATGGTCTTGTTCATTGGCAAGGCCTCTCTGGAGGGTCCCTCTGGCTTTAAGATCTCGTCCACCATGGGGTCATCCTCCTCCTCAACCACCTCCTCTATAGGCAAGTTCATGTTAAGAGCCACCCTCCGCAGTAGCTCTTGGAGGACCTTAAAGTCCATAGGCGGAGGCGCAGATGATGATGTTCCTCCCACGGCTTCATCGGGTGAGGAGGAGGAGGTTGTGAGAGGGAGGGGAGGTTCAGGTAGGTCGTCCCACTCAAGGGTGGAAGGATCTTGCTGGGGCGGGGAAGGCGCCGCCCTTTGCACCGGGGTTGGGTCGCCGGATGCAGCCTCCTCCACAGGTGGACGGGTGATGGTCGCCATTGGGGGGTGGGTACGCACCACCGGATAGGGAGGCAGAGGTGCACCTTGGGCCTCGTGGTATGCCCAGGGTGTCCAGAACGGCCACTGGGGTTGCCAGGCAGCCGGCAGGTCTCGCACCGGAGCCACTGGAGTCGTCTCGGGCGTCTTCGATGGACTGGCCGAACTGGCGGATGATTGATCCCGTGATGGCCAAGGTGGGGCGGTGCGTGATATAGGGTGGTCCCTCGAAGGTCTAAACCATGAGGAATGTGAATCACGTGACCTCGAGCGGGACCGTGAGCGGTATCGCACCCTCTCGTCGCGGTGCCGTGGAGATTCGCGGCGCCGCGGTGGAGATCGGCGTCGTGGGGACAGCGTGTGGCGTGGTAGGTCCCAGTGCCATGGGGACGCGTCTCAGCGCGAAGTGTCCCGGTGCCGTGGGGACGCGTCTCGGCACGGAGTGTCCTGGTGCCGTGGGGACGCTCGGTGGTGCGGCGACACTCGGCGCCGTTGTGTCACATCTCGGCGCGGCGAACCCCGGTACCTCGGTGAAACATCGCGGTGCCGTGGGGACACGTGGCGACTAGGCGAGTCCCGGTGCCGTGGAGAGGCGGATCGGCGCCGGTCAGACTGTCGCCGTGGTGAGTCCCAGTGCCGTGGAGAGGCGGATCGGCGCCAGTCAGACTGTCGTCGTGGTGAGTCCCGGTGCCGTGGGGATTCTGTCCGCAGTGAAGCTCGGCGTTGAGGAGATGTTTCTCGACGCGGTGAATCCCGATGGTACGGCGACTCCCGGCGTCGGGGCGGACTCCAGCGTGGTGCCTCCGTCGAGGATCGGGCCCGAGGTGGAGAGCGGTGTCGGGAAGGCGTCGCGCTCATCCTGGATACCAAGCGGGACCAGGACCTGGCAAGCGAGGACGACCTCGAGCGTGATCGGCTCTGAGGGTCTGGGCTGCGAGACTCGCGCCGCGAGTCAGACCGGCGTCGTGAGTCGGACCGATACACCATGTGGTGCCGGGACTCCGAACGGCGCCGGGACTCAGAGCGGCGTGTAGGAGGCTGTAGCTGGGCGGGCGGTCCAAGGAGCGCCGGCTTGCCTCTAGAGATGATTGGGGGCCGTGCCGGGATTGGTGCTGGCACAGGGGACGCCGTCATCTCGATCAGCCCCTTCACAGCCTCGAAGGTGTCCGGTGTCAAAGGTGCAATCACGTCCTCAAGGGACGGCGGTGTCTGTGGGCGTGGGCTAGCGCTTGTCTGTTCCAGCGCACCGGGGCAGGGTGGTGCCGCAACAGCAATCGGAGACTTGGCTCGCCCCTTGCGGCCTGATGGAGAGAAGGAGCGGTGCCGAGAGCGGCCCCGGGTTCTGAACGCTGCCCGACCCCAAGGCGGGCGGGAGTCCTTCCGCGGTGCCGCAGCCGGCGCTGATGGAGGTGCGCTGCGCACCGAGACACTGGAGCCCGCACCTTGAGAAGGGCAGAGTGCCGCCTCCATTAACAACTGTCTTAAGCGGATTTCTCTCTCCTTTCTGGTGCGGGGCTTGAAGGACTTACACAGCTTGCATTTGTCTGCTGTGTGCGACTCACCCAGACACCGAAGACAGGAGTCATGAGTGTCCCCGGTGGGCATGGGCCTGTTACAGGATCCGCACGATTTGAATCCCTGCGAAGGCATGTCCTATGCCCTGAGGGCCCGGGAGGAGCCCGGGAACAGTAGAAGAAAACAACTACTACTACAACTATAACTACACTAATCACTATACAATGAAGAACTATTAACACTAAATACAACTATTAACACGGATAGCTAGGGAGTAGTGGAGCACTTGCGAACAAGAGAACCACTGTTCCAATGACCGTCACGGGCGGTAAGAAGGAACTGGAGGGGGGTCGGGCCGGCAGGGTACTATATAGGGCTCCATTTCGGCGCCACTCCAGGGGGCTCCCCAGCCGGCCCGACGGGTAGCTGCCAGGGTAAAAGTTTCCGACGTCCGTGCACGCTCGCGTGCGCACACACATAACTAGAATAGATATGAGCAGAGGCGCCGACTTTCTGTGGCGCCGGTGGGAGCTCACGCCCAGCGTCGGGGGCGGGGCCCGGGCCCCGCTCCCGACGCCGGGCCTCGCCCCCGACGCCGGGGGACGTTGCGGGGCCCCGCCCCCGACGCCGGGGGACGTTGCGGGGCCCCGCCCCCGACGCCGGGGGACGTTGCGGGGCCCCGCCCCCGACGCCAGGGGACGTTGCGGGGCCCCGCCCCCGACGCAACATCGCCCAGCGTCGGGGGCGGGGCCCCGCAACGTCTCCCGGTGCTAAGGTAAGATGGCGGCGGGCCCCAGGGTTGGCGGGGAGCTGGCCGCGGGTCCCGGGGATGGCGGGGAGCTGCCGGTGGGTGCGGAGCACCCACCAATTTTTCCCCGTGGGTGCTCCAGCCCCAGAGCACCCATGAAGTCGGCGCCTATGGATATGAGTAACCACTCGAAGAAGAAGTGGGTATTCACCCACGAAAGCTTATGCTACAATACGTCTGTTAGTCTATAAGGTGTCACAGAACTCTTTGTCGAATTTAAGACTGATACATAAGAAGCCAGTGAAGGGACTACATGAGTGGAGGAGAGTCACAGTTAATGCAATATTACAGGAAGATATTTAGCTGCCGTATTTTGGATTGACAGAAGAGGAGAGTGGGGAGGCTAGAAAGGAGAAGGTTAGAATTAATTGATATTTGGGACGGTGAGTATTTTAGAGATAATATAGAGGGAGAAAATTTAAAATTCACTGATGGCCATAATATGCTGGGAAAAGGAAAGAGAAAAATCAGTGATATTATGTGACGGACTAGGGAGTGGGGAAGATTGACCTGGGAATGTGGCAGGCGAGTTTTGCTGGGACTGTCGGCATTGGGGATGGGATAGCAGGGGGTGATGTCACTGGAGGGATGATACCTGAGCCTGTAACCTGAGCCAGGAGGTTGGCCAGGTGACACTTTCTGTCTAGTAAACTGGACAAAGGCTAGGGGAGGAGCTGGGGGGAGGCTGGGGGAGACGGCAGCAAGGGGTTTGTTTTGGGTTTGGAGTTGGCTGGGGAAGTGGAGGGAGCCCCAGGGCTGGGGTCTAACCTCCCTGCCCCACAAAAGGACCTGACTGAGGAGTCCTGTTTGTGCCTATAAGCTCTGGTTTGGACTGTGTTCCTGTCGTCTAATAAACCTTCTGTTCTACTGTCTAGCTGAGAGTCACGGTGAATTGCAGGAAGTGGGAGTGCAGGGCCCTGACTCGCCCTCACGCCGTGACATATCACCAAGGCTGCAGGATTGGGTGATGGATAGTGATTGAGAGGGTTTTAAAGGAAAATAAGCTCAGTTTTTGACATGGTTAATTTGAGAAAGCAGCGGGACTTCTAGGAGGACATCTGTCTATATCCCTATAAAAGGGTCTGATTGATCTTACCTGAATTCCCATATCAGTGATCTTCCTACATTCAGATACAGAAAGTTCCTTCATTCTTCTAGTGTGGCCCAGGGCTGCCAAGCTCTGAAAACATGCCAAATAAATTGCAACTTTATATTATAAAAACACATCTGTGAAATAACATTTTGTTAGGATAGATGATAATAATGTCCAAAGCTTACAGCATCTAGCACCTTCCATCTGAGGATTACACCTTTTAAAGACATTAACTAATTTACCCAAACAATACCTCTGTGAGATATTATCTCAGTTCTACAGAGGAAAGTGAGGTCCAGAGACACTGAATTAGTGAGCTGCCTGAAATCATATAAAGAGGTCAAGATAGAGTGAGGTCTCCTTCCTCTGTTCTATCCTCCAGAAAATGATCCCTTTTTGTAGCCATCCTCACATGGTCCAAAAGTAAACATCATGTTGATTTGTACTCTTTTCTTTAAAGCTAGAAATAATTTTCATTACATACCAGCTCCTTAAATTAATTAAATTAAATTAAATTAACACTTCTGAGTTCATTAGGGACAACTGTCATCTGATCTGGATTTCCTATTTGTATCCACTCATGTTTAGAAATCAACAAATTTATGGCTTTTGTGCAGATCTCTTCACTCCAGCCAAGTTAGATAAAAATTGCTGTGTGTGGTCTTTTAAGACATTTTTTGTTGAAAAAACAACAACAATGAACTTTTTCATATAAGTGAGAAAAGGAAGTAGAGAAAGCAGAGATGCATGAAAATGTTTTCACTTCCAGTAAACAAATTAGCATTTTCATAAAGTGAACCATTTCACCAATTTGCTTCAAAATTTTGGACTGAAACAAGAGCTTTTCACAATCAAGTCTACATTAACTATGTGGGCAAAAAACAAATACTTGTTGCAGTTCTTCAACCAAGCTTTATATTCAGTTATTTTACATTTAAATTATGCCTCAAATCGAGGGCCAGATGGTTCCTGTTAGGCACAAGCCAGAGGTAGTATACAGTCAGACTCCCCTAGAAGGAGCTCCAGGGAGCAGTTCCTGTTTTCAGGACCGCAACTATAACAAGTCCCAATGTGGGAAGGGAAGATAGTTTGAATTTTCTTTTCCTTGTACGCTGGGGGCAAGGGCCAGCACAAACTGACCATCATTCTCAAACCCTAAAGAGAATGAGTTTTGGTGTTTAAAAATTTATACTGATGCCAAATGTACGGGGACCTGCGTGCTTTACAGTAGTAAAACCAAAGCAAAGTACAAAGTGAGCCTCCAGAAAACAAAGCTTTTATTTTCTTCTAGATGAGTTGTGTGTGAACATTTTGACCAGCAAATTATCTGTTATCTTTCAGAACAGCCATGCTGCACAAGAAGGAAACGTGATAAAGAAAAAGAAGAGTGTGTAAATATAGTCTGGGATCCAGATGTGGATACTATTGTGATGATGATAGAAGTGTAGATTTTGCCAATTCTGGAAACCTAGACCACTGAAAAAAATAGGCTTGGCAGAAGTCAATTTTTTTTGCAAATTCGACAATTAATATTGATGATTATTTTTAAACTTTTTTTCTTATTTTTATTATTTAAAATAAATTTTCAGAGTTTCACAATGGGACTGCAGGGCCAGTGACACTGGATCCCTTCAGGTACAAGATGTGGCAAAGGATGCGGTCCTGGCAGGGCACAGCAGACACCTCTAGCCAGAACCACAAAGAGGACGACTAGGCCTGGCCGCCCTGCTGCTGAACAGTTCCTACCTGGAGGCAGCCCCTTCACTCCCAACTGGTGAGTGAGCGAGTGGGGCTGCAGAGGGCTCCCTACACTGCCACAGAGCTAGTGACACTGGATCCCTGCAGGCACAAGGTGCAGCCAGGGCTGCGCTTGCTGACTGTTACCGATGGATTTTCTGTTGTTGATTTCAGTGGCAGGTGAAATCAACATTTACTGAGTAACTATTTAAATCAAATCCTGCCACACCTAAAAATAGTAATGAAAAATGTAAGATCCTTCATCCTGATCCCGGCTGAAAATAAGGTGGTTTAAAACAAACAAAAGGAAGTATTTCTTCACACAACGCACAGTCAACCTGTGGAACTCCTTGCCAGAGGATGTTGTGAAGACCAAGACTATAACTGGGTTCAAAAAAGAACTGGATAAGTTCATGAAGGATAGGTCCATCAGTGGCTATTAGCCAGGATGGGCAGGGATGCAAAACCATGCTCTGAAGTGTCCCTTGCCTCTGTTTGCCAGAACCTGGGAATGAGTGACGAGGGATGAATCACTTGATGATTATCTGTTCTGTCTATTCCCTCTGAAGCATTGGCTATTGTAAGAAGACAGGATACTGGGCTAGACGGAATATTGGTCTGACCCGGTATGGCCGTTCTTATGTTATGTAAAGAAATTGAATTTTTCCCCAGTGGACATATTTATCTTTGGGGATCAATCATTACTTTCAAGGGAGTCACAAACAGCTAGAGGTTTCTCATTTGTGTTCAAAAACACATGGAAGCTGATCAGTAGCAGAAGGCTAGCCCCCAAAAAGGAGTTTTTAGGAAGATTTTTAAGATCATATTTTTCAAGGACTATGTATTTTTACAATATTGTTGTGTTTATCCGTGTTTTAGAGGGATAAATGGCCACTGCCATAGCAAAGGCTGAATAACCATTTCCATTTTAATCCCCTGGTTTCAGTTGTTTAAAAAAGATGGTTACTTACCTGTACTGTAACTGTCGTTCTTCAAGATGTGGGTGCAGACATATATTCCATTTGGGTGTGCATGCACCAAAGCCAGAGAACTTTTCTTAGCAGTACCCATCAGGATGGTGCTCACGCCCTCTGATCCTCATAGCCCCTCCTATGGTCATATAAGGGTGGCACCTCCCCAACCCCCCTCAGTTCTTTCGCACCAGAATCAGAGACTGAAGACTCCCATGTAGAGGGACAGAGGGTGGATCATAGAATACCTGTCTGCACCCACATCTAAAAGAACAACCATTGTTGTACAGGTAAATAACCATCTTATCTTCTTTGAGTGGTTGCAGAGATGTATTCCCTCACTCAGGTGACTCACAAGCAGTACTGGTAGGAGGTGGAACTCGGAGTCTGCTTAAATAATGACGGCGGAACTGCCTTCACAAAAATTGCATCTGACCTAGATACTGTGGCAATCACACCATTTTTGGCAAAAGTTTGTACAGAAGCTCATGTCCCAAACTGCAACATCGCTGAGAAATGTAATCCATATTATCATAGAATCATAGAATATCAGGGTTGGAAGGGACCTTAGGAGGTCATCTAGTCCAACCCCCTGCTCAAAGCAGGACCAATCCCTGATTTTTGCCCCATATCCCCAAATGGCCCCCGCAAGGATTGAACTCACAACCCTGGGTTTAGCAGGCCAATGCTCAAACCACTGAGCTATCCCTCCCCCCTTGAGCCCTTGTTGAATTGCTTGAGCCCTTGTTGAATGAGCCCATAAAATCTGTGGGGGTATGGTCTGAGCTACTCCATAACCTGTGGTAATGCAGGAAATTATCCACCTAGAGATTGTCTGTGCAGATACTAGCTGACCTTTCATCTGATCCGCATAAAAGATAAAAAGCTGAGAACAAAATGATTTAGTTCTTTCCGGACAGAATGCCAGGCATCATCTCACATCTCATGAATGACGTTCCTGTTCATCTGCATTCAAGTGTGGCTTAGGAAAGAATACAGGTAAGTAAATAACCTGGTTAAGGTGAAACTGTGAAACTACTTTGGACAAAAACTTCAGATGTAGCCTCAAAGACAGTTTATCTTCGAACAGCTGAGTAAGGGGAGGCCCTGCCATAAGGTCCTGCACTTCGTTGACTCTTTTTGTGGAAGTTATAGCAACAAAGGCTGTCTTTTGGGAAAGGAGAGACAATGAGCAAGTTGCTAGTAACTCAAACGGAAGACCCATGAGGGCAGCCAGTACAGTATTAAGGTCCCACAATTACAGGTGGAAGCAGGCAGACAATACCTTTCAGAAATCTCACTACCACGGAGTTTAGGAAAACTGATTGCCCTTGGATTGAAGGATGGAACACCGAGATCGCCGCCAAGTGAACCCTCGATCAGCTAAGAGCAAACCCAAGGACTTCAAATGTAACGAATAATCTAAAATGTCCTGAACATGAGCTAACATCAGTGGAATTCCCTTAGATACTGACCAAATTGAAAAACTCTTCCATTTGGCCTAACAGGTAGTCCTAGCAGATGGCTTCTGACTGTTAAATAGGACCCTCCTATCTACTCCCAAACATTAACCTTCCTCCTCGTTTAGCCATACACTATCCATGCCATGAGATGTAGACTGCTCAGAGCTGGATGTGCAACTTGGCTGTGGTGCTGAGTCAGTAGTTCGGAAAATAGAGGAAGAGATCTGGGAGGTCAAACAGACAAATTGAGAAGCTCAGAGAACCAACACTGTATTGGCCTAGCCAGCGCAACAAGAACCAGTTGATGGATGGTCCAATGGCATTGGACCAGCTTGAGGATAACCTGAGAGATAGAGGAATAGGAAGAAAAGCATATATCCAATTCAGATGTGCCACCATGTTCTTTCCATTTCTGGCCAAAGAGTTTTGTCATGGGATCGGCCTAGAGCGTTTTTGGTCTGCCCAGCGGTCGCTTGTGGTCTCTGGGGATCCAGTCACTGATGCAGGTTGTTCACCTATTGTCTTGCCTGCAGAATACATGACCCGCCCATCTTCGCTTTGCATCGTACATCAACTGCACTACATTGGTCACCTCTGCATGCCTTCTGATCTCCTCATTCGGTATATGATCACAGAGCGATATCTTACACATTTGCCTTTCCATTGCTCTCTGGGTGACAGCGAATGGGTTTGCTGTCAACTTTTAACTGCCCGGGTATACATCCTAAGCAGTGTAACGTGGCTCTGGAGTCCTTAAAAGAATGTAATGTCTCATCTGTCTTTTCAGAAAACAAAGACTGTCCATCAAACAGTAAGTCTTCTATGGTCTGTTGCATGTCTGGAGCAATGCCAGAGTTCTGCAGCCAAGAAGCCCTCCTCATTGTTATTGCCAAGGCCATAATCCTAAATGAGGTGTCCACCACATGGATTGCTGACTGCACCGATGTTTATGCCACTAGACAGCCCTCTGCCAGGAAAGCCTTGAACTCTTCCCTGACATCCCCAGGTAACTTACAAAGTTATATTTAGACAACAGTGCCTGCTGATCAGCAATGCACATCTGGAGGGAAGATGTAGAATAAACGTTCCTCCCCATTAAATCCAATTTCTTGGCTTCTTTATCTTTAGGCGTGGATTTATATCTGCCTTGATACATTCTCTCATTAGCAACAGTCACCACAAGCAAATTGGGAGTTGGATGTGAGTAGAAACACTCAAATCCTTGAACAGGGACATAGTAACATTTGTCAGTACATTTCAGTGTAGCAGGCACAGACACTGGTGTATGCCACAGGAACCTTGCCAGCTCCGAGACAACTTCATATATAGGGAAGGCTACTCTTTCCGCAGCTGAAATCTGCAGAATGTCCAGCAATTTATGGGTGTTCTCTCAGACAAACTCAGTGTGGATATCCTATGCTGCAGACATTCTTCTTAGAAAGTCCTGATAAGTCTTAAAGTCTTCCGGAATCAGGAAGAATGAGTCTGGGGCTGGGGAATCATCTGGTGAAGAGGATGACAGAGGTGGAGGAGCAAGAACCTCCTTCTGAGGCAAAAGTTGTTCCTCTTGCTGTACTGGAAATTCAGCAAGGGCAATATTGGTTTGTGCCTCCCGTCTAGGCCGGGCAGGAGATGAAGCAATCAGACAATTCAGTGATCTCAGCCTAGAACGAGCAGTTGACTGGGCTCTTGAGGAATGTGAGACAGTCCACGGATCGCAAGGAGGCCAATTTGGAAATGAATAGGGTACCAGAGGCCAATGAGCACCGGGCCAAGAACTCCTCTCCCCCAGTCACTCTCATTACCAATAATGCTCCTTCATAGAAGATCTAAAAGATTTGCAGCACCAGATCCTAGAAGGAGATGGGGAAGAAGCAGCTGATACCGACCTCAAGTACCAAGAGTCCCCTGAATAGCCTGCTGGTAACGAAAGGGCCAAACCTGCTAGGGCTACCAAACACCCTGCTCTGACTGAAGTCCAGTGCTGCACTGAGATCTCAGCCAGAACTGTAGCCACTGCCATCATATACTGGCAACTCGAAGCTGCAATAACTTTCGTTATCAGGAAGCCCATCATTACCAGAGTCACAGCTGGTACCGAGGAAGAGGTTAGAGCTGGATCAGGAATTGGTCCCACAGATGCTGAAGTCCAAATTAGCAAAGTCTTGGGCATCGAAAATGGTATTGGTACCTGATGACGGGACTCGGTTCACCTTTCTGGCAGATCTCCCTGAAGTAACTGAATCAGAGAGGAGTCCAGGACCAAAAGGGAGAGTAAATCAGCTGCTTTCTGGTAAGCCAGTGGGTTCAAGACTGTCAGTGTAAAGAGCAACATCAGTACTGAATTCAGTGGCTGTTCAGCGGATGGTGCTGGAGTCGACGATATAGTGCCAGTCTAATCTTGCCTTGGTACCGGAAAGTTAGTCTCCTTTTTAAGCCTTGTCCCGAACATCCTGACTGTTTTGGCAAACCTGGGCATTTGTCGTGTTTGGGCATAGTCCAATAGTTTCACCTCTGGCTCCGAGCCCAAAAATTTCATACACACTTGCATCCTCACACCCTGCTTTGCTGTCCAGATCGCAGCCCATACCCATTCCTCTTCCCTCCGTTCCCATCCCTGCTACTTGGCTCAGCTGGGGGCATGGCAGAACATTCAGAGGGAGGGCAGCAAGCAGCAATGCCAGGAAGCTTGGGCCAGCCCCGTGCATCCTGTTTTCTCTTTAGGGAAATACGGTCACCCTACAGAAAGTGGATAGACAACCCGGCTCTATCTAAGGCATCGAGAGAAACATGGTGGTGTTCCACCTTCCTCCTAAAAGAGGAGTGAGAGTCTCTCTGAGCTCTGGAATGGCTCCAATTAGTTTTATGAATCCTCTTCCTTGGGGGACCAGAGGAAGGGAACAGTCTGAATCTGGCAGCCTATCTGGGGTCAGCACCAGTTCCAAAGACTGATGGACCTGGCGATCTGCAGAGGGCCACAGGGCTCAATCCAGCCTCATGGCAGTTCCATGAGGTGCTGTATTAAATGTAAGCCCCAGGCCTCCTGAGTCCTTTTCTTAAAGGAGCAGCAAATGGAGCATTTTTCTTTAATGTGCCCCTCTTTTAGACATAACAAACACCACGTGTGGAGGTCATTATTGGGGATAGCCACCCCAAACAAAGGACCGTACTTAAACCCTAGTGAGGGCATATCCATGTAACACTATAAAGTGAACTAATTTCTAAACTAAGTACTAACTACAAAGGTACTACTTACTAACTTTACAGACAGTCTCACGGTTGTCATCAGAAACCGTGAGGTAAAATCTGTACAGGAAGCTCGGACCCAAGCTGCAGGCAGTGAGAAGGAATGCAGGGGAGTCAGGGCAGCACTGCCCTTATACAGACCAGCATGGCCCTTATATAGCCATGGGAGGGGCTATGAGAGTGAGAGGGCACAAATGCCGCCCTGATGGGTACTGCTCAACAATGTTCTCCAGCTTCAGCCCACACACACCGGAGTGGAATACATGTCTGCAAACACTCAAAGAAGAACATTCCAAAACTTTAATCTTTAGGCTGAAATTTCTCAGACTTGCTTGCAGCCCGAAACTACATTTTGGAGAAATTTTGAGCAACCATTTTAGAGTATGAGGGGAAGAACAACAACATCTGTGTTACAAAAACATTTTGTGACTTTTTAATACGTGTTATTTATCAAAATCATTTTGATTATTAATAAATAAGGGAATTTATTCTGAAATATAAAATTGAAAAGAGACAGATTCCCTTCAATAAAATACATTTGAGCGGTATTAGAATATAGGCTGTGTCCTTGCTCATATCCCATTATTTTCAGAAGATTGTACTGTATATGTCTTTGGGCTGAGATATGTCTGAAACTTTCTTGTTCCTAGACAGATCAAAAATCCTTATATCCTTTTTAATGAAAACAGTAGACACAAGATGTTAGGCTCTAGCTTATGTTTCCATTTAAGTGCACTTATGACATGTATATCAAGGCAATAAAAGGGTAGCATAGACATAATACTGGATCCCATCTTCCATGGAGGGAAGGCAGGAGTAACAGAAATGAAGGGATTTACATTTTTAAAGTACAGCAGATGTACTTTGGAAATACTGCAGACAGGAAATTGCTTGAAAATGTGTGTATCAGGTACTTCCTTGCTACTATCATAGTATGTTTTAAGTCTTGCAAAAGAGGAGGAAAAACAATTTCCCAAAAGTAACATACACTGTAACTGAATGGAAAGTGTCTTAAACATTATTAAACTTGATGGTCTTCTATTAAATGAAAATAAGTGAATACAATCACATTTTCCTTTGACATTAACAATATTTTTTTATGTTACCAGTTTGGTGCCTGATCCTGCAAATCTTCATTCCTGCACTCAGTTCCACTGAAGTCAATGGCTCTATGGGGAAAAGTAAACACTATGGGACTGATCCAGTATCCACTGAAGTCAATGGAAAGACTCCTATTGACTTAACTGAGCACTGGATTAGGCCCCATGAGAAAGCAAGGGCTTGCAGGGTCAGGCTCACAAGAACACAATATGTACAGGGAATAGAAATTCCTCCTATGTGCTTTTTAGAATCAAAACTGTAGTAACCCATCAAGAAATCTCAATTATTTCAGTTAAGTTTTAATCACAAAATTATCTGGGGCTAGGTTCTGTCATTCTTTCTCAGGCTAACTAGAACTTCAAAAGTAGTCCTATTGATTTCAATGGACCCAACTGTGCCATCCTTATTCGTGTTAGTGAGTACTTACTCACGCAGGTGGTCCCAACTGGACTACTCTCGTAAGTGCTCCACATTGTGACCAAGAGTAACACAGTTGGGCCTCAGGTGAGTGAGAGCAATAGTCTGAAACCTAATGAGCAAATTAAGGTAAGTTCCATAGTAATGGTGCCACAATATCATTATGAAATATAACAAAGCAAGAACAGAAAAAGGTATCATATCAGCTTCTTGCATTCATAAATCCCATGTCTTCTTAACGGGAACAGGCTTAATTTTGTTCATCACAAATCTTGGGCCCTGATTCAGCAAGATACTTAAGCAAGGGTGAAACTGTAAGCACGTGAGAATCAGGGCTCTATTCATGAGTTTACTTGTGAGTTTTCTAACAAATTAAGTTTTGTTCCCCTGTATACAATACACATACATTTGCTAAGAATAATACTGCTGCTTGAATATTTGCAATGATTAATTTTTGTTGTATTTCCATTGGCACTCTTCTTTTGTTTTGACTAACTGGCCTAACATCTGGAAAGAAAAGCTTAGAAAAGAAGCTTAGCCCCTTCAAGCACCACATGGCAATGATTCTAAAACTGTCACAGGCATGGGACAGAGTGGAAATGAATTTGCTATGAGCACTACAATATTCATTACAGTTGGTCCAATGGGGATCCTGAAATATTCTCTATAAAATGTGTCTTTTGTTAAATCTAATTCCAAGTATCAACAAATTTCTACATACAAGCAACAGGTCAAGTGTCCTCTTTATCCAGAATGGCAATTTTTTTCTCTTAAAATTATGCTTCGAGATCTATATTTAGGCAATGGAAGCTGTTGGGTGTTACCAGTTTTGAAAACCAGGCAGATCCCTAAATATGGCAGTAGGCATTTGAATGTAGGTTCTTATTTATGAACATACTGCTAAACATACTGCTAAACTCATCCACTTCATTCTTTAACAATCTTAAATCCAATAACAAACATGTTGTCCAAACCATGGGAACAGCCATGGGTACTAGGATGGCTCCCCAATATGGCAATCTCTTAATGGACCACTTTGAAGAAGAACTTCTGGACAAATGTACCACAAAACTAATGATATACCTGACATACATTGATGTTATTTTAATCCTCTGGACAGATGACTTAAACTCCCAGAAGGATTTCCACCACAACTTCACCAACCACCACTCATCCACTGAACTCTCTCTAGAACATTCCCACACATCCCCACTTCTTGGACACCACAATCACCTTCAACAATGGAACCCTACAAACAACCATATACAAGAAACCCATGGATCACCACACCTACCTTCACAGCCAGGCACTCAGATACCACAGAATATGCTCCAAAGAGAAAGCCTGGGATATACACCTTAATACACTTAAAACTACCTTCAACAAACAAGGACACTCTACCAGAGAAGTAGATCACATCATGAAACAGGCCACCAAAATACCCTGAGAGAACCAGTTTCAATACAGAAATAAAAACCCCTCTGACTGCATACCTCTAGTTGTCACCTACTACCCCACACTGGATCCTCTATGGGGAATCATCAAACAATTACAACCTATAGTCGATGGGGACCACATCTTGAAAATAATCTTTCCTAAACCCCCTTTTCTAGCCTTTAAATGCCCCCACCTACCTCTCCAGGTTCATCATCAGAAGCAAGCTCCCAACAAACTAGGACAAACCAACTCAAAGCTGCAGCAGACCTTGCCAGAACAACTGATGCAAAAACTGGAGACATATCTCCACGCTACGATGATCAACGCTCCCCCACAACACACCTTTCAAGATCTAAGGATCCTACACATGCCTATCATATAATGTGATGTACCTCATCCATGGCACTAAATGCCCCAATAGCAACCATCTGGGTGAAACCAGACAATCACTACGCTCTAGAATAAATTCAAACAGAAAAATGATAAAAGACAAAAATACTGTATCACCTGTGATTGAACACTTTTCACAAAGCAATCACTCTATAGCTGACCTCTCAGTACTCATCCTCCAAGGAAACCTGCACAACACCTTCAAAAGACGAGCTTGGGAGTGAGTGAGAAAGTTTCAGTGCTATAAAGTGGCAGTGTAGACAAGGCCTGAGTACATTTTCCAGACCTAAAGAAGAGATCTGTGTAAGCTGAAAAGCTTGTGTCTCATCAACAAAAGTTGGTCTAATAAAAGATATTACATCACCCACCTTGTCTCTCTAATATCCTGGGACCAATGCAGCTACAACACCACTGTATACTACAATGATGAATGGTAAATTTCAGGGTTAACTTATCTGTCTTGTGGGAGGAGGGAAAACTGAATGTCTGAAAAATGTAGTGTCAGCAACAGAGTTTGGATGATTGCCTGCAGCATGGGGCTCTGCTGCACGTAAATGAGAATAAGAAGCAACATACAGTATCTTAACTGGCTGACTGTGGTCAAAAAAGAGAAAATCAAAATAAAATTCTTACATTATAAAACTTTACAGTTTACAGTTCCAAGAATTCTAAATCTCACATAAAATATACTATAAAAATATCAACAGTGACTAAATTATATTTTAAATTAAATTAAAATCCCTTGTTTCCCCCCCTTGTTTTGTGTTATTTGGGTTACTCTTTTTCTTTTCTAGGCCTCCATCGAGGATAGGGAGTTTTTAATTGCTTTTGAACAAATATTGCTTTAGAGACAAACACTGATTTTCTTGCTCACAGGTTTGCATAAACAGGGTCTGAGTCAACAATGAGGAGCATATTCTCCTATACTAAAACACACAGTAAGGGGAAAGAAATTGCCGCAGAGGTTTCTCTCATAGTTTCTTTCAGACTTCTATCAGGAGAGCAGGGTTTGGATTCCTATTGAAGAAGCAAGTGACCTGGTTCTTAGCTCTGTGGTTCTTGGAGATCTGCCAAGAGCCATGAACATCTGTGTGGAAGCCCCATGTGTCTAACTTGGCTCCAAGGCCCCCTGTGGTTGTTTCCTGCTCCCAGCAACTTGACATCTTTGAAGCTACCTTGCCAGAACTTATTTCACTAGCAGCTATACCTTGGAGCACAATGTAAGGAGGCCTCTCTATTAGAGCTGTTACAAATTTTCTATCTAAATGTGTTTTCGATGGAAAATGCAGTGTTCACACATTCAAAATTTCCTTTGGAAAATTTTGATTCTATCTAATTTTTCAATTTTCTCTCACGCTTAATCAACCTGAGTCAAACCGTTTCCATTTGCCAAACCATATTGAAACATTTTGTTTTGGATCAGTTCAACATAAATCTGTGTATGTTTGAGCTGCAGCCAAGCCTCATGGGAGTTGTAGTTTGAGTGCCTCATGTCTCCATTCTCCTTCATAGGCTGGGCTCCCTGACTGCACTACATCTCCCATGATGCACCACAGTTTCCCCTGCTGGTTGAACAACCATAGTGCAGCATAGGAGTCATCTGATCATGTGTGTCTTGGGAAACACACTCTGGCTGGAAAGCCTGGCAACTTAAGACAAAACATTTTAAGTCAGTTCAACAATCAAAAATGAAATATTTTGATTTGGGAATATCGAAATTTTTCATTTCAATATGCAATGTTAAAATGAAATGTTCCAAATTGAATTTTTTTGGCAACTTTCCATTCCATGAAAAATTTCAATATTTCAACTTTTTGTCTTGATTCAGGATTAAAATAATTTTTACAATATTAGAATTTCCCACAAGATGAAAATTTTGCTTTTCAGCCAGCTTAATTAACCCTGGAAAAGGGCTAGAGAATGAGAAATTCAACCCTGGCCTGCATTACCTTTACAGCAGAATTCCCTCCAGACCCTGGGCAATGTGTATATCCCTCGTCCAGCTCCTGGCCTTCCCATGGATGCTCCTGGGTCTGAGTCAAAGAGGGATGGGTGCTGAAGGGAGAAAATCACTGCACAGCCCCTTAGTAACGCAGTATGTAAGGCAGTTTGGGGACAAGGCCACTGAGTTCACAATTATGTGGATCCAATGGCCCAGAAATCCTGCATAGCAGCTGCAGAGAGGCATGGCATAGAACAATGAATGTCAAGGGTCTGAATTGCAACTCCATGGCTTGCCTGCAAGTCAGGGGGTTGAATTCCAAACCCCCACAGAGATCCCTTCACAAAGCCCAATTACTACACTGCCCTTTCTTAAGCTAAAATGCTACTGCAGTTATGAAACTGTTTTTGAAATGTATCAAATTCACCAGTACAAAATAGTCTACAAAGCTTTACAGAATATTTTAAAGATATGGAAACTTCACTACTTAATATCTGTGTGATTTTTTTAAATGGGGGTGTGGGTTATTAAGGAAAAATATCTAGTTAAGAAACATTGATTTTCTTTTATCGGGTTTTTACCATATCTGAGACAGTGGTTCCAGAAATATCAATAGACACCAACGAGGTCATGTTTCCCAGTGGCTCAATCCCAGCATCAGTCACGCTTTCACAGTAACGTATATTCAGGTAGGTCAGATTATGGCACCTAAATTAAAACACAGAAATGTGAGCTTTCCACTTCATTATGGAAATGTATTATGTTATGTACGTTTTTTGTAATACCTTTGGCTGGAATTTCCAAGGTAGCCTAAGAAATCAGGCACCCAGCTCCAACTGAGTTTCAGTAGGATTTGGGTACATGACTTGCTGAAAAATACAAAACTATGTATGAGCTACAAAAATTAGAAACCAACAAATACTACACCAAAATATGAAGAACAAACAGCAATCAAACACTACCCAAAAACAGAAACTTGGACGGCAATTTATCCGCTTGTAGGACATTGCTTACACGTCCAAGTAAGAAATAGGGCCCAGTTCTGCAAACACTTAGTGCCAGGAATAGTGCTCAGTACTGTAAGTAGCTATTTTTTCCAATGGGGCTACTCACCGTTCTAAACATTACACAGAGAGTATATTTGAAGGTGAAATCTAATTATATGAAATCTGCCAGCTAACGAAATCTGCCAGCTAAAAGACACAGGCACCCCCCAGCCTGCTAACATGCATGCTACTGTTAGCAGCAAACACTGGCAAATCATGAAAGTTGCTCCTGCTCAGAGGAGTCACTAACAGTGGCCTGCATTATGCCATCTTGTCCTGCAACTGCAAGATGACTTTTTGGTAGATATACAGCCAGCACTCCTCCAGCCCCCCTCCCAGTGTTCCCACTGAACGTTATATATGCAGCTCTCATTAGTTCGTGCAACCCTGGTTATGCATATTTATTGAGTTAAGAAAAATGTAGCTTTGAAATGCTAACAATTAAAGACAGCTCTGCCACCTGGCAACAAGCTTTTAAGCAGTTTTACTTTGCTGAACTTCACTTTAACTTGAATTAGTAGAGATGAACTCTCAATCATAGCGATCATTTTCATAGATTTTGAAGGCTAGAAGGTACCAATAGATTAGTCTGACCTCCTGTATAACACAGGTTACAGAATTTCACCCAGTTACCCTCGTGTTGCGCCCTATAACTTGCCAAATTTAATTTTCTAAAAAATAATATTTTAAGAGAATAATTGCTAATTACCACTAGATCAATACTGGTGGCACAATAATACAGTACCTTTGGGCTATTTTCATGAGAGAGGCATCAGTGACATGGATACAGTTAGTGAAGTTCAGTTCTCTTAGCTTTGTCCCCGACGATCCTTCTAAAAATGGTCGTAAACCTGCATCACTGATTCTAAAATATAAATACAAAAACATATTCACACACACACATTTTCATTATCCACATGATTCAATATATAATTTGCATCTGAGGACTGGCATTACAGATAAACAGTGACTGAAACTGGTAGTTGCCCAACATCATTTATTTTAACCTAATTTGAATAAGTAGCCAGAGGAGGAATTGGATCGTTTGGCTTATGAAAAAGAAGCCCTCTCATGGCACAGGTGCAATGGTAGAATGTATGAGTGGATACTGCATTACCTATACCAGCAAAATAATCCTCCAGCAACAGTCCCACAATGCCACTATTTCAGCAACAATGACCGCTCTAAACTTTGCTGCCCAGGCATCACAAAGACAGGAAACCTGACCTCTTCCCCCCCTCCCTTTGAAAGACCCAAGCATATTTTTGAAGTGCCTCCCTTCCAGCTAGCCTCCACTGGCAAGCACACCTTTGTGACCACATAGTTATGGTTCCCCACAAAACTCCAGCTAAACCTCAAGCTGCTGCCTGGTCCAGGAAAGAAGTCCTGGATTTCCTCAGCCTGTGACGAGAACGAACAGTGCGGCAGCTCCAGTCCCCTTATGCAGTGGCCCCAGCTTGGGCTGCAGCCACATGCTGCCTGCCATCCCGGCGCTCCGAGAATGGGGGGGGAGGCTGTGCACTGCCTGCCCTCCCGGCGTTCCAGGGCGGGGAGGGGGCTGCAGCCATGCACCACCTGCCCTTCTGGTCCTCCGGAACTGGGGGGGGCGTGGCTGAGGCCACGCTGCCAGTGCTCCAGGGCTGGGAGGGGCTAGCCTGGGGCAGGGACCGGTGGCTGCAGTGGGGGGGAGGCTCTTGGCTCTGGCGGATGGGGGGCATGGAAGGGGTGTGGCCTCAGGCGGAAGGGGCGGGGCTGGGAGCTAGCCTCCCCCAGTCAATAGTTCACGTGCCACCCATGGTGAAGGGGAAGGAAATGCATCTGTTGGACTAAGAGTCAAGGGAGACCAATAAAAAATCTGGGACTGGCCCCCATATCTACCACTTTTATGCAGAGCTGGATGCAGTACTTGATGGGGACACCACCACTATCACCCCAGAAATTACCATGGATACCTCACAAGACCTGAAGGAACGAACTCCAGCAGTGGCCAGCGATGAAGAGCTTGCTGAGGAGGGTGCGTGTGAAGGATGCAGACAGCGTGGAGAGCCAGGAGTGTAAGTCAAATCTAACCAAGATGAGCCTGGAGGAAAAACTCACTGCTACCACTTGTTTCATGACTTAAAAAATAAATTGTTCACGCGTCGCAAAAATCCTTCCTACACACACTCAAAATAGCATCCAAAAGTGCACGGGGAGAGACCAAAGGAATTGCACTTCAAAGAAGCTGGTTTATTTTAATAACATGCACTGGCAGTCATAGGCAAAAAAGAGAGCAATATAAATAAATGTATTGCAAGCAGAAAAAGAAAAAGACTGATGCGGAAATCTGAGAATTCAAATAAAAAATATAAAATTTCAAATAATTCTTGCAAGCAATCCAGGGACTTCTCATTCAGACTACCTGATTTTCCATGGCTAATGGTATACAGTAAACATGTACTTTAAACATCAGAACATGAAGCACTTTGGTTTTCCAATCCAAGAGTCTAAGCCCCAAACCAATTATTTGCATGCTGCAATTGGATGCAGGGGTAGAAAGACAGTTTGTTGCTGGCTCTGTGGAGCTTGGCCTTGAATTGAACTGCAGGGCTAAGCAGCGGCAACCACTCTCCTCCTCTTTTGGAGTGTTGTGTTCATCTTGTCACAGATCTCCCTGTTATCACCTGGCACAATCTTGATAAAGTTTTTAAGCAGTTATTTTTTAAGTTTTGCCTTGAGAGTTCTTGGAAGGTCTGCTTTGGTTCTTCCCTGCTATAGGAAACTTTCCCATGCCACTCTGCAATAAATTCTGGCAGCACCATCACTGTGAAGAGGCCAGCAGCATAAGGGCCCAGGGGCTTTGTGTTGCCTTGAGCAGTTGCCTTCCCTTGGCCTTTGACTACTTCATGAGACACATTTTCAGCAAGAATCACCATTGCCTGTAATAAATGTTGCTATATTTACTGCACTCTATGTTTATTACCAAGAACACACAGTAGACCATCCCCCCTCTCACTGCTATAGGCTGTGAAAAGTGCCCACAATACACTCACCATACTGGGAGCTGCTGAATTGTCCTAATGAAAGCAGCCTGGAAAGTCTGACCCTGTTCATATTTTAATGATTTTTTTAGGGGAACTTTTTAGGGACTTTTCTCATTTATCTTTTTCTGTAGGCCAAGCCTTTAATTCTAACAATGTCTGTCTGTCTTGTTGTTTATCAGTGACCTTGCCTAAGATATCCTTGAGAGGCACCCCCCCACACACACCTGTTGAAAACACTAACTTTGATCAAAAGGAAAAAGAAACAGTCAGTGGAGGACATATTCTGAGATCTCTTCAGGAGCTCCAGGTTCAAGATCCACAAAACAAGGGAGTATAGAGAAAGCACTTGCTGGAGGAGAGGCAGAAGGACTAGGAGGTGCATAGTGAAGTCCACCGAGACATTATGCAGCTCCTGGGACAGCATATACAGATAAAAAGCTCCCCAAAATTTTCACCCCAGCAGTCTTTGCAATGCTTGGATAATTGTAGGGTTCCAGGGCCTGGCCCACAGGACCCCCGCAGTCTCCCAGCATAGTGTGTCACACTATCCCTTACACTCAACCCCAGTGAGTGAACCTACTCTGATAAGTGATTCATACAGGAAAGCTCAGCATCTTTTCTTTTTTTAATGGTTTTAAGTGAGGTTTTGTAGAAGCGTTATTGTTTATAACTGTTCTGTAAAGTTTGGTTTGTGGGAAAATCAAGATTTATTTTGTCTTATAAGACATCCATGTGACCCGCAAACCAATATCCTCTCTCCAGACTCAAACAGTATATTAACACTTCATTTCTAATTCAGATACAAACAAACACAATTTAATTACAAAGTGACACAAATGAACACAAAGCAACATACTGGCTTACTACAGAACACTATCTAAAACATGCTCTTTAAGCCTCCTTCAACTTTACAGCACTTTGGTGTGCTCTTGTAATTGCCCCTGGGTTTGGATGTTCAATATCAGACAGATTTTCCAGTTCCCCTCCTCCATCTTGTTGGTAATGTTTCCCCATTTGCCTCACAAATATGATGTGAGTCACACCATGCAGCAATAATAGGAATATTTGGCACTGAGATCCCTTAGTAGTTCAGAGGCAACTCCACCGTCTTTTCAATCTACCAGATGCACATTCAACAATCATCTTGCACCCAGCTCAGAGGATAGTTATATCTTTTCTTACTGTTGTCCATGAGCCCAACATGTGGCTTCATAAACCAGGGAAGCAAAGGGTAGATTGGGACCCCCAAGAATCACAATTGGGATTGCAATCACACCACTGTGAAGGTGCTGGTCCAAGAAAAATCTCTGTGAATGCAGCTTGTCATCAAAGTTGTGTGTTCCTGAAAATGCAAGTATCATGCATCTTGCCAGACAGCCCAATGTTAATGTCAGTGAAACGTCCCCAGTGATCACCAGTGTTTGCATAACCTGGAAAAGTATTCCTTTCTGTTTATATATTCAGAAGCAAGGCAGAATCATGATATGTCTCTCATATTGCAGTTTGGGAAGCCCATAGCATTGGCATCTATTATTTCCTGCACATTGCCCAGAGTCACAATCCTGTGCAGCATGTCGCTTAATGGTATTTCACACCTGGGTGACAACAGCCCCTACTGCAGACTTCCCAACATGGAACTGACGGTCTATAAACGGATAGCCATGCAGTGTTGCTAGCTTCCACAGCATGATTGCCACCTGTTTCCCCGCAGTCAAAGCAGCTCTCATTTTGGTGTGTCTGGGCTCGAGGACTGGGACAAGTTCTGCACACAGTTCCAAAAATGTGGCCTTCTGCATTACAAACTTCTGCTGGTACCCCAGATTTGCATCACAATGTGATTCCACAATTTAATGCTCATTTCACGGGCCCAGAAGCACTACTCCACCATGTGCAACTGGTGAATGTCTGCAGTACCTGTCAATTTTCATTCCCTGTCTGCAGCATTCACTCCTGCATGGCTGCCCACTGTAGTAGCTCTGAGGTTCCGGAAATACAGAAGAATCAGGCCCAGGTGCCCTATCCCTATAACAGACGCAAGAACTCCAGCATTCTGTTCACCCTCTATACTTCTGCCAGTGAGATGGCAGAGAGATCAAAAATGGTGCAAATAATTGTGGGAATTTTAAAAAATACAGCACAAAAATATAAGATTATGGGATGGAGACTGGAGTAGAGCAAATTGTGGGATCTTGAATCTAAGCTCCCATACACTTTCTTGACAGGAATACTGACATCCATCAATACACTTCCTAAATGTCCCACAAGGCAGTGTGCCAGATCATGCAGTGCACACTGGGAAACCTACCCACAGCAATGTGTGTCTTGCCAATACAGCTTCTCACAG